>OY821757.1:52635019-53235019 GCA_963682095.1 Potentilla sterilis
TTGCGCACGAGTGCGTCACCTACATGAAGCTGTATTTAGGAGCGTTACAGGAAAGCATACCAGAAGATGTACCTTCACAGTTCAATCTTTCCATACTCTCCGACGATGTTGTACTCAGTGGAAAAATGCCAGTTTCCTACAAGTTGAAAGATTATGAGGTAGCCATTGCACATTGGTGGGTACTAATTAACTGTCCAGAAGTTCAGTTTTGGAAGAACATGCATCTAAACTGTGACAAAGTAGGAGGTGATCTCGATTACCACAACCGGACATTCGCAGAGTATTTCGGCCGCTGGGTACGTAACTTTAACATTATTCTATATGTATTTATATATTATTGTGTATAATTATTCATATTTATAGTTGATTCTGATGGTTGCAGATGGACCTTATTGAAAATGATAATCACCCAATTTGGTCGCACGAACTCAGACTTCTAGCGATGAAGCCGGTCTATTCAAAAGTTTATGCGATGTGCAAGGTGAATGGTGTGTTATTTCGATGTGAAGAGAGAGACATCAGACTGAAAACACAAAATTCAGGGGTTATGGCACATGGTGGGGATGATGGAGTTGACTATTACGGTGTTCTCCATTCAGTTGTGGAACTGCATTATGGGGAAGGCATGAAAGTGCACCTTTTCAAGTGTATATGGTTTGACACACGGCCGCAGAGCATGAAAACCGATCAATACGGCATAACTTCTGTGAACACCAGTACATCATGGTATGAGGATGACCCGTTCGTTTTAGCCACATGGGTGAAACAAGTGTTTTATCTTGATGATCTCGCCAAGGGTGACCCGTGGAAAGTAGTCAACACTATCCACCATCGCAACATTTACCGGGCGTCTACACTTGGAGTGGCTGAAGAGAATGAGGAAGGTGGCACCGCGTATCAAGAGCCCAACTCAAACGGTATTCCTGACTCCTCTTTTATTCGCCTAGACACGCCGGTGCGAATTCGACGTGAAGAGCCACTGCTTGTTGATGTTGATCCAAATGAAGAAACTAACGAGGACTCTAGTGGTGAGGAAAGACATAGATTACCCGTATCGAGCAATTCAGAAACCGAAGAAGACTCATCCGATGATTCCGATTACAATCCGACGGATTAAGTAATTTAGATGATGTAATCCTTTTATTTGTAATCCACTAATTTCTAATGAACGGGCGTGGGGATGAGCCTCCCAGCTAGGCTGGGTTCCAAACCCCTTAAAAAAAAAATTTGAAATATGTCGACTGCTGGGTTTCTGTTTTCTTAATGTTCAATTTTGGTTATATATGAACAGGAAATAGGAATACGAGAGGTGTAAACCTACTGATTTTTTTTACCTTTTTCATATAATAGCCGACGAAAAACACGTTATTTCGTCGGCTATACTCATAATAGCCGACGAAAAAGTATTATTTCGTCGGCCATAACTATATTGAAAAATACATATTTTATTTTAGACAGAAAACGACAAAAGAATAGCCGACGAGTACGAGGTTGTCTCTCGTCGGCTATGATATAAAAAAAAAAAAAAACAAAAAATGACCAGATTCCATTTTCTATCACTAACGATAAATCATTGCTTCATCCTTCAAACAGAAAAAAGTCGTGAAATAAGATATGACCAAAATGATAAAATACGTTTACGGTTGAAAATTGACAAGATTCCGATAAAATCTGAGTGTCGAAAGATGAGGTCAAAGGTTTTATTCCTTCGTTTCCCTAATGGTAGCGTTACCTTCGGTAAATATTTTGAGGAAAATTTTTATACGGTTAGTTGCCTCACATCGATTTGAAACTATTATCTGTTGAAGGTGAGGCCAAAAAACGTCATTTAGACAGTCCAATTACCATTTCTAAGCGTTTAGAGGTTTAACTCACCCGGTTGACCGTTCCAATCGAGCCTTTAACGTTGTCAGATGTAGTTGGATTTTTTTCCATACATGTATTTAATCTTAACGGTGATATCTGACGGTTGGAATAGATTTTCTAAACTTTTAGATTCAAAATCAGAACATATGCACTAATGTTCTTTAACTTGTTTACTAAGTGTTTAAGTGAATGTATAGTTTCAAATAGTTACTTTACGTAGACTCTTCAAATGCAAAAATGTTGTGAAATAAGATATGACCGAAATAATGAAATACGTCTACGGTTGAAAAATGACAAGATTTCGATAAAATCTGTGTGCCGAATGTTGCGGTTAACAGTTTTTTACTTTCGTTTTCCTATGGGTAGCCTGACGTTCGTTAAATCAATTTTGTAAAATTTTTATATGATTAGTTGCGTCTCATTGATTTGAAACTATTATCTGTTGAAGGTCAGGCAAAAAAACGTCATTTAGACAGTCCAATTACCATTTCTAAGCGTTTACAGGTTTGACTTAATGGTTTGACCAATAGTTTAGCCGACGAAAATTATATTTCGTCGGCTAAACTCTTGCGATCCGCGCCATTTTATTGTCCGCCGTTGGATGGCTCAGATCCGACGGCTGTTGATCTTCCAAAGTATAGCCGACGAAACTCAAAGAATAGCCGACGATTTAGAATATATCGTCGGCTATTCTTAATATTTTAATTCGTCGGCTATTCTCTCTGCTATAAACCGCAGCAGCCCGACTTTTTCAGCCCTAAATCCGCAAAAACTCCTCCTCCGCTCCTCAAATCGGCCGTGCGTCTCCTCCATTCCGAACTGGTTGTCCTCCTCCTCCTCAAATCGGTGCCGTTCCTTCCCCTCCTCCTCCATCCGGAACAAATCCGGCCGGCCTCCTCCGGTCCTTCCCCTCCTCCTCCGGCGCCTCCTCCTTCCCCTCCTCCTCCTCCGCCAAAACAGATCCGAAGGTTTTTTTTGGTTTATTTTTTTTTTTTTTCAATTTATTTTAATTTTATAATTTAGGTATATAATTTAGATATTTAAGTGTGTTAAATTGTTATATATATTGGTTATATGTATAAATTGTTAGATTAATTATATATATAAATTTGTAGATTAATTATATAAATTGTTATATATTTGTTAATATTGGTTATATGTTAACGTATATTTTAATAGTTATATATTTATTAATAAATTAATTATATATTTGTTATATATTTTTTAATTATATAAATTTGTTAATATATTTGTTAATAAATCGAGCTAGGTAATTAATTATATAAATTGTTATATATTTGTTAATATATTTACGGGTTGTGTATATATATATATGTTAATGTATATTTTAATTATTATATATAAATTGTTAAATTAATTTTATATATAAATTGGTAGCCTAATTATATAAATGGTTATATTTATGTTAATAAATAAATAGTTATTTGTATGTATATATATGTTAATGATGAAATATAGTTATATTTGTATATAAATTGTTATATTTATGTTAATGGTTAGTATTATTTAAAATTAGTTAAAATTTAAATATTAATTTGTTATTATATATGTTAGTATTATTGGTTATTATATTAAATATTAATTTGTTATAATATTTTAATTTTAAAATATGTTAGTATTATTGGTTATTATATTAATTAGAATTTGTTATTTAATGTAATATAATTTAATATAGCTTAATGTATTAATGCCTCAAGCTCCAGATGGCCGATGCACTCAGACAGTTATTCGGAGGCCGTCGTTCTTCCAGATCTAGGGGTTCTGGAACTTCTGCCGGTTCCGGAGACTCCGACAGGACCCTTAGCCAGCCTGAGAGGACCACCAGCCAGCCGCGGAGGAGTGTGGATTCATCCCAGCCGCGGAGGAGTGTGAGTTCTCGGCACCAGACTCTTTTATCGGCGGGGCGGCCGTCGAGCAGTTCACGTCCCCCTCTCGGGGCAGATGCTCCGAGGTCTAGTAGGCAGCTATTTCAGGACGAGATAGCTCGTGACGTTCCTCAGGTCCGTATGCCTGAGGTTCATCGGGAGCCGATGACGAGTCTGGCGCCGTCTGCTGCTGACTCAACTGAGGGGCCTACTCTCCCAAATCAGCTCTACCTCCCGTACAACATTCCTGCGATACCCGAGGTCGACGAGCGTGGTGTGCCCATATGGCCTGCTAGGCCTCAGTACGTGAGTGTTGCGGAGGCATACCATCATCAGCCATTTGAGAGACCTGAGCTCCTGATTTCGACGAGGAGAAAAAGAAAGTCGACAGACGGGTCATCGAGTTCAGGTAACATTTAATTTTATTAATTAAATGTTTTATTAAAATTAACGCACTAATATTTAATTTTATTAACCAATCGTCGTTTATGTGATAGGGACAGCCGCTAGCAGTTCAAGCAGGAATACGAGAGGTGTCATATATTTTGACACGCTCAGGAGAACTGTTGAGAGCAGGGGGAGGATCCAGATCAACGAAACCCCTAATCAGGAGGTTCAGGGGAAAAAACGCCCCGATTACGCGGGTTGCGTGGGGGCACTAATTAGGGATAGAGTCCTTATGTTGTGGACACGGTGGGGTGATGTGCCGCAAGAGATTAAGAGGGAGGTCAACAACGCGGCGTCGGTGAGTAATTTAAAAAACTTAATTTCTTTATCGTAATATTTAATAATTTTCGGTATTGTTATAATTATAAAACTAATAAAATATTATCTTTCAGGCATACTTCGAGATTGCCGAACACAAGCAGGATTGGGCGGACGCGATGCAGAACTCGAGGTACGTTGGGAATTCCTCATCTTATAATTTGAAATATTTTATGATATTAATAATATTTCTAATGCACTTTTGTTTTTTCCGTAGGTTCAAAAAGTGGAAGAACGAGCTCCGTAACCACTTTGGCGAATACGACAGACATGGTCATATGGGTACTCCAAGAGAGTTCCTGTTCAGGGAGTACGAGTGACGTTGGTTGAAGGCAGTAGACTTCAACAACCCACTTATGCAGGTAAATACTAAACTTAACTATAAATGTTTATTTTGTTAATATTTTAATTATTAGTTTAATTATTTTATAATTATTACACTAATATTTTTTTATGCATTTTTCTAATATTTTATTATTTGTTTGAAGGAACTGTCTCGGATAAACTCTGCGAACCGCCGCCGTAACACAACCCCCCATCATGCTAGTTCTAGGCCATTTTCACAATATCAGGAGGAGGCGCTTAGAGATCATCCTGATAGCAACCCGTACGTGGAGACGTTCAAGAAGGCTTATCCACAAGCGACAGAACAGCTCGTAAGTCGTTGATTACGATTTTAAAATTTTAATTATTAATTTTACTTAATTATATATTTGTTAGAATATTAATTTTTTTTTTTCCCGTTCAATTAGGAGAGGGTGAACCGGGCCGAAGAAGAAGTGTTTCAGGAAGTAGTTCGGGAGACACAACCGAACATTTCAGAGGCAGATCTGCAAGAAGCCCTGCGCCAGGTCGACCGATCGAATGTCCAAACGGCAGCGAGGATGTTCGACGCAGCCTTCCCAAACCGGTCAAACCAATACTACTGCCAGGGTTTGGGAAGTTCTGGAATAGGGCTCCTGAAGACCACTAAGGGAGCTCAAAAGAAGGGAGGCGGGGACAGCCAACAGATGAGGGGGCAAATGCAGAGATTGGCAGAAGAAAATGCAAGATTAGCGGCCGAGTTCCAGAGATCACAGGAGGCCCACTTCCAGAGATCACAGGAGCAACACCGCAGAACACAGCAGTACCATTTGGATATGTCCAGTTGGCATGCTGAATGCGAGAGAATTCGGCGACACAACTACACCGCCCAACAAGACTGGTTGTATGCTATGTTCGCGGTACAACAAAAAGGCCTTGAACCCCCGCCCTCGTTTCAGCCGTTAGATGAACCTCCAATGCCTCAACCTCCCGAGTTCGTTCAGCAGGATGACGAGCATGATGGACAGCAGGATGTTGGGGATGACGTGGTGGATTTTAGTGCTTTAGATGATTATTAGAGTTATATTTTATGTATATTAGAACAAATTAAATAATAAGTCATTTAGACGTGTTTCTTGTTGGTGTAAATGCATGGATTGTCAATGTGAATTGCAGGTTGCTTGGAATGGTAATTTAGAAATTAATTTAATTTTTTTTTTCCCAAAATGTAAGAATAGCCGACGATATTGGCATTATTTCGTCGGCTATCACTACTATAGCCGACGATTTTTACCAAATTTCGTCGGCTATAACTGTTATAACCGACGAAAATGACATTATTTCGTCGGCTATAATATACGATATCGTCGGCCATACTCGAAAATATCCGACGAATTTCATCGGCTATTTTGCCCAGGTTTAGTCGACAAAATGAATTTTCGTCGGTAATATTGTCGGCCATACTCGAAAATAGCCGACGATTTCGTTATTTTCGTCGGCCATTCGTTTTACCGACGCCCTTTTAACGACGAATAATAGCCGACGAAATTTTCGTCGGTAGAAGGAATACCCGACGAAAATAACGAATAGCCGACGAAATTTTTTTCGTCGGCTATTCTGTCAGATCTGGTAGTGTGTGTTCGCCTTGACAACACTAGTCCCTCAATTAAAAGTTAAACTGGCATAGGTATCCAATATTAGTGTAGCAGTGAATCGTTTTTCCTTAATATGCATGGCTAGCTCTATCGACAGGCATTATTCGAAGAGCAGTTCTGGTTTCGATCTTCTTTATGAGGTAAATAAAGTCTTCCACCAACTTTCCAACGAAATACACTAATCATAATAATAATCTTCCATCAAAGCGAAAGTTGTCCGATCTGTTTTAAGCATTCACCTATCTTCTTACACTATTAATTATAATACTTAATATTCCATGTCATGAGTAAGGCTGTCATTGATGAAAAACAGAGAAAGAAAGATTGATTGGCTAAGATATTTTCTGTTATTGATTTCTTGAACAACAAGTTACAGATTCAGCAACTATTTATACAAGTTGGTTAGCATTACAGCTGGATACAAACAGATTACAGAAGGATCTAAATTCTTCTAAAACATTCTGGAAATGTCTAACTTGCTGATTAAGTTACAGCTGTTCTTGATCTGCTGTGGATGAGATGCATGGTAATGCTGAAGGAGTGCAGAGCTGCTGAGTTGGTTCAATATCCCCCCTCAAGCTGAGGGGCGTAGCACGAACCGGAAGCTTGCTACGAAGAAAAACAAAACGATCCTTGGATAAAGATTTAGTGAAGAGATCAGCAGGTTGTTGTGTGGTGGACAAGTAGGAGACTTTAAGAAAGTTGCTGAGAACAAGTTCACGCACATAATGATAATCCATGTCAATATGTTTGGTGCGAGTATGATTAACTGGATTTGAGGCCAAAGCCAAAGTACTGATATTGTCACACCAAAGGCAAGGCGCCTGAGGAAGACGAAAATGATAATCACGGAGCAATTTGCATATCCAAATAACTTCAGCAGCAGCTTGAGCTAATGCACGATACTCAGACTCAGTAGAGGAGCGAGAAACTGTGTGCTGTTTCTTGGAGGACCAAGAAATAAGATTGGAGCCAAGAAATATGCAGTAGCCACTAATAGATCGACGATCAATAGGGCAGCCAGCCCAGTCTGCATCTGAGTAGCCATGAAGGAGAAGTGAACCCTTTGTAAATTGAAGACCATGATGAATAGTTCCTTTTAGATAACGAAGAACTCGTTTTGCAGCTTGAAGATGAATATCCTGAGGAGAGTGCATAAATTGGCAGAGCTGACCAACAGCAAAGGAGATATCAGGACGAGTCCATGTAAGATACTGAAGAGCACCAACCAGTGATCTGTAATCAGTTGGATTTGAGAGAGGTGTGCCAGACATGTCAAGTTTTGAAGAAGAGGAAGGTGTAGCACAATGATGTGCCCCAGCCATGTTATATTTTTGAAGGATATCAAAGGTGTATTTGGTTTGTGAGAGAAAGAGAGTATCAGAGGTACGATGAACTTCAAGACCAAGGAAGTAATGAACTGGAGTAGGTGGTTTAATGGGAAACTTTGATTGTAGTTGAGTAATGATAAAATCACAGAGTGAGGTTGATGAGGCAGTAATAAGGATATCATCAACATAAACAAGCATGAAGGCTATATGATTGTCAGTGGTGTAGTGAAATAAGGAAGTGTCATTAGGAGAAGGAGAGAAACCAATATCAAGAAGAGAGCTGTATAGTTCATCATACCATGCACGAGGAGCTTGGCGTAAACCATATAGCGATCGATTTAGTTTACAGACCATAGGAATGGATGATGAAACTTTGAAGCCTGGAGGTTGTTCCATGAAGACTTCCTCCTTTAAATGGCCATGAAGAAAGGCATTGTTTACATCAACTTGATAAATTGGCCAAGAGAATTGAACAGCAAATGTGAAGAGTAGACGAATTGTGCTCGGTTTTGCAACAGGAGAGAAAGTTTCTGCAAAATCAAGGCCATGCTGCTGATGATATCCCTTGGCAACCAAACGTGCCTTATATCGATCAATGGTGCCATCCGGATTGTGCTTGATACGATAGACCCATTTGCAGCCTACCACATTCATGTGAGGCTTATGTGGAACCAAAGTCCAAGTATTTGTCTGCTGAAGAGCAGTGAGTTCTTCATGCATAGCTGCAATCCATTCCGGACTCTTTGAAGCTTGAGTGTAAGAAGAAGGAGTGATAGGTATTGTAGCAAAAGAGGTGATAGCAGTAGGTAAGGGATGTTTGGTGGCTAGTAGAGCTTTTGGTCTGCTGTTTCCTGTTTTTGAGCGAGTAAGCATAGAGTGAGGACTACGAATGACAGGGTTTCTTGTTCGTATTGGTTTGACAATTGGAGTAGGAGTAGGTTGGGGAACAAGATCATTGCAGGAAGGTGAGTTTGGTGGAATGGAGGTAGAGGGTAATGGAATGGATTGGGATGTACTGGGAGTAGATGAAGGAACTGTAGGAGAGGGTGAACAGTTTGTAGGTGTAGTAATTGGGGTCGGAAAGCTAGGGGAGTAGGGTTCTAAGAAAATAGGAGGCTCAGAGGAGGATGAAGGTGAGGGAGAGGTAATTGAGAGATAAGGAAAGGAAGATTCATGAAATTGTACATGGCGTGAAGTGTAGATGCGACCAGTAGATGGATCCAGGCAATTGTATCCCTTGTGATCATGACTGTAGCCAATGAAAATGCAGGGACTACTCCGAGGCTCAAACTTGTTTGAGGTATAGGGACGCAGCCATGGAAAGCAAAGACAACCAAATGGCTTGAGGAAGAAGTAATCTGGAATTTGATGGAATAGTTTTTGAAAAGGAGAATCAGAGTACTGAGAAGGAAGCCGGTTGATAATGAAGCAGGCAGTTTGACATGCATCAAGCCAAAAGAGCAGAGGTAAATTGGACTGAGCAAGAATGGTCCTAGCAGTGTCAATGATATGCCTGTGCTTTCGTTCAACAGTGCCATTTTGTTCAGGAGTGTAGGCACAACTGAATTGTTGAGAAATCCCATGATTTGCTAGATATAATCTGAATTGAGCACTTGTAAATTCCCCTCCATTGTCACTCCTCAAAATTTTAATGGAAGAAGAAAAGAGATTTTCAATACGTAATTTGAACAAGTGAAAGGCATTAGGTACATCAGATTTTTTGAATAAGGGAATTATCCAACAATACCGAGACCAATCATCTACAATTGTAAGAAAGTATCGATATCCAAGTCTTGAAGCCTCATGTGCTGGTCCCCAAATATCAGCATGGAGAAGCTCCAAGGGGGCAGAGGTAGTACTTGTGGATGAAGAAAAAGGAAGACGATGAGCCTTGCCTTGCATACAGTAGGTGCAAATGAAAGGAGAAGCAGCAGGAGCTTTGACAAGACGAAGAACTTTATTCAGAGCTCTAAAGTTAGCATGGCCAAGACGTGCATGCCAAGAATTACTAGATAGTAAAGCAGTGTTATTGGCTTGTGAACCATGAGTGGGAGTTATGCAGGAGGATGATGAGGATGGAGTGAATGTGATGGGATAGACACCATCACGCACTGGTCCTTGAGAAAGAGTTCTCCTGAGTCCCAAATCCTTAATCATAGAGCCAGATGGAGTAAGAACGAATGCACAGTCATTATCAGTAACAAATTGATTTACGGACAGCAAATTCTGAGTGATTTCAGGCACATGTAAGACATTCCTCATTTTGAAAGATGCATGAGGTGTGTGCATAGTAGTTGAGCCAATGTTAGCTATGCGTAGTTGAGTGCCATTACCAACAGTGAGAGTAGAGTTACCAGAGTAAGGAGTGGCCTCAGAGAGTGTTGAGAGATCAGGAGTCACATGCTGAGAGGCACCGGAGTCAGCAAGCCATGTGGAATTGGCAACAGGAGCAGAGTAGAAGTTGATTCCAGGGGATGTGGGAGAGTATGGTGGATGAAGAGAAGGTGTTTGATAAAAAGCCTGAGAAGAAAAAGTTTGAGTAGGAGGAGAATGCTGAGTATTGAAGGCCACCGGAGCTTGAGTGTTGGTGGTTGGTGCCGCAAAAAGAGCTGTGAGCTTGGCCGGAGGAATACGACCGACATAGGCATGGTTCATCCGATTGTAGCAGTCAATGGCAGAATGACCTTGACGCTCACAAATCTGACATTGGATTCGAGGTCTAGTAGAAGTAGGGATAGAAGAGCCACCACGAGATTGAGGTCCACCATATCCACCGCGAAAATTGGAGCTTCGTCCTCGGCCACGATACTGAGCACCACCAGTGCCACCTCGAGAACTACCATGAGAGAAGGAAGGAGCAGCAGCAAAGGCAGTAGCTGGTGCAGAAAGCTCGAGGCTTTGTTGTTTGCGGTCATCAAGAAAGATTTCTTCAGAAAGAAGCAAGTTATGTAGCTCAGTAGAGGAGACCGGAAAAACGCCCATTCTGGTGCGTAAGGCAGTGGCAAAGGCTGAGTACTCATCGGAAAGACCTTGAAGGCAGTGAGCAACTAGATCATTGTCACTGACCGGAGCTCCGAGAGCGGCAAGGTTATCAGCATAGCCTTTGATGAGTTGAAGATAAGCAGTCATAGAAAGAGAGCCTTTCTTTACAGATTGAAGACGAGCTTTAAGTTGAAGAAGATGAGCTTGAGAAATGCCAGCAAATCGAGCCTCAAGAGCAAGCCAGAGGTCTCGAGCATGAGTGTGGCCTATGACATAAGGGAGAACTGAATCAGAGAGCGTGGAGTTGATCCATATCAGAAGTTGTTGATCTCGTTCAAACCAGGCCACGTAGGCATCGTTCAGAACAAGCTCGCCGGTGGTGGAACGGACCTTCTCAGCTGGACAAGGCTCGGAGCCGTCAATAATGGAGAGCAGTCGGTACTTGTGAAGTACAGGGAGGAACACCGATTTCCAGAGAAGATAATTCGTCTCAGTGAGACGAACAGGAATCACAGGACCAAGGTTTTGGACCTGCATTGAGGAGGTTGATGTTGATAGGGGAAAGATTTGATGAGATTGGGGAAGGGAAGTGGGAGAAGAAGAAAGGGACGCCATTGTTGCAGAAGAAAAAGCTTCAGGGTTGAAGACGAAGGAAAAAAAAGAGAGGCAGTTACGCAGAGGCTCTTGATACCATGATGAAAAACAGAGAAAGAAAGATTGATTGGCTAAGATATTTTCTGTTATTGATTTCTTGAACAACAAGTTACAGATTCAGCAACTATTTATACAAGTTGGTTAGCATTACAGCTGGATACAAACAGATTACAGAAGGATCTAAATTCTTCTAAAACATTCTGGAAATGTCTAACTTGCTGATTAAGTTACAGCTGTTCTTGATCTGCTGTGGATGAGATGCATGGTAATGCTGAAGGAGTGCAGAGCTGCTGAGTTGGTTCAATAGTCATCTCACTCATCTGTGTATATTTCTATAACATTTTCGATACCTACAGCATTCAACAAAACTGTCGATATTTGAAAATGTAAAACTAATGCCAAGTCTTTTCTAAACGTTAAAGAATGTCCACATAAGTAAATTAAGTCTTATTCCAGGTAGATGAGTTATGAAATTGATCGATAATAACATGTACCGTAGACTGTTAATGTCATTCGCCCTAGTTAATCAAAATGTACAATGAACACCTATCAACATAATATATATATATATATATATATATATATATATATATAATTGACCTAAAAAATGATCGATCTTTTAGTAGAAGGGATCTGTATATATATGCACCCAAGTTAACTAGTGATGTCTCCTGCCAAAAAGACCCATTTCACTTCCAATTTCTAACTAAGGTAGAGTAATTAAGCCATCTAAATGCATTCAATGCCTCTGTGAAGGAATGATTATTAGTTATGTTAACACCAAACGCAACGATTCAATACACAAACCATTTTAGTATATAGGGGAAGAGCAACGACACAAATTAGATAAACAAAGAGACTATACATTTCGTTTAGGGTCGGGGTGAGAAGTACGAAACTGTATGTGATCGGAAGGAGAAAGGAGGAAGGAGCGAGAAGAACAATGGTCTTCCTTAAGGTAAAGTAATCGTTGGTGATTCTACTTATGAAAATTACTAGTGTAAAAATGCATGCATGTCATTTGGTGGTTATTTCTCTTTTCGGGAAAGTAATTCTTGTTTAATAGAGAGAAAAACCTGAAATCATACAAATAACTAACAAAAGAAGAAAAAGCAAAGACAGCAACAACAATCAAACAAAGAAAACAAGAGCTCGATCATCTTTACTGAGAACAAGAGCATCATGACATGGCCGGGGTTTATATATATGTGCAAGTTAATATATTTCCAAATTAAGCTGTCACTGATCTGGGCATGCAGGTGAACAGGAAATAGCAGTAGATGTCAGTATCTACGATCAACCAAACACTATTTCCACATGCATTTATTAATTGTATGTTTTACTTAAGAATAATGCTAGGTGAACATGAAATAGCAGTAGATGGCATGCACATGACTTGTCACCACTCAATTAGAGTGTTTCATTAAATGACGCGGTTGTGTCATATAGGCTGATACATAAGATGGAGTTTAGGTGGGATGCCAAAAGGTAGTTCATCTAGCATTGTTTTTACTTAATGATTACAATATATGAGTGTTTGGCTTAACAAAAAAAATAAAAACAAAGACATTTCATTTTCTTGTTTTTTATTTTATTTTTTTATAACACTCGTTTTGATGGACTTTGTATATCTTTATGTTTAAAGGTGGAAGTAGGATTTTGGAATGGGGTGTGCTGAATTTTTTTCTTAATTAATATATGGGTTACATATAAAAATTTGGAGTGTGCTAATTTCTAAAATTCAATTTTCGACACTAAAAAATAGCTACAAAGTCAAGTTTTTTCAAAATTTAAAGTGCGCTGTAATCCACCGTAATAAAGAAATATGGTTTGACCGTAATGATCAATTAATTCATTTAGACATTAGGGCCTAACTCAGATGCAGTACTGGAGGGCAAACCATGTCAATCAATCAAGGCGCTAAATATGAATGAACAATCATGCCCCATCTATTCTTATTGACTTTAACTTGATTCACACCTATGCCGACCAGCAAAATACTATTCCACATTACGTAGCTTGATTAAGTTGTCTTTTTTTTTTTCTTGTTCCAACACAGTTAATTAGATCCCATGTCACCATGTGAACTACCGATAGAAACAAAAGAAGAAAGGTGTCAAAATCAAGTTGACACCTACATTGTTAAACCAGTACAAGGACTAGTACGTACTGCTCCTGCTAGAAATAGAATTGGAGAAAATTAAAGCACGTACAAGTTAAGGATTCAAAGGTTAAAACATATATGCATGGTAGACTGAGGGCTGCGTACTCCGCAGCTATACTAGCTTGATCAGCCCCTTTCGGGAAAAGAACCCTAGCCTTGGACTAAAAACAAACAGTAACACCCTAAAACATATGGCACACAAAATAGGAGAATCTTAAAGAAGTAAAAAGATGATTCTGAATTTAGAGTTTAGGGTTTAAAGTTGGATATATATATGCAATGAAGAATAGAGGGTCGTCTATAATACTTTAATGTATCCTATACCCTTAATTTACAACTAACTGAACAAAATTTACATTTTGTTCTACACTAAATTTACAACATTAACAACAAATTTACAACATGTGTTTTATATATTTACATATAATTAAATCAATTTACCACATAAACAACTATTTGTTCATAAACTATTTGTTCAAACAATCACTTTGTTTACCACAATAACAACAAAATTTATCGTCAAATTTGTAAATGATGGTATATATGACGGTACAAAAGAATATTTCATGAAGACGTTAATGTTGACGTTAGCCTCAGAGGGGCTACCCAGGCCCACAGACCCGCAGCCACGACACCCGGGCCCGGTCCATGGCCCGGGGCAGGATCGTTAACACCCGGACCCGGGACCCAGCAGTCTATCTTATGGCCAGGGACCCGGGAACCGGGGCCGCCAGCCTGCCGAACAGGCCACTAAAGTTGCCCCGCTATATGAACAGAAGGGGATCAGTCCCACATCGAAGAGTGAGACCAGACCTCACGCTCGACAACCTATATAAGGGCTTCAACTACCCTCATTAATAGGTAACGAATTCTCCAACTACTTATTCCCGTTTAATTTATCAATTTATCCCAACGGTACTAACTTAAGCATCAGAGAGGAGAAGACCGGCCCGCCCGGTATTCCCCTTAGTTAGCAGGACTTGCAGGAAGGTATTACACCAAGATCCACCGGTCTCTGTGAGTCTCCGGATTCAGACAGAAACAATTGGCGCCGTCTGTGGGAAGATTTGACAAAAAGTTGTGTTGCTCTACCGGAGGGTAGAGGCCGACGATTCTTTGGAAGGCGGTTAAAAATCAAGTTTACATTCCGGACACCATGGGAAGAAAGAAGTTGAAAGCTGGCGCAGGCAGACCAGAAGAGGTACGTCGGACCCAAGACCCTGGGACTGGGGCCGACGCGAGTTCTGCCCCGGCTCTCGGACGGGACAAAACCCTCGATCACCGGGGCTCAGAGAACGCCGTAGGCCCCGACCAATGCAATGAGGAGGAAGAGATGAAAAAAATGAAAGAAGAAGTCGCGCGATTGCGAGAAGGGGGCGATCAGGACCGAATAAGGGCGGATGCCCGGTACCAAAAATTGGAAGTGGTGAACATCGCGCTATTGGCGGCCTTGGAGAAGGGGCAACGACAGAACACCGCCCGGGCAGAACATCGAGGTGATGAGTTCCCACACCTAGAGGTGGGACAGCTGACGGGGAGGAGAAAGATTGTGCCCTTGCCAACATCACTCTTTCCGGAAGCTCTGAAGAACTCCGGGCCCGATGAGCCCCCGCATCGGAAGAACTTAGCACCGGGCAAGCAGGACAGCTCGACGGCACGGGCGCTTCAAACACTCTCCACCTCGGTATCAGATATGAAGGTCCGGATGGAGGCCAGCGAGAGAAAAGCAGCTAGGCCGCCCGTGAGTGCGCGCTTTAACGAACGGGCGGGACCGTTCTCCCGCTAAGTGTTGGATCCGGAAGAGCGAACGTGCGGAAGTCGTTAAAACTAACATACGCCGGGACGGGATGTCCATTTCGGCATCTGGACAGCTTTAAGTCACAAACGGGCGCTAAGGGCTATTCTGATGCCACGTGCTGCAATATGTTCCAAGAAACGCTCTCGGGGGAGGCGTTGGGTTGGTTCTATGAGCTGCCGATGAACTCGGTAGAATCGTTCGAACGACTGGCGGATAAGTTTGTCAGCCGGTTCATCCTTAGAGCCAAAGGAGCCCAAACATCAACGGTCCTCTTCGATTGCATGTAGACAGACAACGAAGCACTACGAGCGTTTGTTAACCGATTACAAATCGCCATGGCCGGGGTCAGAAACCTCGATAAAAGGATCGCCGAGATGGCGTTCAAGCAGGGGTTAAGGCCCGGAGAGTTTTCTTACGTCGTACGAATAGAAGGGTCGCGGGGGTACGACGAGCTGATGGCCATGACCGTCAGGCACGCCCAGGCAGAGCATGAGACATACGGGAATCGGCTGCCGAAGAGGAGGCCGGACGACTCGTTACCAACCCAGCGGGGAAACAAATCCTGGCGGCAAGACCGGGAACGTAAGCTTACAACCGTCTGGAAAGCCAGAACCTGGGGCGATCAGTGACCCCGCCGGGGTGGCAACGGGATCTCAAGGAAAGGTGGAAGATCCACGCCTCTCCGCCCGGCACAGCCCTTGGCAGTAGCACCGGCAGAGCAGCAACAGCAGCCCCTGGCTATAATACTTGCGCGGCGACAAGAGCGGACCCTGGCCATTATGCCAGTGGGAAGGGCCGAGAGCTCGACCGTATTGACGTCCTCCTATGAAGACATCTTCAATGAAAACAAGGGGGCCATTCCCCCGCCGGAGGCGAGAGCGCACCCGAAGGGAAACCTTACTCGGGAACAATCCGGGAAATTTTGCTCCTACCATGACGAGACAACCCACCGGACTAACGACTGCCATGCCCTGAAATCGGCAGTGGACATGCAAATCCGGGCAGGTGATCTGCAACAGTACAGGCAGGGCGCCCGAAACGTGGGAACCATACGAACTCGAGTCCCTGGGCGGATCGAGGTGCATGGAAGTATAAATGTAATACACGGGGGGGGGGGGGGGGGACCACATCCATCGACTCACCGGGAACTCAAAGAAGCGGTGCCTAAGGTCTATCCGGGAAAAGGAAGTGTATGCCTTTGGGGGAGGAAGCGGCCAAGCCGCTAAAACCGGATGGAAGTCGGTCACATTCTATGAGGAGGAGGAGCCAGAGGATCTAATTCAACCGCACAACGATCCCTTCCTAATTACGGTCCAGATAGATCATTGGATGACCAGCCGGATGTTAATCGACACTGGGGCTTCAGTCAATGTAATGTTCCGAGAAGTGTACAAGGGGCTGAACCGAGGGAGGGGCAAGCTATCCCAGGATAACGAGCCGCTGATAAGCTTCTCCGGTGAGGTAGTCCAGCCTTTGGGGTCTGATTACCTGCCGCTGATCTTTAGCGAGGGAGACAAAACGAGAAAGGAACACCTGGAGTTCATTGTAGTGGACTGTCTGTCCTCATACAACGGCATAATCGGTCGGTCGGGGCTATGGAAGCTGAAAAAGTTTATAGCCGGCCACATGCTGAAGTTGAAAATGCCATCCCCCGTCGGAGTCATCACCATTCGCGGGGATCAGAAGGTCGCCCGCAAATATTATGCGGAAGCCTTGACCAACGGTAGAAAGCGGGCCGAAGTCTTCACGGCGTCTCGACGAGCGCTGTTACCGGACTCAGGTATCGATCCCCGTGATGACACTGACTCCGACGAGGAGAAGCCGAAACGCCCGTCGGCGGTAGAGGAAACCGAAGCGATTTCCATCTCGAGGGACCACCCGGAGCGAACGGTGGTGATAGGAACGAAAATCGCCCCCGATGTCAGGAAAGATCTCATCACTTTTCTCCAGGGGAACAGTTCGGTATTCGCATGGTCCTATGAGGACATGTCGGGCATATCCCCAGAAATAGCCGTCCACCAGTTAAACATCCTACCCGGCAGTGTGCCGGTGAGGCAGAAAATGAGATCCTTCAGCCCGGCGAAGTATGAGGCGATCAGGGAGGAAGTGTAAAAATTGAGGGGCATGAACTTCATCCGAGAGGTTCAGTATCCCCGCTGGCTCGCCAACGTGGTTATGGTCCCAAAGAAGGGAACCGACCAGTGGCGCATGTGCGTTGATTTTACCAACCTAAATCGGGCGTGTCCGAAGGACAGCTTCCCGCTTCCCCGAATAGACTAGCTTATAGACTCGACCTATGGTTTTAAATTACTGAGCTTCATAGATGCTTATGCCGGGTACAACCAGATCAGGATGAGCCCGGACGATGAAGAGCACACCTCGTTCACGACTGACCGGGGGACCTACTGCTACAAGAGGATGCCGTATGGCCTAAAGAACGTCGGGGCCACGTACCAACGGGTGGTAAAGCGCATGCTAGAACAAGAGATGGGTAAAACGGTGGAAGTCTACATGGATGAAGTGCTGGTGAAAAGTTTGACTGCAGGAGCCCACGTCCGAGACTTGGCAGTAGTAATAGGTAAGATGCTCAAGTTTGGGATGCGCCTGAATCCAAAGAAGTGCATTTTCGGGATTTCAGATGGCCTGTTCCTAGGCCACGTCATTAGCCAGCGAGGAATAGAAGCCAACCCACTGAAGGATTGGTGCGGAATTCCTTAGCTGAGAAAACATATATATATATATATATATATATATCACTATTATATGTTTATATATGCATGAAAATAATGGGTTGTTAATTTGTTAATTTGTTATGCAGAGATATTAAGGAGCATTGGGATAGGAATGAATGAAAATAATTCATTTATTACTATGTGTTCGCCTTGACAACACCAGTCCCTCAATTAAAAGTTAAACTGGCATAGGTATCCTATATTAGTGTAGCAGTGAATCGTGTTTCCTTAATATGCATGGCTAGCTCTATCGACAGGCATTATTCGAAGAGCAGTTCTGGTTTCGATCTTCTTTATGAGGTAAATAAAGTCTTCCACCAACTTTCCTACGAAATACACTAATCATAATAATAATCTTCCATCAAAGCGAAAGTTGTCAGATCTCTTTTAAGCATTCACCTATCTTCTTACACTATTAATTATAATACTTAATATTCCATGTCATGAGTAAGGCTGTCATCTCACTCATCTGTGTATATTTCTATAACATTTTCGATACCTACAGCATTCAACAAAACTGTCGATATTTGAAAATGTAAAACTAATGCCAAGTCTTTTCTAAACGTTAAAGAATGTCCACATAAGTAAATTAAGTCTTATTCCAGGTAGATGAGTTATGAAATTGATCGATAATAACATGTACCGTAGACTGTTAATGTCATTCGCCCTAGTTAATCAAAATGTACAATGAACACCTATCAACATAATATATATATATATATATATATATATATATATATATATATAATTGACCTAAAAAATGATCGATCCTTTAGTAGAAGGGATCTGTATATATATGTACCCAAGTTAACTAGTGATGTCTCCTGCCAAAAAGACCCATTTCACTTCCAATTTCTAACTAAGGTAGAGTAATTAAGCCATCTAAATGCATTCAATGCCTCTGTGAAGGAATGATTATTAGTTATGTTAACACCAAACGCAACGATTCAATACACAAACCATTTTAGTATATAGGGGAAGAGCAACGACACAAATTAGATAAACAAAGAGACTATACATTTCGTTTAGGGTCGGGGTGAGAAGTACGAAACTGTATGTGATCGGAAGGAGAAAGGAGGAAAGAGCGAGAAGAACAATGGTCTTCCTTAAGGTAAAGTAATCGTTGGTGATTCTACTTATGAAAATTACTAGTGTAAAAATGCATGCATGTCATTTGGTGGTTATTTCTCTTTTCGGGAAAGTAATTCTTGTTTAATAGAGAGAAAAACCTGAAATCATACAAATGACTAACAAAAGAAGAAAAAGCAAAGACAGCAACAACAATCAAACAAAGAAAACAAGAGCTCGATCATCTTTACTGAGAACAAGAGCATCATGACATGGCCGGGGTTTATATATATGTGCAAGTTAATATATTTCCAAATTAAGCTGTCACTGATCTGGGCATGCAGGTGAACAGGAAATAGCAGTAGATGTCAGTATCTACGATCAACCAAACACTATTTCCACATGCATTTATTAATTGTATGTTTTACTTAAGAATAATGCTAGGTGAACATGAAATAGCAGTAGATGGCATGCACATGATTTGTCACCATTTAATCAGAGTGTTTTATTAAATTACGCGGTTGTGTCATATAGGCTGATACATAAGGTGGAGTTTAGGTGGTGTTTCTGCACAAACCCGTAGGCCTAGTAGAAACTGGTGAATCTAGATGTGATCTCCTCCTGTAAACCTACTAACTAAGGGGAATACCGGACGGGTCGGTCTTCTCCTCTCCGATGCCTAAGTTAGTGTTGTTGGGATAAAATAGATAACTTAAGCGGGAATGATAAGCAGTAGAAGAAATCAGTTACCTATTAATGAGGGTAGTTGAGGTCCTTATATATGTGGTTGAGCGTGAGGTCTGACCTTACTCTTCGATGTGAGACTGGTTTCCTTCTGTTTGCACATAAAAGGGCAGCTCTGGTGGTCTGTTCAGCAGGCTGGCGTCCCCGGTTCCCGGGCCCCTGGTCACAAGGTAGACTGCTGGGTCTCGGGTCCGGGTGTTGGTGATCCTGCTCCGGGCCTCAGTCTGGCCCCGGGCATGCTGGCTGCGGGTCTGTGGGCCTGTGAAGCCCCTCTGTGGCTACTGTCAACAGGTGGGATGCCAAAAGGTAGTTTATCTAGCATTGTTTTTACTTAATTCTTACAATATATGTGTGTTTGTCTTAACAAAAAAAATAAAAACAAAGACATTTCATTTTCTTGTTTTTTATTTTATTTTTTTATAACACTCGTTTTGATGGACTTTCTATATCTTTATGTTTAAAGGTGGAAGTAGGATTTTGGAATGCGGTGTGCTGAATTTTTTTCTTAATTAACATATGGGTTATATATAAAAATTTGGAGTGTGCTAATTTCTAAAATTCAATTTTCGACACTAAAAAATAGCTACAAAGTCAAGTTTTTTCAAAATTTAAAGTGCGCTGTAATCCACCGTAATAAAGAAATATGGTTTGACCGTAATGATCAATTAATTCATTTAGACATTAGGGCCTAACTCAGGAACCCGGATTCTCTCCTCATAAAAGAGGTCCTCATATCTCCTCATGAGATCTGGGCCGTCCAATTTTAATTCGATGGCCCAGATTGCTTTACAGGGGAGTTGTGTGAATAGTAACAGAAGATTGTGAGTCGTCAGATTAAAATTAGACGGCCCAAATTGCTTTATGAGGAGATATGAGGAGAGAGAGATGAGGAGAGGATCCCATTTCCTAACTCAGATGCAGTACTGGAGGGCAAACCATGTCAATCAATCAAGGCGCTAAATATGAATGAACAATCATGCCCCATCTATTCTTATTGACTTTAACTTGATTCACACCTATGCCGACCAGCAAAACACTATTCCACATTACGTAGCTTGATTAAGTTGTCTTTTTTTTTTCTTGTTCCAACACAGTTAATTAGATCCCATGTCACCATGTGAACTACCGATAGAAACAAAAGAAGAAAGGTGTCAAAATCAAGTTGACACCTACATTGTTAAACCAGTACAAGGACTAGTACGTACTGCTCCGGCTAGAAATAGAATTGGAGAAACTTAAAGCACGTACAAGTTAAGGATTCAAATGTTAAAACATATATGCATGGTAGACTGAGGGCTGCGTACTCCGCAGCTATACTAGCTTGATCAGCCCCTTTCGGGAAAAGAACCCTAGCCTTGGATTAAAAACAAACAGTAACACCCTAAAACATATGGCACACAAAATAGGAGAATCTTAAAGAAGTAAAAAGATGATTCTGAATTTAGAGTTTAGGGTTTAAAGTTGGATATATATATGCAATGCAGAATAGAGGGTCGTCTATAATACTTTAATGTATACTATACTCTTAATTTACAACTAACTGAACAAAATTTACATTTTGTTCTACACTAAATTTACAACATTAACAACAAATTTACAACATGTGTTTTATATATTTACATATAATTAAATCAATTTACCACATAAACAACTATTTGTTCATAAACTTGTAAATATGTCGTAGGTGAAGTAATTACAACTAACAGAACTACAATTATCCAAACAATCACTTTGTTTACCACAATAACAACAAAATTTGTCGTCAAATTTGTAAATGATGATATATATGACGGTACAAAAGAATATTTCATGAAGACGTTAATGTTGACGGCAGCCACAGAGGGGCTACCCAGGCCCACAGACCCGCAGCCACGACACCCGGGCCCGGTCCATGGCCCGGGACAGGATCGTTAACACCCGAACCCGGGACCCAGCAGTCTATCTTATGGCCAGGGGCCCGGGAACCGGGGCCGCTAGCCTGCCGAACAGGCCACCAAAGCTGCCCCGCTATATGAACAGAAGGGGATCAGTCCCACATCGAAGAGTGAGACCAGACCTCACGCTCGACAACCTATATAAGGGCTTCAACTACCCGCATTAATAGGTAACGAATTCTCCAACTACTTATTCCCGTTTAAGTTATCAATTTATCCCAACAGTACTAACTTAAGCATCAGAGAGGAGAAGACCGGCCCGCCCGGTATTCCCCTTAGTTAGCAGAACTTGCAGGAAGGTATTACACCAAGATCCACCGGTCTCTGTGAGTCTCCGGATTCAGACAGAAATAATTGGCGCCGTCTGTGGGAAGATTTGACAAAAAGTTGTGTTGCTCTACTGGAGGGTTGAGCCCGATCGATTCTTCAGAAGGCGGTTAAAAACTGGAAGAATTGTTACTCTAACACAGGACAAATCTTCCCGCAGGCTAGAAACCCTGCACACACATCACGCCTGTACGAACAAGGGCTGTGACATGATCAGTGGTACACCCAACAACAACCGGGTCACTGAACGGGAAAATTGTTCCTCTAACACAGGCTAAATCTTCCCGCAGGCTAGAAATCCTGCATCACACAAAGCTGTGAAAAGTTTGGGGACAAATGGCCAGGCCATCCCACCGGGAGAATTGTTACTCTAACACAGGACAAATGTTTCCGCAGGCTAGAAACCCTGCACACATATCACGCCTGTACGAACAAGGGCTGTGACACGATTAGTGGTACACCCAACAACAACCGGGTCACTGAACGAGAAAATTGTTCCTCTAACATAGGCCAAATCTTCCCGCAGGCTAGAAACCCTGCATCACACAAAGCTGTGAAAAGTTTGGGGACAAATGGCCAGGCATCCCCACCGGGAGAATTGTTACTCTAACACAGGACAAATCTTCCCGCAGGCTAGAAACTCTGCACACACATCACGCCTGTACGAACAAGGGCTGTGGCATGATCAATGGTACACCCAACAACAACCGGGTCACTGACTAGGAGAAATGTTCCTCTAACACAGGCCAAATCTTCCCGCAGGCTAGAAACCCTACATCACACAGAGTTGTGAAAATTTTTGGGAACGGCATAGCCAAAAAACCCAACCCACCGGGCACCTACCTTACCACTGACCATGCTTCCCGGTGGCAAGGAGTTCCCTCAACACATCAAGAATCGGCAGGCTTTAGCAGCCGCCATTATTCACTTGGGGAACTCCATCATCCCATGCACTCGTCCGGTTACCCCGGTCCATATGCATGGCATGGCGGATTTTAACGCCACATTATCATCCCATGCACTCGTCCGGTTACCCCGTTCCATATGCATGGCACGACGGAATTCAAACACCACACCACCATCATCACAACTCATACTCATAACTTCTGCGGATCATCATGAACATGCACTCGCATCACCATGCACCATCATAACAGGCTTTCTACTCGAACGCTCGGCCAAGCCCAATTTTCAACGCGGACTTGGGGGGCTAGGGCACCGTTGGGTTGGTAACCCTGCGGGTCTGCTGGCCAGCAGAGCAAAACATATTTAAGTCCCCATTCAAGATTGCACTTAACCGGGAACTTGGGGGACTTGTTGACGGTAGCCACAGTGGGGCTACCCAGGCCCACAGACCCGCAGCCACGACACCTGGGCCCGGTCCATGGCCCGGAGCCCAGCAGTCTATCTTATGGCCAGGGGCCCGGGAACCGGGACCGCCAGCCTGCCGAACAGGCCACCAAAACTGCCCCGCTATATGAACAGAAGGGGATCAATCCCACATCGAAGAGTGAGACCAGACCACGCGCTCGACAACCTATATAAGGGCTTCAACTACCCTCATTAATAGGTAACGAATTCTCCAACTACTTATTCCCGCTTAAGTTATCCATTTATCCCAACGGTACTAACTTAGGCATCGGAGAGGAGAAGACCGGCCCGCCCGGTATTCCCCTTAGTTAGCAGGACTTGGAGGATGGTATTACACCAAGATCCACCGGTCTCTGTGAGTCTCCGGATTCAGAAAGAAACAGTTAAATTTACAAACACAATCGTAAATAGTACTCTTGTGTGAGGAATGGATGCAAGCAGTGCTAACACCTCTATAGAGAGATTAAAGTACTCTCGATCTGCACTTTTGATGTACAAGAGATCTAGACCGGAACCTATTGAAAGTTCAGTCATAAGTTCAGTCATAAGTACGTATAATTAACTGAAAACATTAAGAAAAAATATGAAAACAATGAGTAAAAAATATGAAGTTTAAGTATGCATTAACTACATATAATGTGCGATTAGGTTGCGAAGCCATGCTATATTAGAGAGTTACATTGATCAGTAAATTAATATATAGGCTACACTACTGGAACTAAGGAATTAAGCGACGAAGAATGAAACGGGAAAACCAAAAGTCGCCGCCTCAACACATCCAAGCGACGAAGTTTAAGTCGCCGCCTCAACACATCCAAACGGGAAGTGACGGATCAACAACTCACACCAGTACGGGAGTTCCGACAATATGCTCTTATGTGTCCAGAATTTGTACTCCTCAGGTCTTTCAGGTATTTCCGCTACAATATCGGGATGATTGCTGAGGGGCCCAAAATCGTACTCATTAAGCACTGCTAAAATTTCTCTTCCCGTCCATCTTCTGGGAGGACCACCGTGTTCTTCGGTTCCATCAAATGCGGCGGACTCGTAACGCCAGTGGTGATCCGCCGAAAGGAACACACGATGACCCCTTTTGCATATCTTGTTGCAATGAGGGGTGCTCCCATAATCGCTGAGGCACTCTGGACAAGCCTTGTATCCCCTAACAACGCTGCCCGACAACATCCCATAAGCAGGAAAATCACTGATGGTACCAATAACCATGGCATGCATTTGGAACGTCTCCTTCTTGTACTTGTCAAAAGTGGGATGACCAACGTCCCACAATACCTTAAGCTCTTCAATCAATGGTCTCATATACACATCGAGACATTTCCCTGGGTAGCCAGGCCCCGGAATCAACAACGTCAACATATTATATTCCTTCTTCATGCACATCCACGGAGGAAGGTTGTAAGGTACCAAAATCACCGGCCATATACTGTATGAAAGACTCATGGTGCCGAAAGGGTTGAACCCGTCGGTTGAGAGCCCGAGCCTGACGTTTCTGACATCTGACTCAAAATGAGGAAACTCATTGTTTATATGCTTCCAAGCCGCTTCGTCAGAGATGTGTGTCATGATATCTGCGTCTCCCAAGTCCCGCTCACCGTGCCATCTCATAGCTTTTGCGGTGGTTTCTGACATGTACAACCGCTCAAACCTATCTCTCAACGGAAAATACCGAAGCACTTTCACAGGTTTCCTATTGCCTGCTCCCGTCAACTTATATCGGTCAGAATGACATATCGGACATGCGTCAAGGCTAGCAAAGTCATTCCCTTCTGCATCTTTACCCCAGAAGAGAACGCCAGTCAAATGCGCATGCATGGATCTTAATGTAGGAAAACCCTAGATCTTTGAGGATACTACGGACCTTACGGTGATTGGTAGGATTACGATGACCCTCCTCCAACAACGAAGAAGTGTACTGTAGATATTCATCCACTTGCCTGATAGTCGATTTTGTCTCGACTTTAATCCTCACTACCTCCATCACACTTTCAAGAACTGTCTTCTCAGAACTTGAAGACACAGGGGTCTGTTGCAGTGCAATCAGTTTGTTGTACTTGTCAAAGGCAGCAGTGTTGACAACTTGTGGGAAGGGCTGCACCGGGTCATGCATATATTGTTCCCCACGTACACCGCTTTCAAAAGGAAACACGTCGTTGACGAATGCCATTGTTGGATCGTTGGATGTACTACTACTGCCCGCCTAAAAAAACTGCCCATGATCATGCGATCCATCTAATGATGGCTCACCGTGATATATCTAACGTCTGTACTTCGACCAAAACCCATTACTCTTTAGGTGCTCCCATACTGTCCTAATCGGAAATCGACACATATCACTGCGACACCTACATTTATTGCACGGGCAATAATGGTATTCATTCCCGTTAGCATTTTCCTCGACGAACTGCAAAAAATTCACAACTCCTATAGTGTATCGTCGGTCATGCCTTAGAAGCGAAATCCAACTCTTATCCGGATCCATATATAGCCTGAAAATAATATATATATATATATATATATATATATATATATAAATTCTTAATAATTAATTACATTACAATATATATTATTATCAACATCAACTCATATATATATATACCATTAACAACCATTATTTAAGTTACTCTATATATCAACCATTATTTAAGTTAATTACACTATCAACAACCATTAATTAACATATATATATATATATATATATATATATATAATTAAACTCCACACACACATATGCACACACACACACATATATATATTTTAACACTAATTAAAATAACATCAAATTAAAACACATAATTAAACTCTAACTTAAAATCAACTCAACTACAACTCAAAATCAACATATATACATACATTCTAACACTAAAACAACAACAAAACAACAAATCACTTACTAAATTAAAATCACTAAAACTCAAAATCAACTCAACTAAAACTCAAAATCAACATATATACACATATACGTACCTATATATAGCTCTACAATGTAAGAGAGGACGGATTTCAGCAATACCCACAGATTTTTCACTCTTTCTCCCGTTTTTTTTTCGTTTTTTTTTAAATGAGCAGCTGCTGTCCAGATCTGAAAATATATAGACTTATAGCAGACGAAAATGTTAATTTCGTCGGCCAAAATTTCAAAAAGTTTTCGTCGGCTAATGTTTCAGAGAAAGACCGACGAAAATCCAAATCGTCGACTGAAATATGAATATAGCCGACGATTTTTTTTTATACCGACGAAAAAACAAAATCGTCGGCCATAGTTTAACTATAGCCGACGATTTTATTTTTCCACCGACGAAAAATAAAATCGTCGGCTATTCGTTGGAATTACCGATGAAAATTTTAATTCGTCGGCCATTTTTTTTCATTTCGTCGGGAAAACCCTTTTTTCTGGTAGTGTACCTCAAAACATAGTAACATAATCAATTCCTTGACACTGAAAACAACACAGTAGCATGATCATGATGACCACAGTAGCATCACAACACGGTACAATAATCTGCTACCTCAAAACATAGTAACATAATCAATTCATTGACATTGAAAACAATGCATTAGCATAATCTATTACTACCACAAAATACAGTAGCATAATTCATTGTCAGACACCGAAATAACACAGTAGCATAATCAACACCACAATAGCATCTATTTTTTTTTTAATTCTCAAGAGCTAGGACATTATCAACACAGTAGCATAATCATTTCTTGACACTAAAACAATATATAGTTCAAAAAGATACCAAAACAACATAAATGAAAGCTTACGACTTAGTTTATCATCCCCAATTGAATTGCTTCATAGTTTAAGCTGCTACTGCTTGAAATCTCACAAATCGTTGGGCTTCAACCAAATGAAAGCTGCTATTGCCTCCAACGTGCCATCAATTATGTCAATTTAATGAATTTGTTATCGAAATCGATGACACAAGCCTAGTTTTAGATTTTCATAAAAGACAAAATCAAAAATCAAACCTCCTACTGCTCCTGCTCCATACACTTCTTCACCGATCTAAACCTGCTACTGCTCCATGGA
Source organism: Potentilla sterilis (assembly GCA_963682095.1). NCBI lineage: Eukaryota > Viridiplantae > Streptophyta > Magnoliopsida > Rosales > Rosaceae > Potentilla > Potentilla sterilis. Next base: position 52,662,654 of record OY821757.1, read on the forward strand.
ACTTCTTCACTGATCTGAACCTGCTACTGCTCCTGCTACAGGAACTTCATCACTGATCTGAGCCTGCTACTGCTCCTGCTCCAGAAACTTTTTCACCGATCTAAACCTGCTACTGCTACAGCTACTGCTTCTACCGATGAAGCTGCTACTGCCTCTAGCGTGCCACAAAACCTGTTGATTTATTGAAGCCAATCGAAATCGATTGACAGAATCCTAGGGTTAGATTTACCCGATCGAAAACAAAATCAGAATGAATTCACAATTGAGCTACTTCGGGTTTACTCACAGATTTGAATTTCAGAGGTTGAAGACGAAGAAGAAGAGATGATATCGATGTGGTCGATGCCTTCTGAAACGAGATTTAGGGACAGAGAGATTGGTGCTACTAAGAGAAAGCAATGTGGAAATTTGGGGGAAAATGGTCAATGGCTTCTGAATCTGAGAATTAGGGATTAAAGCTTCAGTGGCAGACTAGTAATTTTACTGAAACGCAATGACTTTTTTGTCATTTGGTCTTCCGGGTCAGTATCAGGCCTGTTTCATTTAAGTGTTGGGCCTGTACTGTAGTCCTGATTTGTATAACAAATTTTGAAAATGAGTTTTCTGTATTGTTAAATTTTGTCAGGTGCTACTGTGTAATTAACTATATATATATATATATATATATATATATATATATATGTGTGTGTGTGTATGGGTGTACAGTTTATATCTACCAAATTTTCTTTTAAAATAATTGAAGTCGCGGCTTCTTAGGTAGAAATTAATTTGCGTTCCCACTTTCTCACGTTCTCATAGATTCTTTATTTTTTTTTATTTTCTTAATTTTAGTATTTATTAGCCATTTTTTCACTTTCTTTATCTCAAAAAAAATTTACTTCTTTTCATACCTAAAAAAAGGATACTTGGACCTCCCTCTTTTTTCAAGTTAGTATTAACTTTATCAAGACATGTGAAATTACCGTTCTGTTATATTTTCAAAAACATTTTATAAAATATTATTCACAAATGGGAAAGAGAAAACAGAGAATATATTTTCATATTCATTCCATTTTTATTCTATTTAATTTTTTTCCAATCTGATGTTGAGGAGGAATAAAGATAATATCTTCTAATTAAGGCTAAAATTCAATGGAGAACTCAAAACTAATTGTATAGGTTGTAAATGGATTAGCACACCCATGATATTTGAGCAAATTCACGAGCAAACAAAGCAAAGTGACAAACTATGTAATCAACCCAAAAACCCAAATTTCCTCAACAAAAAATAAAAAATAAAATAAAGACGCAGATGATAATTTTTGTTTATTGAAAATAGATCGAGAGAAAAATTGAAATTTCAGATCATTAGAGCAATAGATTTGCCTGATTTGAGATGAATTTTCAAAGTAAAATATAATTAATAAATGTTTAAATATTGAAGCATGTTTAATTACCGATTTTAGAGGTGTGAACTGAATATTCTATAAAGAAATTTGTTTAATTGATTTAATTAGATTTTGGGTATTTTAAAAAAATTAGGGAGGTATAAATAACATTTTGTTTCTTGTAAAAAGTAAATTGGAGGTCCATTAAGTAAGGAGGTCCAAGTGTCATTTTTGGAGGTATGAATAGAAGCCTACTTCTCTAAAATAGGAGAAGAGATGAAAAAAAAACAATACATTCCCTAAATTTACAGAATGTGTTTTGGAGATAGCAACAACATTAACTTTCACGTATTCCAACAACTTACAACCAACCAATTTCCAACAACATTAATTTTCTATTTTCTTAAATAATTTTCATAATTCAAAACTTCTTTTTTCTTAAATAATTTGTATTAAATATAAAATATTTTATTGCTATAATAAATGCATAAATATGTAAAATAAGGAAGCTATTGGAGTTAAAGCATAAATTTGTTTTAAGATTTCGACTTTGGAGCTTCTATTCATACCTCCAAAAACGGTATTTGGACCTCTTTTTTTTTAAGTTAGTATTAACTTTGTCAAGCCGTGTGAAATTATCGTTCTGTTATATTTTCAAAAACATTTTGTAAAATATTTTTCACAAATAGGAAAGAGAAAACATAGAATATATTTCCATATCCATTCCATTTTTTTTTCCAATCTGATCTTGAGGAGGAACAAAGATAATATCTTCTAACTAAGACTAAAATTCAATGAAGAACTCAAAACTCATTGTATAGGTTGTCAATTGATTAGCACACCCATGATATTTGAGCAAATTCACGAGCAAACAAAATAGAGTGACAAAATGTAATCAACCCAAAAACCTAGATTTCCTCAACAAAGAAGAAAAAATAAAATAAATATCAGATGATAATTTTTGTCTATTGAAAATAGATCGAGAGAAAAAGTTAAAATCTAAGATCATTAGAGCAATAGATTTGCCTGATTTGGGATGAAGTTTTAAAGTAAAATATAATTAATAAATTTTAAAAAATTGAAGCATGTTTAATTACCGATTTTGGAGGTGTGAACTGAATATTTTATAAGAAAATTCTTTTACTTGATTTAATTGGATTTTGGGTATTTTGGGAAAATTAAAGAGGTGTAAATAACATTTTGGTTTTTGTAAAAAGTAAATTGGAGGTCCATTAAGCAAGGAGGTCCAAGTGCCATTTATAAAGGTATGAATAGAAACTCCCTTTCGGATTTTGCTTGCCTATGTTGTAAAAATTATGAAGAAACTGTTGGATATGTTGTAATAAACATAGACAAAATATATATAAATGAGGGATTTTTCTACTAAATATTCTTTTTTTGGGGCTAAAATGAGGGACAAGACTCTGAGTCGTTAACCACCATCGGTGATCGAGTTGGTAAGAGTTTTGATGTGGGAATTCTTCATACTCAGGTTCGAATCCCGCTGACGCTAATTGGACTTAAATCCTAATTTATTATTGGTAGCCAGGGGGGAGAAAGAGTTATGACAAGATCTCCCTGTACGGAGTAGTCTTTGGGCCTAAAAAACCTATGAGAATACCGTCATTGATTATATTTAAAAAAAAAAAAAAAAAAAAAAAGAGACTCTAAGTCTTTAAACCAGGATTTAATGAGTTTGGACGGCTCAGACTAAGACAAAGACCTGCAAATTTGAATCGGTTTGTCATCTCTATTGTTCTTTTTTATGATCAACAACACTCAACTTTTTAATGAATTTAGGTATTTTAAATGGGTTTTCTCTTCGAAGTGGGTATTTTACATTTTTTACAAGGGATTCTTATCCTTAAAATGAAATTAGGTGGGCTCCCAATTCGCATCTCCCCCAACTTTTTAATGTTTGAACAAGGATTCTTAAAACGAAGTTAGGTCCGAGTTCCAATTGTTTTTTTTTTTTTTTACACAAACATATACACGAATCAAGAGTTTCTCTTTTCCTCCATAAACCCATATTCACAAAATGAAGAAGCCTCATGTTGCACTTTTGCGGCTAGAAAGTGAAGAAATTGAAAACGAAGTTCTTGGTTTAATTTGTTGTTTAAACTAGTTTCGTGATGATGGTTTTATGGCTGAAAGTGATGTGGTGATCACCGGGTGCGGTTAGTAAACTTGAATGGAAGAGAGAAAGAATCAAAGAGAAAATGAGTCATTCCTGTCACACTTTTCCTTGTGGAAGGAATAAGAAATAAGGAATGAGATTAGAAATGAAGTTGATTACTAGAAGGGCTAGTTTACTAAGCGTCAACGTTGTTGTCATTCAGAATAGAATGTTGTCTTGCCATCGTGGACGTCCAACCATCAACCATCGACCAGAAGCCATCGTCGACATCAACTCGATTCAGTCCAACACAACTGCCTAATCTCCACACCAGAGCCCAGTTGGCCCAATGTGAGATTGCTTTGGGCACCCAACCAAATTCTAAACCACTACCGCCGACCGCCAGGCAACCACTGCCGCTAATCTCGTCCCCGATATCAAAACCACTAACAACAGATTCATGTAGTGGATCGAACACACCCTCGTCGAAAACAGAGGGGATAAACCGCCATCTCCACCAACACCAGATTGATCCAGCCTTGACCCGACCAAAAAGCTCCAACCATGACCCGTCCAAACCCGATGGCCATAACCCTGGATAGAGATCCGGCCATTCCTCTCCACAGTGAGAGGTCACCGGCCTAAAAACACAACACCACTGCCAACCTCAAGGACATAATGCAAACATAGGACTCTACCAGCCACCGTCGTCGCCTCATGTCCTCCGATCGAGGAGGGAGGAGAGGATTCACCGTTGCCAGCCGTTTGGAAGGTTTTGTCAACAGCCGTTGCAGTCGAGTAGAGAGAAAACCGTAAAGCTTTCATTTTTTTTTGTTATTTAAAATTTAGGTTCTAAGCTTCGTAATTTCGTATTTGGTAAATATTTACTTTTAAAAACTGTTGTCAAACCATAATTTTTTTTTTATGTGTTTTCAATGGCAGCAGCTTTTAAAAACAATCATAAGGCTGCTTCTAAAAGCTGCTACAAGTAACCTGTAATTTTGGAAAAAAAACTGCTTTATTTGGTTTACCACACACAATAGAATTTAAAAATTGACATAGAAGCTGATCTTTTTAAAAGCAAAACTATAGCAAACTAGGCCTAAATACTCTTATAATATAAAAATCATATTGTTTACTTGATAGTCTTTTTTTTTTTTTTTTCTTTTTAACTAACCACGGGGTGTCAAATCTATTAATGTAAAAGTATATTATATTACATGTATGACTCACCAATAGATCCGTTGCTTCGTCATAAAGGAGACATAATAGGTAAATCTAAGCAAACTTGGATCCGATTAAAGCAACATAACCTTACACTACAACAAAAGGGAGCAAAAGCTACTTTTTTTTCGTGTGTGTATCTTGTTTCGTGGGCACTAATCCTTCAACAGTGTGGTCTCCTTCTGTTTACAAGTTTTAATACTTAAATAAGCATTTATCCCACATAACTCATGTAAATGTCAGACCAAATACTTAAAGAAACCAAAGGGTAGAGAGCAGCAAATCGAATGCGATAACGATTATAAAATATAAATGATGTACACGGAGCAATCGTGAGATCTCAATTGTATAATACTAAATCCATGTAAATCTAAACCATGCCAAGAGCCCATTTTCTTATTTCTTTGCCCTGTCTCTTATCCTCTGCAAACTCCGCATACTCCTCTTCTTCTGCTTCGATCTATACCCAAATTTCAATTAACTAACAGATTGATCGGGCAATTCACACATTTTGCAATCCTGATAATAAGACCAATTGAAAGTGGGTAATAGAAACTCTTTTTGTAGTGTTAGACGAGGAATGCAGAGAGAACCAAATAATTTTTCACTATCGAAGTGACTCCAAACATAGCCAAACCCCACCTTGATATTATTCTCGAACCAAAAGAAACGAAATAAAACGAGTAAAGACAACAAAAAGCTAGAATATTGTAATGAAAGTTATAAAACTTGAGATTTTGGCTTTAAAGCTGTGAAGTTAATCCATTATAATGAATAAGTACGCGTGTTGTACGTAATTAATCCTTGGGGGATAACATTCAACGTACAAACCGATCATTTGTTGCTGTTTTGCTAGCAAAGTATATGGAAAATTTTTCAACGCACTAAGGTGCAAGTAAATCGATACTCAAATATGTAATTTCAATTATTTGTTTAATCATCAACTATTCATATAGCCCTAATATTCGAGGGGTGAGTGAAAATAAAGTTGTAACATATACACTATAATTAAAGCAAATTGAAGAATATCTACTTAGCAACAACAAAAATTGCAAGAAAAAAAAGACAAAAAAAAGTGGCGTCTACAATATCCAGCTATTATAGACACGAACGGAGTTGAAGAAATAGTTGCATAAATGACTCACACTATTAGTACAAGTACACCTTGGTACGGTGAATCTACTCCCAAATATATAGGTCGTATATGGCGATGAAAGAACGAAATAGTCGCCGGGAATAGATCGAATTAATATATACAGTAGCTATAGAATAATTATAATAGTTGATCATTAACTAGCAGCTGACATTTGATCAGAACCAATCACATGCCAGAGGCCAAGACCCCAAGAGGGTTAAGCTAGCCGCGTCCTTCAACAATTCTATTCTATCAAGAACCTAGCTAAGGACGTCATCTACTCTCTTCCCATGACGTTTTCTTTGAGGCGTCATTGATTAATTCAAGTTTATTATAATCAACCTGGTGGTGATACAGCGCATGCATGAAGCCTTATGCATTCGCAGCTAGAGCAGCTTGATCAGCTATAAATACGAGTGCTAGGGTAGCAGAGAAATGCACACCAAGAATTAATACCAATCCTTTCTTTCAAGTATAATTCTTCTTTCACAAAACAAAAACAGGTGGGTGTCATGGGTAGTTTTGCCGATAACTGGAGAGATCTGTCTGGGGACAATCTCTGGGATGATCTACTTGAGCCCCTCAACTCCGAACTCCGCCGGTATATCATTCATTACGGTGAAAGGGCGGGAGCCATTGACGACGCCTTCATTGACGGCAAGCTCATTGCCGCCAAACAACCCAAGTCCATCGGACTTCCCCGATATAAAAAGGCAAATTTATTCGAGGAGGTGGGATTGGTGAAAGGCAATCCATACTCATACGACGTGAAGAACTATGTGTATGGAACACCAAAACTAGCACAACGCACATCCAACTTGATGGCTTATGTTGCAGTGTCAACCGATTCAGGAAGTATAGCCTTGGGGAGGAGGGACATTCTGATTGCCTGGAGAGGAACTCAGTTAGATATTGAAGCTCCCGTCGACAAAGTCACCAAACTCCGATCGGCTCCATTTCTTGGAAATGAGAATGCTGCCGCAATGGTGCACTCCGGGTGGTTTGATTATTACACTCATCTTGACGCTAGGACATCCCATAACAAAAAAACTAGTTGCAGAGACCAGGTAAGTGTTTTTTTTTTGTTATGTAAGTTTCATCACTTCCTTCTTATACTTACGAGTTCAATTCATTTCAGCTATAGCAACGTACGTACACCTTGATCATATTATTCTGCTTCCATCAAATGAATCGTATTTTAATAGAGAAAGACATTTCTAGCTAGCTAGTTAGAGTTACTAAATTTAGCTTGTCATCTTCTTATTTTCAGGTCCTAGCCGCAGTGAAAACTTTGGTGAATGAATACGGTGAAAGGGAGGATTTCCAACTCAGCATTACTATAACTGGCCGCGGTACTGGTGCTGCGTTTGCAATTTTAAATGGGATGGATATTGTTATCAACTCACTCAAACCCGGTAATGAATGTCTGGTCACAGCGATTGTCTTTGGTGCCCCCCGTGTTGGAAATGAAGCATTTTCTGCATTAGAGGTCGAAAAAGACAAATTTCAGATCTTGCGGGTCACAAATGAACTAGATCCAACGCCTAAACTTGTGCCTGCTGTGGATTATTATAAATCAATTGGAAAAGAGTTGAGAATTAATACAATCAATTCGCCCCACTTGAAGAATCCAAAAGCGACCCCAGGCGAGTTGGAGGTTTATTTATACGGGATTGCAGCACAACAAGGCGTCAACGGCGCATTTACTCTGAATGGTGTCCGCGATCTCTTAATGGTGAACAAAAAATTGGACGGTCTTAAGGATGACTATAAGGTAGTTCCTATGTGGATTTTACATAAGTTCATGGTTCAAGATCAGTATGGCCGTTGGGAGATGAAGGATGATCCTGTGGATGAAGAGTAGCAACCTCTAATTCCCGGCTCCATTTGAACGGAGAAATTTCGAGACCATGCATGCCGTGCATGTTTTATAAAGTGTTGATGGGTCCCCAAGCGCTAGCTCTAGTGTTTGGAATAAGGCCTTCTGCAATTTCTTTGGCTTGCTTTCATTTGTTTTGCTTCACTTTTCTTCGCTATTGTGGCTATTGTGTGTGTTTCTTCGGATAGACTAGGGGTCACTGATGTAGGAGCAGAATGTGGCAGATTTAGACAGAAAACTGTAAAGGCAAGGAAGCTGCTAATAATCAAGAAGATTGGTGTGAAGATAGGTAATTCTCGTACAATGAGGTTGTTAGCAGCTGGAGTATTTAAGAAGATGATCTTTTGGACTTTTCCGTTCGCTAGACGTCATCCGCCAGAGCCAGACGACATCCGCCAGAGCCAGACGACATCCGCCAGAGCCAGACGACATCCGCCAAGGATGGTTCATCCGCCAAGGGGTTCATCCGCCAAGGGGTTCATCCGCCAAGGGGTTCAGCCGCCAGACGGCGTCATCCGCCAGACGGCGTCATCCGCCAGACGGCGTCATCCGCCAGACGGCGTCATCCGCCAGACGGCGTCATCCGCCAGAAGACATCCGCCATCAGAGCCAAAACCCGGTTTACTGCAGTTTTGGCGTCCGGTGTCCGATTGACGTTCATAATACCTTTCTGGAATGGGAACGACGAGATCTACAAGACTCACTTTAGTGAGCCCTGTCAGATTTATGCCAAAAGATATCGTCTTAATGATCCGATTCGGCATTTAGTATTTTAGGCTAGTTTTAAGTTTTCTAATTTGTTTTGGATTTGACTAGGTTTATGCTTAATTAGGTTTCCTAGTTTAGATATTCTTGTTTATGTTTTCTAGTTGTATTAGGTTTATGTTTTGTGCCCTATATATAAGGCACCTCCTACCTTGTAATAGTTAGTTAATCAATTTTATCAAAACCCTTAGAGTTTATCTCTTGTTTTCTGGTGGATTCCAGACCTATCCTATAGAGTACAACGTTGATTGTGCTCTCCATCTATTGAGGGTTCGACGTTGATCAACCCTTCCACCCTTCTACTGCGTCAGTTGGTATCAGAGCAGGCTTTCTCCTGTCTCTTTTATCTACTTGACTAACCAAAATTGAGGAGGAACAAATCAAGGGATTTCGCCCTTGGTTAACCTTATCAATTCTATCCAAAAAAAAAAAAAAAAAAAAAAAAAAAAAAAAAAAAAAAAAAAAAAAAAAGAGACAGAAGAATGGAACGTCGTTGGGTGTTCACAAGACCGGAGTGCGACGACTTTCGAACAATTTGCAGAATCAGAGAAAGAGTATGCTCGGCAATACTTGACAACAATCTACGAGAGAACTTTGTAGCAAGCAAAGTTGTGGATTATTTTCAATTGCCGACAGTGAAGCTAATTGAACCATATTGGGTTGATGGACATGTACAAGTATCAGAAGTTTGTAAGGTTCCTATTTCTATGGGAAACTTTTATGATGAGGAGATTATTTGTCATGTGATCGATATGGAGGACACTCACGTGTATTTTGGAAGGCCATGGCATGAAAGTGTCAATGGGGGCTATTGCAAAGATGGCTCATGTTTAATTAGGTGGGAGTCGCTCAAAATTAAAATCAAGCCTAAGAAGAAGAACATTAAGAATGACCATCCTGAGGTGTGTGAAGATGCTACTTTCAGAATTGAAGAGAAGCTCATTGAAGTTAAAGAAGCCGAGTCGAACACCACATCGTTACCCATGTCATGCATGCCTAGTTATGTCCGAGATCGATCTAAAAAGGAGCTTGCTAAGACTATGGACGATAAGAGTGATGACGGCTATGGATCCACAGAGAGTTTCATCGAAGAAGAAGCAGTGAACCACGGTGTAGATATTCTAGTAGATGATAGAGTCGATGGAATCGGTGAGAGTAGGTCTCCGCAGGAAAATTACATTGTTTTGAAGGAAGAAGAAATTGCAAGACTTCAGGATAATTATATTGCAGAAGTCTCTTGCGTTCTCTCCATACCCAAATCTGATGCATGCTTACTGCTCCCTCACTTTCATTGGACGGTTGAGGAACTTAAGGATAAATGGTTTGCCGATGAAGGTAGAGACAGAGAAAAGGCGGGTTTGTTGAAGAAACCTAGAGCTGTACATAACGCTAGGGCAAATGTGTTGAGAATTATAAACGAAGCGACGGCTGCTGCTATAGCTTATGGTTTGGACAAGAAGGATATCAGCGGGAATGCCAGAGCTTTGAGGAGGTTGAGGACTGCTTATGAGAGAGCCAAGAGGACTCTGTCTTCGACTTCTCAGACCACAATTGAGATCGATTCTCTTTACGAAGGGATTGATTTCTATTCGACCACTACATGGGCCAGGTTCGAGGAGCTGAACTTGGACTTGTTCAGGAAGTGTATGGAGCCGGTGGAGAAGTGTCTGAGGAATGCCAAGATTGACAAGAGTTTAATACACGACGTTGTTTTGGTGGGTGGCTCGGCTAGGATTCCCAAGGTTCAGCAGCTTTTGCAGGACTTTTTCAATGGGAAGGAGCTTTGCAAGAGTATTAATCCGGATGAGGCTGTGGCTTACGGCGCTGCGGTTCAGGCTGCGATTGTGAGTGGTGAAGGTGATCAGAAGGTCCAGGATCTTCTGTTACTTGATGTTACTCCACTCAGTCTTGGTCTTGAAACTGCTAGTGGTGTCATGACAACTTTGATTCCGAGGAACACGACTATTCCCACCAAGAAAGAGCAGCTCTTCCCTACTTATTCGGACAACCAGCCCAGAGTGTTGATCCAAGTCTACGAAGGAGAGAGAGCTAGGACCAGGGACAGCAACCTTTTGGGGAAGTTTGAGCTCACTGGCATTCCACCAGCTCCCAGAGGTGTGTCTCAGATCAATGTGTGCTTCGATATAGATACTCGTGGTATCTTGAATGTGTCTGCGGTGGACAAGACTGCTGGAGTGAAGAACAAGATCACGATTACCAACGACAAGGGAAGGTTGAGCAAGGAGGACATAGAGAAGATGGTGCAGAATGCAGAGAGGTACAAGGCGGAGGATGAGGAGGTGAAGAATAAGGTAGTACCTGAGGCAATTGAGTTCATAGGAGATTTTCAAGCCTTTGAAGCAACAAAACAAGCAATGAGCGAGGCTAGATTGGCCCTTAAAAATGAAGAGGTCACTGCTATTGGTGTCTACGACATGGGAGGCGTTGGCAAAACAATCTTAGTAGAACATATCGGTGCACAAGCCCAAAAGAGTGGGAATTTTGATTATGTGGCTAAGGGTGTCGTATCCAAAAATCCACAATTCAAAAAACTTCAACATGCATTGGCAGAGCAGTTGGGCTTCAAATTAGATGAGGAGTACAAGTCATACTCCTTGCTCTGTTGCTTATTCCCGGAAGACGATGACATCGCAATAGAAGACTTGTTCAAGTATGCGATCGGGAAGGGATTGTTTCTTGATGATGAAACACTCGGAGAAGCCAGAGACAGAGCTGATTATGTGGCTAGACACCTTAAATATTCTAGCTTGCTTTTAGAAGGCACAAGCAATAAATGTATAACGATGCATGACGTCGTTCGGGATGCAGCCCTTCAAATTGCACAATCTGAAGATAGGCATCGGTTCTTGGTGAAAGCTGGGGATGGCTCAATGGATTGGCCACGTAAATTACATGAAGACTACTCTGCAGTCTCGCTAATGTTCAATGATATCGGCAAGCTGCCCGAAAAAATTGTGGAGGAGACGCAATTTCAAAATAATTATTCAGAACCAGTGGACGTTCGAGAATGCAATTTGGAGAACCAAGAAGAATCTATTGAGGTTGCATTTAACAAACTCATATTTGGCGTCGGGTTCATGATTGTGCCATCAAAGTTTGCAGAAGATTGTGTCAATAAACCACAGGTTCAGTTGTCTAATTTATTACTGGGTTTATTGTCATCATATTCTTGTTCTTTATTTAAGAGGAACTCGAGGTCGAGTTCTTTCGAAGTGGAGGAGTCTGATGTAGGAGCAGAATGTGGCAGATTTAGACAGAAAACTGTAAAGGCAAGGAAGCTGCTAATAATCAAGAAGATTGGTGTGAAGATAGGTAATTCTCGTACAATGAGGTTGTTAGCAGCTGGAGTATTTAAGAAGATGATCTTTTGGACTTTTCCGTTCGCTAGACGTCATCCGCCAGAGCCAGACGACATCCGCCAGAGCCAGACGACATCCGCCAAGGATGGTTCATCCGCCAAGGGGTTCATCCGCCAAGGGGTTCATCCGCCAAGGGGTTCAGCCGCCAGACGGCGTCATCCGCCAGACGGCGTCATCCGCCAGACGGCGTCATCCGCCAGACGGCGTCATCCGCCAGACGGCGTCATCCGCCAGAAGACATCCGCCATCAGAGCCAAAACCCGGTTTACTGCAGTTTTGGCGTCCGGTGTCCGATTGACGTTCATAATACCTTTCTGGAATGGGAACGACGAGATCTACAAGACTCACTTTAGTGAGCCCTGTCAGATTTATGCCAAAAGATATCGTCTTAATGATCCGATTCGGCATTTAGTATTTTAGGCTAGTTTTAAGTTTTCTAATTTGTTTTGGATTTGACTAGGTTTATGCTTAATTAGGTTTCCTAGTTTAGATATTCTTGTTTATGTTTTCTAGTTGTATTAGGTTTATGTTTTGTGCCCTATATATAAGGCACCTCCTACCTTGTAATAGTTAGTTAATCAATTTTATCAAAACCCTTAGAGTTTATCTCTTGTTTTCTGGTGGATTCCAGACCTATCCTATAGAGTACAACGTTGATTGTGCTCTCCATCTATTGAGGGTTCGACGTTGATCAACCCTTCCACCCTTCTACTGCGTCAGTCACTGTTAGAGCCTCTACTCTCATCTCCTTTTTCTTTTCTTTTGTTTTCTTTCGTGTGTTGTTGCTGGTTGGAGTGTGATGTATTCTACTCTTTCAATTCAATAAACTTCTCGACATCCCGTTTGAAATCTTTTTGTGTGCACGCGACATTTAATTTGTTGAATGACATACAACCGATCGATCAGTTATGAATTAAGTTGTTGTTGTTTTAATTACCTTACTGCACACCTCTTATATATTTCCACACAAACAACTGCTACTAAAGTAAAGTATAAGCCATCCAAATCGGATTCAGAGAAATGACAATAGATTTCGGAGAAAATAACGAAGGAAATGGTAATTGATTTCATTACAATTTATGCTTTCAATTTATTTCACAACACCTCAGACTTTTTAATCCAAAAACATATTAATTGTCCCACTTAGTTTTCTAACAAGATTGAGAGTGAAAATGTTGGGAATCGACGACTTCACGCCCGTATTTATTGTTTTTGAATTTGGGTCTGTGCAGGTAAGTCTAGTCGGAATAAGAAGGTGAGTACCTATAAAAATAGAAAGAAGAAATGCTATGGTACGTGATCTTTGCCTTAAGTCAGTGAGTGCGTGAATTGTGGTAGGATATGTGACTACTTCCTCAAATATTACTATATCTAGCAATTCATGATTTATGAGCAAAATATATATGTTGAAGGAAAAACACATTATGTGCCTTCGTCAATGTAACTGACGAGAGATAATTATGTAGTCATTAATGTCATTTATGTATTTCCTATTACCGTTGTAATACTCACCCTATATAAAGGGGATTATTAATGAAATGAGTAGACCAATTCCGATTTTCCTACAACACGTTATCAGCACTTTGCTTTAGCCTGAAAAAAAAAAAAAAAAACCAAAGTTTTGTCCCTGAAAAAAAAAAAAAACCATAACCCTAGAAATTCTCTTCTGCCGGCAACATATTTGTCGGCAAAGAAGGTCTCCTTCCCCAGAAACTCTTTTACCAACGACTTCTTCGTCGGTAAAATAAATGCCAGGCAATCTGCCGACGAAATATTTGTCGGCAGAGAGTGTCAATACTCAGGGCACCCAGAAATTTGATCTGGGCACCCTCCTCCGATGGCTTGTGCCCTCCTCCGCCGTCGCCCTCGACCGGACGTCGAAGCTTAAAGCCGCCAGCCCAGGCCAACGTCTCGACCCAGAACCGGCCTCTGAACGGCTCAATCCTCCGGTCCCGGATCCATCCACTGCCTCGATCCGGAGCCCTCCCCCCTCGACGCCAGCCCAGCCGAGCGCCGACGATGCCCGCCCAGACCTCGATCGACGATTGGATCGCTCCACGACGCTCCAGGTCCGACGATCGGACCACCCACTGCTTCGATCGCCGCTCCTCCCACGCTCTGATTCAGACGACCCCGGCCTCGCCTCGATCCAAATCGGCGCCGACGACTCTGCTCGCCGCCCTCGATCCCCTTCGAACCCAGCCCGGATATGTTGTCTCTTTTGCCGACAAAGCTTCGTCGGCAGAAATTGACTTTGACCCGACCCGACCCGGTTCGTCCTAGATCCGACCCGTGAACAGGATACGGATATTTACCATTTCTGGTAAATTAAGGTTAGTTTTCAAAACTTACCTTAGTGAAGAAAAAAAAATTACTGTTTTTTTTTTACAGATTAATGAGATTAATTATAAATGTTAAATATGATTGTCTATTTGATATTTTTATTGCCTACATAAATGCATATATATATGTTTATGATAAATTAAGCATTAAAATTTATATAGGCAACATTTTTCATTTAGATGTTATGTTGAAATTAATGTGACATATACTTATGAAATTTGAGCATCATTATATGTCTATTTTATTACTGTTACATAATTTTCTATTTAACATGTTATTTAGTTTGAGCATTGCTATGATAATGAAATTTCATGAGCATTGTAATATAAAGAAAAAGGGACAAACCTACTACTGTGAAAAAGCATTTTCACGAAGTAAGAAAAATATGACCATTACAATTTTCGGTCTTGAGATCCAATTTTTATTTCTTGAAAAAAATTCAAGATGGATATATTATTAATTGTGTAAAAAGCAACGATAATGGAATTTCATTAGCTTCACATGCAATGAAAATGGAGAAACAAAAAAAATTTTACTGTGATAATGTAATTTCACAAAGCATCGGATTTACCATAATGTATCTTGGTTTATATTAGTTGTCGTGAATGTCATTTAGACCGCGAAGCTAATACATTTTATTCTTCCTATATTTTACAGATGGTTTAACCATCACAGTTTGACTTTAACACATTGGACTCTAAAGAATTTGAGTACCAAATTCCCCTATTGAGCCAACTACGGCTTGAGCATGGTATATTTATGCAAACTGCTTTATGTAAATAGCTAAGAAATAATTATAATATCTTCAATGACAATGTAAAGTCTGAGAAAAATAAATTTCCTGAAACAAATTAGGCAAAGTAATGCAACAATCCTAAAACAAAGGGCAATGACGATGTAAGGTCTTTGAAAACAAAGGGAAATAACGATATAAAGTCTGAGAAAAAAAATATTTCTTGGAACAAATTGTGCAAAGTAATGCAACAACCCTAAAATAAAGGGCAATTACCATGGACGTAAAGATTTCTATAATCATCCAAAAGCAAGTGGAGACAATGTACCGTTTGAAAAGATGACATATGGGACATGTCATGTGCAGTGAAGTACTCTGCCATTGTTGTAAATCAATGAAGTATTGATAAGTATATTACAAGCTAGCAAAGAATTAGCTGTGACTTATAATAAGTATAAAGAATCATACGAGTACGCGGATTTTGGAAAAGTATCTTCAATATCCAACAAGAACATTGAAAATGAATTTACAACTAAAGACATACCATATGGGAAGAAGATGTCAATGACACATCTCATCATTGCAGCTATTAAAAGAGCCAAAAGGATTTGGCTCCATCCAAGATAGACTTTGATTAGTCTATTTTAAAAATTTTCAAGATATCTTTATAAAGGCTATTACGCCTAAATTAGACTTTTGGTCTTAAAGTTTCTATCTCTAAATTGGACAAGACTAAATGTAATCGTTGGCATGTTAAATTTTCTCTAAAGGAATTGAGATTATTCAATTTTTATTCATGATATACATTATTCAATTTTCTGCATCTAACTTTGCAAAGTATTGCATAAAGTAAAGCAACATATCATAATATAGGCATGACACAAAGAACTGTGTGCAAAGAAACGCACCATGTAATCCCTAGAATAATAGTACTGAAGGACAATGGTACTAATATATCACAAAAATAGCACAATAGTACTAAAGAACAGTAATACTATAATGAAAGTGATAAGGATCGGTATATCTGTTCCTTTGGGATTGCACCTGCCTAACTGGGATTACCATAGTTTTTATAACAATCCCCATCGAGTTACTCTAAAGAACTTGAGTTACGTTTCGATGTATATATTGAGCATATGTCAAATTGACAATTTATACGATAAGAGAAAATTGAATTTGTTCCACACGTTAAAGAAATTTATGCCACGATGTTCATGTAAAAAGACACAAGTGAAAATTCATTTGATCTCCTTTGCATTAC
Source organism: Potentilla sterilis (assembly GCA_963682095.1). Lineage (NCBI taxonomy): Eukaryota > Viridiplantae > Streptophyta > Magnoliopsida > Rosales > Rosaceae > Potentilla > Potentilla sterilis. The sequence goes on from OY821757.1 coordinate 52,678,857, forward strand.
CTCTAATGACTACGGATGTAAACGAGTATTAGAGAAGTTTATATGTCAACTTAGTGGGTTATATGTAACCGCTAATTGAATCCAAAATCATAAGAAAATGATATTTTGGAATTTTGACATAGATTGGCTTTGATATGGTGATCCGTACATTAAAGAAATTACTATGGACACCCATATTTTGGATGAATAGAAGCAAACACCAGAAGAATATGGTTCACACACGAAACCGAGGATGACCAAAGAACATTTTATCCTCAAATATTATTTCGATACAATCCATGTAGGGATGAAGACGTGTGTTCAATCCCTATATTCCACCGCTCCCCTACGGTGACATTATGATATATTTGATGCACAAGTACATGCACTTATATCATATTATGCTTCTTATATATCTATTGTGATTCTATGAATCGAAGCACATCACTCAAAGCCTATTAGTGAAATTATGATTGAGATCATCATATGCAAATGACACGTACATGGGTTTCTCATTATGTTGTTATATTGAATCCAAAGAGGATTCAGTGGATTGATTCAACCAACTTGCGGACACCATAGATATTTTATGGTGTTGGTTGTTGTGTCGACACGCTGGTCACATGTCATGACACCATCCACAATTAAAAATTTATGCTGCTTATGCTAGAAAGTCAAAGCACCTAGGCCGGGTTAATTTCCGTAGGCGTAATGATATTATAGCTTATTATATGGGATCTGTAATGGGCATCATATTCCTATATAAAAACTCAATTGGTCTCACGGAAAACGACTACAGTAATAGTCTTGATATTGGTAAAGCACACCAATACTTCCGTTTTGGGTTATGCAATTTTGCATGCAGCGATACTTATTCATCTACGGTCATCATCATTGAACTAATTTACACCACAGCTAGTGACTGTGTGTGATGATTTTAAAGGATTTCAAACGAACTTGTAATCCTTGAGCTCTTTTGGATTGACACGGATCTAAAATCCTTGAGCTCGGTTAAATGCTTTTATGTGCCAAAATTGCGCCGCCACAGCGCACAATGATGGGTTACTTGAGATGAATAAATATTTATGCTGGATATGAACCTCCAGCTAAAGTCCGCTATGTTTGAAACCTTGACAGGCGATCTCCTCACCGCTAGATTTGCGGTGTGTCACTTTGATGAGACAGTCTTCCCGTCGTTAGGGGGAGATAAGAACAAGCATGTTCAAGTGGAACGACATGAATTGTCGTGGTTTGTCCCCACTGTGTCTCATCTCGATCCCCAAAATAATACAAAGTAAAGTGTGCAGATGTATTATACATTAAAGTGACGAGATCATATAAACCTGCTGCAAATATACCTGCAAGGATTGTGTTTTATCAAAAGGACATGGTACCACCCAAGAGGAATTGGGTATTGTACTGCCACCATGGATGGTGGCATGGTGACGCCATAAGTGGCATAAATGGTGTCACAGGCCGTGGCTCTCCAAGGAAGAGGGGGAGGCCACCTTAGGTTCGATACATACTTGTGTAAAGGAAGAAAATAAGTTTGGCACAACCTGATCTATTGATCAGTGATACTCAAATCCGTCTCATGAGAATATTTATGGATTGTGGTTATCATTGGGGGACGCCTCAAATGTTAGAACCAATCCTTAAAGTATAGAGATCTCTACAAACACATTACACTAGTGTACATGAGGACGTGGAATAATGAGTCTAATATCGAACCATACTTCGTTGAAAATGTCAACGTCGTAAACTGGCCTAATGGAAAGAAGCGATCCAGTATAAACAAAGAGATAGGTATTTGGGCAGGTGACGCCGACACCGCAAATATAAACCCTATCAAACATATCTTTGTTAGAATGCGTAATGAGAATAAGAGTATACAGACTCACCTTATGGCGCAAGGTCTCTCAAAAACGCACTGGAATCGACTACGAGGAGATATTCTCTCGTAATGGACTACGAGGAGATAATTTCTCGTAATGGATGTCATTGTACTCCACTACCTTGTCAGTTTGGTAGTTTCCGAAAAACTGAACATGCAGCTTATGAAAGTGGTTAAAACACATATCTCTATGGGGATCTAAATTAAGAGATATACATGAGGATCCTAAACGGACTTCATACACCCAAATCAAGTTGCACTAGATCACATAAGTGCGTTTGCAAAAGAAATTGAAACGTTCACTAAAGTGACTACTTGATTGGGAAGAAATTGGTGAATTATGCCCTTGCGTGCTCATTATGGATATACACAGACTCTCAATGAATTAAGAGGTGCTCTATGTATTGTAAATCCTAAGTTAAGAATGAAAAAGATCTTGGGAATACACAGTCTTGAAATGGAACTCAAGGACTGTAATGATGGTGACCATCCATCAATCGGCTTAGGCACTCTAAAAAATAAAGTGAGGCCTATATATACTCCCATGATCAGTCGAAGTCTTTACTTTAACAATAGATCCGTTTTTCATCTAAAGGAAGATGACGAAGAAGTGTTGGGAAATGAAATTCCCTATACAAGTGCAATAAACGCATGACTGTACTTTAACACAAAAGTAAGACTCGACCTCTCATTCGATGAAAATTTGTAAAGCTATGTTTAGCTCTGCGCCCACGCAACGCAAATGGTTCTTTCAAATACTTAAAGATATGAAAGATTGGGCTTATTCAATCTCTACATAGAATGTGACATGATAAAGAAATTATCCACGTCATAGCTAACTATGCGTAAAGAAAATCGCATTAAAGGTGAGATAAGAAAATCTGTTATTATAGATCAATTTCAAATCTCTTAATGGTTCACCCATACTCTAGACGAAGTTATGACTGTTTTGTTATATGAAGGTCATACCACGAGTGAACCTGATGTTCAATATGAACCTATGTGTTCGGTTCATGAACAACCTTATCCTCAAGATCAAAGTAAATCAAGTTGGATCTGAGGACGATGTGGCAAGATTTAGTTACTAAATCATTGCTCAAAGTCATACTTGGAAAAACATGTGAAAATGCATAACTATGCTAATGTTACTGAAGCTCCCTTGATCAAATGAAAGAATCAGGGAGAATCTCATGATTAATGTAAAAATCAGGGGGAGGTGCAGACATCAGGGGGAGTCTAGCACATTCATGTTGTTTCCAAATGTAATAGGTGCGTTGTTCTCTTTTTGTCCTTAGACCAAAGTTTTATTTTCTCCCATTGGGTTTTTGTTACTTGGCAAGGTTTTTAATGAGGCAACACCACATGCACCATTTTACCTCTGACTCGGCACAAGGGGGAGTGTTGAAGGAAAAACACATTATGTGCCTTCGTCAATGTAACTGACGAGAAATAATTATGTAGTCATTAATGTCATTTATGTATTTCCTATTACCGTTGTAATACTCACCCTATATAAAGGGGATTATCAATGAAATGAGTAGACCAATTCCGATTTTCCTACAACAATATATATATATATATATATATATATATATATATATATATATATATATATTTGAGAATGAACGAATATATATCTCTTTAAGAAATCTCAATCTCTCAATGCTGGCTATACTCTTTATCCCAAGTACAAATGAAATTCGACGAACTTTGACTTATCGAGATATTCCGAGCAAGTTTTTTCGATCGCCTCTTTCAAATTTAATAAATTTACAGTTATTATAGTGAACTTTCCTTAAATTTAAGATAGTCTTGTATTAAACTCTTTCAATACAATAAACTTCAGGCATATGGCTCTCCGCTTCTCTCTGTCTCTGCTAAACCCTAGCCGTCATGGCTTGGGACTCAAAGTATACCCGTTGCCTTTACCAAGTAGATCGATTGTGTCTGCCTCTCGCTGTATCTCTGCAGGAATCCAAAGTCGGTTTTATACGCCGAATGTTCTTCCAATTGTTGTTTCCACTAAGATTGAGATATCTCAACCTGATCTCGTGCCAAAGCCTAAGGAGATTGGTCTTTCGCAATTGCTAGCAACAAATCCGGATGGTATTCGACCGGGTAGAAAACGATTGAAGAAAAGATGGGATTTGTGGCACAGACACAACCTCTGTGCTCGAAGAATGGAGAAAACAAATTTCGTGGAGAGGATAGTGGTGCAAGATACATCAGTACTTGTGATGGCAGAGCCCTATTGTTTAGAGGATATGAAGATACAATCAGGGGACTTGTGTTTCTCGGTGCGCCGATTTGAGGACGTGTTGAAGTACATCACCGTGCGCCATCTCATCGGTGGAGATGCCTGCTTGTGCAGTGGAGTTGGTTAATTGCATGGCCATGACGCGGTTGTCAACGTATGCAGCGGAGATAAAGCAGCATAGCTTAGGGCATGGAGATCGTGGTTGTTGGTTGCGTCGGTGGATGCAACGGCAGAGAGATGGCCATCCTCAGATGCTCACTTGGGTTCGGGTGCCCAAATCAGATTGTGGCCCATATCCAATTTTGGTGTCCATTGCAGGGTTTCGCATTTGGGACCCGGGAGGATTCTCTGAATTCAAACAGTTTTTCGGCTGCACTAGCGGATCTTCTAGAGTAGTACTGAAGGAAGATTCAAGCTTAGTAGCTGTTGACAGTAGCCACAGAGGGGCTACACAAGCCCACAGACCCGCAGCCAGCATGCCCGGGGCCGGACTGAGGCCCGGAGCAGGATCCCCAGTACCCAGACCCGAGGCCCAGCAGTCTACCTTGTGACCAGGGGCCCGGGAGCCGGGGACGCCAGCTTGCCGAACAGACCACCAGAGCTGCCCCTTTGTGTATGAAACAGAAGGAAAACAGTCCCACATCGAAGAGTAAGACCAGACCTCACGCTCGACCACCTATATAAGGGCCTCAACTACCCTCATTAATAGGTAACTAATCTCTCCAACTACTTATCATTCCCGCTTAAGTTATCTATTTGTCCCAACAGTACTAACTTAGGCATCGGAGAGGAGAAGACCGGCCCGCCCGGTATTCCCCTTAGTTAGCAGGTTCGCAGGAGGAATCCACATCAAGATCCACTAGTTTCTGCCAGGCCTACGGGTTTGAACAGAAACAATTGGCGCCGTCTGTGGGAACAGATTTGATCCAGGAAAAGTTGTGTTGCTCTACCGGAGGGTAGAACCCGATCGATCATTTGAAAGGCAGTTTGAAAGCAAATCCACAATCCGGATGCCATGGAGGGAAGGAAGGTGAAAGCTGGCATGAGAGGGCTGAAAGAGCAAGTCCGGGCCCCCGACCGGGCCCAAAACCCTAAAACTGAGGTCAACGCGAGGTTTTTCCCTTCTCCCGACCGGGACGGAACCCTCGATCGCCGGGGCTCAGACGACCCTGACCAATATGATGAGGGAGGTGGGATAAAAAAGATGAAGGCGGAAGTCGCGCGATTGCGAGAGGAGGGCAATCGAGACCGACTCAGGGCGGATGCCCGGTACCAAGAATTGGAAGCGATAAACATCGCCCTATTGGCGGCCCTGGAGAAAGGGCACCGGCAGAACACCTCTCGGGCGGCAGCACAGCCTGTAAATAAAGGTGACGAGTTCCCGCACCTAGAAGTGGGACAACCTACGGGGAGGAGAAAGATTGCGCATGTGCCCACGTCACTCTTTCCGGAAGCTCTGAGGAATTCCGGGCCGGTTGAGCCCTCATACCGAACGAATTTGGCATCGGGCGAGCAGGACAGCTCCACGGCGAGGACGCTTCAAACGCTCTCCGCCTCGGTGTCGGACATAAAGGACCGGTTGGAGGCCAGCGAGAGAAGGACGGTGCGACCGCAGGACGGTGCGCGATTCAACGAACGCACTGGACCTTTTCCACACCGGGTTAGGGAATCCGGAAGATCTGGTAACCAAAAGTCCCTGAAACTGACGTACTCAGGAACGAGCTGCCCGTACCAACACCTGGACAGTTTTAAGTCACAAACGGGCACAAAGGGCAACTCAGATGCCACGTGCTGCAATGTGTTCCAAGAGACGCTCTCGGGGGAGGCATTGGGCTGGTTCTACGAGCTGCCAGTAAACTCGGTGGAAACGTTCGAACAGCTGGCTGATAAGTTTGTCGGCCGATTCGTCCTCATAGCCAAGGCGGCCCAAACGTCAACGGTCCTTTTCGATTGCATGCAGACGGACCACGAACCACTGCGCGCGTTCGTTAACCGGTGGCAGATCGCCACGGCCGGGGTCAGAAACTTGGATAAAAGGATCGCTGAGATGGCATTCAAGCAAGGGTTAAGGCTCGGAGAACTCTCGTACGCCCTGCGAGTAAAGGAGCCGCCGGGGTACGACGAGCTGATGGCTGTGGCCGTCAGGCACGCCCAAGCGGAACATGAGACGTATGGGGATAAGATGCCCAAGCGAAGGTCGGACGACCTATTACCAACACCCTATATGAAAACAAGGCCGGGCGACAGGATCGCAATCGTACGCCTACGACCGGTAAGAAAGCCGAAGTATGGGAGGATCGGCGACCCCGCCGGAGCGGCAACAGGAGTTCATGGGCAGGTGGAAGACCACCGCCTTTGCGACCGGCACATCCCATGGCAGCAGCGCCAGCGGAGCGACAACCGCGGGCCCTGGCCGTAATGCCCACATGGCGACAAGAGAGGACCCTGGCCATTACGCCAGCGGGAAAACCCGATGACCCAACCCTCCGGACTAACGACCGCCGACCCCAGAGAACGGTCGTGGATGGCCGAGTCCGGAGAGATGATCTGCAAAGGGACAGGCAGGGTGCCCGAAACGTAGGAAGCATATGCACCCGAGTCCCCGGGGGGATCGAGGTGCATGGAAGCATAAATATGATACATGGTGGGGACCACATTGATCGACTCACCAGGAGCTCGAAGAAACGGTGCCTAAGGTCGATCTGGGGAAAGGAAGTATATGCCTTTGGGGGAGGAAGCGGCCAGGCCGCTAAAACCAGATGGAACTCGGTCACGTTATATGAGGAAGAAGAACCGGAGGATCTGATCCAACCGCACAACGATCCCTTCCTCATTACGGTCCAAATAGACCACTGGATAACCAGCCGCATGTTAATCGACACCGGGGCTTCTGTCAATGTGATGTTCCGAGAAGCATACAAGGGGCTGCACCGGGGGAGGGGCAAGTTATTGATAGGAGCACAATGTGCAACGATATTAATGTGCTTATGCCCTCGTTTATGCTTTGTTTAACCCTTATTTGTCTAAGATAGAGTCATAATATAGTTTAGTGTTGATTCGGTAGAGTTTTAATCAAATATGCTTTAGAATCCGAAAAATGACTAAGTTTGAGAAATCTGGAAAATAATGCAAAATATGTCTTTTTCGTGATTTTGAGATGAATGAAACTGTGATCTATCCTTTTCCAAATTCTATGAAATTTTATGTGCTTAATATTCATATGTTGTGAAATGATGTGTTAAAATTTCAGATCAATCGGAGTTCGGGAAGTCACCCAAAAGATGGCTGCAAAACCGCAGTCCGAGCATTTCAATCCAGGGACTTCCAGGATTTTCCTGGGACTGTATCCCAACTTCGAAAAATCATTCCCGACGACTTGCATGGAATTTGGCCGAGATATTTTATGGGGAGATGGCCCTATGTGTCTAGTTTACGTGAGACTTGGAATCGCATCAATCGGAGCTCCACGGAGGGAGATATGCCGGAATTACTGCAACAAGGTCAAATCTGCCGATTCCAGGAACCTACTGCCCCCTTTTTGTGTTTTCTGTTTTTGATGGACCAAATGGTATACAAATGCATATGTGAAGATGGTCCAAGCTTTATGAAGGGAAGAGGAAGACACTAGGCCATGGCATTGAAGAAAAACATGAAGAAATCAAGTCTCCTAGTCACACTAGGAGAAGCTGCCGATTTGAGGCAGATCGGATGCAACTTCATGCTGCCGGCAATTGGGGTATTTTTCGATGGACCAAGACATGTCAAAGGAAGTCCAAGACCACATAAGAAGTCCATGAAGATGTGAAGCCCAAGCCTTGAAGAAAAATTCAGAAAAGAAAACCTAATTGGATTAAGAAAGGAAGGTTGCAAAACCTTAATGAACTAGGTTTTCTGAATCCCTTTTGGCTTAAGGGACTGCCGGCAGCCTCTCTCCCTATCCTCTATATATATCCTCACTTTTTCATTCTGAAAATCATCTCATCTGAAGCACAAAATACTAGCCAAAGCTCTACCAAGTTTCTTAAGTACCAAATACCCAAATACATAGCCAAAACACCATCACCACCACTACAAATTTCCGAATTCCCCCACCTTGTTTTCTGCCGATTCCTGCTTAGGCCGAGCACTAAGGAGCAGCAGCAAGTACCATCTTGTCACGTCTTGAGGAGTCTTCAAAGGTTCTAAAAGTGTGATCCACTCCCCCTATGGCTTTTGTATTTGTTGTAGTTTGGTTGTATTGTATTAACACAATTCGTTTCTTGGTTTTTATTGAACTTTTATGTAAACCGATTGCATGATTGATGTTTATGTTCAAGTTTTGTAATTTTAACATGTGAATTTCGTATGTATGGATAATTAGGGCAGTGGTATTAGAAGCATGTTTAGGATTTAAATTGGTTAGTGGGTTAAGGATGTTCCTTATAAACCGAAACATTAGTTGTGTTTAAGCATTTGTTGTTTGCATGTAAATCTAGGTGTTAGGTTTCATCTAACCTGAGTGGAATAAATAAAACTATAGGCCTAGCGGTTGTTTTGATTTGTTGTGCTCACCTAGGGTATAAAACCTTAGCTAATACTTGCATGTTAAATAAGATGATTGACAACCTTGCTTATTTGCATGTTTTCGATTTAAGACTCTTGTGCGTTATATGTTAAGTCTTAACCGGATTAGCATAAATATCTTTAGGGCTAGAGCGAAAGTTTGTCCTAAAAGAACTTGAGGAAGTCTAGTAACTAGGTACAGAGCGAGAGCTCTAGTTGCGGTCGAAACGAATTTAAATTGTGAACATGCTAAATACTTGTCTCTTACTTTCTTGCATGCGAATCTTTGTGTTAAAGAGTCTTTTGTGTGAACTGTTTTGTGTGAAAGATGATGATCACTTGTATATAGTAGTTTAGGTTTATTTTCGTGTCTTAGATATAGAGGCAGCCCTTGCTGCCGAACCTCATCTTCATCCCCCATGATAAATTCGTATATATGTATATAAGTGTGACAATTGTGTGCATATATGTTTGTGAATATTTTGTGTTAACATTCTCATATTTCAGGTACCCTTAATCCCCGGCTAGAACGATCCCTACTTGCTTATACTACTAACGATTGTAGGGTTTATTATTGTGTGCGAGCTTCGGCTCCCATCAATTTTTGGCGCCGTTGCCGGGGATTAAAAAATCTTGATTTGTTTGAATGTTAGCTTTGTAAATTTTTGAAAATCTTTTTGAGTCTTTAAAGTTTTGAGGTATATCGGATAAAGCATGACCTTACCATGGGCTGCACAAGTCCATTGCACAGTTTGCTCCTCTGCTCCACGTACCTTGAATCTTTGATGTCGTGTATAGTTTGAAAAATTCTTGAAAATTTCGTGTAATGCCTTGAAAAATTTGTTGAAGTATAGCTTTGTATACTCTTGCATTTATTTGTGTTGTTCGTTTTGATGTGTTTTGTGTATGTGCAGTTGAATTTAAAAAGAAAAGTGCAGGAAATACGGAAGGTCTGCCCAAACAGGAATCGGGCAGTGCAGTCAGTCGACTTTGGAAGGCTGCCGTTTTCTTCTCACAGAACTTGGGAAAGTGAGCCATACGCCGTTGGAAAGGTCTCTGAGTCTATTTTCTGTAGGATTTTACAGAAGTGGATTTGGAGCATTGAGTCATTACCAGTTTCAATTTGAGTGCACGAAGGTCAATCTGGCAGAACAGAGAACTGGGTAGATCATTCGGTCCGATACAAGGCCAAAGAAAGAGTACCTCTGCTGGTCCGATTGGGACAAACCTTATACCATTGAAAAGCTCTGTGTGTGCACTACAACTTTGATTTAGAACACGTTTGCATTCGGACAATGGAGCACACCCATAATTAGGCCTCAAGCGAAGCAGACACATCTGCCAAAGACCCTGCCCCTGCCTCTGTCCTGCAGCCAACCCTGCATGCCGAGGCCAGCATACACCTAAACAATCCTACCAAGCACATTGCCCCTTCTCATGCCATAGCCAAGTTGCAGCCTCACGCTGCCAAATACCCTGCGCGCAAGCTGCTGCCCCTGCCCCTGCCCCTGCCGAAATCTGCTGCACCCAAGTTACTGAGGACACACCATTGAAGTTGAAGCCGTTTTCGGTGCCTTATGTTAACAATTTCGTGTAAGCCCTGGTCCGGCCAGTCAAGGCAGACACACCATTGAAGGCGAACCAACTCAAGAAGAATCCATGGGACATGGTCAAATTGGAGAGAAAAAGTGAGGAAACTCAAACACCAAACTGTACCCTAACAGAGTTCCGGCAGTGCAGCTCTTCTACTTTGGATGGCTGTCATTTTTTAACTCACAACACCTGAGAAGGCGTGTGATATATGCAAAGAAAGATCTGTGAGTATACTTTCTATAGGATTTTACAGAAGTGGATTCGGAGTAGTAAGCTGTTCCCAGCTTCAGTTTGATTGCAGCAAGGTCAGTCCAGCAAAGCAGGAAGCTGTGCAGACAGGTCCGATAAAACCCAAAACAGAGAATACTTCCGGTGGTCGGATTTTGGCAAACTTTATACCGTTGGAAAGCTCTTTGAGTTGGCTACAACTTTCATAATGGACACTTTTTCATTCGAGTAGCCTATCATGTAACAAATCAGGTATAAAGAGGTAAAGGTCTGTTCTGTTTTGCTGATAACTGCTGTTATTTTCAGCCAACTATGCAGGGGCATAACCTTTCAGCTGCTTGGAGTTATGGGACGTACCACATATGTACGTGCAGCTAGTAACATGGACTTTCAATTCCATATGGTAGCTTCCCAATCCAACTGCCCATTACATTGTTATTTGCACTGGAAAACAGCTTCGTGGGACATCACCGAGGGGGACTGCTGCCCTAACTGCGGAGCTGCACATGGCATGTTGAACACACAACACACACGGTGAAAAGTCTAGGCTATGGACTATAAACACAAAGCGCTACTTGGGAGGCAACCCATGTCGATCAAAGAAAAGTGAAGGAGCCATCACCGAGAGTTTGAAATTTCTTAACCCTTCTCTTTTCCTTTGGTTTGTGATGATATGTTGGAATATGTTAGACAATTGCATGCTTAGGAAATTCGTTGATATTGTTTTGTGCTTACATTGAGGACAATGTAATTTTCTAAGTGTGGGGTGGGATAACGTATTCCGTTTATGTTTTCGTGTGCTTAGTTTAGAAAAGAAAATTTCAGAAAATTGTTCCACAAAAATAGAGTGTTTAAATTTGTTTGTTTCGAGTCTTAGGATGCCCCTAATATGTCAATGATGTTTTTCTCCTCTTTGCATACATAGATGATGGTTGTGCATACTTATAAAATTGTAAGTTTCATGGATTATGTGCATTGGTAGGAGCATGTAGGACTTGTTGATTAATAAGCATGCATGTTTTAGCTAGTTTATTTCGATTATAACCTATGTGAGCTTTAGTGCCAAATTGCTTTCTTCTTGAGCGATAAAAAGATAAAATTCGATAGATTCATAAGAAGCATGAAACCTCATAATTCTTTGACTATTCGATGACTATGTGCCATAGCTTTTTAATGAACTCTAGTATGCTAGAACTTACTCTCGTTGATTTTCGAAACGTTTTTATCATAAAATACCTTGATTTTGAATGTGATTGAATAAAGATCATTTAGGTTTACCACCAAAGCCAAATAAAGCATGAGCCCTATTGGAGCCCGTCGTGGGACACCTTAGTTAACCCCTTTGAGCCTACGATTAGCCTTTTCTTTCATCACCCTTAAACACTTTCCATGAGCTTAGTATAGTGATGTCTTGACCATTGTGTGTCGGCAAAGCTTGATTTTTGAAGGAGTTTTTGCGGGAAGTGATGAAGAAGATCAAGTGTGGGGTAGACTTAGCTAGAAAATTATGTGAAAATTGTAACTGTGCCGCGCCTATGAGAAAACAAAAGAAGAAAAATTGAAATCGGACAAAAAGAAAAGAAAAGAAAAGAGAAAAATCAAGTCCGAAAGAAAAGAAAAGAAAGAGGCACGGTTTCAAAAGAAAATTTGGCTAAGTCTAATTGTTGTGAATTTGGAGTTTTTGTTTGCATGTGAAGGTCTACTATTGTTATATTTTGACCTTTGTTCGTATTCACTATGTTGTGGGAAAGAAAAAGAATGAAGTATGGGTCCAACAAGAAGAAATTTGACCCTTTCGGCGAGAAGACATAAGGAGATTCGAGCTTTGCTAAGGCCTTAGTGACGTTTTGAGCCTCCTTATCCAAATAGCGAATACCTCTTAGCCTAGCCCCATTATAACCTTATTATTGATCTTTTTCATGATTCTTAAGATGGTTAAATTTGATTGTGGAGATTATCTCAAGAGTAAGCATATGGTTTTGGTTCATTGGTGCATATAGTTATCATATGAGGTTTTTCCATCAAAATTCACAAAGTGCTTTCGTTTCTTTGATATATGCAAGTCACTCTTTGTAATTCATGATCTTTCGCTTGCATATACTTATGTGTGAATAACCATGCTTCGAGAGAAAAGAAGAGAGTATGCCTAGTGAGGAGGATTGAATTAGCTTAACATGTCTACATGCTTACTTTTGCTCTTATATGTTCTTATTGATGTTACATGTTCATGAAGCTTGGAATTTTCGTGCTTAGCATTCTCATGCATTAACTTGAAAGCTATGTGTACATACGAGCCTGAGACAAATTGTTAGGGGCAATAGTTGTTTTGAGTCTTAGTTTTAGTTAGTTTGCTAAGGGACTAGCAAATGATAAGTGTGGGGTAGTTGATAGGAGCACAATGTGCAACGATATTAATGTGCTTATGCCCTCGTTTATGCTTTGTTTAACCCTTATTTGTCTAAGATAGAGTCATAATATAGTTTAGTGTTGATTCGGTAGAGTTTTAATCAAATATGCTTTAGAATCCGAAAAATGACTAAGTTTGAGAAATCTGGAAAATAATGCAAAATATGTCTTTTTCGTGATTTTGAGATGAATGAAACTGTGATCTATCCTTTTCCAAATTCTATGAAATTTTATGTGCTTAATATTCATATGTTGTGAAATGATGTGTTAAAATTTCAGATCAATCGGAGTTCGGGAAGTCACCCAAAAGATGGCTGCAAAACCGCAGTCCGAGCATTTCAATCCAGGGACTTCCAGGATTTTCCTGGGACTGTATCCCAACTTCGAAAAATCATTCCCGACGACTTGCATGGAATTTGGCCGAGATATTTTATGGGGAGATGGCCCTATGTGTCTAGTTTACGTGAGACTTGGAATCGCATCAATCGGAGCTCCACGGAGGGAGATATGCCGGAATTACTGCAACAAGGTCAAATCTGCCGATTCCAGGAACCTACTGCCCCCTTTTTGTGTTTTCTGTTTTTGATGGACCAAATGGTATACAAATGCATATGTGAAGATGGTCCAAGCTTTATGAAGGGAAGAGGAAGACACTAGGCCATGGCATTGAAGAAAAACATGAAGAAATCAAGTCTCCTAGTCACACTAGGAGAAGCTGCCGATTTGAGGCAGATCGGATGCAACTTCATGCTGCCGGCAATTGGGGTATTTTTCGATGGACCAAGACATGTCAAAGGAAGTCCAAGACCACATAAGAAGTCCATGAAGATGTGAAGCCCAAGCCTTGAAGAAAAATTCAGAAAAGAAAACCTAATTGGATTAAGAAAGGAAGGTTGCAAAACCTTAATGAACTAGGTTTTCTGAATCCCTTTTGGCTTAAGGGACTGCCGGCAGCCTCTCTCCCTATCCTCTATATATATCCTCACTTTTTCATTCTGAAAATCATCTCATCTGAAGCACAAAATACTAGCCAAAGCTCTACCAAGTTTCTTAAGTACCAAATACCCAAATACATAGCCAAAACACCATCACCACCACTACAAATTTCCGAATTCCCCCACCTTGTTTTCTGCCGATTCCTGCTTAGGCCGAGCACTAAGGAGCAGCAGCAAGTACCATCTTGTCACGTCTTGAGGAGTCTTCAAAGGTTCTAAAAGTGTGATCCACTCCCCCTATGGCTTTTGTATTTGTTGTAGTTTGGTTGTATTGTATTAACACAATTCGTTTCTTGGTTTTTATTGAACTTTTATGTAAACCGATTGCATGATTGATGTTTATGTTCAAGTTTTGTAATTTTAACATGTGAATTTCGTATGTATGGATAATTAGGGCAGTGGTATTAGAAGCATGTTTAGGATTTAAATTGGTTAGTGGGTTAAGGATGTTCCTTATAAACCGAAACATTAGTTGTGTTTAAGCATTTGTTGTTTGCATGTAAATCTAGGTGTTAGGTTTCATCTAACCTGAGTGGAATAAATAAAACTATAGGCCTAGCGGTTGTTTTGATTTGTTGTGCTCACCTAGGGTATAAAACCTTAGCTAATACTTGCATGTTAAATAAGATGATTGACAACCTTGCTTATTTGCATGTTTTCGATTTAAGACTCTTGTGCGTTATATGTTAAGTCTTAACCGGATTAGCATAAATATCTTTAGGGCTAGAGCGAAAGTTTGTCCTAAAAGAACTTGAGGAAGTCTAGTAACTAGGTACAGAGCGAGAGCTCTAGTTGCGGTCGAAACGAATTTAAATTGTGAACATGCTAAATACTTGTCTCTTACTTTCTTGCATGCGAATCTTTGTGTTAAAGAGTCTTTTGTGTGAACTGTTTTGTGTGAAAGATGATGATCACTTGTATATAGTAGTTTAGGTTTATTTTCGTGTCTTAGATATAGAGGCAGCCCTTGCTGCCGAACCTCATCTTCATCCCCCATGATAAATTCGTATATATGTATATAAGTGTGACAATTGTGTGCATATATGTTTGTGAATATTTTGTGTTAACATTCTCATATTTCAGGTACCCTTAATCCCCGGCTAGAACGATCCCTACTTGCTTATACTACTAACGATTGTAGGGTTTATTATTGTGTGCGAGCTTCGGCTCCCATCAGTTATCCCAGGATAACGAGCCGCTGATAAGCTTCTCCGGCAAGGTGGTCCAGCCTTTGGGATCGGATTACCTGCCGCTGATCTTCGGCGAGGGAGACAGAACGAGGAAGGAACACCTGGAGTTCGTTATAGTGGATTGCATGTCCTCATACAACGGCATAATCGGTCGGCCAGGACTATGGAGGCTGAAAACATTCATAGCCGACCACATGCTGATGTTAAAAATGCCTTCACCCGCCGGCGTCATCACCATACGCGGGGATCAGAACATCGCCCGTAGGTATTATGCGGAGGCCCTGGCCTACGGGAGAAAGTGGGCCGAGGTCTTCACGGCTACTCAACAAGCGTCAGTACCGGATCCGAGTATTGACCCCCGTGATGACACCGACTCCGACGATGAGAAGCCAAAACTCCCGTCGGCTGTGGAAGAAACCGAAGCAATCTCCATTTTGGAGGATCACCAGGAACGAAAAGTGGTGATAGGAACGAAGCTCGCCCCGGATGTCAGGCAAGATCTCATCACCTTTCTCCGGGAGAACTGTTCAGTGTTCGCATGGTCCTACGAGGACATGCCGGGCATATCCCCAGAAATAGCCGTCCACCGGCTAAATACGTTGCCCAGCGTTCCCCCGGTAAGGCAGAAGAGGAGGTCCTTCAGCCCGGCGAAGTATGAGGCGATCAGTGAGGAAGTGCAGAAACTGAGATGCATGGATTTCATTCGGGAAGTTCAGTATCCCCGCTGGCTCGCCAACGTGGTTATGGTCCTAAAGAAGGGAACCGACCAGTGGCGCATGTGCGTTTATTTCACCACCTGAACCGGGTGTGCCCAAAAGACAGCTTCCCGCTCCCCCGAATAGACCAGCTTATAGACTCCACATCCGGTTTTAAACTACTCAGCTTCATGGATGCCTACGCCGGATACAATCAGATAAGGATGAGCCCGGACGATGAAGGGCACACCTCGTTCACAACTGACCGAGGGATCTAGTGCTACAAGAGGATGCCGTACGGTCTAAAGAACGCCGGAGCCACATACCAACGGGTGGTAAACCGCATGTTGGAACAGGAGATGGGTAAAACGGTGGAAGTGTACGTGGATGACATGTTGGTCAAAAGCTTGACCACAGGGGCCCACGTTCGAGACTTGGCAGTAGTCGTCGGTAAGATGCTCAAGTTTGGGATGCGCCTGAACCCGAAGAAGTGCATTTTCGGGATTTCAGAGGGCCTGTTCCTAGGCCACATTATCAGCCAGCGGGGGATAGAAGCTAACCCGCTGAAGGTCCAAGCGATCCTAGACATGGAGACACCAGGGGAAAGAAACCAGGTCCAGACGTTGACCGGCCGACTAGCCGCCTTGGCCAGATTTATCTCCCGCCTGACCGATAAGTGTGCCCCGTTCTTGAAACTGGCCAAGGCACAGCAGTTCAAGAAAATTCACTGGGCAGCGGAGCACGAGGCGGCGTTCCAGTCCATCAAGACATACCTGTCTGCAGTACCTCTCCTATCCAAACCAGTACCGGGCGAGATGCTATACCTCTACATAGCCGCATCGGAAACAGCCGTCTCTGCGGCTCTCGTCAGGAAAGAAGGCACGCTCGACCTCCCGGTATACTACGCAGGATAGGGACTTACCGGAGCTGAAAGCCGATACCCTGACATCGAAAAACTGGCTCTGGCCCTGATCGTCAGCGCCAGAAAGCTCCGACACTATTTCCAAGCTCACTCCATCACCTTGTATACCAATCACCCTCTACGGCAGATCCTGCAAAGACCGGAGACTAACGGCAGGCTGGTACGTTGGGCAGTCGAGTTGGGAGAGTTCGATATATCTTATGCCCCGCGAACGGCCATCAAGGGCCAGGCCGCTGCGGATTTCATATGCGAACTCACCCCGATGGCAGTAGAAGCGCATTCCGGCCGGTCCGAGGGCACCGAAACAGCTAAAGCCATAAAAGTCGAACCAGGCCTCCCCAGCTGTTGGATGCTTTATGTGGACGGCTCTGTAACGAGTAAGCGGAGTGGAGCCGGCATCATGCTAACCGCACCCGATGGCCAATCATACGAGTATGCCCTGCGGTTCCTTTTCAATACTTCCAACAACGCCGCTGAATATGAGGCCCTCATAGCCGGCCTGCAGCTCGCCAAGGAAATGGGGATCCCATCCATGGAAGTATACAGCGACTCGAGCCTGGTGGTAAACCAAATGAACGGGCTGTTCGAAGTCAAGGAACCCCAGTTGGCCTCCTACCAGGCGTTGGCCAAAACCCTAATTGAGCCATTCCAGAGGGCAACTATTCGGCATGTACCCCGGGAGGCAAATAGGCATGCGGACGCCCTAGCAAGGTTGGCGACCGGAAACTACCCACCAGAGTACCGCAGAGCTAAGATCGAAACCCTCCAGAAGCCGAGCATAAGCAAGACCATCTCCGAGATATTTGCGGTAGAGGAGGCGCCTCCGAGCTGGATGGATCCGATAATTAAATACCTGGTTGACAAAACCAGCCCCCAGGATAAAGTAGAGGCTAGGAGGCTACACCTCAGGTGTGCCAGGTACAGCCTCCTCGGCGGCAAGTTGTACCGAAGAGGGCACAGCTTCCCCCATCTAAAATAAGTAACGAAAGAGGCGGGAGAGGCCATCATGCAAGAAATCCATGAAGGAGTGTGCGGTAACCATTCTGGTGCCCGATCCCTGTCTCACAAGTCGCTACGGGCAGGATACTTTTGGCCAGACATGGCAGCGGCGTCGAGAAAAATATCGGGCGGCTGCCACAAGTGCCACATGTATGCCACTACACCTCATGCTCCGGCAATCGCGTTATCAATTCTGTTGGCGCCATGGCCGTTCGCACAGTGGGGGCTAGGTATCATCGGCCCTTTCCCAACAGCTGTAGGACAATACAAGTACGCCATTGTAGCCGTTGACTATCAGACAAAGTGGGTCGAGGCGGAGCCCCTAGTCAAGATTACCGAGGAACGGGGAAAAAAGTTCATGTGGAAGAACATCTACTGCCGGTTCGGGGTGCCGCAGACCATAGTTACGGATAACGGGACACAGTTCAACAATACTGATCTCATCCAGTACACGGCCTCTATGGGGACCCGGATGTTGTTCGCCTCAGTAGCGCACCCGCAAACCAACGGCCAAGTTGAAGCGGTCAACAAGATCATCAAAAGTCTCCTCAAGAAGAAGTTAGATGACAAAAAAGGGTTGTGGGCTGAGGAACTCCCGGAGGTTCTATGGGCAATCCGCATGACAACAACCGAAGCAACAGGGGAGACCCCGTTCTGTATGGCATTCGGGAGCGAAGCGGTACTCCCCGTAGAGACCGACATGCCCAGAGGCAGGGTCGAGAATTATGACGCTAAAACAAATGCCGATGGGATACGGCTCAACCTGGATCTCATTGAGGAGCGACGCGACCAAGCGCATATGCGAAACCAAACATACAAGCAACGGGTCGCTCGGTACTATGACAGAAAGGTCCGGGAAAGGAAGTTGCAAGTAGGGGATTGGGTGATGAAGAAAGTTCAGAAAAAGCCGCTGGCCTTAGAGCCAACGTGGGAAGGGGCCTACCAAATCACCGCAGCTACAGGCCCTGTGACATTCCACATCATAGACACTGAAGGCATCTACTTCACCCGCCCATGGAATATTCAGCATCTACGGTTCTACCCTAAGTGAGGTCACTGCCTTAAAAATGGACAGTGTTGTATTTAGTACCAACGTTGCAACACAGATAGTTACTGCTTACAGAATAAACTACAGCTAGTTATAAAGTAAATATATATGCCAAGTATCTGCCGCTGTTACCCCTAAAAAAAAAAAAAAATCGTTAATCAGCGCCATCGGAGCCCCTAATCCTTGACCCACCAGCCTTGAGAGACCGCTCTTGCTCCAACTTCTCGGCCAAGGCAACCTCAGTCTCCCTCCACTCCAGATACGCATCATTTATACCCTTCGCACGGGCGGTCTCCAGCATCTCTGCAAGTTCCACCGAGTCCCGGAAATCATCAATAGCTTTATCAGCGGCTTCTGCAAGTTGGGATTCTACAAGCTTCTCCCCTCCCTTTAGCACAGCTGTTACTTGGGTCCGTAGCTCCAAATTCTTCGCCTCCAATTCCATAATCCTCTCTTCCCGAGCGACCGCCAGTCTACCGGCCTCCTCCCTCTCCTGCGCAAGCTTAACCTCCATCAATGACAGCTGCATGGTGAGGTCCTCCACCTGCTTCTCCAGGACCGGACCCCCCTCATTAGGCTCAGCGGCGTAAAGACTGTGAACCAGCTGGTACAAGTACACAAAAGAAGAACGTCAGCTCGTAAAACAAAAAGGGAGAGGGAGCGCAGAAGAACCTCAGTTTCACACAGGTACGCGATCAGACTTACCCGAAGACCCAATTCCACAGCCTTCTTCCTGCTCTCACCCGGCCGCACATCCCCGGGGGCTCCCCGGTCAAGTCCCAAGGCCTCGATGGTAGAAACCACGAATCTACCAAAACCACCATCACCAGAGCCGCGATCAGCTTCCGGTTCACCGGTTTCCTTTCTCCTTCGGCCACCAGTTCCCTCCGCCAGAACCAATGATGACCCCCCCCCCCCCCCCCCCCCCCGGACGAGCTTGACTCCCCGGTATCAAACATCCTCGCCCTCTTTGCCGGTGCCTCCCCAAGACCGCTTCTGCGGTACCGAGTCATATCCGCTGTCTCTCTCTCCCGTGGGGCTCGTGCCCCCACAGGCCGCACTAGAGGTTCCGGACCTGGTGAGCCCACCGGTCCTACATCCCGAATAATAAGCGGGGCATTCTCCTCACCACTCGGTCGCCGACCGTAGTGGGAATCCGGAAACATGAGAGGCACAGGATTACTATGCACCGTTCTCTCTAGGGTGTCAGGATCTACAACGGTTTTCGAGGCCGTCTCCCCCATCTCCATCAACCTCTGGGCCACAAGTTCGCCATCCGCCTCGATGGTCTCCTCGCTCCGAACAGCGAGCCAGGGGGCATTAGCTGCAAATCAATAAACCGAACGGTTAGAACAAAATACGACCGCACAAAACAACAGTGCAAGGCACCTTACTAGGTTTTTTCCCAACACATTCCACCGGATGAAATTGTAAGAGCTCCGGCCCAGATTATCCCAACAAACAAAAAGCCGGGCTATCCGTTGTCTCTCCAAGTCGACCAACCGGTATGACTGATCCCCGATAGCTTGATAAGCCCCGGGCACCCGGAAGCTCCTCAAACTACGCTGCCACCTACCCCCGGCCATCACAACCTGTCTCCTCCACACATTCGAAACCGATGACGACAGATGAGTGATGGGAGGATCGAAGTCCCGCGCGGCAAAATTTACACAGCCGGTGGCCTGGGCCTTTTTGCAGTAGAGAATCTTATACAGCGCCCGGAACTCATTTATCGTGGGCCAGTCCATGTTGCTAAGACTGAACAAGCACCCGAGGCCAAGCAACTGCCTCCACTGGTTGCTAGGAAGCTGGGTGGGGGAGATGTTTATCAGGCTCAGCACGTACTGGACAAACTTAGGCAGCGGCAGAGATAGCCCGTGCTGAAATTGATCCTAAAAAACGGCAACCCAACCTTCCTCCGGGTTGTAAGCCAGTTCCCCTGGATGCAGACCCCGGAGCTTAACGGAGGAGTCAATGCCCCACTTCGCCCGAAAATCTCTTATCTCGCCAGCAGTCATGCTCCTGGTCGGCTCGTCACAAAAATCACCTTGTCGCCATCAAACAGCCGATGCCTCACGGGCCCTTCCGTCCACGCATGGCCGGCACCGACAGGACTGGCCGACCTTTCAGACTCCATAAACCTAAGAACATAATTTACCCTACGCACAGTTAGCTGTTGACGGGAACGGACAAAACACCTAGCAAGATAACAACACAGACAGACGAGGAGCCAAGCTTCAACAAAGTACGACAGGAAGAGAGGAGGGCGGTGTGAAGCATCTTATAGGCGGCAAAACTACACCTTGTTGATAATTAGGGCACTCAAAAGGGAGAGGCAACCCCAGCCGCAGATTCCCTCCATCTCATACCGCTCCCTACTGACACGTGTCCCGGCATCGATAAAGTTCCCACGCCATCATAGCTTATGGGACTGACGGACTCTCTCCTTCAATGCATGTCAGCCACTTGTCCCGCCTACAAGCGGCAGTTAAGGGAGATAGGGGCGAGAACCGAGGCGTCCAGCCCCCCCACTTCCCCAAGCGTCAACCTCAAATCAAGGAAAGACATTCCACCGGTTCACAGGCATTCCATCGGTCATGGAACACTCCACCGGTTCACAGGCATTCCATCGGTAACAGGCACTCCAACGGTAACAGGCATTCCAACGGTGAAAGGAATTCCATCGGTAACAGGCATTCCATCGGTAACAGGCATTTCATCGGTAACAGACATTCCAACGGTAACACCATTCCACCGTTTACGAAGCATTCCACCAGTTCACAGGCATTCCACCGGTTATCAGGCATCCCACCGGTTATTAGTCACTTTCCTTTGCCCCTACGGGCACGGACAAGCCAGCAACAACTCAAGGCTTCAAACACATGGGCTTTATAAACCCGGGAGAGTTTACCTCTAACACATGCAAACTCTTCCAACAGGCTAAAAACCCTGCATCACACTAAGCTGTGAAAAATATGGGGATCCATGGCGAGACTTGTTATCTCCACGCCACCCCACTAGGCAGATTGTTTCTCTAACACAGAACAAATCTCCCCGCAGGCTAAAAACCCTGCACAGCCTCACGCTTATTCCAACACAAGCTGAGAAGAACTAGCGGGTGTTAACCGGTGCTTAAACATGGCCGCGACACCCCACCGGTGGACCTGTTGGCTTATTCCACGCTCCAACAGGCCTCCCCGCAGGCTAACAATCATGCACATTACCCCACGCTTATTCCAACACAAGCTGGGACGAATCACCGGGTATGGATTGGTGCTTTGACATGGCCTAAACACCCCACCGGGCTACTCCCCGGCCTGTCCCACCGTTGGCAGTAATTTTACTGCGGGACTCGTTCCGACATGGCAGTCCACCGGTCGAGTCCATATTCATCGCATGGCGGATTTCAACGCCACATTGTGATCCCATGCACTCGTCCGGGTTTCACCCCGCTCCATATTCATCGCATGGCGGATTTCAACGCCACATTGTCATCCCATGCACTCGTCCGGGTTTCACCCCGCTCCATATTCATCGCATGACAGATTTCAACCCCACATTGTCATCCCATGCACTCGTCCGGGTTTCACCCCTCTCCATATTCATCGCATGGCGGATTTCAACGCCACATCATCATCCCATGCACTCGTCCGGGTTCCACCCCGTTCCATACTCATGGCATGGCAAGACTTAAGCACAACACCATCATTATTACAAACACACTCATAACTGTCACACGACACCAATCTCATATAGGTACTCACATCACCATGCACCATCATAACAGCATTTCTGCCCGAACGCCCGGCCAAGCCCAATCTTCAATACGGACTTGGGGGACTGGGCACCGTTGGGTCGGTAACCCTGCGGGTCTGCGGGACAGGAACGAGACATATTAAGTCCCCATTCAAGATTGCACTTGACCGGGAACTTGGGGGACTTGTTGATAGTAGCCACAGAGGGGCTACACAGGCCCACAGACCCGCAACCAGCATGCCCGGGGCCGGACTGAGGCCCGGAGCAGGATCCCCAGTACCCGGACCCGAGGCCCAGCAGTCTACCTTGTGACCAGGGGCCCGGGAGCCGGGGACGCCAGCCTGCCGAACAGACCACCAGAGCTGCCCCTTTGTGTACGAACAGAAGGAAAACAGTCCCACATCGAAGAGTAAGACCAGACCTCACGCTCGACCACCTATATAAGGGCCTCAACTACCCTCATTAATAGGTAACTAATCTCTCCAACTACTTATCATTCCCACTTAAGTTATCTATTTGTCCCGACAGTACTAACTTAGGCATCGGAGAGGAGAAGACCGGCCCGCCCGGTATTCCCCTTAGTTAGCAGGTTCGCATGAGGAATCCACATCAAGATCCACCAGTTTCTGCCAGGCCTACGGGTTTGAACAGAAACAGTAGCGAAGCATGAAATATCCAATGAGTGGACCATGAGACATTTACCAATGTGGGTACTACCACACATCATTATGTCTATCGATGACAGCGGATGAGTATTTAGTGGCCACTCTGGCCTTTGGATAGTACAAGTTCTTTTTGTTTTGATGACACTCCAGAAAGTATTATGGATGTGTTACGATATTATTGTATTCGACTCTCTTGATTGAGTCATATTTTATTTATAAAGTTATTTCTTTTATTCAAAAAAAAAAAAAACAATAAACTTCAGTTATGTCGATCTCGCATTTGAAATCATATGCGACGTATAGTATTTTTAATGACAATGCTTCCTCAAGCTATAGCAAGTGCGTGAATAAATTATATTAATTATATTAATAAATTATATTAATTAAATTATATAAACTTCCCCACAGACCCGCAGCTAGCATGCCCGGGGCCGGACCGAGGCCCGGAGCAGGATCCCCAGCACCCGGACCCGAGGCCCAGCAGTCTAACTAATGACTGAGAGCCCGGGAGCCGGGGACACCAGCCTGCCGAACAGGTCACCTTAGCTGCCCCTTTGCGTACGAACAGAAGGGAACCAGTCCCACATCGAAGAGTAAGACCAGACCTCACGCTCGACCACCTATATAAGGGCCTCAACTACCCTCATTAATAGGTAACTAATCTCTCCAACTACTTATCATTCCCGCTTAAGTTATCTATTTGTCCCAACGGTACTAACTTAGGCATCGGAGAGGAGAAGACCGGCCCGCCCTGTATTCCCCTTAGTTAGCAGGGTTCGCAGGAGGAAGCCACATCAAGATCCACCAGTTTCTACCAGGCCTACGGGTTTGTGCAGAAACAACCGGCAAGTCACCAACAGCCAAATACTGAAGTACAAAGTTGAAAAAATCAGCATGTATAGTGAATGAATAGGGGGATTCTAGTTACACCTCTTAAATTACTATGTGTACCTTCATTACTTATCACATCTCTCTTTTACCTTTTGAAAACTTAAAAACCTAAACATACCTCCTTCTTACTTACCAAATTGCCCTCCTACTATTTGTATACAGTAATCGTCTCTCCTTAGACTCTTCTGCCTCTATCAAAATTCCATTTTTTTGTTGATATCAAACTTATAGTTCTGTAATGCAGTCTCTTTCAAAAGCCTTGACATATGCATCAACACTTGCACACTCGATCTGTTCCAGTGTAAGATCTGATCTCATCTCACCCTCTAATTCGTCCATATATCATTATTAAAGCCTCTGTCCATAACCAACAGCAAGTCTGCAATTTAGCTCACTTCGACATCATATGCATCAATACTAGAGGCAACGGTTGATTGAGACGATCTGATACAACCTCGATCACCACCTCAGTACTATACTTCATGGCATCACATACCAAAATCATTGCAATGCTTTTTTTGCTTGCAGCACTGTTTGGGCCGAAACTAGCGTTTGGGCCGAAGCTATAAATCGAGGCCCAAGAGGTTATCTAATAAAGGATAATCTGAAACATATTTAATCTTTTCCTTTTCTGGGAAGGATTTGGGGTTCCTTTAGGAATCCGAATTAAGGTTGGTTTATGATAAATGAATCCTAATCAATCTCTGAATCCGAATCCATTATGATACTTGATACGCAAGTATTAGGGTTTGGTGTCCTCTATATAAAGAACTCATGTGCAATATAAAGAGGACCCCCGATCAATCAAACAAACACAAGCTTTTTCTCAACGCAATCCTTGCAAAGCCTCTCCGGAGCATCTTACGCGCATAGCCTCCATAAACTGCAAACAACCACCGTCCAAGTTCCCTGCAACCTTACGCCCACCACCGGTCGCTGTATCCCTGCACGGTTTTTGACAGGTGCCTTGCACTCGTGTCGAGAGTCGCTAAGACCTACCGCTTCCAGCACATCTGCACATCGCAGTCGCTTCCAGCCGCCATATGTACAGAGCCGCACCTCGCCGCCATACGTACAGAGTCGCTCGTTCGCCTCGTGTTCGTGTTCGCTGAAGCACCAAGAGTCAGTCGCTACGCCGTAGCACTTCGAGTCATTACTCAAGTAACAAAAACACAGACCAATCTACCTTAGGTTGGAAAAGGATCGTTTCCCGCGATCTTGAATTATTGCTCTACTTTGCATCTCTGGATCAAAGTAAGATTACTCGATCTGCAATAGGTTGAGAAAGAAATCCTAATACACTCTTATTAGGTCTTGTTCGAACCTTTTACGCCGGCCTTGTCAACGCCTGCGTAACAGTCGTTTGATCAAGAAGTCAGGAATTGGGAGCAGACCGACACGCTCGCCAGAGACGTACGCTCGTCGGAGAAGTACGCCCGCCAGAGGTCGTCCGCATCAAGTTGTACCTAACTCAAAGGTAGTGGCACGCTCAAGCATATCACAACAGGACTGACACCGACGTCCGCCACCCAACGTGTTGACCGTTCGCCGGATACCAAATCTGCCACGAGCATTTTGGCACGCCCAGTGGGACCAGTGTCAAGATTGCGGGATCTAATCCTTATCAATGAATCATGCCTCCATGCAATAGGCCAGAACACAAGCTGTTCGCTAGGCACAACTCTACTGACTGCAGAGGCTTATCAGAGAATGAGGTAGGCCTCAAATACGGAGGCGTGGCGACCAGAATTGAGGACCTTTCTGGGGTCACCAAGGTTGGCCAAGAGGTTCCCGAAATAACAATGTATGTTGTTAGCCAGGAGGAAGCTGCCCGCATTCTAACTAAGAATGTGGCGGATGCCTCAGAATCTTTAGAGGTTTCTGAGATGAACAACGCAACAACCACTACCATTCCATCTCCCGAAGATGTAATGGAATCTCTGAATATGGTGCTAGCAAAATCAGAAAAGACGGATAATGTTCTTCAAAGCATTCTAGCTAGTTTGGCAGAGCTGAGGACAGAACAGATTGGGAGTACTACTAGCATGAGGGTTTTGGCGCAGCAGCAGGAGAGGAGTAACAACCGGATGGCTGCCCACACTAAAGACTTCAATGAAAAAGTAAGAACCCAGCAGGATCAGATAACGAAAACCTCAGCTGCTATTGAGCAGTTATCATTGCTGTTCGAAGAGAGGCTGGACTTTGAGTTCCCAGAGTCGGAGGAACCAAACCAACAGAAGGTAATCGGAAAGAGACAGGGAAGAGGTCTGACCAACACGACAAGGCCTCCCATTCAATCTCGCACAAACAAAGGAGGCGACTCTTCCGAAACCACAAAACGAAGAAGAGGAGGTGGAGGAAGGTTCACCATCGTTCCATCTGATGATGATGAAGAGGCTGACTAGCCTAGGAGGGAGAAAAGTTCGAGTCTAACTACCGACGATGTGAATCGGCTATTTGAAGAAAGGATGAGGGTTATGCATGGTTTGCCAGACGCAAACCGGACATATGCTAATCTGTTTCCCTTGGAGGTGAATATGATTCCATGGCCACAAAACTTCAAGCACGTCCGGTTTACCCAGTTCTCCGGAGACTCTTCCGAGGATGTTGAAACTCATATCACTCGCTTTAACAATGAGTGTGGTCCCTATGCGACCAATCCTATACTTAAACTACGAGTGTTCGGTACGTCGCTAACAGGATCAGCGTTGGCATGGTACAAAGATTTAGCTCCAGGTTCTGTTCCAGACTGGCGAACTATGGAAATCTTGTTTAACACCATGTTTGGGGTTGTTGAGGCTAAGATTACTGTGAAAATCTTAGCTGGGACAGAACAACAATCTGGCGAATCAGCCATGGATTTCCTGAAACACTTCAAGCTGCTAATCACCAAATGCAAGGACAAGCTTTCAGAGGATACTATAGTAGAATTGGCTATTGCTGGATTAGAGGAGGAAGTCCAGGCTGGCTTTCAGCAGATCCATGTTGCCAATATGGCCGATCTGACCAATAGATTGGCTAATCAGCAACACTGGATTGATTAAATGAAGGAGAAAAGAGAAAGAAAGAAGGGCATCCCTATGTCTTATTACCCTGGTACTCTGAAGCCTAAAATGGGTGTCCCTTCTGGCTCGAAGACGGTGGCAACTGTACATACTGAACCGCCCCCAAACCTGACTTGGGTTGAGGAGGAAAACGACGAAGGAGTCGCGGTTGTAGAGGTGGTTGGTCGCCAACAACTGCAATCGAAGAATTTGAAGATGGCCAAAGAACCGATCAAGATTACAACTTCTGTGCCAACTAAGTCTGCCTTCGAGGCGTATACTTATAACGTGCACAAAGCTCCAGAGATCTTGCAGGAGTTGTTCAACCTCGGCCGGCTTAAGCATGATGGCGGTTTCATTCCCAAACCCGACTACATGGCGGGGAGGAAATATTGTAGCTACCACAACATGAACAACCACTACACCAAAGATTGTGTCAAGCTCAAGGATCATATCCAGATATGGATTAATGATAATGTCATGATGGTAGACACTCCAAAGGGGCCTACTTGGACAGAAACCAAGCCGTTCCACCAGGTAAACATGATAGATTTTGTTTCCAGTCCATTGGAGCCTGGCGAGGGTATCTCAAAGTTCGCACATTACACATATGATGCGAATCGGGCCCCAGAGATTTGGGAGATCTTGATCCAACAAGTTGGGGTCAAGCTTGAAAATGCCTTCCCATTACAAAAGGGGATATGGCCAAGCGAATCTGGTTGTGCCTTTCATCACTCCAACGACCACGGTACTTCCGGGTGCGTAGAGTTGAAAGACCAAATTCAAGAGTGGTTGAATGAGGGAGTTGTGAGGTTTGCTGAAGAAGCGATGGCGTCCATCCCTGAAGTTTGGGTCAATGCCATCGACGAGAATAGAGAAGCAGAGCAGCTAGCTGGTAATGGGCATTCGCCAGAAAAGGAAGAGATGGTGTTGGTACCACGATCTAAGTTGTGCCTGAATTGTAAGGTCGGTTGTCACTTGCCTATCACACACGAAGAGCTGCAATTAGCACTGAGGGAAGCAGAACAAAAAGCCTTAGAGAAGGCCAAGCACACCTATCCAGGTCCGGAACGATCCAAGACCGATACTTACAGGCGAACGAAATATCATCCTTATGACCGAGAGACCTACGCTAGCAAGGGGTCCAGGGCCTAGTGGGGCTAAGTCTGTACCGGTGTATGGTCCATCTAAAGCAGCCGATCCAAAGGTTATTGCTAAACCATACATTCCACCAGCATCAAATTCAGAAATCAAGACTGATAGGTGGTATCAACAGCAAAATGGTAAGGCTGTAGAGGTACCTCCTAATCCAACTAGGAACATGCAGAAGCGGTATGGTAGGGCAAAACGAACTTTAAATGCTTTGGCCACAGGGGAGTTGGTCCAATCAGAGCTTTCGGTGCCTATTAAACACATACGGGACACTTATAAGCGGTATAGAGCTAAAACGTATGTTGATACTCACCGAGCACGAGGAAGCCAAGCTTCGCCGCCGCACAGACGAAGTGCTCATGAGAGGCTTTCGGAGCCAGATCAGGCAGCAGGTGCACCAAGGAATTCACCAAGGAGGAAGCTGGATTATTCCCCAGAAAGACATCATATTCGGACAGCGGCGGCTGACAAAGCAAATCCTCAATCTAAAGAGAAAGTCTTAGAGGTTGGAGGAAACAAGAGCGCCAACATCCTGAAGTGGAAACCGAAGGAGGCGAGTATGACTACGTTGGGAAAGGTTCCTGAGGGGCAGGCGATTGCAAAGAAATTCGAGCTCGCAAAGGCTATACCAACTAAACCGATTACAATTTTGGCTCGGTCAACATCATCAAGTATTCCTCCCGGAATGTCGTTGCCTCAGTATGTAGCACAAAAACTAGGTGCTGATCCACCTTCGAGAAAAGCGCAGGGGGAGTCCAAATCCCTGCCCTCAAACATGGAGGCGGACGAAGATCTACCAGAAGCTGATAGTGAGATGCAAGACGATGATGACGAGCAGATGGATGAAGATGACGATATCGTGGATTGCAACATGGTCTCGTTAGACTCAGAGGTGTTGGATTGTCATATGGCTTTCATATTGTCTTCTGATTATGCCGTACCAACACCTATCTGTGATGACTCGGCCTTAGGGTGGATTGTGTGGACCCAGACCTGACCTGGCTAGGAAGTTAGCAGGTAGGTAGGTCACAAATCCCACATCGCCCGAGGGAGTGTGGATGCGATGCTTATATGTGCAGGGTTAGCACAATATGAAGAGACGCGTCTTGGGAGCTCAGTGGCTTCGGAGGGGATGGGAACTCCGAAGTTAAGCTTGCTGAGCTCAGAGCAATCCCAGGATAGGTGACCTACGGGGAAGTTGCTTGTGAGCTCCTAGAAACAAAACCGTGAGGGGTGATTCCCAAACCGGACAATATCTCAAAGTGCGCCGGGCTGTTACAAATGGTATCAGAGCCTGTCCTCGGCCGGAAGTGTGCCGACGCGGACGTCGGACCCTAAGGGGGGTGGATTGTGATGACTCGGCCTTAGGGTGGATTGTGTGGACCCAGACCTGACCTGGCTAAGAAGTTAGCAGGTAGGTAGGTCACAAATCCCACATCGCCCGAGGGAGTGTGGATGCGATGCTTATATGTGCAGGGTTAGCACAATATGAAGAGACGCGTCTTGGGAGCTCAGTGGCTTCGGAGGGGATGGGAACTCCGAAGTTAAGCTTGCTGAGCTCAGAGCAATCTCAGGATGGGTGACCTACTGGGAAGTTGCGGGTGAGCTCCCAAGAACAAATCCGTGAGGGACCTGTGGGGTGCCAGAGTGGCATGTGGGCCCATAGCGGACAATATCTAGCTGAGAGTGAGCGGGTGCTCAGAGGGCACTGGCAGCTACTCCAGGAGACGCGTTTTGGGGGCGCAGTGGCTTCGGAGGGGATAGGAACTCCGAAGTTAAGCTTGCTCGTCCCGTAGCAATCCCAGGATGGGTGACCTACGGGGAAGTTGCTTGTGAGCTCCTAGAAACAAAACCGTGAGGGGTGATTCCCAAAGCGGACAATATCTCAAAGTGCGCCGGGCTGTTACATATCCCTACTTCTCAATTTATCCAAGAGGAGGGGAAGGATAGGTTGGTCTACCTTATACAAGGACCACAAGATGAGGCGTTGGCGAACACAGGTTGTCAAGGATCTCAATTCACCAACGACCCTCCAAGAAGTTCGGCTGAGCATTCGCGGCTGAATGTGGTGTTTTCAAAACCCACATTCGCCATGTCCCAACACCTCAAGCCGCTGTATGTGTCTGCAGAAGTGGCGGGCCTCAAAGTCAACAAGATTCTCATCGACACAGGAGCTGCGGTGAGCGTTATCACGCTTAGTACCATGGAAAAATTTCAGATTCCTGCTGAGAAGATTATAGGTACCACCATGAAGGTTAGAGGTTTTGCTGGTGCGGTTACACCGACCAATGGTATCTTGATGCTCAAGATAAAATTAGGACCCTCTGATGCTTTCCAGGGGTTCATTGTCACGGAAACCGCCAACGCCCCGTACAGCATGATCTTGGGACGAGACTGAATCCACAAAACACTTTCTGTTCCATCATCACTGCACTAAGATATGATCATGTGGGATGCAGTAACCGATGTTCCGGTGTTGGTCAAGGCGGATGACCGCCCTTATACAATAGCTGCTTGCTCGCTTGAGGCAGATTATTATTATAGTTCCATAAAGCCTCTCAGGGTTGAGGATGTGGACGACGCAGGACATCCAATTGGGGTGACCTCGAATGATCTAGCTCGATGGGGTTTAACACAATCCAAATCAGACAGTTCAAGACCCACCTCCATCGATTTCTCCCCCAATCAGATCAATGAGTGACAACCTCAAAGTCGAGGAGGCAGACGCCCTTGCTTCTATGATACAGCGTTTTGTTGTTTTCAGAATGGAGCAAATGGCGTGGGAAGCGGTCGCTCTAGTTGAGTGTATCGATGAGGACGAAACAGCGATTCTTTACGAGGTGGAAGCCATACAACCAGCCCCGGCAGCGTTAGATGATACGCCACCTAAAGTACATGATCCTGTGGAAAGAATTAATCTCGGCACCAATGAAGAACCTATGGAGGTCGGGATCAGCCAGTACTTAGAATCAGAATTGAGGCAGCAACTAATTGAGTTGCTGCGAGAATATAAAGATTGCTTTGCCGAAAAATATCAAGATATGCCAGGCTTATCAAGAGAATTGGTTTGCCATCGGATACCTATTAAAGAGGGCTTCAGACCAGTCAAGCAGACACAAAGGCGAATGAATGCTGATACTGTCTTGGCAGTTAAGAAGGAGGTTCAGAGTATGCTCGACGCAGGCATCGTCAGGCCAGCACAATATTCGCAATGGCTGGCGAATGTGGTCCCTGTCAGGAAAAAGAATGGCAAGATCAGAGTCTGCGTGGATTATAGAGATCTCAATACGGCTTCACCAAAGGATATCTACCCAATGCCTATTGCGGATATGTTGGTAGATGCAGTGGCAGGGCATGAGCTGTTGTCTTTCATGGATGGGACGGCTGGCTATCATCAGATTCCAATCTATGAGCCTGATATCCCCAAGACCGCTTTCCGTTGTCCTGGTTTTACAGGAGCTTTTGAATATCTCAGTATGCCCTTCGGCCTCACCAATGTGGGGGCAACCTATCAGCGCGCTATGAATCTCATCTTCCATGATATCTTGGGAGGTATTTTGGAAGTGTACATTGATGATGTAGTGGTGAAGTCGAAGCGGAAGGAAGACCACATAACTCACCTTCGGGATGTCTTCATCAGAATGCGCCGGCACCAACTTAAAATGAATCCAGCTAAATGTATATTTGGGGTGCGTGCAGGCGATTTCCTGGGATTTGTGGTGCATGAACGGGGTATTGAGGTGTCTGGCGATAAGGCACAAGCGGTCTTAGAAGCGCCAGCACCTAGGAATAAGAAGGAGCTTCAAAGCTTGCTAGGCAAGATCAATTTCCTCAGGAGATTCATATCCAATTCTGCTGGAAAGATTGCTCCTTTTTCATCTCTTTTGAAACTCAAGAACGGAGAGCATTTCATATGGGGACCCGAGCATCAAGCTGCATTTAATAAAATTAAGGAATGTCTGGCGAGCCCGCCAGTATTACGACCTCCTTTGCCGGGGATCCCACTTAACTTATATATTTCTGCTTCCAGCAATTCTATTGCAGGGTTGTTAGCTCAAGATGAAACAACCGGAGAAGGCAGGAGAATCGAATATGCGGTTTATTACCTGAGCAGAACCTTGTTCGACGCAGAAACTCGATACTCGCCAATAGAGAGGTTATGCTTGGCATTGTATTTTGCCGGAATCAAACTTCGTCATTACATGCTTTCTTTCACCACCATTGTGGTTGCTCAGACTGACTTGGTGAAGTATATGCTTACAAGGCCTATTATGCGAGGTAGGGTTGGCAAGTGGATCTTAGCCCTATCTGAGTTTGCATTACAATATGCACCGTTGAAGGCAATGACTGGACAGGCGGTTTCTGATTTCTTGCTTCATCATCCTGTTGAGGAGGAGATTCCTGAGCAAAGTTGGTCTGTAGCCATGATCAGGACTCAACCTTGGGTACTCTACTTCGATGGTAGTAGTACTGATTCTTTGGCGGGTGCAGGCATTTGTATCCAAGATCCAACTGGGATCATAAACTCATATTCTTTTCAATTAGAATGGAGTTGTACCAACAACCAAGCAGAATATGAGGCGTTGATTATTGGTCTAGAGTTGTTGTTGGATATGGATGCTAAAGAGATTGAAGTTTATGGTGATTCCCTATTGGTCATCAACCAGCTTTCTGGAGCGTATAAGTGTCTTTCTTTCCACCTAGTACATTATTGGGAACGAGCATCAGAATTACTTGAGCAATTTGCTGATGTGGTGCTTGATTACGTTCCTCGCGAGAAGAACTTTGCGGCTAATGAGTTAGCACAATTAGCGACAGGCATTCGCCTGCCTTATGGTGCTACGGAAAGAATCTTGAAGGTAGAACGCAGGACTTTACCATCTTTTGCCATTCGTTGAGAAGAACGCGGTGAGTGGTTGGTTGCTACAGTGGAGTCGATCGATACGGATTGGCGACAACCAATCATTCAATATTTACAGAATCCCTCTGCACCGTCCGAACGACGAATTAGGTACTTGGCAACTAATTATTTACTGAAGGGGGACGAGTTACTTCGCAGAGGTGAAGACGGCATTGACCTTCGGTGTGTCTATGGGACAGAAACCAAGCGGCTTATGCGAGAGGTACACCTTGGCGTGTGTGGTTCGCATCAAAGCGGACCGAAGATGAGGTGGCTTATTCGTCGATACAGATATTATTGGCCATCTATTCTTAAAGACTGTATCAGTTTTGCACAGGGTTGTATTGACTGTCAAGTCCATGGGCCAGTCCAGAGAATTCCCAATATTCCTATGCAACCTATTATCAAACCTTGGCCCGCCAGGGGTTGGGCATTGGATTTTGTTGGGGAAATACATCCTAATTCTTCCCTCCAACATAAGTATTTGCTAATTGGTACGGATTTCTTTACTAAATGGGTTGAAGCAGTACCTGTCCGAAATTGTGACGCCGCAACAGTCATCCGATTTGTCTTTCAGAATATCATTTGTAGATATGGTATTCCTGAATGTCTAGTGGCGGACAGGGGGGCAGCTTTTATGGTTGAGAAGACTCAAGAGTTTTTACAAGGCTATGGAATTCAATTCCTTCATTCTTCCCCATACTACGCTCAATCCAATGGCCAGGCAGAGGCTAGCAACAAGGTGATCATCTCCATTATCAAACGCATGTTAGAGGATAATCCGAGAACATGGCATGCTGAATTAGACAACACTCTATGGGCATATCGGACATCCAAAAGAACTCCTATAAGAACTACACCGTATGCTTTAATGTATGGCCATGATGTAGTCTTACCTTTGGAGATTAATGTGCAATCCCTTCGAGTCCAAGAGCAACATCAGTTAGTTGGTGATGACTACGTCCAAACTATGTTCCAGGAGCATGAACACCTTGATGATAGACATTTGGAAGCTCTGGATAATATAATCATGGAAAAGAAGAAGGTCGCCAGAGCTTATGACAAACGAACTAAGGGTAAGTCCTATGGCGAGGGCGATCTCGTCTGGAAGGTCATACTTCCCTTCGGCGAACGCGATACAGGCCGTGGTAAATGGTCTCCCAAGTGGGAGGGTCCTTTTGTCATTCACCGAATCATTGGCAAAGGTGCTTATCAACTCAGAGACATAGATGGCGAAGTCCACACAAATCCTATTAATGGCCGCCATCTCAAGAAATATTTCCCTAGCGTTTGGGAGTACGAGGAGCCGCTCGCCATGGTTGAGACTGGGGGGCATCCTTGTCCTTAAAAAACTTATTCTCTTGGGGGGGCAACCAGACTTAATTTTCTTGGCTTCCCTTCCATTACTTTCTTCAGCCAATGAAAACTGGGGGGGCAATATAGGGCAACATCAAATGCAAGCCGTCCGCCAGAACCTAGAGGCCAGAAGACTGAAGTAGTTCAACCATTTATCCGAAATTTTTGAAATTTTTCTGAAACTGAAAGAGTTTCATAGAGGTTTGTTAATTGCGAGTTCGATCCTAGGACCAATACATGTGGTCCTACTTTTACTTTTGTATTTTCTGTAATACAATAACATTCAATTTCATGAAGGAAGACAATACATATGTTTTTCTGAATTTAAATTTTATTCAAAGACTTTGCGGTCAAGGCTTTTACAAAGCATAGAAATTATAATATGAGGAGCTATTGACTAGCTCTGAAACCATGTCTATACTAAAAAGACTTTGATCGATCACAAGAAAGATGGGCAGACCGGCTTGCTCGGGGAAGAACGAGACAAAAACGACGATCTGGAGTCAAGTTCATCTCCTCGACTCGCCAAATCTAGAATTTCCTTCCTTGATCGCCTTTTTTGTCACCCCATTTTTCTTCAGAGGTCTAACATAGAGCAATCCTCATCCGCCAGTTTTCCCAATTGACCCTTGGCAGATGACCAGGCCAGCTTGCTGGGGGAAGAACGGCAGGGCGAAGACTTCCCGTCCGCCAGGGTGGAGCAGTTCAGATGTTGGCATGGATGGAAATGTCATCCACAGTTCCTTCTCTGTTCTAGGCGGCAAGCGGTGGAACGGTTAAAGCTGCAGGATTGCAAGGGTGACAGATGACGCCTAAGTCGCTATCCAGTATTATACTTTTGGACGATGTCATGGTTTTGGCCCAACTCCGGCCAACCCTTTTCACATCTCAGATTCCAAAAGCATAATACCAGATTATGCGACTTAGGGCTAACGTAATGCCAGATTACACGACTCAGGGGTGCTCATAAGAACATCTGAACGTGATCTGGGGGAAACAATTGAGGGAGCCATAAGGGCTTTGAAATAAACAGGGCAGAGATCATGGTATGGTTTTGAGAAAATGGAATATGTGATCTACCCTAACACGGGGGTCCCCTTTTATAGCAAGCTGGAGAGGTGATCCAGCGGTTGAGATTGATTTGGATGATCACGAGATTCGGTCGAATTTATTGTGTAGTTATCACGCCCAACCGTTTGCGCTTAGAGCGATAGAAGGTTTGAATATCGAATCTATGAAAATTAATATCTGCAGTTTGTTGGTTGAAAATCGGTTTTGACTATGTCTTGGTTAGCAATACAGTTTAAAGTCGTACTTGGGCCAGTTTTTTTTTTAGTTCATAGCAGATTGGATAAAAGAGGTTGATACATGGGCCCATTCAGTGATGGCGTCTGACTTTGAGTTCTAGTAGACTCATTCATATTCTACATATCTTGGCGCGCACATACTCCATGTTTTCAGCAAGGTCCTCTTCCTTTGCCAGATTCTGCTGAGCTTCATTTTGGAGGGCAGCCAGAGTTTTCCTTTGCTCAACTGCATGCTGAAGATGCTCTGCCTGCTGTGCCTCGATGCTGGCAATCTTCTGTTCAATGATCTCCTTTTCTATCTTCAGGCGTGCGAGTTCGCCTTTGCGCTTGTCGCTCACAGTAATGACCGAGGCAAAATAAGAGCCTATGGCTTGGGCCAGGACATTGGTGGCTTCTTGAGTCTTGGCTCGCTGGGACGAGATTGTGGCTTGTGACTCTTGAAGACATTGTAGGAGATTAGGAAGGCTGGTCAGGTGATCTTGAATCTCGGCTCGAGTCG
The DNA here is from genome assembly GCA_963682095.1 of Potentilla sterilis. Lineage (NCBI taxonomy): Eukaryota > Viridiplantae > Streptophyta > Magnoliopsida > Rosales > Rosaceae > Potentilla > Potentilla sterilis. The sequence continues at coordinate 52,715,175 of OY821757.1, forward strand.
TGGTGGGCAGACAGGCAGAATAAGTTTGCAATATTTGAATTGAAGAGTGAAGCTTGGCCCCTACCTCGACATCCAGCAGATTTGTTTCCGCTAGGCGGCCAACAAATTTCCACGCTTCTTGCACCTCAGGAATTTCTTTCTTGGGTGTGGGGAGTCTTAGGAGCGGGTCTTCCATAGCAGAGGGAAGAGATATGCTCATCTCCAGAGGTGAGGGAGTTGAAGCCCGGACAGAGGATGCTTCAATCTGTGAACTTTGAGCACTCGCCACAGTAGTTGGCGTACGCTCGCGAGGGATCCCTTCATCTTGATTCATGCCAACGATCTCTTCTTCCACCTAGACAGACATAAGGAGAGATGAAGCAAATTTAACGTGACATATACATTTTGTATTTGAGGAATGCTAATAGGTACCTCTATTGTCTTTGGCAGGGTATCTGATGCCTCCTCATCCAAAGGTTGCTCTTGGTCAGAAGGTTGACTTGTAGAGAAATCCTGAGCTTGGGTCAAGCGCTCGCCAGCTTCTGGGTTGATCCTAACGGGAGAGGGAGGCGCCTCATGGTCTCCTTCCAAGGTAGTCGCCTCCTGGCTCTGAGGGACTTCTCTTGCTCCCTGGCTTATCTGAGTTGCTGGATCGCTAGCGGATGATGTGATAACCAAGGCAAGGTCTGATCCACTATCCGCCATCTCAGCAGGTGGTGTAGAGACTATTTCCTCGATCAATGGTGTTGGCGGATCTGCAAAGAGAGTTGAGGTTTCTTTGTTAAGTCATCCTTGGAAGAGATCCGCAAATTGTTGAGGAGTAGTGTTGTGTATGAGATTCTCAAACTCAGTTTCTTCAGAAGAGGATGAGCTGTGAGGTGATTCGGAAGACTCACCTAAGGATAGGTCAATCACCGGGTCTACAGGAGCTCTAGCTGCGCTCCGCCGCCTTGGGATTAGCCCCTGTGGAAGAAAATTGATCAACTACATCAAATTTGGCGAGTTAGCTTATTGCATAGAAACAATGGTTTAGTTGTGTAGAGAAAGCAAAGTGGAATAACTTACTGGCACATGGTCCTCAGGGTCTGAGTCTTCAGCAACTTGAGTGGTTCTTGCTTTCTTTTGGGCAGGTGTGCTCGCTGGGTCTTGGGAAGCCTTTCTTTTTCCCTTGCTCTTCCCCTGTTCCCCTGAGTCCTGTGAACGAGAAAATCATTTAGTGGTTTTTCTCCTATTAAGCTATCAGAGATAGATATTCGAAGTGATGTTTACCTGGTCAAATTCGGGGTAGAGAAGACCTCCATCCAGCACTTTGTGATCTTCCTCGGTCAGATATTTTTGTTTCGATCCGAAAAGGGTTCTGAAGTAGTGGAGGGAATCTTTATCAAAAAAGTCTCCTCTAAGTTGGAGCCACCAAGTTTGGTGATCGCCGCTGACTTCTTCTAAGATCTCCAGAGCTTCGCATCGATCCAAGTTAGGATAGTCAGCGAGTCTCAGGACAGATGTAGTGTTGGAGTCTTCGCCGGCAGGGGTATTTTTGCTTGGCCGCCACGCCGAGAACATGTTCAGGCTGAAGACTGGCTGGTATGGAAAGGCTTGAGTCAAACTGAGCTACCTGGCGAATAGCTGAGGGGCATAAACCTCCACGCCTTGTTCGCCTTTGTCAGAGGACAGGAGGGGGAGATCCGCCATAGATATGCACTGCCGAAATAACCAGCTGCCTGCCCTGCCTTGTCTGGTAGAGGGCAAGAAACCATGTTTAAGTGCCCGGGGGAGCACACTCTGGATAAGGCCTCGAGCCTCTGAGTAAAATCCTTGTGCATCTGTATCAAAAATAATGTCTAGGCAGACGGCATAACCTTGATTGACATTAGGTTTGCATCCTGCAAACGCCAAGCCTAATACTCGCTTTTCTTCGAGGTCAATGCGGTCAGGAGATGCTATTCTTGGATAGTACATTTGGACCCAGATATCCAGAATCCACAATGGACCAGAGACTTTGCAATTCAGAGGTGAAAGGGATAGGGTATGTAGGCATCTATATAGATGAGCTAATACTATTTGGCCCAGGCCAATCTCTTTCCTAGCATACAGGACTTCTGCCATCCTTCTATAAGTCTTGGTCATCTTGCCGGCAGTTGAGCAAAATACAAACTTGTTTAGCCAAAAGTCTAAAAAGGCTATTCCTCCAATATCATCCTTATGGGTTTTGAAGATGTTTATCCAGTTTGAAAAGCTCCTATTGGCGGGTTCTGGAAACTGAATTGAGGGCACAGCCTCCTCAGAATAATCATTGGCATCAAAGGGTTTTCCACCAAGGGGAAAACCTAAGCCAGCATACATATCTAGCAGGGTGATACTGGCAAACCCGAATTTGAATTCAAAGGCATTAGCGGATGGGTTCCTGAAACTTACAAGGGGCATAAGGGCACAACGGTTTCCTCCCTTTGGGTTGAGCGCAAAGCTGATTTTTAAGGCTTCGTCAATTCCTGCCGCCTTCCATTTGCTTTCATCACGTCTCTCCCTTTCATGATACCACTCTATCATGGGTGGGGTCGGCAGCGGCCATGAGGAGAGGAGGTCATCGGAACTTTGTGGTGGTTTGAAGTCTGCCAATGTCCATATGCGATGTTTTCTTCTCGAAATATCACGGGAGGAGGACGTACCCTATCGACAAAGGCGTAGATTGATTCTGGACCTAGGTCTGGTTGTCGTGGACCCAGTTCGGCACGGCCGAAATCGTCAGGTGAGATGAGCGAAGTCTGGTAGGCACTTCCAACTACAGTCATGGAAGAAGCGAGGGTTTCTTTCGCTTCGGCGGCTTGAGAATAGGTGATTGCATTGGCCATATTTTCTGGGTTTGAGGAGGAGGTTGGGATGTGAATTGCTGGTTCTCAATCTGAATTTTCTAAGGATCCGAAAGGGGTTCTCGGAATCGAATCGGTAGGGTTTACGGCGTTTCGGGTTTTTGATGAACAGTTTCCGAAGCTCGATTTGGTAAAGTTATGTAGAGAAGAGGGAACGTCGCGTTGCTTCAGAAATTTTAAAGAGGTTGTTTGGGTTGGGCTTTCTAACCTTCATCAATTTCACCGGATTCTTCAATTTCGAAGGCTGGGGAGCAATGTTTGGGCCGAAACTAGCGTTTGGGCCGAGGCTATAAATCGAGGCCCAAGAGGTTATCTAATAAAGGATAATCTGAAACACATTTAATCTTTTCCTTTTCTGGGAAGGATTTGGGGTTCCTTTAGGAATCCGAATTAAGGTTGGTTTATGATAAATGAATCCTAATCAATCTCTGAATCCGAATCCATTATGATACTTGATACGCAAGTATTAGGGTTTGGTATCCTCTATATAAAGAACTCATGTGCAATATAAAGAGGACCCCCGATCAATCAAACAAACACAAGCTTTTGCTCATCGCAATCCTTGCAAAGCCTCTCCAGAGCATCTTACCCGCATAGCCTCCACAAACTGCAAACAACCACCGTCCAAGTTCCCTGCAACCTTACGCCCACCACCGGTCGCTGTATCCCTGCACGGTTTTTGACAGGTGCCTTGCACTCGTGTCGAGAGTCGCTAAGACCTACCGCTTCCAGCACATCCGCACATCGCAGTCGCTTCCAGCCGCCATACGTACAGAGCCGCACCTCGCCGCCATACGTACAGAGTCGCTCGTTCGCCTCGTGTTCGTGTTCGCTGAAGCACCAAGAGTCAGTCGCTACGCCGTAGCACTTCGAGTCGTTACTCAAGTAACAAAAACACAGACCAATCTACCTTAGGTTGGAAAAGGATCGTTTCCCGCGATCTTGAATTATTGCTCTACTTTGCATCTCCGGATCAAAGTAAGATTACTCGATCTGCAATAGGTTGAGAAAGAAATCCTAATACACTCTTATTAGGTCTTGTTCGAACCTTTTACGCCGGCCTTGTCAACGCCCGCGTAACAGTCGTTTGATCAAGAAGTCAGGAATTGGGAGCAGACCGACACGCTCGCCAGAGACGTACGCTCGCCGGAGAAGTACGCCCGCCAGAGGTCGTCCGCATCAAGTTGTACCTAACTCAAAGGTACTGGCACGCTCAAGCATATCACAATAGGACTGACACCGACGTCCGCCACCCAACGTGTTGACCGTTTGCCGGATACCAAATCCGCCACGAACAAGCACTTCGTGGCTCCATTATCGGTTTATGAATGAATCTGTAGGGAGTTTCATAACCATGCCAAAGACGCTATATGTCCTCATTAGTCTTTTCATAGGAGTTGACAATGTCAAATGAAAGTTACAAAACAGTAGAGGTATACATAACCATTTTGGAGGTGCAAATCGAACTCCCCGAATGAATATGCCAAGTTCAAGGCCAAGAAAATGATAGTTATTAAAAGAAAACGACAGTGAATGAACATGCTAAGTTCATGGCCAAGAAACAATAACATCATGAAAACTTACCTTTATGAAGTATTGACAAATGCCAACACCTCGAACTCGAGAACACTGAGCAACAATCTTGACCAAATTACTAAAACTACCAGGAACATGTCTTCTTTGGTCACCATTAGCGAACAAAACGACGCATGTTTATAACTAATGTAGCACATGTTCGATCTGTTCAAATATATATTTCTTGACCAACAAAAGAGAATTGGAAATCCTGAAACTTTTCACTGTCTAAACAAGACTGATTCCAAGATTAGTGACACTAAGAAACGTTTTCTAAACATTGTCGAGACAAACCACACCAACATACATCAGATCACAAAACCATGATTGTACCAAACCCACATTTCGGTAAGCGGATTCTGGCAGCTGCTGAAATTGACGGGTCATGGGTCATGGGTCATGGGTCCAAGAAGATTATCTCCGCATGTGATGAGGAACGCCTAAACTGGTTCAACGTTTTAGATAGTTCTGAAGAACAATCCCATGATGTAGGCTTGACAAGCACCTTTTCAAGCATAGGTGAGTTCAAAAGCAGATATTTGATAAAATCTAGTCCAGCTTTGGTGCAAGTGATGTTTCTTGCTTCCACAGTTCGCAGTTTACTGAGTTGGAAATTCTGATAGCCATCTAACCAAGAGTTCACCTCTTCGACAACAGCCAGTCCCTCTTTACGAACCTACATATATTTATGGTATTAGTTCAATCTCAAACATTTAATAAGCCTGTATATAAACTACAATTTTAACTAAACAGATTACAGAATATTAAAAGGTGTGCCGCTTATTAGAATTGGTGATACACTGAAATTTGAAAGGTCCTATACGACATAAAAATTTTCAATTGAGTGCCTACTGACCCAGATATGTAGTCTTTGTAGAGCAGGGGCACTTCTCAGAAGACATAAAGTAGTTAAAACCTCCTTCGGATAACTGAAATTTATGTCTATTCGAAGAAGCCTCAGATGCAGACATGGTTTAGGAAGCTTTACCGGCAAGTCACCAACAGCCAAATACTGAAGTACAGAGTTGCAAATATCAGCATGTATACTGAATGAATATGCTAAGTACATGGCCAAGAAAATGATAGTTACTAAAATCATGAAAACATACCTTTATGAAGTATTTACCAATGCCAACACCTCGAACACGAGCACACTGAGAAAAAATCTTGACCAAATTACTAAAACTGCCAGGAACATGTCTCTTTTGGTCACCATTAGCTAACACAACGACGAATTTAAGCTTTATGGTGTTCTGAAGACAGAGAACCTCAAAAGCACCTCTAAGGACTAGGACTCGGAGATTTGGTGCATCAATTTTGACCTTGGTGAAACCACTACAATTCAACATGGCCAGATTCACAAGCACAGGACAACAAGCAATTAGATTTTCAAAGTCATCCTCAGTGAGAGTAACCTTTTCAATTTCAAGTTTCTTCAAACTTTTGAAGCCCTTGAATGTGCGCGGTGGTTTTAGCAAACATCTAGTCAAGTCCAAATGAACCAAATCTTGACAGGAAAACAAACATGAAGGCATCTCGTACTCAGGCCTCTTCCGAAACTCAAATGAAAACTCTTTCACAGAATTTCTTGATAGATGCAGAATCCATCTATCAATATCTGCAGTGCCTTCAAGATGATGATGAGAAAGCTTGAACTTGCGTATGGGACCAATGTGAAGGAAGAGAACATGATCAATAATTTTCACTAATTCATCATGGTTATAAAGTGCTCTTGGGAAAGCCAGTTCATCAAACACAAGATGTGGAAGCATAACCCACTGGTACCTCCACTTGCTCGATAATATACTTGTCCTCACGGCCTCCTTTATCGGCAGAAGTGACAAAATCTTCAAGGTAACATCACTTGGTAAGTTACCAAATCTGTCAAACTCAAAATCCATTTTCAAACGGGACGTTGGTGGTTCTCTTTGCATCTGAGAGGTTTAGAGTAGAGAAAGAGAAAACTAATTAATCACACACTATTGATCTTACAAATACTGAATAACAATGGTCAGTAAGTGGTATGAAGATCAATTAGACTTGGAACTTGTGGTAGAATCTGTAGAGCGGATAGTTATCTACAAAATAATATTAATCACAAAGCACAAAAAACAAGCAAACAAAGTCCAATTGTTTTTATTTTTTACAACTGACAGACAAATGTTATTGCTACACAAAAGAAACAGATCTTACATTTCTACACGCACAACCACAGTCACAGGCACAGCCACACAATGAAAACATCATCCTTCACAAACCATACTTCATTATCAATCAACAATGACTCATCTTCCTTTATCATTTTCCATAACAATAGTGAAATTAGAACAAAAATGAAAAGAACCAATTACATTGTACCTATTCCAACAAAGAATTAAAAATCACAGTTCTAATTGAAGAATCTCATTCATGATCTCAAACATTAAAAACAATGTAGTTCGAACTAAAACAGCTCCAAGTTAGAGTCTTTTGTGTTTCTGCTAAAAGTAAAAGCGAAAAAGGATTCAGCTTTACCTTGATGGGCTTATCTCTGCTGCCAAGTCGGAGGCAATTTTAGCTCCAGCTTCACTCCCCTTACGCAATTTCAACCTGAACTCACATGGGTTCTTCCATGGAATCGGGTCGAATGTGGGTTTCGGTTAGTTGACGGGTCTCAGATGCGTTTGAGACTCTGATCAAGGTCTGAGGCTCTGAGTTATATTAATGAATCATTCATTTGGGTTAGACGCTTGAACATAATTCCCTTCACCTTGACGCGCCACGTCAGCATGAGATATTCCCAATATAACGGGGTGGACTAACGGAGGCACCAACTTCTTAAACGACATAAACTTTGGGCAGGAAAACGGAAAATTGATACTTTGGGAGTCTTTTGTGCTTTCGTTGATCGTTACTGGATGAACTCTTTTCCTAGTTGTAGTATTGTGTTCTTGAGTGACCCCTTGGTTTCTCTGTGTTGGGGAATAAGGGCTGCCTAATACAAGGCCGACCACGGACAAATAATTATCTCAGAATCTAATTTTCCACTCTCGTGTGATTTGCGGAAATAGTGACAAAAAGATGACACAATATTTAACGAGGTTCGGCAAGTGCCTACGTCCTCGGGACAGCAGTAGTACTTTTTTCCACTATACTAAATAATGGGATTACAAGAAACACTCACTTTAGACTAACTAAAGTGGTAACACATCTCTCTCTCTCACACAAAGAGGAATTTTCTTCTCACTTAATTGAGACACTCTTTCTCTCAATCTCTCAAGTGAGAATTACACTACTACACAAACTCTCTCTAGTTTGTATATTTGCCTTGAGGTATTGCAGCCATCTTTCATGTCTTTATATAGGCAATTGACTCCATGCAAACACCATGCACACACCATGCATGTAACATGCATTAGAAGCAAAGTCAAGCATTCTCCATGTTTCATGCTCAATGTTGGCATGCCCATCAATGCATGCATACTCCATCTTCAAAGATTGCTGCCACGTCCATCTATGTTTATAGGTTTGTTTCTTACCTTTCAAAATATACTGCACCCACCTTGCTATTCATATAGCAACCAGCCTTTCTGCTCCAATAAGGAGGGACTGACCCATCACTCTGAACCAAACAAAGAAAGAACTTATAGGAACTCTTTAGCTGATATGCTTCGGATATTTTCTTCTAGTTCAAAATATGATCTGCATGTTTTGTTTAGTTATGAATTATATGATATACTTCTTACCCACAAAATACATAAGAAATGTTTAATAAATATGCTGAAAAAAATTGTTTATAAACAAAGGTAATTAGAGGGTTACTGCTGGTATGAGACATTGTTCTGAAAAACAAATGACACACATCATAAACTTGTAGCGAAAATCGCAAATCTGTAGGCGGATTCTGTCAGCTGCCGGACTTCACCGATGAATCATTTTTCTAAGTAGATTACCTCAGGATGCACTGAGGCCCGCTTTGAACTGAATCAATTTTTTTAGTAGTTCTGAAGAATTGGGAACTGTGGCAGGTATAACAGTCATGCTCTCTAGCATAGGGGAACTTGAAAGTAAAAGTCTGATGAAATCTAGTTCAGCTTTGATGCCAGAAATGCTGGTTATCTTGACAAGTCTCAGTTCGGAGAATAGCAAAGTCTGATTGTCATCTAACAAAGAGTTTACATCTCCTAAAACAGCCTGTTCATTTTGCCGAGCCTACACAAGGATTGTAGTCATTATACCATCAGAATCTTGAACGATTGACAGAAAAAGTATTAAATTTAGAGCAGAAAGTCATTTTAAGTTTCTATTTCAAGTAGAATATCGGAATGCATTAATGGAGCTCTAGAAATTAAAATTGGTGAAACTGAAGTTGTTGTTCAACAGAATAATTTTGAGTTTGCCGACTAACCTTGATATTTAGACTTTGTAGAGCAGGGGCGCTTCTCAGAAGGCACAAAGCAGCTGAAACTTCCTCCAGATCATTGAAATTTATGTCTATATATAGAAGCCTCAGATGCACACATGGTTCAGGAAGATTTACCGGCAAGTCACCAACAGCCAGATACTGAAGAGTAGAAAGTCGCCAAAATTAGCATGTATACTGAATGAATATGCTCAAGAAAATGACCACCATGAAAAATTACCTTCAAGAAGTACATCTTTATAGCGACAAATTGAACATGAGCACATTGAGAAAAAAGCTTGACCAAATTGCAAGAGCTGCCAAGAATCTGTCTTCTTTGGTCACCCTTAGCTGCCAAAACAACAGCAATACAATCAAGCTTTAAGGTATTTTGTAGACTAAGATCCTCAAAAGTACCTCCAACGACTAAGTCCCGGAGATTTGGTGCATTAATCTTGACCTTGGTGAAACCACGCCAGTTTATCATGGCCAACTTCTCAAGCAGAGGACAGCAAACAATTAGATTCTCAAAGTCATCTTGGGTCAGGGTAACACATCCAATTTCAAGTTTCTTCAAACTCTTGAAGCCCTTGAATGTAAGCGGAGGTTTTATCAAACAATTAATCAATTCCTGACGAACCAAATCTTCACAGGAAAACAAACAAAAAGGCATCTTGTATACAGGCTCTTTCCAAAACTCAAATATGAACTCTTTCACATAATTTCTTGATAGATGAAGAATCCATCTATCAATATCTGCCGTGTTTTCAAGAAGAATATGAGACAGCTTGAACTTGCGTATGGGACCAATGTGAAGGAAGAGAACATGATCAACTATTTTCACTAACTTGTCATGGTTGTAAAGCACTCCTGGGAAACCCAGTTTATCAAACACAAGATCTGGAAGCATAGCCCATTTGTACCTCCAGTTGCTAGATAGTATACTTGTCATCGCTGCCCCCCTTAGTGGCAAACGTGACATGATCTTTTCTGCAACTTCATTTGGCAAGTAACCAAGTTTGTCAAATTCGGTATCCATTTTCAAATGGGAATTTGTTGGCTCTGTATGCACCTTTCAAGTAAACAAAGGGAAAACTAATTAGTCAAATATTACTGATCTGAAGTTCTGAACCTTGTCGTAGAGCGTGAGAGTTGGCTAGTTCAATTTTGTACAACTGACAGACAATGCCATTGCTACACCCAAAACGCAGATTTTACATCCCTACTACTAGAATGAGAACGCAATCCACACCCACAGGCACATAAACAACTACCTTCTCATACTTCATTATGAATCAACAAATTAACGTATCATCTTAAATACTTTTTTTCCTTCACAAAAGAAAGTGAAATTGGAACAACTAGCATGACAATATCAGAATTTGATATATGCAATAAGAAAAAGAACAGCTTACATGCACCTTGTACCTAAAAACACGTACATATAGAATGAGCGATATCACTTTTCCACGATCATTGTGAATGAATCAAAATCACAGATCCAACTTAAGAGCATGTAGAGGAGCCAAGCGCCAGGCCCTAAATATAACCCAAAAAGGCAAATACAGAACATGTTTGTGTTTGTGTCTGTGCTAGAAACTGAAGGATAAAGCCTTAATTACCTTGATATTGCCACCGGAACGAAATCAAAAGCGAAACCAAGAGAGAATAAAGAAGGAACTCTACTACTGAAGGATATTAAACCACAAAGCTTTCCCTTGATTGAACATACTTATTTGATATTTGTAAGTACCTGAACGTACAGTTCCGGCCAACTTATATATATATAGTTACATCGGTGTATACTCTATCAACTCAAACATTACAAACATCTAAAAACATATAGAAAAGTTAAGCCCAAGTGCTAAATATAACCATAAAACAGCTCCAAGTTTCTGGTCTTTTGTGTCTGTAGGGATAAGCTTTACCTTGTAAATCTCTGCTGCCACCGGAATGTAATCAAAAGCGAAACCAGACAGGATAAGCCTCTTTCTTGGTGAAGAAGTAAATTGGTATTATTTGATATATCTAGGAGTAGAAATATGATTGGCCTCATAGATTTAGTATCACCAAAGGTAGGCAATAATGAGCGTCATTAAATTTTTATTTTTTATTTTTTTCCAATCCGACTTCAGCTGGGTGCCGTCTGGTGTTCGGATCGAGTTAGAAGTCTAATCCAGGTTTGAGTCCCAGTTTGCACCTCGGACATGTTCTGGTCTAAACTAGCACATGTTAATGAACATATCGAATTCGTCCTAAAAAGAAAGAAAAGAACAGATCGAATTCTAGGAGTACTGGAAACTGAACTGGAAATCTTGAAAACTTCTCAATGTCCAAAGTCTAAACAAGACTAATTCCAAGAGTACTGCCATTAGGAAACATTGGTCAAAGAACCATTTTAAACATTGTTGAGCCAAACCACACCAACACACATCAAATTCACAAAATGATGACTGTACCAAACCCACATTTAAGTAACGAAATTCTGTCACCTGCCGAAACTCAGTGACAATGTCATGGGTCCAAGTAGATTATCTTCGCCAGTGCTGAGGAACGCCTAAACTGAGTCATTGTTTTCAATAGTTCAGACGAACTATAGTGAGATGCAGGCTTAACAGACATCTTCTCAAGCATTGGTGAGAGTTTAAAAGCAGAAATTTGATAAAATCTAGTTCAGCTTTGGTGCTAGTGATGCCATATACTTCTACATTTTGCAGTTCTCTGAGTTCGAAATTCTGGTTGTCATCCAACCAAGAGTTCATCTCTCCAACAGCCTCTCCCTCTTGACGAACCTGCATAAGGTAATAAGTATCAGATAAATCTCAACCATTAAATAAGCTCTATATCTAAACTACAATTCTAAGAACAGATCAAAGGATAATTAATTAATAATGGAGCTGATTGGAATTGATGAATTTGAAGCTGTTATTCGATAGAATACTTTGAATTGAATGGCTACTGACCTCGACATATAGTCTTCGTAGAGCAGGGGCGCTCCTCAGAAGGCATAAAGCAGTTAAAACCTCCTTCAGATCATTGAAACCTATGTCTATATGAAGACGCACTAGAAACACACATGGTTTAGGAAGCTTTACTGGCAAGTCACCAACAGCCAAATACTGAAGTAGAAAGTGTTGCCAAAATCAGTATATATGTATAGTCCATCAATTTGTTAAATTAATTGGCCAAGCAAATGAAATGTAATTAAAAGTACGATATGACAACATCATGGAAAATTACCTTTAGAAAGTATTTAAGAATAAAAGCGAAATGAACATGAGCACACAGAGAAAAAAGCTTGAGCAAACTGCTAGAACTTGTTGGAACCTGTCTCTGGTCACCATGAGCTTGCAAACTAACCATGATAGCTTCAAGCTTTAAGGTATTCTGTAGACAAAGATCCTCAAAAGTACCTGCAAGGACTAAGATTCGGAGATTTGGTGCATCAATCTTTACCTTTGTGAAACCACGCCGGTTCATCATGGTCAACTTCTCAAGCAGAGGACAGCAAACAATTAGATTCTCGAAGTCATCTTGGTTCAGGGTAACTTCTTTTAATATAAGTTTCTTCAAACTCTTGAAGCCCTTGAATGTCCGCGGAGGTTTTAGCACACAAAATTGTAATTCCAAATGAACCAAATCTTGACAGGAAAATAAACATGAAGGCATCTTATATACAGGCTCCTTCCAGAACTCAAATGTGAACTCTTTCATGGAATTTCTTGATAGATGAAGAATCCATCTATCAATATCTGCAGTGCCTTCAAGATGTTGATGAGAAAGCTTGAGCTTGCCTATTGGACCAATGTGAAGGAACAGAACATGATCAACGATTTTCACTAATATGTCATGGTTATAAAGTACTCCTGGGAAACTCAGTTCATCAAACACAAGATCTGGAAGCATAACCCATTTGTACCTCCAGTTTCTCGATAGTATACTTGTCCTCGCTCTCTCCCTTATTGGCAAAAGTGACAAAATCTTTTCCGCAACATCACATGGTAAGTTACTAAGTCTATCAAACTCAGGATCCATATTCAAACGGGATCCGACTTTGGTGGTTCTATCTTCCCAGCCCTAAATATAACCCAAAAACATGCAGAACAAGTGTCTTTTGTGTCTGCAAGAAACTGAAGGATAAAGCTTTACCTTGTTAATCTTTGCTGCCACCGGAACGAAACCAAGAGCGAATAAAGAAGGAACTCAACTACACAAGGATGTTAAACCACAAAAGTTTTTCCATGATTGAAAATAATCTATTAATATCGGCCAATGCGTCTCTTCTTCTCTGCTGCTGTCGAATCCGGAGGGCGCCACAATCTTTGTTTCCGTTTTCTTTTGGGTCAGAAAAGATTCATTAAAGCCCAAATGCTTTCTAGGGAAGCCCAGCCCATATCTTTCAGCATTTAGGTGCCCTGTTTTCAAGTTAAATTGGCTTCAAAGAAAGCCGAAGTGGCAAAGTTACGAGCACAATTTTTTTTTTGGTAAGCGATTTAAAGGCTAATCCGTGTTCTTAGCAACAATAACAAAGATCAAAATCACAATGTGAGTTTAGCCAAGTTAGACAAAGAAGAGCAGCTTTCACCTTTTTTGAATTATTGTTCTCTTATTTTTCAGAGTATCTTTATTACACAGTGTGTACTTATATATACAGTTTGAATGGTTAAGATTCAATGACTTTATATAGATATATGGTGGGTTTTACGAATAAAGTATCTTAAATGACTAAAATTACGCTGTGTACCTACACAATCGTGCATACTGTTGTAGAATAATCGGAATTGGTCTACTCATTTCATTGATAATCCCCTTTATATAGGGTGAGTATTACAACGGTAATAGGAAATACATTAATGACAATAATGACTACATAATTATCTATCGTCAGTTACATTGACGAAGGCACATAATACGTTTTTCCTTCAACACTCCCCCTTGTGCCGAGTCAGAGATTGAATGGTGCATGTGGTGTTGCCTCATTAAAAACCTTGCCAAGTAACAAAAACCCAATGGGAGAAAATAAAACTTTGGTCGAAGGACAAAAAGAGCGCAACGCACCTATTACATTTGAAAACAACATGTATGTGCTAGACTCCCCCTGATGTCTGCACCTCCCCCTGATTTTTACATTAATCATGAGATTCTCCCTGATTCTTTCATTTGATCAAGGGAGCTTCAGTAACATTAGCATAGTTATGCATTTTCACATGTTTTTCCAAATATGACTTTGAGCAATGATTTAGTAACTAAATCTTGCCACATCGTCCTCAGATCCAACTTGATTTACTTTGATCTTGAGGATAAGGTTGTTCATGAACTGAATGCATAGGTTCATATTGAACATCAGGTTCACTCGTGGTATGACCTTCATATAACAAAATAGTCATAACTTCGTCTAGAGTATGAGTGAACCATTAAGAGATTTGAAATTGATCTGTGATAACAGATTTTCTTATCTCACCTTTAATGCGTTTTTCTTTACGCATAGTTAGCTATGACGTGGATAATTTCTTTATCATGTCACATTCTATGTAGAGATTGAATAAGCCCAAATCTTTCATATCTTTAATGAAAGAACGATTTGCGTTGCGTAGGCGCATAGCTAGACATAGCTTTACAAATTTACATCGAATGAGAGGTCGAGTCTTACATATTATGTTTAAGTACAATCATGCGTCATTGCACTTGTATAGGAATTTCATTTCCCAATACTTCTTCGTCATCTTCCATTAGATGAAAAACGGATCTATTGTTAGAGTAAAGACTTCGACTGATCATGGGAATATCTGTAGGTCTCACTTTATTCTTTAGAGTGCCTAAGCCGATTGATGGATGATCACCATCATTACAGTCCTTGAGTTCCATTTCAAGACTGTGTATTCCCAAAATCTTTTTCATTCTCAACTTAGGATTTACAATACACTGAGTTTCTCTTATTTCATTTAGAGTTCATATATATATCCATAATGAAAACGCAAGGGCATAATTCATCAATCCCTTTCCAATCAAGTAGTCACTTTAGTGAACGTTTCAATTTCTTTTGCAAACGTACTCATGTGATCTAGAGTCACTTGATTTGGGTGGATCAAGTCCGTTTAGGATCCTCATGTATATCTCTTAATTTAGATCCCCATAGAGATATATGTTTTGATCACTTTTCGTAAGCTGCATGTTCAGTTTTTCGGAAACTACCAAACTGACAAGGTAGTGGAGTGCAATGACATCCATTACGAGAGTTTGTCTCATCGTAGTCCATTACGAGAGAATATCTCCTCGTAGTCGATTCCAGTGCGTTTTTGAGAGACCTTGCGCCATAAGGTGAGTTTGCATACTCTTATTCTCATTACGCATTCTAACAAAGATATATTTGATAGGGTTTATATTTGCGGTGTCGGCGTCACCTGCCCAAAAGACCTATCTCTTTGTTTATACTGGATCGCTTCTTTCCATTAGGCCAGTTTACTAAGTTGACATTTTTCAACGAAGTATGGTTCGATAGTAGACTCATTATTCCACGTCCTCATGTACACTAGTGTAATGTGTTTGTAGAGAGATCTCTATACTTTAAGGATTGGTTCTAACATTTGAGGCGTCCCCCAATGATAACCACAATCCATAAATATTCTCATGAGACGGATTTGAGTATCACTGATCAATAGATCAGGTTGTGCCAAACTTGTTTTCTTCCTTTACACAAGTATGTATCGAACTTAAGGTGGCCTCCCCCTCTTCCTTGGAGAGCCACGGCCTGTGACACCATTTATGCCACTTATGGCGTCACCATGCCACCATCCATGGTGGCAGTACAATACCCAATTCCTCTTGGGTGGTACCATGTCCTTTTGATAAAACACAATCCTTGCAGGTATATTTGCAGCATGTTTATATGATCTCGTCACTTTAATGTATAAGATATCTACACACCTTACTTTGTGTGATTTTTGGGGATCGAGATGAGACACAGTGGGGACAAACCACGACAATTCCTGTCGTTCCACTTGAACATGCTTGTTCTTATCTCCCCCTAACGACGGGAAGACTGTCTCATCAAAGTGACACTCCGCAAATCTAGCGGTGAAGAGATCGCCTGTCAAGGTTTCGACATAGCGGACTATAGCTGGAAGTTCATATCCAGCATAAATATTTATTCATCTCAATGGACCCATCATTGTGCGCTGTGGCGGCGCAATTTTGGCACATAAAAACATTTAATGGAGCTCAAAGATTGTAGATCCGTGTCAATCCAAAAGAGCTCAAGGATTACAAGTTCGTTTGAAATCCTTTAAAATCCTCACACATAGTCACTAGCTATGGTGTAAATTGGTTCAATGATGATGGCCATAGATGAAAAAGTAACGCTGCATGCAAAAATTGCATAACCCAAAACGGAAGTATTGGTGTGCTTTACCAATATTAAGACTATTACTGTAGTCGTTTTCCGTGAGACCAATTGGGTTTTTATATATAGGAATATGATGTCCATTACAAATCTCATATAATAAGCCATAAAATCATCACACCTACGGAAATTAACCCGGCCTAAGTGCTTTGACTTTCTAGCATAAGCAGCATAAATTTTAATTGTGGATGGTGTCATGACACGTGACCAGTGTGTCGACACAACAACCAACACCATAAAATATTTATGGTGTCCGCAAGTTGGTTGAATCGATCCACTGAATCCTCTTTTGATTCAATATAACAACATAATGAGAAACTCATGTGTCCTTTGCATATGATGATCTCAATCATAATTGCTTTAACGAATAGGCTTTGAATGATGTACTTTTATCCATAAAATCATGACGGATAGGAGAAGCATAATAAGGTATAAATGCATATGCTTGTGCATCAAATATATTATAATGCCACATTGGGGGAGCGGCGGAATTTAGGAATTGAACATACGTCTTCAACCCTATATGACAATATTTGAGGATAAAATGTTCATTGATCGTCCTCAGATTCGTGTGTGAACCATATTCTTCTGGTGTTTGCTTCTATTTATCCAAAAATATGGGTGTCCATAGTAGTTTCTTTAATGTATGGATCACCATATCAAAGCCAATCTATGTCAGAATTCCAAAAGATCATTTTCTTATGACGTTGGATTTAATTAGCGGTTACTTAGAACCTACTAAGTTGACATATAATCTTCTCTAATACTCGTTTACATTCGCAGTCATTTAGAGGTAATGCAAAGGAGCTCAAATGAATTCTCACTTGTATCTTTTTCACATGAAAAATCGTGGCGTAAATTTCTTTATAATGTGGAAAACAAAATTCAATTTTCTTTTATCGCATAAATTGTCAATTTGACATATGCTCAATATATACATCGAAACGTAACTCAAGTTCTTTAGAGTAAATCGATGGGGATTGTAATGAAAAGGTATTGTAATCCCAATTAGGCAGGTGTATTATGAATCCCAAAGGAAAATATATACTGATCATTATCACTTTCTTTGATATACTAATCATTATCATATACTATTGATATAGTGTTACTGTTCTTCAGTACTATTATTTTAGGGATTACATTGTGCGTTTCTTTGCACACGGTTCTTTGTTTCATGCCTATATTATGATGTGTTGCTTTACTTTATACAATACTTTGCAAAGTTAGATGTAGAAAATTGAATCATGTGTATTATGAATAAAATTTGAATAATCTCAATTCCTTTAGAGAAGATTCAAAAAATTAACATGCCAACGATTACATTTAGTCTTATCCAATTTAGAGAGAGAAATTTTAAGACCAAAAGTCTAATTTTGGACCAAAAGTCGTATTTAGGCGTAATGGCCTTTATAAGGATATCTTAAAATTTTTAAAGTAGACTAATCAAAGTCTATCTTGGATTGAGCCAGATCCTTTTTGCTCTTTTAATAGCTGCAATGATGAGATTTGTCATTTAACATATTCTTCCCAGATATTATGTTTTTAGTTGTAAACTCATTTTCAATGTTACTGTTGGATATTGAAGATACTTTTCCAAAATCCGCGTACTCATATGATTTTTCATATTTATTGAAAGTCGTAGCTAATTCTTTGCTAGCTTATAATGTACGTATCAATAGTTCATTGAATTACAACAATGGCAGAGTGCTTCACTGCACATGACATGTCCCCTATGTCATCTTTTAAATGTTACATTGTTTCCACTTACTTTTGGATGATTATATGAATTTTACGTCCATGGTAATTACCCTTTGTTTTAGGGTCGTTGCATTACTTTGCCCAATTTGTTCAAGAATATATATATATTTTTCTAAGACCTTACATCGTCATTGTTTTTTGATTTAGGGTTGTTGCATTACTTAGCAAAATGTGTTCCAGAAAATTTCTTTTTCTCATACCTTACATTGTCATTACCCTTTGGTTTAGGGTTGTTGCATTACTTTGCATAATTTGTTTCAGGAAATTTCTTTGTCTAAGACCTTACATCGTCATTACTCTTTGTTTTCTCATAACTTACATCATCATTGCCCTTTGTTTTAGGGTGATTGCATTACTTTGCATAATTAAATTTCAGGGATTTTTTTCTTAGACCTTACATTGTCGTTCAAGATATTGAAATTATTTATTTAGCTATTTACATAAAGAAATTTGCATAAATATACCATGCTCAAGCCTTAGTCGGCTTAATAGGGGAATTTGGTACTCAAATTCTTCAGAGTCCAATATGTCAAAACTAAAATGTGATGGTTAAACCATCTTTAAAATAGAGGAAGAATATAATGTATTAATCTCGTAGTCTAAATGACATGCACGACGACTAATATAAACCAATATACATTATGGTAACTCCGATGCTTCGTGAAATTTCGTTATCACAATAAAATTTTGATTTTTCCATTTTCATTGCATGTGAAGTTTAATGAAATTCCATTATCGTTGCTTTCTACACAATAAATAAGATATCCATGTTGAAAAATTTTCAATAAATAAAAATTGGATCTCTAGAGAGAAATTTGTAATGGTCATATTTTTCTTGCTTCGTGAAAATACTTTTCCACATTATAGGTTTGTCACTTTTTCTTTATATTACGAAGCTCATGAAATTACATTATCAGAGCAGTGTTCAAACTAAATAATATGTTAAATAAAACAATTATTTAACACTAATAAAATGAACATATAACGCTTCATGTTTCACATTTATATAAAATACTAATGCAATTTCACATTTAATAGAGCATTATATCATATAAATAACTGAAACAAAATATAATAAAAGCAGAGCGTCAATATAAATATTACTTGTAAGTTTGCCAAATAAACTGCATATGAAGCGATTGCTTTATCTCCGTCTCCAAGTAATCGTCACGTATTGATCGCCGTATCGTAATTGTTATGCCACATAAAAACAATATTCATATGATTAGTCACTTTAATCATATATATTTCACATTTATCATATAAATTAAGCAATTTCACATTTACCATTAAGTTCGTAAAACAGTAAATAGTAATAAAGTAAATAGTCACACAGTGAAGTAAATATAAATTACTGTGCGGTAATTTCAAAAATTACCTTTAAATTTTTTATCCCAAAAAGAAAATTCTGTTTTTTTTTCGTGGGTCGGGTCAGCAGATCCGGGTCAGGCCCAACAAGACCGGGTCGGGTCAAGCTTCTGCCGACGAAGCTTTGTCGGTAGAACTTCTGGGAGGCAGCCTTACCCGACGAGTTGTCGTCGGTAGAAGCGGGATCGGATCTTGGCTGTGCTGGCGATCGGATCGGGGCTGCTGGAGCGGCGTCGATGGCGCTGGAGGAGGCCGGATCGGGGGGGGTCGATGCAGGTGATCGACTGGATCGGTGGGGGGGGGACGATCCGGGTTGCAGCGGCGATCGGAGGGCATCGAGGCGAGTCAGAAACTAGGCCGAGCGGCGATGGCCGATCGTCGGACGAATCGGAGGTTGGATCCGATCGGAGAGTGAGCAAATCGGCTGGGCTGGCGCTCGGCTGGGCTGGCGTCGTCGGCGCTCGGCTGGGCCACAGAGAGAGCAGACGTCTTCGCCGCGACTGGGTCGAGGCCGATCGGAGGTTGGCGTCGTCTGGGCTGCTGGATCGAGCCAGGCGAGGCAGCGTCGTCGGCGCGGGATGTGGTCCGATCTGGATCGATGTCGTCATCGGAGGTGGGCTGGCATAGGAGCAGGGCAGCTGCTGGTGCAGCTAGCGGCGGCGGGCCGAGCTGGGGCAGTCCGATCTGCACGGCGGCGAGGCGATCTGGAGAGGTGCAGGTGCCCAGAGCAGATTTCTGGGTGTGCCGATGAGATGCTATGCTCTGCCGACAAGCCTATCGTCGGTAGAGTGGTAGCCTGGATTTTTCTTCCTTTTCCGACGACGAGTTGTCGCCAGAAGTCATCGTTGCCGACAAAGTGGTTGTCGGCAGAAGGGATTTCTGGTGAGGAGGTCTTCTTTTCCGGCAGAAGTGTTTTGCTGGGGTTTTTTTTCAGAGACAAAGACCTAGGGTTTTTTTCTCTTTTTTTTTTTCTGGCTAAAGCAAAGTGCTGATAACGTGTTGTAGAATAATCGGAATTGGTCTACTCATTTCATTGATAATCCCCTTTATATAGGGTGAGTATTACAACGGTAATAGGAAATACATTAATGACAATAATGACTACATAATTATCTATCGTCAGTTACATTGACGAAGGCACATAATACGTTTTTCCTTCAACACATACAAGAATTTATGCCTTTTTTTAGGTCACATTGGTTTGGATTGATCTATTGTATTTTTACTTTACTATATTTATATTTGAACCATTCAAATGTCCCACAGTCCTATTCAAATCTTGATATACGGTTCGCACGTCTGAATCATCAGCTGGCTGCTTCTTCTACAGCTACTTCCAAATAACAAGTCCAAATTCCAAATTCTCACACCTTTATATATATACAAATCCATTCAGATCGGTACGTATCTCTACCCGACCATCAGCTCACAGTTCCAGAGTTCTCTTGTTCATGAAAGTAAGAAGTACTAGCATCGATCACCATGACTCCATGAGGACTGCAGGCAAAGCCAAGAAGCAAGTTGTTGATGCGCTTTATTTCTGCATCCATTGGGAGTTCGCTACAAGCGAGTGTCGGACCTTAATTAACCAAGGCCAAGAATGATGACTTGAGGAGCCTCGACGGTAAGGTGGGTTATGGTCTTATGGACGCACGTACTGTTCAGTGGTTACACCGCTATGAACGTACGGGTTCACTTGGCGAGGAGCTTCAGTGTCAACTCTTCCGGTTCAAATGGTAATGAAGATCTGAGGCAGCTACGCAGAACCACTTAGTCGACAAAAAAGAACAACGATGTGCAAGAGAAGCACGAGATTCCGATACACAGAGATCGAAGGCCGATTGTTGGAGAACGTCTCATTGTAAAACAAAGCACAATGAATAAGGGGATATGAGGAGTTAAGGTGTTGGATTAAACATGGGAAGGATTGATCGATTTGAAGATCGAACTGCCTTCTACTTTTAATTATTTGAGAGTGCTGATGAAGTCGATGTCAAGGAAGATCTCTTTACAAGAAGAAGAAGAAGAAGAAGAAGTAGTTATGATGTTACGTACAAATACAGATGTACGTTGGGTTTGTATAGATGCATGCAAAAATATATATCCATATATACTCCATATAGGGAATCGAAGAACTGGTGTGGGACTTTTAATCAATTCGATTTCTATATACCAAAGTTTATTAATTTTGTAACTACTTTTTTAATTGAAAACCGATACATGCATGCAATATTTGACCAAAACCAATGTATTGTCTCAACAAATGCAGTTTGAAATGAAAATGAAAAGGGAAGATATACGTCTATTTCTTCTGGCAATTCCAACAAGTTGCCACTTCTCTTTTGGCAGCCAAAATTCAAGAGAAAAGAAGCGGCGTGGATTGACCAGACTGCTGTGGTGACCAACTATAGAATTACTGTTAACCTAATGAACGTGTGATCATGACGCAGTCGGAAGTATTGAGGGGTTTACTACATGTATTCAGTAAACCTTAGAACCAAGATTCATGGAGTCCACCATAGAATAAAAGTAATTGTTACTGGAAAAACAAAAAACTCGAAGGTAACATGTATAACAACCAAGCCCAGATTGAAATATAACAAATTCAAATTAAACTACAGAACCTAAATTACTAAAAACAGATTTCATGCTCAAAACCGAGTCAAAACACCGGAAAATTAAAGCTTGAAGTTTGGACCAACACACCAAATTGACTCTACCATTGTTTCCGTCTTATAAAGGTATAATAATAATTGGCATTCTAACACTGAACGTTAAAATTTACAGTACGGGTAACATTGAAATAGGTCAACCAATTTTTACATGGAGTTAACACATGCTCTTTAAATTAGTTTAGAGTGGCTAGGAAACATCTCAGAGATGCTCTTAAGACTCAAACAGTACGGGTAATGTTGAAATCGGTCAACCAAAACCTTCTCATCGATCATTTTTAACTTCTAGTAATTAGGAAAAATTTAGTTACTTTGAGTTACTTGTACGCACTTCTTCTCCCCCAAGGAATCTGCTGCTCGACGTTTACCTTATATCCAGATCGACGAGTCAGCCCCAGTTTTGGATGGGTCACCCTCACTTTCACGTCTAGCTGCATGTATGATTTATTCTACGATATGTTTTCGTCACACTGATTTGGATTATGGTCCACTCTACAACTATATATATTATTTTGACCTAATTTGAACCTTTCAAATGTCCTATACTCCTGTTTGAATTTAGATATAGTCCACACGTCCCTGTAATCAACTATATTTTCTTCTCTCGGCTTGCCGTCTCAATTAGACTGCTTCAAATGTGCTTCCAAGAAACAAGTCCAAAACCCAAATTTCCCAACGCCTTTATATACCTCTTCACAACCCCAACTCTGCTTCATATCCATCTCAACCTATCCCAGCTCCAGCATCTTCAATATTCGTCCGGACCTATATTAAGCAGAAGCAGAACCATGAGGACTAGTGCTAGCAAAGCAAAGAAGCAGCAGAATTTTCTGATGCGCTTCATTTCTATACCCTTTCGGACTTTGGCCAAGGCCAGGAACTTCTACATGAGGGGTTTGGAAGACTATGCCGGTAAGGTGGGCGGCGGCGGCGGCGTTGGCGGTTACGGTGGTTCGCAAGTTCACTTGCCGAGGAGCTTTAGTGTAAACTCTTCGGGTTCAAACGAGGAGGAGGATGTGAGGCAGCTTATCAGAAATGCGTCGGCAAAGAAGAACAACGTAGGGAAAGAGAACAAGAACGATAATATTAGGGCAGAAGCTGGTTCAGACGTGAATAGAAGTAGTGTTAGATCAGTTGTTGGTGTAAGACAAACAGTGAATAGTACGAACAATGGAAGAGGGGTGAGGAGCTATAGTGTTGGGTTGAAGATGGGGAGGATTGATGAGGAAAGGGCTTCTACGTTTGAGGAAGATGAAGTTGATGTCAAGGGAGATGTGTTTACTAGAAGCAGAAGCTATGCTGTTAATAAGAGATATGCTGGGTTTGTATAGGAATTACTGAAGCTTCAATGTCGATTTGGATTTGAGTATTTGGATGCAACAACTCTCTCTTATCCACCACTCTGTTTGTTTATTTGTTAAATCATTATTCTCCAAGTTTGTAATTTGAGACTGCATTAGTATATAACTTTCTTTCATTTGTCATTGAATTAGTTTTTTTTTTTTTTTTTGATTGATTTGCCGACATGAATTGACGAGGCCATACTAATGCCATATGGGATAATAATTATATTGTATTTGGCATATGTTTAGTGAGCTCAGTCTGGTTCTCCTTTGATATGAGCCTCTCTTTACACTTAGAGTGGACATAGAGTTGGACAAAAATTAGCAACTTACTAAACGTAATGTTCATACTGTGGAAAAAGAAATCAAACAAAGTATTTAAAATGTAACAAAAAAAATTATTTGAAAAATACAAAGAAAGAAGAGTCATATTCATGAAGTAATATAGTCATATTCATTTTGTTTCATCATATCTTTTGATTAATTTGTTCGTCTCTTCTCCATTTTGATTAGTTTCACAGTTTAGCTCTTTTGGGCTTATCCCATTCTCTGTGATTCTGTCCCGGTCTGTGGGCTCTGGTCTTGTTTGGCTTAAAACTTGCGCCTTAACTTCAACAGCAAAAGGAAGACAAATTATTTTGGTCAGAATACCCTACTCAAATTCACAGTCGGCAAAGCTGCTGTTCGCAGAACTTGATCAAACTTCAAAGCCTCAGTGATTCTCTGTTGCTTCCACTACCTCTCTTGCATACAACCCAAACTGGTTCGCATTCTCATAACTTAGTTTGGGTCCGGTACAGGCAGTGGTCTTGGCAAAGGGGGACTTCCCCGGCTCAGTATCATTCTGGAGAATTGAAGTGAAATGGTGAGCTTTCGGATTTGGATTGGTGCAATTTGCATTTGACTCATTCCATTCAAGTAATGAAGTTCTGTGTGCTTTTTTTTATAAACTGTGATCTTCTTACCGTTGATATAGCCATATAGGGAATTAAGGAATCGCCCTTAGCCTTTATTTCAATGGAATTTAGTTATTTGTAGCTCAAGATTGTATCTTTGGTATTTCCATATCAATGATTTAGTATTCTTTCGAATGTTTAAACATGTTAGGCGCAAACAAAACCACCCAAGTCCCGTGATGTAGGAGCAGAATGGGACAAATTTAGACAGAAAACTGTAAAGATAAGGAAGCGGCAAATAATCAAGAAGATTGATGTGAAGATAGGTAATTCTCGTACAATGAGGTTGTTAGCAGCTGGAGTATTTAAGAAGATGATCTTTTGGACTTTTCTGTTCGCCAGAGACGTCGTCCGCCAGGGGTGGTTCATCCGCCAGACGTCATCCGCCAGACGACATCCGCCATCAGAGTCAAAACCCGGTTTACTGCAGTTTTGGCGTCCGGCGTCTAATTGACGTTCATAATACCTTTCTGGAATGGGAACGACGAGATCTACAAGACTCACTTTAGTGAGCCCTGTCAGATTTAAGCCAAAAGATATCGCCTTAATGATCCGATTCGGCATTTAGTATTTTTAGGTTAGTTTTAAGTTTTCTAATTTGTTTTGGGATACAATATCTTTAGGACAATATTTATGATTTTGTATTAAACTAGGAAACCTAGTTTAAATATTATTGTTTATGTTTTCTAGTTGTATTAGGTTTATGTTTTGTGCCCTATATATAAGGCACCTCCTACCTTGCAATAGATAGTTTTTCATATTTTATCAAAACCTTAAGAGTTCTTCTCTTATTTTCTGGTGGATTCCAGACCTGTTCTATAGAGTACAACGTTGATTGTGCTCTCCATCTATTGAGGGCTCGACGTTGATCAACCCTTCCACACGCTTCCTGCATCATCCCGTTTGAAAGTGGAGATGGAGTTGGACAAAATCAGCAGCTTACCAAATGATGTTACTGATAAAATTTTGTCATGTTTGTCACTTAAGGAGGCAGTGAGGACTAGTGTTTTATCGAGCAGGTGGAAGGATAAGTGGGCTATGCTTTCACGTCTTGTATTTGATGAAAAGTGTTTCTCGACTGAAAACTGCGTGACCTTTGCTAAAATTGTTGATCAAGTACTCTTAAGTCACATTGTCCCCATTCACCAGTTTGTGCTTTCTCGTACAAATCTTTTACTTACTAGAGATATTGGTCGATGGGTTCTTCATCTATCAAGAAACTCTGTTAAGGTTTTCGAACTTCATCTTCATGATAGGACATACTACAAGATGCCGTTTTGTTTCTTTTCTTATCAACACATGATTGAGCTGAAGTTATCTGGGTGTTGGCTGCAACCTCCAAGGACATTCAAAGGCTTCAGAACTTTGAAGAGAGTTACTTTTCGGAGTGTTACCTTAGCCCAAAATGTGTTGGAAAATCTGATTCGAGACTGTCCCCTGCTGGAGAGTTTGGAAATGAGAAACTGTGATGGCTTTAATCATCTCAAGATCAATGCACCAAATCTTCGATTCCTTTCTTTCTCTGGTGGCTTGCGAGTTGTTAGTCTTCAAAATACCTTAAATCTTGCTGTTGTTCACTTTAATTTGTCGCACATTTATAATAGACAAGATCGTGTCAGTTCTTCCAATTTGGCAGAGTTTTTCGTCGACCTGTCTCATATTCAGAGGCTCACAGTTGATGGTTTTGCTGTACAGGTAACTCTGTGCTTTCCTACTTCTATTAGTAATCACTTAAATAGCTATATGAATTGTACCATATTCATTTTGAGTCTTTTATGAATTTCTGCATCTTCTGCTCCAGTATTTGGCTGTTGGTGACTTGCCTGGAAGGCTCCCCAAACCATGTTTAGATCTAAGTTTTCTTCAACTCACCGTATACTTTAATGATCTTGCGGAAATCTTAACTACTCTTTATCTTCTGAGAAGTTCCCCTGCTCTGGAAGAACTAGATGTTGAGGTGAGGTTTTCTCTGCTGATGCATGCTGGTTATGTTAACTACATTGGTTGTTTTGAAAAGTATTTTGCCAAATGTCTGATATATTTAATCTGAAAACTTCTGTAGGCCCATGATGAAGAAGAGGACATTGCTATTGATGAAGAAGCAAACTGTTGGATGGATAACCTAGATGACGGGATAAAATTCACATTACCCAAACTCCGACTTGTTCAAATAACGTACTTTACTGGTTCCAAAGCTGAACTAGATTTCATCAAATTGTTGCTTCTAAATTCACCCGTGCTTGAGACCATGACTATTCAGGCTTCTTCTGCTTATGGTTCTTCTGAAGTTTTTAAGAAGTTGCTCCAGTTAAGGCGTACCTCAATTGCAGAGATTATATACTTGGATCCCTGATTCACCAATGAGTCTCGGCAGCAACCGCTAACAGGACTTGGTTGAATATGAACAAAGTAGGATATGGGAAGATTGTTATTCCAACTTTCCTACTCTCTGAAAAATGCCTCCAGCTCAGCAACAGAGGTAGCCTGGTTTGACTTGAGATTCAGTCGATGAATGAGTCTCACGGTTTTTGTTTGGGCTTAGTATATTTTCAGTTGATGACCGTCAATTTGTGCTTGCATGAAAAAAGCGGTAAACTGGACTTTTGTTGGGGATTTCCTCTTTTGCTGACCCAGTTGGGATTGGAATTTGCCATTTCGGATAATACATACGTATCGCATAATACATACGTATCTCTTTTTCTCATCTTTTTTTTAGTAAACGTATCAGTATTCAGTACTGCTTTTATTCACTGTATGATGGTTCATGGGTTGCAAAATCTTATTCCTTTTCAACTAATTTTTTGATGTGTGCCTTTGTTTAGCAATTAAGAGTGCACATGAAGTTGGAAACATTAGAGAACCTACTAAAGGTAGTGTGCTCATACCGTAGGCTGGAAACAAATCAAACACTATTATCAGCTGCCAAGTAAAGAGTTTAAAATTAGTGAAGCCATACTGCTGAACAGCAAATTTAAATTATTAAAATACAAAGGAAAATAGTTATATTCAGTATTTGTGAAGTAAAATAATATAGAGCTGAATCTTGTCCGTGCTCGGCTGCTGGAGTCACTACTTGGTGAGTTTAGAGGTTTTTTTCTTGAGATCGACAATGATGGTCCTGCCGATGGTGGGAGAAGGGCGACCTGGCTGGGGTGTCGTCGGTAACAATGCTGCAACCGACAGCCTCCGATTGACCGGTGAGATCCGATCTATGGTTGGGTGCCTTTCTTTTCAAACCTTGGTTATGGCTGCATGGAGAGGAGGAGTGGTGGTTTCGGGGTGTCGTTGTCGGTGGCGAGGTGGACTTCGAACGTCATATTGAGGGTGGCGGCGCGACTTCTGTGACAGACTAGTGTGGTGGAATCAGTTAGGGTTAGGTCTGGGCTTAGGTCTGGGCCTATGTGTTTTTTCCCTTTTTTCTTTCGGTTTTTAAGTGTGAAGTTGGGTTCGTCTCAAAGTGGAGTTGGGCTTCGTCCTAACTGCATGTTGGACTTGTACTAACTCTATCTTTTGATTTTTTTGTCTTTAGATTAATTTTAATTTTATTTTTTTATTTTAGGAGGTTAGCACCTAAGTGTGTGTCTATATCATGTTTTGTTAATATGCAGTAGTTTCGATCATCGTCGGTGTATCCTATGTATCACTATAGTGTATGCACCATGAAGCCTTGTTCTATCATGGAAATAAATGATAGCGGGTTGATATGTAACGGCCTCGCCTCGTATATTAATGAAATATTTTTTTTAAAAATAAAAATAATAATGATATAGAGTTAGTAAACGCATGAATATTTTTACCCTATAATCATTCCTGGTAAGTTGATGTGCCGATGGTATTGTTCTTTATTTGGGCTTTGGGCTATGGGCTTTGGTTATGCAAGTTCATTTGACAAATGATTTACTTTTTATCAGAGGATACCTACTCTAATTCACACTTCACACTTGACCAGCCGGCAAAAACACAATTGCTGTTCGCATTTCAAAGCTTGGTATAATTCTCTGTTCTCTCTCTCTCTCCCTCTCCCGCATGCAACCCAAATTGGGTTTTCGATTCTCAAAGTTTTAGTGTGGTCCGGCCCTCACAGTGGTCTTGGCAAACATAACTTCTCCGGCTTAGTATCCACATTTCTGGGCAAAATCGAAGCGATATGGTAAGTTTTTGGGACTTAGATTCTGTGTAATTTGCATTTGACTCATTCCAAGTAATGGACGTATGTGCGTAGCTTTGTTTGCTTTATGAATTGCGATGTTATTACCGTGGGGATTAGACAAATCCTCTCTGCCTTTATTTCACTGAAATTTTGTTGCTTTTTCGAATTTGTAGCTCAAGAATGTATCTTTAGTATTTTCATATCAATGATTTAGTGTTCTTTCAAATGTTCAAACATGTTAGGAGCAAATAGAACCACCCAAGTCTCGTGTGAAAGTGGAGATGGAGTTGGACAGAATCAGCAACTTACCAGTTGGTGTTATAGATAAAATTCTGTCATGTTTGACTTTTAAGGAGGCAGTAAGGACAAGTGTTTTGTCAAGTAGGTGGAAGAACAAATGGGCTATGCTTTCAGGTCTTGTGTTTGATGACAAGTGTTTCTCGAAGGAAAACTGCGAAACCTTGCTTAACATTGTTTATCATGTACTCTTAAGTCACATTGTCCCCATAGAGAAGTTTGTGGTTTCTTACAAACATGTTATACCTGCTAGAGATATTGATCGATGGTTCTTCATCTATCAAGAAACTCTATTAAAGTTTTCGAACTTCATATTCCTGATTGGCCTAAATACAAGTTGCCGTCCTGTTTCTTTTCCTATCAAGATATGATTGAGCTCAAGTTTTCTGAACCCTCCAAGGACATTCAAAGGCTTCAAAACTTTGAAGAAAGTTAGTTTTCATCGTGTTACCTTGGACCAACATGTGTTGGAAAATCTGATTCTTTTCTGTCCTCTGCTGGAGAGTTTGGAAATTATTGACTGTCGTGGCTTTCGGCATCTCAAGATTGATGCACCAAATCTTCGATTCCTTTCTTTATCTGGTTGTGTATTAAGAGATTTCAAGATTGACGGACCAAATCTTCGATTCCTTTCTCTCTCTGGTTACTTGGGAGAATTTAGTCTTCAGAATACCTTAAATCTTGCTGTTGTTCGCTTTAATTTGTCCGGAACTTTTAGAAAAGACGATGAGAGTTCTTCCAATTTGGTAAAAAATTTCGCTGACCTCCCTCATATTCAGAGACTCACAATTGATGATTCTGCTGTAAAGGTAGCTCTGTGCTTTCCTACTCTGATTAATAGTCATTTAAATAAATAGCTCTAAGAATTGTACCATATTGATTTTGAGTCATCTGTTAATTTATGTATCTCCTGCTCCAGCATTTGGCTCTAAGAATTGTACCCATGTCTAGATCTTTTTTTTCTTCATCTTACCGTACACTTCCATGATATTGCGGAAATTTTAGCTACTCTATGTCTTCTGAGAAGCTCCCCTGCTCTGGAAGTATTACATGTTACGGTGAGGTTTACTCTGTTGATGCATGCAGTATTTTATCATGTTAATTTAATACTTGAAATCAATTTTACTATAAGAATTTGTTGTCTCAGAAAACTGTTTTGTCACATGTCCGATATTTGAAAGGTTTTTACCTTCTTCAGGTCCGCCATGATGAAGATTACTTTGGTGCTGCTGAAGAAGCAGACTCTTGGTTGGATAACCTAGATGACGGCATAGATTGTTCATTCCCCGATCTGCGACTTGCTGAAATAACCTGCCTTTATGGTTGCAAACCTGAACTAGATTTCATTAGATATTTGCTTCTACATTCACCCGCACTTGAGAAGATGACTATTAGGGGGTCTTCTGCTAAAGGTTCTTCAGGTATTCTAAAGAAGTTGCTCCAGTTAAGGCGTCCGTTAAGTGTGGAGATATTATACTTGGATCCCTGATTTATCAATGAGTCCTGGCAGCAACTACTAACAGGACTTGGTTGAAGATAATGTGTGTTACTGCAATCTTTCCCTTTTTTTTTTATTTATTTATTTTTTGTTAAGAATGTCTGCAGTCTTTAATTTATGTTTGCTTGAACTCTGAACAATGTAGCATATGGGTAGATTAGTATTCCAACTTTCCTACTATGAACAAGATGCCTCCAGTCCAGCATCGAAAGTAGTCTGTTTTGGACTTTTAATTGGTTACAGTAGGAGATTTCCTCTTTTGCTGTTTCAGAAATGATTGATGGTAATCATTCATTTTGCTTCATTTTAATTTATCTGTCGCCTGTTGTATGAACTTTATTAACTCCGTTATAGTCGTCGGGATTATGGATACATGGTGCGGAGGACTCCACAGTAATCATTCTACTATTTTTATTCTTATCTTTTGTTTAATTTGGCCAAACTGATGGTCTTTTTTGTATATATGAAAAAGAAATCTTCTCGGACAACTCGAATTAATATTATCGAAGAGTAAGGCTCTAATAGCCGAACTTGAGATTCTACTACAAATGTCAAACTGATAGTCTTTGCAAATTTGATACAAATCAGGTGGAAATGTGCAAACTGTTCACACTTCCGTGTTGTGACACATAATCATCATTGATGTGTAGTACCCTTTTTAGGTTGTAAATTTGTTCCCCACCCTCATTCTCACTTAACTTGGATAGATTACAGTAACTCTAAAAATATTTTTAGCAGACTCTCTATTTTGACTCCTTAGCTATTTTAGAGAGTTTGTTTAGTTTTTTTTTATCAAAATTAGGAGGTACACCAGACTCCTAAGAGCAACTTTAGCAATGCTAGCCATTTTTTAGTCAAATTTTAGCCAAATAGCTAAAATGTCATTTTGGCTAGCCAGTTTAAAAATATGTCTGTATCAGTTCTCTCTATTTTAACTATTTTGAACTTATATATTAATTAAATTTTAAAAAAATTACCTTAAATACAAATATATATTACATAGAATCATCTAAAATGAAAATATTAAATTATAGAGAGTCTCATCTCGCTCTCTATATTTAGGAGCGAGATAGCTAAAAGTTAAAATGGCTAGCCACTTAGAGCAAGTCCAACAGATTCCCTATAATAGGGATTTTACTTAAATTTGGGGATTTTGGGCTCTAAATCTCCTCCAACAGATTCTCTATCTCATTCCCTAAAATGGGGATTTGGATGAGAGAGAATATATGCATCCCTATATTTTTAGAGAGAGAAAGAAAAATTTGCAGAATGAAAAATTAATGATCAAATCAATTTGACACAGAAAACTAAAAAGTAATCATTAATTATAGAATTTTATATGGAATTTTATTTAAAATAAATAAATTTATTATTATAGAATAACTTAAAAGTAATCATTAATTTCAATTTACAATAAATATTGAATATTTATTATTGTGTTATAAATATCAGAATCTGCAAAATAGAGAATCTGTTGGAGTTGGAGTAAAAAAATTATAGAGAAAATGAGTTTTATTTCCCCATTTTAGAGAAACTTTTAGGGAACCTGTTGGACTTGCTCTTAGGAGTCTGCTGAAGCTCTTAATTTTGATAAAAAAACTAAACAGACTCTCTAAAATAGCTAAAAAGTCAAAATAGAGAGTCTGCTAAAGTTGTTCTAAGTAGCTAGCCATTTTAACTCTTAGCTATCTCGCTCCTAAATATAGAGAGCGAGATGAGACTCTCTATAATTTAATACATTCATTTTAGATGATTCTATGTAATATATAACTGCATTTAAGGTATTTTTTTTAATTTAATTAATATGTAAGTTCAAAATAGTTAAAATAGAGAGAACTGATACTAACATATTTTTAAACTAGCTAACCAAAATGATATTTTAGCTATTTTGGCTAAATTTTGACTAAAAAATTGCTAGCATTGCTAAAGTTGCTCTAAACTCTTAAATCTCACTTAATTTGGATAGATTACACCAACTCTAAACTCCTAATTCGTCATTGCCCATGCCACCTCTCAAATAATAGAATTTATTATCATGAAGTTTAATGTTAATTTAAATAATACTAGCCTTCATTCACATGTTTTGCATGTGTAAATTTTTTTTTATTAGAAAACAAAAAGAAAAGTAAATTATGTCAAAAAACGGTTATTGTAGATATTACATACAGTAGTGAGAGTAAAAATAGGATTGTGGGGATTTTTTTTAAAATTTTTTTTGTAATTATCTCAACTGTCTTGTGATTTAATCAGTTCTCAAACTTTTTAATATTTCAGAGTTATTCTAGGTACATTTTTTCAATTTTGACTATCAAAGTCTGTTTTTTTAATAATAGTATAGATTGATTATAAATATGTGTCGATATATATAAGTGGGTGAGGATGGAAATGTGAGAGGGTGTGTGGGGATAAATTTCATTACTAATTCCTAAATATAACCTTTCACCTAAACTTCAAAGCCTCCTCGACTTCTCTCCATCTCTAACTCCCTTGCCTAGAAGCCCTAACTGGTTCTTCTCGTTGCATCAACATCCGGTATGAGGCGAATAGCTGACGAGCATCTGGGTTTCTTTGCTTGGTCAGTTGAGCAGTGATCATAGGGCTTAACATCTCCAAATTTCTGGACAAAATGGCTGAGGTAATTCATGGGTCTCCTTGCTTTTGATTTCGATTTTGCTCTACTTTCATACAGTTCAATCCATCATTTTTTTTCTGGTAACTAAGCATGTTCTTTGTACTTGTTATGTTATTCTCGTTGTTATGGAGTCATAGTGAAAGACTGAAAGGCATTAGAGGAATTCTTGATCCTTGCCCTTCAAGGACTTGATCACTTTACAAGATTGATTCATTTGCATTTAGAAGTTGTAGCACCTTTCGTTTATTTATTTGTTCGCAAGTTGTGCATCTTCTGTTTAGCAGATTATTAAGCCCTTTTGGTTAGTCAATGTGGTTAGTGATGTTTCGGAATTGGGTTAGGAACTTAGGAATAGTTAGGCTTAGGCTACCTCAGGTTTGAAAAACCAATTCTATTGGAGACTTTTGCTTATTTAGTTTGTTGCATTCCTATTAGGTTGGTGATATTAACACACCCAAAGTCTCTATTCAGATACCCAATTTAAAGAACAAAATACTTGATAGGGTGTGTGAATAGAGATTTTTGGTGTGTTAATAACATTACCCTCCCTATAAACTGGATATCAGCACTTTCTCCTGCATCCAAGACTGTTTGAAAGAATACTGCGCGCAAGTTAAACAAAGCCAGAATATATATATAATTTTGCTTATATTTTCTTTTATAATTTTTATTTATATGACCAAGATAAGATCTTATCAGCTTCTAGTGAAGTTCAACATTCTCCTGAAAAAGTAGGCCACAGAGATCATAGTTCTCAACATTCTTTTTGTGAAAATTGTGACAGAATTCATAAACTTATGTACTTTGATTTAAAACCTATGTCTCAGCTACTGTCTCTTTGGTGAAGCATATGAATTAGAGGATCACTGTAAAGCCTAAAATCAAATCCTTTGATATAGTGGTGAAAAGAGAGGGGTCCTACAATTCGTTTATATATATGTAACTATATCATATTGGACAATTTGTTCTGGACGTAAAGATATGATCTTTGTTGCTTACACTCTCCATTAGACAATGGCATAGTCTAAATGGTAAAGACACCATTGGTCAACATATTTGATCAATGATATTTTCTTTTCTAACTAATTGAAAGTTTCAGGAGCAAAGAAAACCACTCAGGTCTGCTTCAAAAATAGAGGAGGAGTTGGACAAAATTAGCAACTTACCAATTGGTGTTATAGAAATTATTTTGGAACATCTGTCGATCAAGGACGCAGTGAGAACAAGTGTTTTATCGACCAAGTGGAGGTACAAATGGGCCATGCTTCAAAATCTCAAGTTTGATGAGCAGTGTGTATCGACTCAAAATCCTATCACCTTTGCAAACATTGTTGACCAAGTACTCTTACTTCATATTGGCCCCATACGCAAGTTCAAGCTTTCTCATCGAGATGTTCTTGCCCCTGCTGATGTTGATAGATGGATCCTTCATATATCAAGAAGCTCCGTCAAGCAATTGATACTTGAAATCGGGATAGGTCAGAACTATAACTTGCCTTCATGTTTGTTTTCTTGCGAAGGCATAATCTGTTTGTGCTTTCATAATTGTATTCTAAGGCCTCCGTCAACTTTCAGTGGCTTCAAGAGCTTGAAACGTCTTACCATTGAGCGTGTTACATTGACCCAACATGTGTTTGAAAATTTCATTGTTCGTTGTCCTATGCTGGAGGGATTGGTTTTGAGAAACTGCAGTGGTTTCAGACATCTCAATATTGATGCCCCAAATCTCAAATTCCTTGTCATTGAGGGTGATTTTGATGATGTTAATCTTCGAAATACTCTGAATCTTGAATATGTTTACATTGCTTTGGAATTCAATGTCAAGGAAAGGCGGGTTGTTGAATGTTCAAGCAATTTGCTCAAGTTTGTAGTTTCCCTACCTCATGTTCGATGTCTTGAAATTACGAGTTACTCTTTAAAGGTATTTTGTTATGCTGTTTCATACCATTTAATGTCATCTTTCATTGTCATGGTAATAATTTGCTAATCAGTTTGCGTTTTTTCTTTTTCTTTCAACAATTTGTTGCAGTATTTGGCTGTTGGTCCCATGCAAGGAAAGTTGCCAGAACCATTAATATATCTAAAAGTTCTTTCTATGTGTGTAAACTTCACTGATTTGGAGGAGATTACAACCGCTCTATGCCTCATAAGAAGCTCCCCAGCCCTACAGGAACTAGAGATTTTTGTGAGTCTTAAACTTTCTTGATGATATTATGCTGTATAATTTATTATCCACGATCTCTACTTCCACAAGAGTTGTAGTTCAGGGAAATATTTTATAAAAAAAAAAATTATATGTAATAATGATGCCATTGACCTTATTTTAGGTCGACCGTGATTATCAGCATGTTCTGGGTGAAGTGAACTCTTGGTTAGAACGTTTAGACGACAACTCGAACTGTCAGTTCAACCAACTTCGAGGTATAAAAATAACTTGCATCTCTGGTGCCAAAGCTGAACTAGATTTGATCAATTTTCTGCTGTTAAGTTCACCTGTGCTTGAGTGCATGACTCTTCAGCCTGCTTCTGGTGATGGTTCTTTGGAAATGTTGAAAAAGGTGGTCCGGTATAGGCGTGCCTCAATCAAAGCTGAGATTATCTTCTTGGACCCATGATTAATCAAGAATAGATTAAACCAAACAAAGTAACAAACGACGTTTATCATTCAAAACTTATAAACTTATAGACGTTTATCATTCTGTGGTTCATGTTGGTACATCAAGTATGTGCAAAGTCTTTATGATGCATTTGCGTTTGGCTTTCTGATGCTGTCTCATATTGGTCGTACTATGTGCATATCTGGTTTGTCATTGTTAAGACTCGTTTTCAACTTTTCATTATCTAGCAAAGTGTCTGGTTTTCCTATGAATCGGAGATGGATAGCTAGAGATACTAGAACTGATCAAGTCGTATGATGGTAATAAGCTAGAGAACATATAATATCTATATCTACTCTTACCGGTAAAGCTTTCTCCGTCTTTGTTATGGCACTGACACGGTACGTAGTAGCATAACTGTAGCTAGACTAACGAAGAAATCAGATTTCTGATAACTTCCCATTTATTTCTAGTATATATGGTTTATGGTGATCTTGCAGTCTTGCTTGACATTTCATAATTGTATATTGTTTCGAACCCTACAGTAGTGCATGGAAAACTGTACCCTCTCTTCCAAAGTTTTTGTGGTTTTAATTCCTGTTTTGGATACTCAAGGGGGCTGGAGTGGCTGATTAGTTGTAATTATACGATGATTCCAACATTACTCTAGTAGGGAATTAAGTTTACTGAAGAATAGTGCTTCAAAGAATGATAAGAAATGTGGGACATTGAATAGATGTTCTGGACTGTGTACCGCTGAAACTATAATTGGGATACTACATCCTACAATTGAATCCTTTTTATATTACCATGAAAATTCCAATTGCACACATGAGCACGTACACTAGCTACTTTCTTCTTAGTTTCTTGTAAAACAAGTGAATGCTTTATTTTTTCACCCCATGCCTAATCACAACTCATATCACTTTCCATCCCCACATCTAAATATGGGTGGCAAACTTTGTAATACCATTCATTCTCCTAAACTAGCTAGGGAAATGGTGAGAAGAACGGGTGGAGGATGTATCTTTGCTCACGAATTGGATGCAAGATTGTTGACAATGAGAAAGGTGATTTTTTTTTTATTTCCTAAAGGCTTCGTAGGCCCAAGTACTAATCCGCCTAGAGTCGGGACAACCCTGTCAGAATGTGACTTATTTTGTAATTTAAATCGATCAGTTGATTATCATACGAATCTTTTACTTTTTTCTATGATCCTACGTATCATGTTGACTGTGCATGTAATCGAAAAAATGACAAAACTTTAATTGATTGCGGCGCAACTAATTGAACGTATATAAGCACTTTGGTTTCAAATTAGGAAACAAACAAAATTACGGCGCCAATTATGAATCAAACAAAATATGTGTGCGCCGTAATCTGCATGATAATTGGCGGCGCAAATAAAAAAGCACCGATTAACATTATTCAACACATTCAATAGGACAACGAAAAAAGAGAATATTTACATGCTTAATAGTTAAACAAATACTGTTAAATAGAATCAATCGAAAATTCTAACGCGATACCAACACAGGAAATTATCATTAACACAATGTCTTTTTCTGTCTCATTCTTGTGCTAGGTATGTACCCTATCATTTTTGGTAGTGAATATGAATTTTGGAGAGCCAAATTCAATGTGTAGCCAGATATTTTTCCATTCCATTTATTGCAGACCACGAATAGAGACGGAAAATCGAAAATTTATAAAAAGAAAATCCAAAAGAGTTCAACTTTTCCAAACCCCCGCCTTGGCTATAAGTAAAAACCCTCACTCACTCACAAAGGTCAGAACCTGTTTGCCTCTTTGTTCGTGCTAGACAGACACGAGTCAAAACCAGTCACGAAATCTCTCACCCACCACTCTCTGTCTCCTTCCCTCACGATCCGCCGAACATGGCTGACGTTATCACCGGCCTACCCTGCAACTCCGACGGCCTCTGTATGGTCTGCAACCAGAAGCCGTTGCCGGAGGAGTTGTTGTCTTGCACCATGTGTGCCTCACCCTGGCATCTAACTTGCCTCTCAGTCCGCCCTGAAACCTCAGCTGATGTTCTGGTGTGGCAGTGTCCTGACTGCACCAATCCGACGGCTGAGGTCGGTACAGGAGGAGCCGGAAGCTCCGGGGATCTGGTGGCCGCGATCCGAGCTCTGGAGACCGATGAGTCTTTGAGTGAGGTTGAGAAGGCGAAAAAAAGACAGGAGCTGATGTCCAAAAACATTTTACCACAGACACATGGGGACAGCAAGAGTGGTGTGAAGAGGACCAACGGTGGTGGTAATGCCGCCCTGGATATTCTCATGAAGAGCATAAGCTGTACAATTTGCTTCGAACTTCCGGAGAGACCTGTTACGGTTAGTCCACCAGAATTAGTTTGAATCTGGTGTTAATTAAGTTTTCTATGAGGAGTACACAATAGTATTAATTCATATCTTGTTTAATTTTAATCCTTCATTTCAATTTTTTTTTTTTTTTTTTTTTTAACATAGTGACACTAATTGGGGTATACAATCATAAGTCTTAGAGATCAATTCACACACAAAAAAAAAACCTAGATATGAATCAATCAAACCGTGGTTGTTGTTGTTTAGTAATAATTGATTGAAATTACTAGATGGAAATAAACAGAAAGAACAAACACAGAATAAGAAGAACACAAGATTTTAACAATAGTGGAAATCTCACTTGAGATCAAAACCACTACGAGACTGTAAAGTAGTCCACACTAGAAACCGAATCCACTAAAGTTGATCAAGAGTTACAGATATCAAGTTGAGATCAAAAACATAATCTCATTACAAGCATTAACAAAGCTAACTTGATAATGTAAAGTAAACAGATTGACAGACTAGTGTAGACAGCAGCTCGATTTGATCACCTTTGAAACTTGGCTTCCTATAGTCACAGATCACACAAGTGAGATATGACAAAGGTTGCAATTCAAGAGAAGAAATCAAGAGGTATAAGAGTTCACAAGAACTTCTATTCAATCAAAATATGCTCACAAAAGCAATATAAAATTACAATGCACAGAGCCTGCAATATATATAGGAAACTCCCCCATGAAATACGCCTTAATTGGCTAACCTGATAAGATTTTGATATTTCAAACAAAACAGAAAAAATCTTATCAAGAGGTTAGCAATGTTAATCGAATATATCATATGAAAGTCAAACAAACTCAATTAAATAACTTCCATAAACATAGGAGATCAAAAAGGAATCAGATTCATATTTACAGTAATTTAGGAAATTGCTCAGTACACCCATTTTGGTCTTTCCTAGTAGGACCAGGAAAGACATGGTTGTGTTGAGTTTCAAACAAAAGCTGTTCCAGCTTCTTACAAACTCCCCCTTTGATGCTCGACACAACCTGTAAAGACAAAGCTGCAGTAACCAAGCAAAAATATAAACAGATAAGGTCTTTGAAGGAGAATGAATCAGTTTCCATCATTTTTCTCTTCTCCTTCAAAACAATATAAAACAATAAGCAAGAGTTGTCTTAAAAACCAGATAAGTAAGCAAATAAGAATCTGATGCTTATGCATCTTACAACCAAACCGAGTTCAACAAAAATTGAAAAAGTGTTCAAAGACGAAAATAAACAGAAAACAAAACATGAGAGGCAGAGGCAGCAGTTTTTTCTTTTTCTATTACTCCCCCATTGTGAGAGCATCATCCCAACTTTTGGTAGCTTTAGCACCCCAGACCTGAGCAGTAGCAGCAGCAGCGGCCACTTCTTTTTCTTGCTGACGTTTGACAG
The DNA here is from genome assembly GCA_963682095.1 of Potentilla sterilis. NCBI lineage: Eukaryota > Viridiplantae > Streptophyta > Magnoliopsida > Rosales > Rosaceae > Potentilla > Potentilla sterilis. The sequence goes on from OY821757.1 coordinate 52,754,410, forward strand.
CCTCATCCCATAGATTTGGCTTTGGAGAAGAATTGGAGGGACCCGGACTGGAAGAGTGCATAGGACTAGGCACAGGAGAAGGAGAACCGCGTGAAGGAGAAGCAAGCATGTGCTGGATATCAAGAACAGTGTCAACAAGGAGACCAATGGTAGAATTCAACCGATCAAGACGACGTTCCACCTCTAGAAATTTTTGTTCCATCCGATTGCCTGTGAACTCTTGAGAGTGGTTAAGACGAGTCAATGCGGCAAGAACATGATCAGGACCACGAAGCTGAGGATTTGCAGGAGGATTGAGTGCACGAAGAGCATCAAAACGAGGATCATCCAAGTTGACAGTGTGAGCATTGATATTTGCACGCCTCTCAGCATCACGACGACGTTGAAGCTCACCAACACGAGTAGGATAAAATGTTCGAGCCATAATCTAAACCTGCACACTGAGAGAGACACGTGAGTTCTGAAGAGATAGAATGAAACTTTGGATGTGAGAAACGATGAACACAAGAGGAGAATTTATAATGAAACAAAACCAAGAGTCAGATCCTAGAAGGAAGAGAATATGAAGAGATTCATAATAAATACACTCCTAAACCGAAACAACTTCTCAGAAAGGATAGAAAATCAAGTAAAATGCGGAAGCAATAATTATCAGAGAATACCAAGAGATTTTCTAACCAAACAGTAACTTTAACCAAGAAACACACATAGTTAGAGAAAAGTTAGCAAGTATCAAATCAGAAAAACAATATTTTCTCTCAAGAAAACTTTAAACCGTGGCAGAAAAAAAATATATCAATCTCGTCACTCCCCCTTATATCATAACATTGTTTAACAATTTTTTGGAAGTCACATTTTTGCATCTTGATATAAAATCAAGATCAGACTTCAGAATCAACCAGCAAGGGAATTAGATTCAGTTTCAGCTTTTCTCTTACCAAGTCGATTAGGTCATAACCAAAATAGTAATTACTTCCCTGAGAGAGACCTGAATAGAATTCAACTTCTTTGTTTCTTTACTTCCCTGGAAGGGATTAGAATCATATTCAACTACACCACTGTCAGAGTTTAAACAGATTCTTGAGAGGAAAATATTAAAGGTCTGAAAAGATACAAAATTAATGAGTTAGATGTGACAAAGAAGTCAATTAATTTATATTGGACAAACTGATCACCCCAAGGGCATTTCTAAGAGTCAGAAACCTGTCAGCATCAAGAGCTTTTGTAAAGATATCAGCAAGCTGACTTTCAGTTTGAACAAAACTCAACTCCATAATATTTTTCTCAACTAAGTCACGAATAAAATGATACCGTAATTCAATGTGCTTAGTTCGAGTGTGTTGAACAGGATTCTTTGAAATATTAATAGCACTGGTATTATCACAGAACAAAGTGAGAATACCTTGTTTCAAACCATAGTCTTCAATCATATGCTTCATCCATAGCATTTGTGTACAGCAGCTTCCAGCTGCTATGTACTCAGCTTCAGCAGTGGAAAGAGAAATGCAAAGCTGTTTTTTGCTATGCCAGGCAACAAGATTGTTGCCAACAAAAAAACAGCCTCCAGATGTACTGCGTCTATCTTTCATGTTACCTCCCCAATCAGCATCAGAAAAACCAGCAATTTCTGCATTTGTATCACGAGTATAAAATACACCACAAGTTAATGTGGTAGAAACATATCTAATAATCCTTTTTACAGCTTCAAGATGTGATTCTCTTGGATCGGCCTGAAACCTTGCACAAACACCAACACTAAAACAAATGTCAGGTCTGCTGGCAGTAAGATAGAGAAGACTACCAATCATGCTACGATAAAGTTTTTGATCAACAGGTTTGCCATTTTTATCCTCAGTTAACTTTAAGGTAGTGCTCATTGGAGTGACAACAGTTCTCTTTTGCTTCAGATCAATGCCAAATTTCTTTACTAAAGCTTCTGCATATTTAGTTTGACAAAGAAACATACCAGTGTCAAGTTGAGTAACTTGTAATCCAAGAAAATATGTAAGACCACCAACCATAGACATTTCAAACTCAGTTTCCATGATTGTCTGAAATTGTTTTGTGAGCTTTTCACAGGTTGATCCAAAAATGATATCATCAACATAGATCTGTGCAACCACAATATGTGTTTCGAATTTTTTAATGAAAAGAGTTTTGTCAACAGAACCTCGTGAGTAACCTTTATCCATGAGATAGCTAGACAGTCTGTCATACCAAGCCCGAGGAGCTTGTTTGAGACCATATAAAGCTTTCTGCAGTTTATACACATGGTTAGAAAAATGAGGATCAATAAAGCCTTTAGGCTGTTCCACATAGACTTCCTTATCAATTTTACCATTTAGAAAAGCAGTTTTTACATCCATTTGATGTAAATGAAATTTAAAATGACAAGCAAGAGAAAGGAGTAATCTGACAGACTCCAGTCTGGCCACAGGAGCAAAGGTTTCATCATAGTCAAGCCCTTCAACCTGTGAATAACCCTGTGCAACCAACCGAGCTTTGTTCCTTATAATGTTGCCTTTCTCATCACTTTTGTTTCTGTAAACCCACTTGGTTCCAATTACATTGCAATTTTCTGGTCGAGGAACAAGATCCCATACCTTATGTCTGACAAACTGATTTAATTCCTCTTGCATAGTACAAATCCAATCACTATCTGTCAAGGCTTCAGTGATATTTTTAGGTTCAATGGAGGACACAAAGCCAATGTTACTAATAGCTTTGATCTTTACCTTGTTATTAGTAACAAAACTTAAAAACACATTTGTGTCAGCCTCAGTTCTATTTATAGTATCAGAAGCAGAAGTAGATTTAGTTCTGGTTAGAATACCTCTACTAGTACTTCCAATAATATCCTGAGAAGAATGATCACGCTGTACTTGCTTGAAACCAGTTCTATTTTTAAGAGCTTCTCCATATACAGAATCATCATCAGACAGTTCATTTGCCTTCTCAGTTTCTTCAACAGAGGATGTTGACTTGCATAAAGGAAAAACATCATCTGAATCTGCAATATGTCTAACAAAGAAATCATCAATTGCAACATTAACACTTTCCACAATGTTTTTTTGTTTTTCTGTTGTAAATACGATAGGCTCTACTATTTACAGAATAACCAAGAAAAATTCCAGGATCACTCCTAGAATCAAATTTTGCTAAATGCTCTCTGTCTTTATAAATGTAGCAAGGGCTGCCAAAAACATGAAAGTGAGCAACATTAGGAGTTTTTTCTTTCCATAATTCATATGGAGTTTTATCTGTTCCAAAACGAAGAAAAACTCGGTTGCTTGTATAACAAGCAGTACTGATTGCTTCAGCCCAAAAAATAGGTTTAATTCCTGCAAAGTGAAGCATAGATCTTGCCATTTCAATTAAAACTCTATTTTTTCTTTCAACAATACCATTTTGTTGAGGGGTTATGGGAGCAGAAAATTCATGTAAAATACCATGTTCATAGCAGAAATTTGAAAAAGCAGTGTTTTTGAATTCTGTACCATTATCAGATCTGATTCGAACAATCCTATAACCAGCATTTCTTTTCTCATTTGAAATTTGTAAGCTAAGACCAAGAAAAGAATCAAAGGTCTCACTTTTATCCTTGAGAAACAGAACCCAAGTAAACCTTGTAAAATCATCAACAACCACAAGTACATAACTTTTACCTCCATAACTTACAGGTTCAGCTGGACCAACCAGATCCATGTGTAACAGTTCCAAGGCATGACTTGAACTAACAGCATTCAAAACTTTATGAGGAGTTTTGGTAAGTTTACCTGACTTGCAACCACTGCACAGTTGCTTTGTTTTACCTGACAGCTTAGGTAGACCTCTTACACAGTAATTTGAAGACAATTTTACCAAGTTCTGAAAGTTAACATGTCCCAAACGTCTGTGCCAAAGAGTAAGAGTTTCCTCAGCTGAAGCACTTAATAGACAAGGAATATCATTAGACTGTTTATCAGCATAGACATGATAACAATTATCAGAAGCTCTAATTCCACTCATAACACAAGTATTGTCAAGATCAAGAACATTACAACTTTTACTGTTGAACCAAACATTATTATGATCATCAGTTAACTGACTGACACTAATTAGATTAGCAGTCAATCCTTCAACATAATACACATTTTTTAACTCAGGAATATTTGGAGTTTTGACAGTACCCTTACCAAGAACTTGAGCCCTTTGGCCATCTCCAAAAGTAACTTTACCAGTAGGAAACTCTTCATCAAAACAAGTAAACCAACTGATATCACCAGTCATATGTCTAGAACAACCACTATCAATATACCAAAGAGTAGGATTTCTAGTAGTTAACGCAGTGAGTGCAACAAGACAGGTACCAACAGTATTATCATTATCCAGATTAAGTTCAGAGAATAAACAGACATTATCAGAATGACTTGAATTTGTCGAGCAGAGATTTTGAAATTGGAAAGTCAAATCTTGAATCATTTTCATTTGAGTTTCCATCTGTTTCTGCAAAGTAGCAAACTTATCAGATTCAACAGGAACATGTGATTTTGCAAAAGAGGGACAATTAGGTCTGATATGACCTGAAATACCACAATGATGACAGACTGGGAAAAACTTAGTTTTTTCAGAAGAAATATTTTTTACCAGTGGTGGTGCCACAGACTTATAGTCTTTATCAAATTCTGAACAAGATTTAGTTGACTCTTTTACAAAACAGGTTTCATTTGAAATTTCACCAGAGAAACCAAGACCAGCAGTTCTAAAATGAGATCCTGATTGAAGTAACATCTTCACAGCTTCTGAACTTCCTTCAAACTTAGAGAATTTTCTGTGAGACTCATCTAACTTGATCTGCAAGCTATTCATATTATCAAGATAATTATTTCTGTCAGATTCACAAGACAGCAGATTATTTTTTAAATCAGCAATTTCCTGTTTCAAGAAAAGTTTTTCAGAACCCCAATCAGTTTGATTTAGCTCATCTTGTAAATCCTGCAGAGAGCTTGTAAGCTTGCAATTTTCATCATTCCACAATTTTTTAGATGAATCTAATAAGGCTTCTGACTTTTCAATTTCTACTTCAAGAGTTTTATTAGAAAGTTCAAGCTGTCTCATTTTTAAGTGCATGCCTTCTAAAACATCACATAATTGAGAATATTTATCAAGCAAATCATCATAGTCATTAGTTTGAAAATCATAGTCACCTTCTTCTGAGTCAGAAGAAAAAGAAGCCATGAGAGCCACATTTTTCTCAGTAATGTCTTCCTCATCATCACTCCAGGAGGTTTTTAGAGCATTTTTCTCACGAGAATCCCTGTATTTCTTATTACCACAGTCAGCAGCTAAATGTCCAAAACCACCACAATCATAACATTTAGGCTTAGAGGAACTAGCTTTAATTTCAGATCGATTACCTTTTTGATCAGAGTGAGAAAATTTACCTTTTGACGAAGAACCATTTTGCTCCTTTTTCGAAAAAGAATCAGAAGAATTTCTGGAAGCAGAGTTTTTTTTATTTAAGAATTTTCTGAATTCCTTGGTTAATAAGGCATATTCAGTAGCACCAAAATCCTTTTCAGCTTTATCAGTTTTGATAACAGATTTAAACGCAATATTTTTAGAAACCTTCTTTTCCCTAGAATCTTCCTCCATTAACTCCTGTTCAAAAGCTTTTAGATTACCTATTAATTCTTGTAGGGAATAGGTATCAAGATCATGAGCTTCTGAAATAGCAGTCTTCTTTTCCCTGTAACATCTAGGAAGAGATCTAAGGATTTTCATTACAATATCGTCTTCAGCAATGGCCTTTCTTGGATTTACACTTTTAATAGAACTAGTGATAGAAATCACTCGTTTATAAAAATGGTCAACACTTTCATCGTTTTTCATCTGTAAAGAATCAAACTCATGTAAAAGCAATTGTAACTTGTGTTTTCGGATTTTAGCATTTCCTTCATAAGAAGTTGCTAATGTATCCCAAACCTCTTTTGAAGTTTCACAGTGTTTAATCTGTACTCTTTCATCCTCTGAAAGAGCAATAAAAAGAGCATTCATTGCTTTATTCTCAGCCTCACTATAGGCAATTTCCTCAGGAGTCCATTTCGCAAAAGGAGTTTGAATGAAAACATTTTTTTCTTTTTCAACAGTTGGATGAGTCCAACCATGTAAAATACACTGCCAAGCTCTAGAGTCCTGTGCAGAAATAAAGGCTTTCATCATGCCTTTCCAGTCCTCATAACCTTCACCTTTGAAGGCAGGAGGAGTATTTACTGAGGTACGTTCCATCTAATAAAAGTCCAAGGATCTCACTTAAAACAAAAAGTGACTTGCTCTGGTACCAAATGAAATTACTAGATGGAAATAAACAGAAAGAACAAACACAGAATAAGAAGAACACAAGATTTTAACAATAGTGGAAATCTCACTTGAGATCAAAACCACTACGAGACTGTAAAGTAGTCCACACTAGAAACCGAATCCACTAAAGTTGATCAAGAGTTACAGATATCAAGTTGAGATCAAAAACATAATCTCATTACAAGCATTAACAAAGCTAACTTGATAATGTAAAGTAAACAGATTGACAGACTAGTGTAGACAGCAGCTCGATTTGATCACCTTTGAAACTTGGCTTCCTATAGTCACAGATCACACAAGTGAGATATGACAAAGGTTGCAATTCAAGAGAAGAAATCAAGAGGTATAAGAGTTCACAAGAACTTCTATTCAATCAAAATATGCTCACAAAAGCAATATAAAATTACAATGCACAGAGCCTGCAATATATATAGGAAACTCCCCCATGAAATACGCCTTAATTGGCTAACCTGATAAGATTTTGATATTTCAAACAAAACAGAAAAAATCTTATCAAGAGGTTAGCAATGTTAATCGAATATATCATATGAAAGTCAAACAAACTCAATTAAATAACTTCCATAAACATAGGAGATCAAAAAGGAATCAGATTCATATTTACAGTAATTTAGGAAATTGCTCAGTACACCCATTTTGGTCTTTCCTAGTAGGACCAGGAAAGACATGGTTGTGTTGAGTTTCAAACAAAAGCTGTTCCAGCTTCTTACATTGATCAATGATAATTTTAGAGATGCACCCTAGATCTAGTGTGAAGTTATGAATCAAGAATTTATGAATCAAAAGAGGAGCCCTAGAGTGAGAATTTATGAATCAAGATTAGGGCGAAGAAGGTGAACCCTAAAATAATTGTAAATTAAATGACAATAATTTTGTTGATTGTATTTATTACATTGTACGTTCTTGTTTCAGACACCTTGCGGGCACAACTTTTGCCTGAAATGCTTTGAGAAATGGGTGGCGCAAGGTAAAAGTACATGTGCAAATTGCCGGCAAGCGATTCCCTCCACTTTGAAAATCAACTCAAATCTTGTGGGGAGCATTCGTATTGCCAAGGCATCACAACGCAGTGGCGCATCCGGGGAGCACATACCTCATCAGTTGGTTCATCGCCTTCGAAATCAGGACCGTCCGGACAAAGCATTTAGAACCGAGCGAGCAGTTAAGCCTGGCAATGCTAATGCCTCAAGTGGAAGGATCTTTGTCACGGCAGCGCCAGATCATTTCGGGCCCATAACCGCTGAATATGATCCTGAGAGGAATAAGGGTGTGGCGGTGGGGGAGACTTGGAGGTCTAGGCTCGAATGTAGGCAATGGGGCATTCATCGCCCTATGGTTGCCGGAATTGCTGGCCAGGGCGACTGTGGCGCTCAATCAGTAGTTCTCTCAGGAGGGTATATAGACGATGAAGATCATGGTGAATGGTTCATCTACACCGGGAGGTAGGTATTAGAATCGTCTTCGAATTAATGCCTTTAATTAAGTTCACCATTTTGGTTTACTAATCTTTATTCTTTGGCTGCATTGTACAGTGGTGGCAAGGACTTGACTGGAAACAAGCGTACCAATTCGCAACACAGTTCAGATCAGACGTTCACAAACTATAATCAGGCACTCAGGTTAAGTTGCCTAAAGGGTTATCCAGTTCGAGTAGTCAGGTGAATTTTCTTTTTTCTTAATTATATATTGTTCTTTCTCTCCAAATGTAAATACTTGTTTCTTTTGCGTACGAGTCTTTTTATGCATCTGGCAACTGAGAGTTTACTCGAATGATGATGTTCTGTTGTTCATGACTGGAGTCCTACAGATGTAGTAAATAGCTTCTTGATGCAACAGATTTGTGTTAAATATTGTCAAACATGAACAATATATGAAAACCCTAACCCTAATTCTTATTGTGTCTCTATATTGAGATGACAACTAATAAAGAGATAAAAAGTAATTAACCGGATATATAGTGTAGGAAGGAGTTGCTTCTTGTTCATTATCTAAGCGAGAATACTCAAAGGAGGGCACTTATGCCTCCTTGATTAGTTCTCATAAAAATAGTCAAGTTGAAAGAGATAGCTAGTGTAGGAAAAACAAAACCTTCAATTCACTACATTGAAAATATCTAAAAGCCAAATGAGGGATGCAAAGAAACTCCATAATATAAGACCTAGCTAGTTTTGTTTGTGGATTTAAGACGCTAGGAATGAAATCACTCATTCTTTATGTCAACCTTAGACTTAAGCACAACCAGTTGCCAGAAACCAGAACCTGCTAGATTAACCAGCTTATTTGCTACTTCCAGGACCTGAAATATTTAGACGGTAGTTGTCAAAAAGATGACAAAGATTTCCGGCCGCATTCTTGAATAAAAGAATATTCATGACACTAATGTGCATATATCTTCTGTTGAGTCAACTAAAATATTATAGCCAACATTGTCTTCTGTCTCACTTATTCTTTTGAACAGATCATACAAGGAGAAGCGCTCTTCGTATGCGCCTGCAGGAGAGAAGGAACTGCGATACGATGGCGTGTACAAGATTGAAAAATGTTGGCGAAAAGTTGGAAAACAGGTATATAGAGTGATGCGTGGCAATAGAAAGATCTATAACTATGACTTAGATTTCACTTTTAATATATTTAGTGACACAGTTTTGTTCTTTTAGGGTTTTAGGGTTTGCAGGTATCTGTTTGTTAGATGTGACAATGAACCTGCCCCTTGGACGAGGTATCTCTCTCTGTCTCTCTCTGTCTCTGTCTCTCTCTCTCTCTCTCTCTCTCTCTCTCTCTCTCTCTCTCTCTCTAATTCTTGGATAAATGAATCTGCAGTGATGATCATGGAGACCGTCCATGGCCTCTGCCAATTATTGTGGAGTTGGACAATGGAGCAATTGATGTAACAGAAACAAAGGGTTCTCCGTCTTGGGACTATGATGTAAGATTTCGTTTTATTCAGCAATTATATTCTGAAATAGCTATTGCGGAGTGCGGACATTTGAATTGGATTAAGAACGTCAGTGAACATGTAGTTTTGGCATTGCAGGAAGAAACAAAATGCTGGATGTGGAAAAAGCCTCCACCACTTAGCAAACAACCGGTGGATAGTGAAGAACTGGAAGATGGGAAGAAAGTGAGGAGAGTTAGAGGACAGGGAAAGAGACGGCAGGAACAGAACATGAAGGAGAAAGTTCTCAGAGGTACGTACGTATGGCTTGCTTTCTGATCAATTATGTATTTAAGCCCTGTAGTTTGGTTGTTTCCACTTATGTAATGACTACAATACTTTGTTTCCTTCATCTTCGTTTTTCTATTCACCATTTTTCGCATCCCTATTGATGTGTGCGTACTATGAAAATTATGGCCATATATGCAGAGTTCAAGTGCGGTATATGTCATAAGATTATGACCGAACCAGTAACTACACCGTGTGGTCATAACTTCTGCAAAGGTTGTCTCCAAGGTGCGTTTGCTGGTGTGAGTTTAATTAAACAGAGGACGTGCCAGGGAAGAAGAACATTGCGAGCTCAAAAGAACGTCATGAAATGTCCGAATTGTCCACAGGACATAGCTGAGTTTCTTCAAAATCCGCAGGTATGTATTGCAGGCTCGCTGCTTTAAAATCCAAAACTATATATTTTTGGCCAAATTGTGTTACTTATATGTTGTCTCACTTGTCTATATATGCGCATATATTTTCTACAAAATGCTTTTACCATGTTATTGACACAGAAGTTTGCTAACAGGTTAATAAGAGTCTCGAGAACGCCATAGAATTGCTCCAGCAGAAAGAGGAAGATGTTGCAGAGGAAGTGGAAGACGTTGAGAAAGATGAAGAAGCTGAACAAACTTACAATGCCAGTGAAGACAGTGAAGCCGAAGCAAATGGAGCTTGCGAACAAAAGAATCCAAGTCATAAGCGGAAAAGGTCAAGTAACGGTGACAATATGTTGGAAGGCGGAGCATTGTCTGAGAGAAGCAAGAAGAAAAGTGTGGAAGTTGCTAGTAATCAGATTGATTAATTTATGATCCTAATCGTTTTCACAAACAATCCCTTTTTAGTATGTTATCATCTAAACTTTTCCTTGTAAACAATTGCTACAGTTCTACTTATTCTTATCAAGTATACAACAAAATGCATATTTTGGTCAAATTATAGCATCACATTTTGTCCTGCTTGATATATAACGCACAAACGATATGCTTAAGGCTCATGAGCCCCTTTAGTTTATAGGGAGAATTACTTAGTAGTACCTGACCACATTTGAATTAACTAAAAACTCACTTTCCATATTTCTTATACAAATTAGGACATAAGTCCAAGCCCAAAAAATAAGTTGACCAAAATTGATTAAGTAATTAATGTAAAAATATCTAAAATACCCTTATTTTCGTGAAAATTACTAACTGCCACCCAGATCTAACAAGTTTCTCTCTCCTCATTTTTTAAGTTTTTTTTCAAGCAAATTTAAATTTTTCGGCTAAATCACCAGCAATTTGGAGGTGAGCCAATACATAAAGTTGTTCCTTATGTCATGGGCTTTCATTTAAGTACCATATTGCATATGTTTTGAGAAATTTTGAAATTTCGAATTTTGCTCACCAAAAACCACAGTAGCAGTTAGTATCTCAGTCGACAGTAGCAGCTAGATTTATAGTCAATAGTAGCAAGTGCCTTCCCACAGTAGCAGTTAGATACATAATCGACAGTAGCAGGGACCTTCCCAGCCAACAGTAGCACCTTTCAAATCGACAGTAGCAGCTACTTTCATGCTCGACAGTAGCAGGTACATTCCAAGTCGACAGTAGCAGGTGTCTTCCAAGTCGACAGTAGCAGTTAGTTTCCTAGTCGACAGTAGCAGCTAGTTTTGCAATAGACAGTAGCAGCTAGATTTGTAATAGACAGTAGCAGCTAGTTTTGTAATAGACAGTAGCAGTAATTAGGACTAAATACATGCTTGTAAATATTAAGGACAAAAGAGTAAATTAGTTAATAACATGTGGCAGCTTGTTATGCACATGGTATTTATTTGTAAATTTTTGTCCTAATTTGTTCAACTAAATATGTAAGTGAGTTATTTGTAAAACAAATTGTTGTCATGTACTAATTTGTAGTTTGTCCTAGTTTATAAGAGTGCAAAGACATTCTTCTCTGTATATGGGTGTGGTTATAAGATTAGAAAGTTAATTACCCAAACTCCATAAGACGAGGCCCAGTGGACCTCCGATCTAACTTGAGAATTTTTACCGAGCAAAGCTTATCAGGCCCAATAGGTTTAGGCAAACCTTACTGTAGTGTTGAACTCAAATCCTATAACTAGCTAATCTTTTGTGAATTAAACCCATAATAGGTGCAAGGTTTTGTGTGCCAACGAATAAAATCAACTCCATATTTCTGGGCAGAAGTGAGTTTTCTGTAATCTTGGTGTTAGCTAGATTTGGAATTAGAAATCTAAACGTTTTTCGGTTGATTACCATCTCTCTACACAATCAAACACACAAGTGAACAGTAGTTTAGACTGATTCAAACACACAAGTGCACAGTAGTTTATGATAGATGTGTACCTGGTATAGTTTGATAAGGCTTCTTGTATATATACTGAATGTTTGGTATCAACATGTAAAAAGATTGATGCTTGAATGTATTGTCTTGCATATACAATGCTTGTACATATTTATACAGACCTTATACACTAATTTAGGGATTAACTAAGAAGCTAACTAAATACAAAGATAGCAAGAGATTGTTACCATAACCGTCTAACGGTAACAATGCTAATTATGTGGGATTCCATTGTTACCATAACCGTCTAACGGTAACAATGCTAATTATGTGGGATTCCTTGTCTCAACACTCCCCCTCAAGTTGGAGTGGATGTTAATCAAACCCAACTTGCGTAAGAACACTGTGAACTGCTGTGAACTCAAATGCTTGGTGAACAAGTCAGCTGGTTGTTCATGTGTTCGGACATGAGAGGTTTTAATGATGCCTCTCTGCACTTTCTCACGAACCACATGACAATCTATGTCAATGTGTTTTGTCCTTTCATGGAATACTGGATTGGACGCAAAATGGATAGCTGCCTGGTTATCACAGAAAAGCTTTACCGCAGCCTGGTGATCGACGTTCAAATCCTTCAGTACGTTGCGCAGCCATGTGAATTCACAACATGTTGTGGACATGGATCGGTACTCAGCCTCAGCAGTTGATCTTGACACTGTCCCTTGCTTCTTAGTCTTCCAGGATATCAAAGCATTCCCAAGGAAGATGCAGTAGCCTGTTATTGAACGCCTCGTATCCCTGCATCTTGCCCAATCTGCGACACAATAGGCTCTGAACTCTAGTGAGCCTGTAGAGGGTAACAAAATGCCTTGTCCAGGAGTAGACTTTATATAACGCAGCACCTTGTATGCTGCCTCCAAGTGGGGCTGTCTTGGCTTCTCCATGAACTGACTCAAGATGTGCACTGCGTAAACAAGGTCAGGCCTGGTGATTGTCAAATAGATGAGTCTTCCCACAAGTCTCCTGTATTGGGAAGCATCATGAATCAAACTCCCTTCATCCTTGGTCAATGATAAATTCTGTTCCACTGGAAACTTTGTAGGTCTGCAACCAAGAAATCCTGAGTCCTCAAGCACTTCTAAGGCATACTTTCTTTGGCTTAGAACTATTCCTGCCCTTGACCTAGCCACTTCGATCCCAAGGAAATATTTTAACTTCCCCATATCTTTGAGCTTAAATTGTTTCCCAAGAAGCTGCTTGGTTGCCTCAATGTGCTGAATGTTATTGCCTGCAAGTATAACATCATCAACATACACCAATAATACGGTGAAACTACCACGTGATCCACAAACGAACAGTGAATAATCGGACCAAGATTGCCGAAATCCTGCATCTTGAAAGGCTGTGGTGAGCTTCAAGAACCACTGCCGTGAGGCTTGCTTTAATCCATATAGTGACTTGTGTAAGTGACAGACTCGTTGCTCCCCCTTGCGGCCATATCCAGGAGGCAACTGCATATACACCTCTTCATAGAGATCACCATTGAGGAACGCATTATTCACATCCAGCTGGTGTAAGTGCCAGCCTTGGATGGCGGCTAAACTGAGGAGGACACGGACTGTGGTCAATTTAGCCACAGGCGCGAATGTTTCCCTGTAATCGATACCTTCCACCTGGCTATACCCTTTGGCTACTAGCCGTGCCTTGTATCGCTCCACCGTTCCATCAGGCTTGTGTTTGATCTTATACACCCACTTGCAGCCAATAGGCTTCTTATTGGCTGGTAAGCGCACCAAACTCCAGGTGTTGTTTCGCTGAAGAGCCTCAATCTCTTCATTCATGGCTTGGCACCATTTCGGATCCAACATTGCTTGTGAAAAGCTACGGGGTTCCTTCTCTAGGGTGATGTTGACTGTAAAAGCTTTGTGACTAGAGGAGAGATTAGCATAAGATAAAACACTAGAGATGGGGTGTGTGGTACCTGATGGTGCAACCTCGTTCGTGGAAGATGACTGGTCAGGGCGTGAGGGAAGTACTGCCTCAATATGGAAGCCCTGCAATGTGGTAGGGACCTTTGTGGCACGTCTACCACGCCTAGGTTCCGGTGGAATGAGATGTGGTGAAGTGGTGTCGGAGACAACAGGGTTAGTGTTTGTAGTTAATGCGATGTTTGTTTCTGTTCCTAGTTGGTCAGTCTGGCTAGAGTTTGAGTTTGAGTGTGGAATGTCATTGAGGAGAGAAGGTTGGGTTGGAATGACAGCGGAAGTTATAGATGAAGATGCGATTGTATCAGCAAGAAATGGAGATGGTGTTGGGGATGGAAAAGTATATTGGGAAGGAATGGAATCTCCAAAATTGAATGGTAAGGAATGGGAAGTATCTTCCTGATAGGGAAAGTCATTCTCATGGAAAACAACATCCCGTGATACTAGGATCTTTTGATCATCCGAACTAAAGACTCGATATCCCTTCTGTCCATAAGGATAGCCTACGAAGATACACTCTTTTGACCTTGGATCAAACTTGGTAGGTTTGAGAGGATGTGTGGTAGTGAAACACCGACAACCGAACACTTTAAGATGAGAGTAGTTTGGTTCTTTGGCAAAAAGCTTCTCAAAAGGAGTTTTTTCCTTTAGAAGTGGTGTGGGAGTTCGATTGATCAAATAGGCGGCTGTGAGGATGGCTTCACCCCAGAATTCTTTTGGAAGTTTAGCTTGGAAGAGGAGAGCACGAGCAACATTCAATAGGTGTCTATGTTTGCGCTCGGCTATCCCATTTTGCTGAGGTGTATTGATGCAGCTGGTTTGGTGTGTTATACCTTTAGTGGAGTAGAAATCTAAGCATTTAAACTCAGGGCCATTATCACTCCGAACTGTCTTAACTCGTTTCCCAAATTGGTTTTCAACAAGGATGATGAAGTTTATGAGGAGTTGTCTTGCTTCGGACTTATGTTTCATAAGATAAACCCAAGTGTTGCGGGAATGATCATCGACTATGGTGAGAAAGTATTTTGCCTTAGATATGGTGGGAACATGATAGCCCCCCCATATGTCGACATGGATCAATTCAAAACAGCAAACACTTGAAGTAATACTCAAAGGGAAAGGTTGTTTAGTAAGCTTAGCCAAACGGCAGATACGACAGTTACTTGCAGTGCAAGGTTTATTTGCAAGGAAGGGAAATGAATTGAAAACTTTGCTAGAAGGGTGCCCAAGTCTTTCGTACCACAAGTCAGATGGTTGAATTCGTACCACATTGCATGTTCCTTCCTGTGGAAATTTGAGGTAGTATAGTCCTTCATCCTCAGCTCCCGTCCCAATCATCTTCCCCGATTGTAGGTCCTGAATGAAACAAACTTGTCTTAGAAAAATGGTGATATAAAATGAATCATGGGAAAGTTTGCTTATAGAAATGATGTTCAGGTAAAACAAAAGGACACAAAGGACGTTGTGGAGGATGAATTGGGAGCTAAATCTCACGGTTCCAACATGTGATACTCGCAATGTTGAGCCGTTTGGTAGTTTCACGAGGTGATTATTCACAGGCTTATAGGTAGATAAACATGCAATATCACAGGCTATGTGATCACTAGCACCACTGTCTAGAATCCATGACGCATTCTTAGAATATTTCTTTGCTTTACCTGAAAGCTCCTCATAGTTAGGAGTGTTACCAACCACATTCACAGCCGATTGCTTGACCGTGTTCATCATCTCTAGCAGCTGGTCCCTATCAGTTTGACTCCCTCCATTTTTGATTTTGTTCATTAGGAGCCCCATCATCTGGTGGCATTCATTCTTTGAAAGTGGAAAGTCACTCATGTCCTCATTGGATGAGGAAGCCTGATTAATTCTTGCATTTCTCTTTCTCCGACAGTTTTCTTGAGTGTGCCCTTGTCCACCGCAGTAGGTGCACTTGATGTGTGCACGACAATTCTTGGTGCTATGGTTGGTGTAGTTGCATATCTCACATCGTTTCTCTCCTTCAAACTTTGTTGGTTGTTTGTTGAATTTCTTCACATGGAAAGCAGAAGCTTCGACAGGGGCAGGTGCCTTCCCATTCGATGCGTCTGCTTGCTTCTCATGACGTAACGCCATGGCATACACTCTGTTTACAGCAGGAAGAGGATCTAGAGTTATCACATTACTTCGAAGTGCCCCATCAGGAATTGCATGGTCTTTTGCGTGTCCATGTAGGCCTTGACCTCAGGAGCCGCATCACATGTGCAGGTAGAGAATGCACACAACGAGTCTTTCTCATCCCATAACCCCTTCAATTTATTGAAGAAGGTAGTCACAGAACTCGAATCCTGCTGACAGTCTCTTATGGCATTCTCTATATAGAACAATTGCACTGTGTTAGTATGAGAGAACCTTTCCTTAAGTTCAGACCAAATACTTGCAGCATGCTTGCAGTGCATGACACTTTTCGAAATTTCCTTTGACGTGGCGCTTAGTAGCCAGGTCTTGACCAGGGTGTCACACCGATCCCATTGCTGTTGTTCGTCTTCATTCTCAATCGGACGTTTCACAGTCCCATCAATCAGACCCATCTTATTTTTGATCATAAGGGCCATGGACATAGACTGTGACCAGTCGTTGTAATTGTCCTCCACCAGTGGCTGTGTTACAAGGACGGCACCAGGTTGATCTGAATGGTGGAGATAGAGCGGGTGTCTTGGTTTCTCCCATGGCTCAGGAACTATTGCTTGGGAGGAGTGGCTACCTCCAGATTCAAGCTTTGGTAGTTCCTCTTCTCTTGCCATGGGGTATTTGTGTTTTAGAATCTAGGGTTCTAGGGTCTTAGGTCTTCAAGAGCGTAATGCTCTGATACCATAAAAAGATTGATGCTTGAATGTATTGTCTTGCATATACAATGCTTGTACATATTTATACAGACCTTATACACTAATTTAGAGATTAACTAAGAAGCTAACTAAATACAAAGATAGCAAGAGATTGTTACCATAACCGTCTAACGGTAACAATGCTAATTATGTGGGATTCCTTGTCTCAATATTCCTTTCTGGTATGATGAACTCATCATATATATACATACACAGTTACACATACAGCAAGCAATTTAGAAGAGTTCATTGGAGAAAATTTGAGTATTCAGTTAATAGGGTGACTGCAGTATATACAGCGAGTTCAGTTCGATGGGGATGGTGTTGGACATCATTAGCAGCTTACCAACTGATGTTACGATACAAATTTTGTCACATTTGACACTTAAGGAGGCAGTGAGGACAAGTGTTTTATCAAGAAAGTGGAGGTACAAATCTGCTATGCTTCCGGATCTTGTGTTTGATAGCAGATATGCCTCGACTACTCAAAGCCCTACAACCTTTGTCAACATTGTTGATCATGTACTTTTAGCTCACATTGGCCCCGTATACAAGTTTCTGCTTTCTTGCAGATCTGATCAACTTCCCACTAGAGACATTGATCGATGGATTCTTCATCTGTCAAGAAATTCTGTCAAAGTGATCATCCTCAATAATTTGAAAGGGCCTCGCTATAGGCTGCCATCATGTTTTTTCTCTTGCCAAGACATGAATCGTTCCCTTTCCGAAAAGGTATCACACGCCCTATTCTGAGCTCGCAGCCCAGACATGAACAGTACCGATCCTTCCATTCTTGCGACGGTCCATCTGCTCTTCTATCCTTGCTGCCATCTGTTCTACATCACAACTGTAGCAATTTGGTCAAGTTTTTTGATCACCTGCCTCATGTTGCAATGCTCACAATAGCTTGGGACTTTTTGGAGGTAATAGATTGTGTGATTTGTGGCCTAAATAATATCATTCAGTCTTTTTGTTAATATCTTGTGATCTTTGTGCTGCACTACTTGGCTATTGGTGACTTGCCTGGAGAGCTTCCTAAATCATGTCTACATCTGAATTATCTTTCTATAGACATAGACTTTGGTACAGAGGAAATTTCAACTGCTCTATGCCTTCTGAGAAGCTCCCCTGCTCAACAAAAACTAAGAATCGAGGTTAGTTTTATTTTTTACGAAAATTTTCAACCAACTTCAAAATAAAAAATTTAGATTAAAATCCTATGATTTTGTGAAGGCGGTCCAGGCAGTGTATAATGAGGTGCCAGAAGAGAATTCTTGGTTGGATCATGACAACCACAATGTCTCATTTACCCAACTGCGAATTGTGCATATGATGGGAATATCTGGTGTGAAAGCCGAGCTAGATTTCATCAGATATCTGCTTTTTAATTCACCTGTGCTTGAAAAATTTATTGTTAGGCCTGCTTCTGCCAATGTTTCTTGGGATCTAGTAAAGAAGCTGCTACGGTTTGGGCGTGCCTTGGTTCATTCAGAGATAATCTACTTGGACCCATGATTTGATCCACAATTGAATCCCGGAAGAAAATTAAAATACATAAGAGGATCTACTTGCTCTATATGTTCTTCTTCTCAATTGTGACTGCTGAAAAAAAGAAAAGAAAAAAAGATACCTGGTGTTAAAGCTGATCAAGATTTCATCAGATGTATACTTTTCATTTCAACTATCTCTTGTCTAAGCGTGACTGCGTATGTTTATTATTATTGTTATTATTATTATTATTATTATTATTATTTATTTATTTTTCTTTTTGAGAAGAACACGACTGCGTGAGTCAAAGCATGCATAGATAATCCTTTTCGTTTCAAAGTTCATCAATGAATTGTAGCCGCTGATGTTAAAGTTAATGATTTCCTGCTTCAGCTAGGAAACTACTGTTACATCGCACTTGCTGCTACTGTTTTATTTAGATAAGTATCTATATATTCTGATTTTGGTTAATTTGTATACTTCCACTCTAGTTTATTGATTCTTGATCTACAAACAGGTTAAGATGAATGTAAAAAGTTAAGGAACTAGATCTGATTTTGGTTAGCTGTACTCTCTAGTGTTCTTGTATTTCAATTGCTGATACTGCAATTCAGTCAAAAACAACTATGCTGTGTTTATGATTGTGGTGTGTAGAGTTGCATATCAGTTTGCTTTGTGAGATGTCCCAACAGAATCCAGTGAGAAAAGTTGGGTTTCTTTTTAGTTGAAGTTTGTTCTATAAGAAAAGATACTTGAAGGATTGTCTTTGGCTTTGAAGCTTTGACGTGCCGAAATTCTATGATTAGTTATTGAACGAATGTGGAGCAACATGATCAACTTCTGTAGTCTTGCAAACAATGCAGTTCCCATTGCTTAGAGCTCACCAGGAGGACTCCACATTAAGTAGTACAACTTTTATGTGTGACATGTGAAATTTGTCTATTACTCAGTTACTTGTGTCAATAGAATGTTTTAAGCTCAATTGTTTGCTCTCACTAATACGTTAAGGCTCTACGTTCTCCATATGACTCTACATTTGCAGTGTCAGAAAGGGTCTGTCTTTGTCACCTGCACCTATATATTTTCATTGCAGGGGTAGACGCAGTGAACAAGCTGTCATAGAACCCACTTGGAACTACAGCACCCAGCTTCATTAAATCATTAGCAATATTTTTCAGGTACGATCTCTTTGAAGCCACTGTGTAATATATGGGGTTCATGTCTTTGGAATTTTGGAAGATGAATTGCTGGACCTGGTTCATTACCACAAGCAATGGTGATACTGTTACATATGATACTGATATAGGACTATAGGAGTGGAGTAGTCATTGATCTCCAGGGTACATAATTCCCAGAAGATAGCTTTATAGGTGCAAGAGAAGCTATTTCTTGAGGTGTTATTGTGGGGTTGAGATGCTGAGCAAATAGAGGGGAATGGTTGTTGTGATTTGGTGGGCGATTGGGAGATGAATCTTCTGCCGTGGTGGTGCTGGAAAAGATGTCAAGGGAAAGAAAGGAATTGAGAATGTAAACTGAGCTTGAGAGAATGACAGAAATTTTAAGAAGGAATCAGAGATGCCCTGAGGCTTAGGCTCTGATATAGACCATGATAAAATGGAAATAACATGCAAGTGTTTGAGATAATTTCTTGTGTGTTTCTTGTCTAAGTTCATTATTACATTTATCTACATCACCTTATACTGATATCTTTGGAATCAACCCTACACAATTTGAAGTATGTGTACGATGAATAAGCTAAGTACAATTCATAGGCTCCTCCTCGTCTTGTTTTGTCTTTGTCTGTTCCACTGCTCCAGTGAGATAGAATCTGTAGAAATGTATGGGTTATCAAGAACATCACCATCAGTGGCCGATAGAATTGGTTTGGCAGCCATAGGAGTGCTGACAGGCTGACTGAGAAGAAGATCATACTTCTTGAGGATATCATGAGCATACTTCAGTTGATCGACATGGACACCGGTAGAGGTTGAAGAGACCTGTAAGCCAAGAAAATAGTGCAGGGGACCCAAGTCTTTGATGTCGAAACCGCGACTAAGAGCAGCAATAAAACTCTCAATGACACGATCATGACTACCAGTGATAACAATATCGTCCACATATAGAAGCAAGTAAATTGTGTGAGGTCCATAGTTGAAGATGAATAGAGAATGGTCAGCCTTACTTTGACGAAATCCAGCAGAGAGGAGAAAAGAACTGATACGACTGAACCACGCACGAGGAGCTTGCTTGAGGCCATAGAGGGATTTGTGAAGCTTGCAGACATAAGTCGGATGAGCAGGATCAACAAAGCCGGGAGGCTGAGTCATATAAACATCCACAGTAAGAAACCCATGAAGAAAGGCGTTTTTGACGTCCAGTTGACGAAGAGACCAGCCGTGAGAAACCACTATGGCAAGAACTGTGCATATGGTGGCAGGTTTGATCACCGGACTGAAGGTTTCCTCATAATCAATGCCTTGACGTTGATGAAAACCTTTGGCAACCAAACGGGCTTTGTAGCAATCGATGGAACCATCCGGATGATGCTTGATTCTAAACACCCACTTGCATTCGACAGTATTTTGAGAAGGAGATGAAGGAACAAGGGTCCATGTCTGATTCTTCAATAGTGCATTAATTTCCTCAACCATGGCGGAACGCCACTCCGTCGATTTTGACGCCTGAGAGTAACAAGAGGGTTCCATAGCATCAACAACAGTGAGAAGGGCTTTAGGAATCGGGTATCTTACAGTGCCATCCGAATGTAGTCTGGGTTTGGTGATGCCATCACGCAGCCGAGTGGTCATGGGATGAGGATTGGGGGCATGAGCCGGAACAGGCGTCAAAGCAAGCACGACAGGAGCCGGGGCGGCTGGAGGAGGCGCGACAGGGGCCGGGGCGTCGTCCACGAAGGCTGGAGGAGACGCGGCAGGGGCCGTCGCATCGTCCGGGAAGGCTGGAGGAGGCGCGGCAAGGGCCGGGGCGGCATCCGGGAAGGCTGGAGGAGGCGAGGCAGGGGCCGGGGCGTCGTCCGGGAAGGTTGGAGGAGGCGAGGCAGGAGCCGGGGCAATGGCAGTCGGAGCTAGAGAACCGGCAAGGGAGCGGAAGCAGAAGACTCAGGAAGTGAGGAGAGCTGGGCGACAGGAGGTGAGGATGAGACAGACAGAGGTGGATGGGTGAGTGGTGGGGCAGGAGGGCCAAGGCGGCGGCGATAGACGCGTAGGGTCTGCCGGCCGGTGGTGGGTGACTCAGTAGAGGCGATGGGAGCCGGTGGAGGCGGATTGGGCAGGAGCAGTGATGAGGAAGATGTGGTTGAATCGGGCTGAGGTGGAGAGAGTGATGGATTGGACAATTGGGCCCGGGCCAGGTTGGTGGTAATGTGCACAAATTCAAGTGGCCCAGTGGGCTGGACCTGCAACAACTTATATGGAAAACTAGTTTCGTTAAAGACTACATGACGAGAGATATAGACACGACCAGAAGACGGGTGAAGACAACGATAGCCTTTATGGTGAGGACTATAACCAATGAAAACACACTCAAGACTGCGACCAGATAGTTTATTGGAGACATAAGCACCAAGATGAGGAAAACAGGAGCAACCGAAGACACGAAGATGAGAATAAGAAGGAAAACTGTTATAAAGACGATAGTAAGGTGAGTCCCAATTTAGTGTAGATGTGGGGAGAATATTAATGAGATAGACAGCAGTAAGAATTGCTTCGACCCATAAGTTTTGAGGTACATTGGAGGTAAGAAGAAGAGAGCGGGCCACACAAACTATGTGACGATGCTTACGCTCGGCAAGACCATTTTGTTGCTGAGTGTGAGGGCAGGAAAAGCGCTGTTGGATGCCCATAGAGGAGCAGAAATGGGAGAAAGCATGGTTAACGTATTCGGTGCCATTGTCACTTTGAAGGAATTTAACAGATCTCTAAAACAAATTTAGAATTAACGCAACTAGAGTCTGAAAGTGAGTGAGAAGCTCATTTTTGCGACGCATAGGGTAGACCCATGTGAAACGAGAGTATTCATCAGTGAAAACAACATAATATTTAAATCCACTAATGGAAGTAACAGGAGACATCCAAACATCACTGTGAATGAGATAAAAGGGAGAGGAAGCAAATTCTTTATTGGTAGGAAAAGGTAATTGGTGCGACTTGCTAAGTGCACACTCATTACAAAAAGAAGTAAAAGTAGACTTTGAACCGAGAGAAGATGCAAGGTGAGACAAAACAGACGACGACGGATGACCAAGACGAGTGTGCCAAAGAGAGGAGGACACAGTGGCAAGAGCCTGAGGAGGGGAGGTAGGAAGACTGGAAACAGGAAGAGGGTAGAGACCATCCTTACATGGGCCCTGAAATAGTAAACGACCAGAGCGTAAGCAGTATATTTGATAAAAATTAGGAGCGAAAAGAAAGAAAACGAGATTATCTTGAGTGAAACGAGCAACGGAAAGTAGATTTTTACGAATAGACGGAATATGGAAGACATTATGAAGCGAAAGTTGGGAATCCCCTAATGACAAAGGAAGAGTACCGGTGTGAGAAACGGGCATAGAGTCGCCGTTCCCCATAAACACGTTGTGGGGTCCGCCATATTATTGTGGATCATTTACCGGCATAGAGGTCATATGATGAGTAGCACCAGTGTCGGGGTACCAGAACGGATCACTGGGTTGAGCAATGTGAGCACCAACAAAGGGACGAATGGTGTGGGGGCCAGAGAAACGATGGGGGCATTGAGTATGTCCATGTTGAGAGGACATACAAGTAGGACACCATTGCTGACCAGGAGGAGGCCCAAGAATGCCAGGCTGAGAACTGGGTCGGATATGCTGGGAGGCCCAAGGAGGGTAGGAGCCCATATAATGCTGAAATTGGGGTGATGAAGGGAAACCTGAGTGCCCAGAGGATCGGAACTGCTGCTGCCCAGAAGATCGGCGATTCTTGCCGGAGTTGCGACCATGGCCACCGTTTCCAGAATTGGGGCGACGACCGAAGCGCCCAGAGGAGGCCGAAGGGGAGGTCTGGTGAAAGAGGGCAGTAGCAGACGATGGGGAGGAGGACTGCTGAGCCTCAAACGCCAAGATTCGGGCACGAAGTTCGGTGAAATCCGGAAGAGGAGAGGTTTGAGCCAAGGCAGTCCGAAGCATTAGGTAATCAGGGCCAAGGCCATGGAGGGTGGCAACGACCAGATCGGAGTCGGAGACGGGTTGATTGATTGAGGCAAGGGAATTAGCAATGGATTTGGCCTGGCGTAGATACTGATCAGTGGACTGGGTACCCTTTTGAAGATCAAACAATTGAAGTTTGAGGCTGGTGGCACTTGCAACAGAAGCTTGAGAAAAGTGTCTGGCAAGACAATCCCAAATAGTCTTGGAGGTGTCACAGCCGATGGTGAGTTTGGCTATGTCATCGGTGAGGGAAGTGGTGAGAAGAGTGATAATTTGCTGGTCAATGAGGAACCATTCTTTATATTTTGGGTTTAGGGCAGTGGAGACAGGAGTATCCCCGTTAGCTGGGGTGGTGATGGTGCGAGAAGGCTGTTCAATAGAACCGTCAACATATCCCCAAAGGTCAGCACCATTGAGGTAAGACCGGATCGAACGGACCCAAACTAGATAGTTGTCGGCAGTGAGTTTGGGGAATTGAGATGTGTTTTGGGTGAGAGGAGAAGCCATGAGGGAGGAGGAAGAAGATGAACAGAAGAATAGAGGAACAGGTAAGGATCTTTTAAGCTGATACCATGTAGAAATGTATTTCCTTGAATTGATCATTTACAATGTTTACATTATATAGGATACCATATCGACAACAGATCCTATGATTTAGCTAATCACACTAATATCAGAATCAAAACTGATGCAAGAATAAAGTTATATACAATTATCAAATCAGATCAGAAAGGCATGTTGACAATCTGGTATTGAATGCAGAGGAGGAAATTGCTGTCATGATTGATTCTGTGAGGAAGAGATGATCTTGCTAACAGAATCTTATGTGTTCTATGTGTTGGTACACAAGGTTGTGTTTTGGCACTGATGTGATTGAGCAGAGAGCTGTATATGGTTTGGTCTTGTTGATGGTATGAGCTGGGTACAGTCATCAGTCTCTGTTGCATTTGTAGGATCGTTACTTTTCAATCCTACATCAGGATCTTTACCAACCTTCAATCCTATATCCTTAACAGGGTTGGTACTCTTCATATACTAGGCAGAGTCTCAGAGGTCACACTATGCTCCTTCTTTTTATTATCACGAAGGCTATATTTCCTGTCGAGATTAAAGGAAATGATGATAAACTAAATCAGTACTGGAAATGAAGCATATGAAGCATAGATGCCTAAATATAATTGAAATGTCAATATGGGTCCGATGTATAAAGATTGTCATGTAGAACAGTGTTTTAGTGCAACTTCTGTTGGAGGTACACTTTTCTAGTTTTCTTTTTGGTTTTTAAACCACCTCAAAAAGCCAGGGCTTGAGGGAAACAGCTCACAAAGGCCACCATGACAGCAACAACGTACTAGAAGAATTCCTAAAGAACAGAAAAGAAAAGAAAAAAGTATCATGCGCATTAGAAAGTAACAAGCACGGGTGAACAAGAACAGTCAGTGGTAGATTCTGGGATAAAGAAATCGACATAGACGAAGCTCCATCAAGATCCGGTTCATCGCTTAGCTATGTTTTAATTCCTTTGGTACACACACATATGTATAGTATGTCAGGCAATATATTCAGAAGAATGTCTGAGTATTCTCCCAACTGGCCAACTGTATAGATGTTTCCTACCTTGTAGAGTTGTAGCTAGTGATCGAGTTAGAGTGTGCTGATACTGAAAATGGAGCTGGACAGAATTAGCAGTTTACCAAATGGTGTCGCAGAAAAGATTTTGTCACTTCTGCTGCCCTGGGAAGCAGCAAAGACGAGTGTTTTATCGACCAACTGGAGGTACAAATCGGCCATGCTTCAAGATCTAGATTTTGATGAGTCTTCCTGGGATAAAAGCCGAAATGAGGAGGTGCGTGATTATGATGGTCAAATCCAAACAAGCTTTGTGAACATGGTTGATCATGTACTCTTACTTCATATTGGCCCCATACACATGTTTAAGCTAACGTATAGTAGTCGGCCAAGGACTAGAGATATTGATCGATGGTTTACTCATCTATCAAGAAACTCTATTAAAGAGTTGATACTCTCTCCTTCGAATTTTTCCTCCAGTATTTTATACAAGATCCCATTATGTGTGTTTTCTTGTCAAGATCTCGTTTGTTTGGAGTTATCGTGGTGTGTGCTCAAACCTCCATCAACGTTCAAAGGATTCAGGAGCTTGAAAAGCCTTGGACTTGTGCTTGTTGACATGGACCAAGATGTGTTCGAAATTTTGATTCGTTGCAGTCCTCTGCTTGAGAGATTAACATTGCGAAATTGTAAGGGTGTCACCACTCTCAAGATTCACGCACCAAATCTCCAATATCTGAATTGTTCTGGTGAATTTGATGTTGTCAACCTCGAGAGTGCCTTAAATATTACTGAGGCTGAAGTTTATCTACGCATCCATGCTGAGTCTGTTAACCAGAGCTGGGTTCCCAGTAGTTCAAGCAATTTGCTCAAGATTTTTGATCATCTTCCTGATATTCGAAGGCTCAAAATCATGTTTTTAAAGGTAATTAATGTATTTCCGGGCTAGTTTCATACTTTATTTAATGATCAGTGACATCGTCATTGGAATTTAATCATGTTAACCAAGTATTTTTTTTTTTCTGCATCAGTATTTGTCTCTTGGTGTCTTGCCAGAAAAGCTTCCTAAACCATGTGAATATCTGAAAGTTCTTTCTATACACATATGCTTTAAAGATCCGGATGAAATTCTAACTGCTCTATGCATTCTGAGAAGCACCCCGGTCCTTCAGAAATTGGAAATTATTGTGAGTTGAGTCTGCTGACTCAAATCTTAATTTGTACCAATTTTATGGAATTATGGTAAACTATCTAATTAGACAGCTATTTGCCAAAACTTCTTGTTTTAATGCTAAAGACCTTTTGTAGATGGATAGGAGGATAAGGAGACCCGGTGCTGTGGAAGAACAGAAACCTTCTAGTTTAGAAGTGAACTACAATTGCACACTTCCTCAACTGCGACTTGTGAAAATAAGTAAGATCTCTGGTGTTAAAGCTGAACTAGATTTCATCAGATTTCTACTTTTAAGTTCACCTCTACTTGAGAGAATGACTGTCACCCCGTATCGGTTTATTAAGGTTGCTGTGGATGGTTCGTTTAAACTAGTAAAAGAGCTACTCCAGCTTAAACGTGAATCAAAGCATGCAGAAATAATTTTCCTGGACACATAGTTATTCATTAATGAATTGAAGCAGCTAAGAGGAGGTTATGGACTTCTGGTGAAAATGAAATTGGTTTTGGAGTGGTACCTTTTGGTACAAGTATTAAGTGTATACATGTATGTTTGTTGAGACAAGTTTTCATATTTTCCATCCAAATTTTCACCGTCAAAGTGTGAATGGTTTCTATCTTCAATATGGTTTCCTTATTATCATTTGGCTGTTTCCGAGTTGAAGTTCGTTCAATCAGAAAATTGCAGGAATGTCTTTGGCTTTGAATCATTGACGTGAATAATGTTTCTGAGTTCCGATTCTCCCTAGAGCTCACCATGAGGAGTCCACCTTAATTAGTACCAATTCTTCTTTTATATGAGTTCGGTTAGTTGTGATAGTAGAATGTTAAATGCTGAATTGTTTCCCTACTACTGCTCTATGTTCTCTATACACTTGTAGCATCAGAAATAGTTTGTCTTTGTCACCTGGACCTATATATATTCATAGCAGTAGCAACTGTGTAGCTCTACAGGTCACTAAAACTTGTTTATATATATCTGAGGCATGTTACTAGAGTCTGCTAGAGATGGGGGATAAGCCACATTGGCACTCATCTTCCATAGCTAGTTTCTGATGTCAGGGTTGAAGGACATCAGGGGCGTTTGGTACATGGGACTGTGATAATCTGGCTTAATTTCTAAAGCAAGACTGGCATCCACTAACCTGGCTTATTCCAAATTAATACATGACCCATGTTTGGTACTACTTGGGACTAAACAACAGAATAGTGACAACAGTATAATCCCATGTTTGGTGAAGTTTGTTACTATTTGGGACTAATCAGCATAATTTTGGATACCACAATTTTTTGGGCTGCAATTTAACACAACTGTAAGGATGATTGAGAGCATAATCCCTAGAACCAAAGCCATCTACACAATCAAACAATTAGCAGTGCAAAACAGAGCAAGAAGAGAGAGTGATTAATATTTTCAAAATTTATGCCACCTGCAATGCACTTCTGATGCAGAAACATAGACATATTTATTGATTAGAGTCTCAAACTTTCTCTTGCGGAGTCACTACAGGTCAACAGTAGCAATCAATGGTACTAAAATTAACGATGCAATTTTCATAATCATACATTAATTAAGCCACCAAATTCAAAATAAGAGTGAATAGTTTTTACACATTAACAAGAACAAGTCCATCAATTACTATAACAATGAAGTGTGAACTCTCAAATAGCATTATATAATGCTAACAAAGTATCAAGAACATGAATGCTCTTAATAATTACAAAAATGAGAATTCATCACCCCCTTGAGGCTTGTCCAACATGCGTTGAGGCGGCAATATACGTCAGAAGATATGTAGATCATCTAGCAATGCCGGCAAGGAGAGTCTCCACATACACCTTTCTTGCTTCATCGTCCAAGGACATGAACACAGAGATATTATGGGGTTTTTCCAAAATTATTTTCAATGCCTCAATTTGATCTAGAATAGAAAGTCCCATATTCTTAAGTTCCTTAGCAATATCAAATCGATTTTCATTACCTTTCACTATGGCATCAGTCACCAATTGCATTCTTTTTCCGGATTCTTCAAACAGCCTATCCAATGCAAGCAAGACTTTGTCTTCATCAGTTCTTTTCCTCTTCTTTTGACTAGCTTGAGATTGTCAGCTGCCATCTTTGCTTATTGACATGGGACTTGTATCATTCTCACATTCTATGTCATCTTCATTGTTACTCTCCTCCTCCACCATGTCAGCAGGGACTTCAACCTCATTTCCATTAGCACGGTCATTCCCAAAGATGTTAGCTAGTCTCTCATATATTGGAAAAGCTTTGTTTCTCCAGCCTTTTACATTTTTGTTGTGCTACAAATAATAAAGAAAAAAAATGAAATTTATCAAACAATAAAATGAAATATGTAATCTCAAACAATAAAGAAAGTAAATGATTACCTGCTCATACATATCCCATACTTCATTGCTATCAACTTCAACACACTTTTTTTATGTCATTCCATGCAAATCCACTTTTGTTTATCATGTCATAGACAATGCTATAGTCCTTCTTAAATTTCTTCAACTTTGACGCAATATGTGGATTTGCCTTCAAATTAGAATTAGGACATAAGACATTCATAGCACTCTCTATTTTCAGTAATGTACCAGATTTGAAACTTCCCATGTCGCATCGTTGTCCACTAGCGACAATACCATCAAGAACATTTAAAAAGGCTTCTTCCTCAAACGGAGTCCAAATACGCCTTTGCTTCCCTTGTTCATTCTCATCACCCCCTTCCATCTTCAACAAAGCACAAAATATATTAGGAACATAAATATTATCAGTAAGCATTCATAATCAGTAAGTATAGCTGCTAGTCAGTAATCATTCATAATCAGTAAGTATATCAGTAAGAGTACCTATGATCAGTAAGTATAGCTACTGGAAGCATTCATAATCAATAAGTGCAATCAATGGTAAGCATTCATAATCAGTAAGTATTACTGCATGCTTAGGGCATAAGACATTCATTTATAAATGAAATAGGTAATCATGCTTATAAATCCAAACAATGTTTGATACAAATCAGACACAATCCAAACGAAGTTAAATGTACTCAAAGTTTTCCCAATCAACCAAATTGAAATTGCACACACAATGCAGAAACTACAGTCTATATTCTTGAAGATTTTGCATTAGTTTCCTCCCTTGTCGCTCTTGCATCCCTCCTAGCCCTTGCAGCTCTTGCATCCCTCCTAGCAATTTCTTCAACTTGTGCTGCTCTTGCATCCCTTGCAATCCTTCTTCCCCTCCATTCATTATACATTTGTAAAGCTAGGTCAGTCCTCCAAGCACTCCATTGATCAGAAGATTCAACGGTGCCAATCGCATTAACGTCTTCCCCATCTTGTGGATCTAATGGAAAAACTACATGCTCCATCGGATCAATTGACATCTCTCTCCTAATCAAATTATGCAAAAGACAACAAGCCATAATTATTCGGCATTGTGTGTTTATTGGATAAAATGATGGACTCCTTAGTATTCCCCACCTTCATTTCAACATTCCAAAACAGCGTTCTATTACATTTCTTGCCTTTGAATGCTTCATGTTAAAATACTCGACATGATCTCTAGGTAGATTTCCATCACCCCATTCCGATAAGTGATACCTTGTTCCTCTATATGGTGCAAGGAATCCCTCACCGTTTGTGTAACCGTCATCTACAAGGTAATAATAACCTAATAACAAAAATAGGAATCCTATTAGTGTGTGTAAAGGCACAAAAAGCAGTCTAAATTCAATCTAAACACTGTTGGCCAATAGCCTTACCAGTGGGAACTCTTAATCCATTAGGCCTAGTGATTGCATCATGAAGAACTCTAGAGTCGGACGCCGATCCCTCCCAACCCGGAAAAACAAATATAAACTGTAAGTCACGAGAACAAACAGCTAATACATTTGTTGCAACTTCACCCTTTCTTGTTCGATATCTTGGTTTGTCACTTGTAGGCACACATACTCTAATATAAGTTCCATCAAGTGCACCCAAGCAATTCTATTAAAAGAAAAAGTTCATAAAATTTATTAAGTGCATAGATAGAAATCAACCATAAAATTATCAATAAAAACAACAATGGAGTCCTGATGGTAAACTAACCTTAAAACACTTCCATCTATGATCCATGCAATCAGCAAGTACTGGATCAGGTACCCTCAACAAACTACCTTGTAATCGCAAAACACCTTGTAGTATAGAATGGAAGTACCTACTAACAGTCTCTCCGGATCGGAAAAATCTACTTCTAATAGTACGATTTTTCACATGATGTGCAAGTATATGTAAAAACATACATACTTGCTCCTCCACAGACACCAAACCATCACTCTTTACCCTACCCTCTGTGCGCAATAATTCACACAGTAGACCAAATGTTCTTCTATCCATTCTTAACTCGTTTACACATTCAGTATCACTCTGACCTATGATACTATCTAAATAATTCAAACGAGTTTCACGTCTAACAAATGAACGATTATGCAGGGCATGTGCTTGAGCACGACTCCTTCTCAAATTCAACATCATTAACACAAGCATAGTGCAAGCACACATTGTCTCTAGGTGCCACAATTCCACCAATAAGAGCAACATAATTTGTCTTCGATCCATATCTAATTTTCAAGTAAACATTCAAATCAATGAACAGAAACACAAAGCTCAACAATACTTCCAACAACACCAGTCAATGTTACCAAAAGGACAGAAGGTGATTGCATATGATATATATAAAGGCAAGCCAATATCATTGGACTTAAGTAATGGTTTTTTTTTGCATCATATCATATGTATGCATGCGATTCCAATTCGTCTGCCAATAGATGGTTGCATATGATATATATAAATCCTTGTTTAAACATTCATATCATCTATATATATAAAGGTGATTGCATATGATATATATAAATCCTTGTTGATGACTCAGAGAATATGGCTTTTAGTATTCTAATGTTCTTACTTTGTCTGAATTAAGAAAGGTAATGCAGTACATAAATTAAGAAATATGGCTTTTACCATCACCAAGAGCCGTAACTTCTGCCAATAGATCACTCAACCAAGAACAAGAACAAGAACAAGAACCCAACCAAGAACCCATAAACAATCAAATCGACAAAATATCAGAAAAAAATTAAGCACAATGATACAAGAACAAGAACAAAAACCCAATCATAAAATTAATCAATCCCTAGCACACCCATACACCAAATCTTTAATCAATCCGCAAAAAAACTACAACCCGTAAACATTCATCAATAGATAATCAATCTTTGGTGAATTTTCAGATCGAACAGGAAAAATAGAGGCAAAGAAGAGGGTTGTAGATGAGAGTGGTGAAGATTAAACCCAAGAGAGTGTGTGAGAAAGACTAGAGATTGCACCTGGATTCAACAATTTGGAGCAAAACGGAGGATAGAGTTTCAGCCTTTAGAACAAAACGAAGGAGAGGCCGGGTTGCAGAGCGCGTCTTTCTCTTATGTAAGACGTGCTTATGCAAACCCATGTGTTTTGGTGTCCTTATGTAAGACTGCCTCCAGCCCCTTTTTGGGCTTCCATAGTCTATTAAATTTAGTCCTACCTCCCACCAAACATGGGACAAGTCTTATGCAAGAAAATAGGATAGTCCCATCCTAGCCAATCCCATGTACCAAACATGCCCTCAAGTTCCTCTTTACTTCTTTTTTTTGTTATCAGGGATTGGTTCTCTCTTCCTTATTCTAGGAAGAGTTTTAAAGAGGCTACATTATGCTCTTTATTTTCATTGTTCAAAAGTTGAACAATCTAGTACCATTCCAGATCAAAAGAAGATATATGGGTTAGTACTAAGGTTGGAGTTGTACAGTTTTCTACTAATGCATTATTGGTGCATGTTTAGTACTTTTAGTTTTTTTTTTTTTTTTGGTAATGAAATAAATTCATTGAGGGATAACCCGTACATAAGCCCGACAAATATCGAACCCAACAATACAAGGAAATAAAGAGAATGTAAATCTACTGCACCCAGAACAAGGTATAGCAACAGATTGCAAACTCTATTACAAATACAATTAAACTAATACAAAAGCCCAGTAGATGACCCAGCCCACTTCAGAAACCCTAGCTGTTCCCTTCCAGATCGCACCACAAGCACACAGCCGTCGAGCTACCGAAAACAAAACATCCAGAAATTCCGTCGTGATTTTTTTATGCCAATCCAATCCCAAAA
Organism: Potentilla sterilis; assembly: GCA_963682095.1. Lineage (NCBI taxonomy): Eukaryota > Viridiplantae > Streptophyta > Magnoliopsida > Rosales > Rosaceae > Potentilla > Potentilla sterilis. The sequence goes on from OY821757.1 coordinate 52,786,716, forward strand.
CACCAGGCAAAAGAGATCCGCCAACCCAAAGGATGAGGACATCCACAACATCATCGTTTTCTCCATCAACAAGACCAAGAGGAAGCCATGGCAGCCGACAAGGATCCAAGATCCCGAGCACCGAACAAGAACAAGGACAGTAACCATAACCATAGAGAATGGGGGGTGATGAACTCATGCGTGAGCACCCATACTCGAATAGGGAAGTGACATGCACTTTGTGGTCGCTGCCATAGGAGCTTCCATGGAGATGGTGGGTAGTGCAGGTTGATGAGTTGTGTGGTTGATTGATTTTTGACCAGGAAACGTATGAGATTGTATGTAAAGAGAGTTATGGAGTGAAGAAAAGACTTCTTAATTTCATTCATATGAGATACAGCTTTATATACAGGTAGCATCCTAATCTGATCCACTATTCTAGGAATAGCTATCGTAAGTATATCAGTCTAATTACATAATATTTGATACTGAAGATATCCCTGATTACTCGGGATTTCTTTCCTCAATACTCCCCCTCAAGTTGGAGTGTATGTTGATTACACTCAACTTGTTTAACAGCTCAGTATACTGCTTTGAATTCAATGGCTTAGTGAACAAGTCTGCAGGTTGTTCTTCTGTTCGGATGTGGAGAGTCTCGACTAATCCTCTTTCTACCTTTTCTCGTACCACATGACAATCTATCTCTATATGCTTTGTACGTTCATGGAAGATAGGATTTGATGCAATGTGAATGGCAGCTTGATTGTCACAAAAGAGCTTCACAGCATGTGGTTGTCTTACATTTAGATCTCTCAGAATATTTCGAAGCCAAGTTATCTCACGACATGTCGTGGCCATGGACCTATACTCAGCTTCAGCGCTTGAGCAAGATATTGTTCCCTGCTTCTTCGTCTTCCATGAAATAGGTGCATTCCCAAGAAAGATACAATAGCCAGTAATGCTCCTTCTTGTATCTCTGCAACGAGCCCAGTCAGCATCACAAAAAGCTCTTAGTTCCAATTGACATGTGGAAGGCAAGAGAATTCCCTGTCCAGGTGCTTGTTTTAGGTACTTTAGGACTCTGTGTGCTGCTTCTAAATGTGGTTGTCGCGGCTTATCCATGAATTGGCTTAAGATGTGCACTGCATAAACAAGGTCGGGCCTTGTAATTGTGAGATATATGAGCCTTCCAACCAGTCTTCGATATTGTGAAGCATCCTGTAATTCTGTACCATCTCCTTGCGTAAGTGCCAAGTTCTGTTCAACTGGAAACCGAGAAGGTTTGGCTCCCAAGAAACCAGCATCTTCGAGAATCTCTAGTGCATACTTTCGTTGACACATCACAATTCCTTGCTTGGATCTTGCCACTTCTATTCCAAGGAAGTATTTGAGCTTTCCCATGTCCTTCAGTTTAAATTGTTTCGCAAGAAAGGACTTTGTTTCTTCTATGTCTTGTAAGCTATTTCCTGCTAGTATCACATCATCAACATAGACAAGTAAAGCTGTGAATTTTCCATGTGTGTTTCGGACGAATAATGAATAATCTGACCAGCTTTGTTGAAAATCGGCACTCTTGAGGGCTTTGGAAAGTTTTAGAAACCACTGCCTTGATGCTTGCTTAAGTCCGTACAAAGACTTATGTAGCTTGCAAACTCTAGTCTCCCCCTTTCGTCCGAAACCAGGTGGTAATTGCATGTATACATCCTCAAACAAGTCACCATTGAGGAATGCATTATTGACATCCAATTGATGAAGATGCCAATTTTGAATTGAAGCAAGACCGAGAAACTCCTCTATGAGGGAAAACGAGGAACAAAGTCCTCCCGTGCCGGACATATAGCCGGAATTAAACCACAAAATGGGTAACAAGCCACCACCATAAGGGTGAGGAAAAGCTGCAAAACTTGCAGAAGAAGATGAATAGTAACGGTTTTGAGAAAAGAAAGGGGAAGCCAAAGCTTAACAAACCTCCCCCACTCTTCCTCCTCTGATCTAGATCCAGAGGGGATCATGATCTAGGTGAGAAAGAGGGGGGAGAATGAGAAATAAAATCAGATCTAGTTTCTCTCTCTAGATTTTAGAGAGAGAGGCTCTCCTCTTTTTGTGTTGGCTAGTAGCTTGATATGGAGTTCTGAACAGAATCCATCTTCTCTAAATTTGAAAGACACAACAGCTCTACGTGTGTGTGTATACAATTTTTATCCAGAGCGAAGCTCCGCTTTGAAATTAAAAGTGCAGAGTTCTCTATTTGACACATTTTTCGATCACTTTTTTTACATCTCCACCGTTTAGTAAGTAGGTATATACGTATAGATCACCTCTATAATGTTTCATCAAATTTGGTGATCGCTAAGGTATCAAAACGACAAAAAATCAGTGAACATACTTTCAGGATCTAGCTCTAGACTGTGTGTGTAATTTTCAATCTTGCAATGCCCTGATTAATGACTTGTTTGACTATTTTGAAAGCTCAGCAGTCACGAAGTATTGGAATTATAAACCAATTTCATGGCTTATGGAATGCGCATAAACTTTTTAATGTGTGAATTAAGTGAAATGCACCTAGAATATCATCAAATTATAATGGCTTGTACTCGTTTAGTTATTTGAGAAGCTCAGTAGTCGCCAAGTATTGGAATTATAAAACAAAGTCATTGCTTATGGAAAGCGTAAGCCAATATTAAGTGAAATTAACTGCAATATCAAGAGTCGAGCTTTCCTTGATATCCATATACATATATATACAACCATGGGTGCACCTCACTTGTGCCAAAAAAAAATCTTATTGTAACTGTTCTACTTTATAGTTCCATTTAGACTTTAGAGTTAGATTGGCGAGGATGAAGATGATGAGAATGGAGTTGGAGTTAGATAGGATTAGCAACTTACCAGATGATATTACAGAACGTATTTTGTCGCGTTTGGCGCGTTTGTCGCTTAAGGAGGCCGTAAGGACGAGTATTTTATCCAGCAAGTGGAGGTGCAAACGGAACATGCTTGAAGGTCCAGCGTTTGATGATGAGTGTGTCTCGACTCAAAACAGCTTTGTGAATGTCGTTGATCATGTACTGTCACTTCACAGTGGCCCTATATACAAGTTCAAGCTTTCTTTCGAAAAGGCTGAGCCAGCCGCTAAAGACCTGGATCGATGGATTTTTCATCTTTTGAGAAACCATGTTATCGATGTAATGATACTCGAGATTTTGACAGGGAATCCCTACAACATTCCATCCTATTTGTTTTCTTGTCAAGATATTGCTTATTTGAAATTATTCAGGTGTTTGCTAAACCCTCCTCCGTCCACACGCAAAGGCTTTAGGAGTTTGACGACCCTTTTCTTGGAACAGGTTACTGTGGCCCAAGATGTATTAGAGAACTTGATTGGTTGCAGTCCTCTACTTGAGATATGTAGCTTGATAGACTGTGATGGTTTCACCAATCTAAAGATTGATGCGCTGAATCTCCCGGTTGATTAATATTGATGGGGTCGTTGAAGATTTTAACTTGGTTGGTTCCCCAAATCTTGTGAATGCATGCTTTGAATTGCTGGTCAATGTTGATCACAGTACTGCTAGTTCTGGCTATTTGAACAAGGTTTTTGATGACCACCCTCGTATTCAAAGATTCATTATAGACAGGAACTTTTAAAAGGTATTTACCTGAAATGTTCATATATTATTTAACTTTAGTTGATGTTCCCATTGGAATTTGACCTTATTATTGACTATGCTCTTTCATTCTTGAACTCTGCTGCAGAATTTGTCTAAAGGTGTATTGCCAGAAAAGCTTCCCAAACCATGTCAATATCTGAATTTTCTTTATCTTGACATGAGCTTTGATGATCCGGATGAAATTTCAGCTTTGCTATGCCTTCTGAGAAGCTCCCCTGCTCTACAAGAACTACAAATTGAGGTTAGTTTTTTTTCTGCCATGCTAAGAAATTCTACTATAAATATTCTAATTTGTTTTTTAGAGCTTTTTTGCCACAACTTTCTGAGTTTGATACTATAATATTGAGCGCTCTTGTAGGTGGACCCTGAAAAGGATCAGGCTGCTGTGAGAGAAGTGGAATCTTGTTTATTTGACAACTACAACTGCGCACACACCCAACTGCGGATTGTGAAATTAACCAACTTCTCTTGTTCAAAAGCTCAACTAGATTTCATAAAGTTTCTGCTTCTAAGTTCACCTGTGCTTGAGAGAATGACTGTTAAACCTGCTTCTGTCCATGGTTTTCCAAAGCTATTAAAAGATTTACTTCTGTTTAAGCGCGGTTCAACTTGTGCAGAGATAATGGTTTTGGACCCCCATAATTCCCTATCAGAGTTGTAGCAGCTGAGAGGAGTTTAATTAAAGCAGAAATGCTAATAGCCTATATATAAATGTTGATGTAGATGTCTCTTTGTTGTCACAAGTTTCGTAGTATCATTCCAAATTTCAACAGTCTGAGAGTAATGAATTTGCTTATCCTTTATCAATTGGTTGTGCACCTTAAGTACATTTTCTTCTGAAATGCAAGTTCCGTACATAATTTTATTTAACGAAGATTGAATTTCTATAAGTTTGAATCTTTGACATACAAGTGTGATTGATGACAAGTAGAAGCATGTTGTAATACAAAAGCATGATAAGTAATCTTTACTATTAGAAAGCCAGACCCTCTAAAGTACCACCAAATTATGTTCTGATCATACTACCATTCATATTAAAATATAATTACATAAAACGATTATGCAATACGAAAAAACAAGAAACCATATGAAAGAACGTGTTTGACAAATAAAATTCTACTTTTTCCCTTGTTTCTGCACAAACCCGTAGGCCTGGTAGAGACTGGTGAATCTAGATGTGATCTCCTCCTGCGAACTTGCTAACTAAGGGGAACACCGGGCGGGCCGGTCTTCTCCTCTCCGATGCCTAAGTTAGTACAGTTGGGATGAATAGATAACTTAAGCACGTATGATAAGCAGTTAGAGAGATCAGTTACCTATTAAAGAGGGTAGTTGAGGCCCTTATATAGGTGGTCGGGCGTGAGGTTTGGTCTTACTCTTCGATGTGGGACTGGTTTCCTTCTGTTCGCACACAAAAGGACAGCTCTGGCGGCCTGTTCGGCAGGCTGGCGTCCCCGGTCCCCGGGCCCCTGGTCACAAGGTAGACTGCTGGACCTCGGGTCCGGGTGCTGGTGATCCTGCTCCGAGCCTCAGTCCGGTCCCGGATGCACTGGCTGCGGGTCTGTGGGCTTATGTAGTTCCTCTGTGGCTACTGTCAACAAGTCCCCCAAGTTCCCGATCAAGTGCAATCTTGAATGGAGACTTAATATGTCTCGCTCCTGTCCCGCAGACCGGCAGGGTTACCGACCCAACGGTGCCCAGTCCCCCAAGTCCGCATTGAAGATTGGGCGTGACCGGGCGTTCGGGCAGAGAAGGCGTGGTGATGTGAGGACTCGACCGGTGGACTGCCATGTCGGGACGAGTCCCCCAAGTTCCCAGGGTGAAACTGCTGCCAAGGGTGAGGCAGGCCGGGGAGTAGCCCGGTGGTTCGGCCCAGCTTGTGCTGGAATAAGCGTGGGGTAATATAGAGTTGCTAGCCTGCGGGGAGGCCTGTTGGAGCGTAGAATAAGCCAACAGGTACCCCGGTGGGGTGTTGCGGCCATGTTGAAGTACCGGTTAACACCTGCTAGTTCTTCTCAGCTTGTGTTGGAATAAGCGTGAGGTAATGTGTAGGTTTGCTAGCCTGCGGGGAGACTTGTTCTGTGTTAGAGAAACAATCTGCCCGGTGGGGTGGCGTGGAGATAACAAGTCTCGTCATAGATCCCCAAATTTATCACAGTTCAGTGTGATGCAGGGTTTTTAGACTGCTAGAAGAGTTTGTATGTGTTAGATGTAAACTCTCTCGGGTTTATAAAGCCCATGTGTTTGAAGCCTTGAGTTGTTGCTGGCTTGTCCTTGCCCGCAAGGGCGAAGGAAAGTGGCGAAACCGGTGGAATGCCTTGGAGCCGGTTGAATACAACGTAACCGGTGGAATGCCATGGAGCCGGTTGAATGTTACCTAACCGGTGAGATGCCATGGAGCCGGTTGAATGCTACCTAACCGGTGAGATGCCATGGAGCCGGTTGAATGTTACCTAACCGGTGAGATGTCATGGAGCCGGTTGAATGTTACCTAACCGGTGAGATGCCATGGAGCCGGTTGAATGTTATCTAACCGGTGAGATGCCATGGAGCCGGTTGGATACTACATAACCGGTGGGATGTCATGGAGCCGGTTGGATACTACATAACCGGTGGGATGCCATGGAGCCGGTTGAATGTTACCTAACCGGTGGGATGCCATGGAGCCGGTTGGATATTACATAACCGGTGGGATGCCATGGAGCCGGTTGAATGTTACCTAACCGGTGGGATGCCATGGAGCCGGTTGGATACTACATAACCAGTGAGATGCCATGGAGGTTGACTTTTGGGGAAGTAGGGAGGTGGGACGCCTCGGCTCTCGCTCCTACCTCCCCTAACTGCCGCTTGTAGGTGGGACATGTGGCTGACATGCAATGAAGGAGAGAGCCCATCAGTTATGATGGCTTGGGAACTTTATCGATGCTGGGACACGTGTCAGTAGGGAGCGGTCAGAGATGGAGGGAATCTGCGGCTGGGGTTGCCTCTCCTTTTTGCTTGCCCTAATTATCAACAAGGTGTAGTTTTGCCGCCTATAAGATGCTTCACACCCCCCTCCTCTCTTCCTGTCGTATTTTGCTGAAGCTTGGCTCCTCATCTGCCGTCTGTCTGTGTTGTTATCTTGCTACACAACTAACTGAGCGTAGGGTAAATTCTGTTCTTAGGTTTTATGGAATCTGGGAGGTCAGCCAATCCTGTCGGTGCCGGCCATGTGTCGACGGGAAGGTCCGTGAGGTACCAGCTGTTGGATGGCGACATTGTGATTTTTTGTGACGAGCCGACCATAAGCATGACTGCTGGCGAGATAAGTGATTTTCAGGCGAAGTGGGGCATTGACTCCTCCGTTAAGCTCTGGGGCCTGCATCCTGGGGAACTGGCCTGCAACCCGGAAGAGGGTTGGGTTGCCGTTTTTTAGGATCAATTTCGGCAAGGGTTATCTCTGCCGCTGCCGAATTTTGTCCAGTACGTGCTGAGCCTGATAAATGTCTCCCCCGCCCAGCTTCCTAGCAACCAGTGGAGACAGTTGCTTGGTCTCGGGTGTCTATTCAGTCTTAGCAACATGGACTGGCCCACGATAAACGAGTTCCGGGCGCTGTATAAGATTCTCTACTGCAAAAAGGCCCAGGCCTCCGGCTGTGTCAATTTTTCCGCGCGGGACTTCGGTCCTCCCATCACTCACTTGCCGTCGTCAGTTTCGAATGTATGGCGGAGATCGGTTGTGATGGCCGGGGGTAGGTGGCAGCATAATTCGAGGAGCTTTCGGGTGCCCGGGGCTTATCAAGCTATCGGGGATCAGTCGTACCGGTTGGTCGACTTGGAGAGGTAACGGATAACCCGGCTTTTTGTTTGCTAGGACAGCCTGGGCCGGAGCTCTTACAATTTCATCCGGTGGAATGTGCTGGAGATATGCGAGATGGGAAAGAAACCTGGTAAAGTGCTTTGCACTGTTGTTTTGTGCGGTCGTATTTTATTCTAACCGCTCGGTTTATTGATTTGCAGCTAATTCCCCCCGGTTCGTTGTTCGGAGCGAGGAGACTGTCGAGGCGGATGACGAACTTGTGGCCCAGAGGTTGATGGAGATGGGGGAGATGGCCTCGAAAACCGGTGTAGATCCGGACACCTTAGAGAGCACGGTGCATAGTAATCTTGTGCCGCTCATGTTTCCGGATTCCCACTACGGTCGGCGGCCGGGCAGTGAGGAGAATGCCCCACTTGTTATTCGGGAAGTAGGATCGGTGGGCTCACCGGGTCCGGAACCTCTAGCGCGGCCGGTGGGGATACGAGCCCCGCGGGAGAGAGAGGCAGCGGAGATGACTGGGTACCGCAGAAGCGGTCTTGGCGAAGCTCCGGCTAAGAGGGCGAGGATGTTTGATGCCGAGGCGTCAAGCTCGGCTGGTGGGGGGTCAACATTGGTTCTGGCAGAGGGAACCGGTGGCCGAAGGAGTCGGGAAACCGTTGAGCCGGAAGCCGATCGTGGCTCTGGTGGTGGTGGTTTTGGTAGGTTCGTGGCATCTACCATTGAGGCCTTGGGACTTGATCGGGAGGCCGCCGGAGATGTGCGGCCGGGCGAGAGCAGGAAGAAAGCTGTGGAGTTGGGTCTTCGGGTAAGTGTGATCGCGTACCTGTGGCACTGAGGTTCTTCTGCGCTCCCTCTCCCTTTTTGATGCTACAAGCTAATGTTCTTCTTTTCTGTACTTGTACCAGCTAGTGCATAGCCTTTACGCCGCTGAGCCTAGTGAGGAGACTCCGGTTCTGGAGAAGCAAGTGGAGGACCTCACCATGCAGCTGTCATTGGCGGAGGCTAAGCTTGCGCAGGAGAGGGAAGAGGCCGGTCGGCTGGCGGCCGCTCGGGAGGAGAGGAATATGGAATTGGAGGCGAAGATTTTGGAGCTGCAGACCCAAGTAACAGCAGTCCTCAAGGGAGGGGAGAAGCTCGTAGAGTCCCGACTTGCCGAAGTCGCTGATAAAGCTATTAACGATTTCCGGGAGTCGGTGGAGCTTGCAGAGATGCTGGAGGCCGCCCGTGCGAAGCGTATAAATGATGCGTATCTGGAATGGAGGGAGACATGGTGGCCTGATGCCGAGCGGATGGAGGCTGAGGTAGCCTTGGCCGAGAAGCTGGAGCAAGAGCGGTCTCTCAAGGCTGGTGGGTCAGGGATTAGAGGCTCCGGTGACGCTGATTAGCAGGGTTTTATATATATATATATATATATATATATATATATATGCTTGGCAGATGTATCTACTATGTAATGAGCTGTAGTTCATTCTAGAGGCAGTGACTATCTGTATTGAACGTTGGTACTAAATACAGTACTGTCCATTTTTGAGACAGTGATTTCAATTAGGGTAGAACCGCAGATGTTGGATATTCCATGGGCGGGTGGAGTAGATGCCTTCGGTGTCTATGATGTGGAATGTCGCCGAACCTGCGGCTGCGGTGATTTGGTAGGGCCCTTCCCACGTTGGCTCCAAGGCCAGCAGCTTTTTCTGAGCTTTCTTCATCACCCAATCCCCTACTTGCAACTTCCTTTCCCGGACCTTTCTGTCATAGTATCGGGCGACCTGTTGCTTGTATGTTTAGTTTCGCATATGCGCTTGGTCGCGCCGCTCCTCAATGAGATCCAGGTTGAGCCATATGCCCTAGGCGTTTGTTTCGGCGTTGTAATTATCGACCCTGCCGCTGGGCATGTCGGTCTCTACGGGGAGTACCGCTTCGCTCCCGAATGCCATGCAGAACGGGGTCTCCCCTGTTGCCTGGGTCGCTGTCGTCCGGATGGTCCATAGAACCGCGGGGAGTTCCTCAGCCCAACATCTTTTTTTGTCATCGAGCTTCTTCTTGAGGAGACTCTTGATAATCTTGTTAACCGCTTCAACTTGGCCGTTGGTTTGCGGGTGCGCCACTGAGGCGAACAACATCCGGGTCCCCATGGAGGCCGTGTACTGGATAAGATCAGCATTGTTGAACTGTGTCCCGTTATCCGTGACTATGGTCTGCGGCACCCCAAACCTGCAGTAGATGTTCTTCCATAGGAATTTTCTTACCCGCTCCTCGGTAATCTTTACTAGGGGCTCCGCCTCAACCCACTTAGTCTGATAGTCGACGACTACAATGGCGTACTTGTATTGTCCCACAGCTATTGGGAAATGGCCGATGATGTCTAGCCCCCACTGTGCGAACAGCCATGGGGCTAACAGAATTGACAACGCGATTGCCGGAGCATGAGGTGTAGTGGCGTACATGTGGCACTTGTGGCAGCCGCCTGATATTTTTCTCGACGCTGCTGCCATGTCTGGCTAAAAGTATCCTGCCCGTAGCGACTTGTGAGACAGGGACCGGGTGCCAAAATGGTTACCGCACACTCCTTCATGGATTTCTTGCATGATGGCTTCTCCGGCCTCTTTAGTTACACATTTTAGATGGGGGAAGCTGTGCCCTCTTCGGTACAACTTGCCGCCGAAGAGGCTGTACCTGGCACACCAGAGGTGTAGCCTCCTAGCCTCTACCTTATCCTGGGGCTGGTTTTGTCAACCAAGTATCTAATTATCGGATCCATCCAGCTCGGTGGCGCCTCCTCTACCGCAAATATCTCGGAGATGGTCTTGCTTATGCTCGGTTTCTGGAGGGTTTCAATCTTAGCTCTTCGGTACTCTGGTGGGTAGTTTCCGGTTGTCAACCTTGCTAGGGCGTCCGCATGCCTATTTGCCTCCCGGGGTATATGCTGAATCGTTGCGCCCTGGAATGGCTCGATCAGGGTTTTGGCCAAAGCTTGGTAGGAGGCTGACTGGGGTTCCTTGACTTCGAATAGCCCGTTCATCTGATTTACCACCAGGCTCGAGTCGCTGTATATTTCCAAGGATGGGATCCCCATTTCCTTGGCTAGCTGCAAACCGGCTATGAAGGCCTCATATTCAGCGGCGTTGTTGGAAGTATTGAAGAGGAACCGCAGGGCATACTCGTATGACTGGCCATCGGGCGAGGTTAGCATGACGCCGGCTCCACTCCGCTTACTCGTTACGGAGCCGTCCACATAAAGCTTCCAACCGCTGGGGAGGCCTGGTTCGACCTTTATGGCTTGAACTGCTTCGGTGCCCTCGGACCGGCCGGAGTGCGCTTCTACTGCCATCGGGGTGAGTTCGCATATGAAATCCGCAGTGGCCTGGCCCTTGATGGCCGTTCGTGGGGCATAAGTGATATCGAATTCTCCCAACTCGACTGCCCAACGTACGAGCCTGCCGCTAGTATCCGGTCTTTGCAGGATCTGCCGTAGAGGGTGATTGGTATACAAGGTGATGGAATGAGCTTGAAAATAGTGTCGGAGCTTCCTGGCGCTGATGATCAGAGCCAGAGCCAGTTTTTCAATGTCAGGGTGTCGGCTGTCGGCTCCGGTAAGTCCCTTCCCTACATAGTATACCGGGAGATCGAGCGTACCCTCCTTCCTGACTAGAGTCGCGGAGACGGCCGTTCCTAATGCAGCTATATAGAGGTATAGCATCTAGCCCGACACCGGTTTGGATAGGAGAGGCACTGCAGACAGGTATGTCTTGATGGATTAGAATGTCGCCTCGTGCTCCGCCGCCCAGTGAATTTTCTTGAACTGCTGTGCCTTGAGCAGTTTAAAGAATGGGGCGCACTTATCGGTCAGGCGGGAGATAAATCTGGCCAGGGCGGCCAGTCGGCCGGTCAGCATCTGGACCTGGTTTCTTTCCCCTGGTGTTTCCATGTCTAGGCAAAGGACACTTGGATCGTTGACGTTTGGGCCGCCTTGGCTCTAAGGATGAATCGGCCGACAAACTTGTCAGCCAGCTATTCGAATGTTTCCATCGAATTTACCGGTAGCTCGTAGAACCAGCCCAATGTCTCCCCCGAGAGCGTCTCCTGGAACACATTGCAGCACGTGGTATCTGAGTAGCCCTTTGTGCCCGTTTGTGACTTAAAACTATCCAAGTGTTGGTATGGGCAGCTCGCTCCTGAGTACGTCAATTTCAGGGACCTTTGGTCACCAGATCTTCCGGATTCCCTGATCCAGGGTGGGAAAGGCCCGGTGTGTTCATTGAATCGCGCACTGTCCTGCGGTCGCACCGCCCTTTTCTCGCTGGCCTCCAACCGGTCCTTTATGTCCGACACCAAGGTGGAGAGCGTCTGAAGCGTCCTCGCGGTAGAGCTGTCCTGCTCGCCCGACGCCAAGTTCGTCCGGTATGGGGGCTCAACCGGCCCAGAATTCCTCAGAGCTTCCGGAAAGAGTGGCGTGGGCAAATGCGCTGTTTTCTCTTTCCCATAGGCTGTCCCACTTCTAGGTGCGGGAACTCGTTACCTTTATTCGCGGGCCGTGATGCCACCCGAGAGATGTCCTGCTGGTGTCCTTTCTCCAGGGCCGCCAATAAGGCGATGTTTACCGCTTCCAACTCTTGGCACCGGGCATCCGCCCTTAGTCGGTCTAGACTGCCCTCCTCTCGCAATCGCGCGACTTCTGCCTTCATCTTTTTTATCTCCTCCCCCGCATCGTATTGGTCAGGATTGTCTGAGCCCCGGAGATCGTGGGTTCCGTCCCGGTCGGGAGAAGGGACAAACCTCGCGCTGACCTCAGATTTAAGGTTTTGGGCCCGGTCGGGGACCCTGACTTGCTCTTTCAGCCCTCTCCCGCCAGCTTTTATCTTCCTTCCCTCCATGACCTCCGGATTGTGGACTTACTTTCAAACTGCCTTTCAAAGGATCGATCGGGTTCTACCCTCCGGTAGAGCAACGCTACTTTTTTTGTGGATCAAATGCTTCCCACAGACGGCGCCAATTGTTTCTGCACAAACCCGTAGGCCTGGTAGAGACTGGTGAATCTAGATGTGATCTTCTCCTGCGAACCTGCTAACTAAGGGGAATACCGGGCGGGCCGGTCTTCTCCTCTCCAATGCCTAAGTTAGTACAGTTGGGATGAATAGATAACTTAAGCATGTATGATAAGCAGTTGGAGAGATCAGTTACCTATTAAAGAGGATAGTTGAGGCCCTTATATAGGTGGTGGGGCGTGAGGTCTGGTCTTACTCTTCGATGTGGGACTGGTTTCCTTCTGTTCGCACACAAAAGGACAGCTCTGGCGGCCTGTTCGGCAGGCTGGCGTCCCCGGTCCCCTGGTTACAAGGTAGACTGCTGGACCTAGGGTCCGGGTGCTGGTGATCCTGCTCCGGGCCTCAGTCCGGCCCCGGATGCACTGGCTGCGGGTCTGTGGGCTTATGTAGCCCCTCTGTGGCTACTGTCAACATCCCTCTATTTACTAATAACACGTGCATCGCACAGGTACAAAGCTAGTATGTGATATTATGGCAGAAATATCACTTTGGTCATCGAATTTTGCTTCGCTCGACACTTTGGTCATCCAACTTTTAAAAATTTCATTTTGGTCATTCAACTAAACCACCGTTTATCACTTTGGTCACTCCGTCTCTTTTCTCTGTTAACTCAAGGGTAATTTGGGGATGAAGACAAAAACATATTTTACAGAGAAAAGAGACGGAGTGACCAAAGTGATAAACGGTGGTTTAGTTGAATGACCAAAATGAAATTTTTAAAAGTTGGATAACCAAAGTGTCGAGCGAAGCAAATTTCGATGACTAAAGTGATATTTCTCTCTAAATAATAAACTTAAACTTGATATCTATCGAATGTACTTTGATTAGATAAATACAAAAGGCTTAAGCATTTATCTTGTATAACAAGATAACTGAATATGTACTCATGCTTTAGAGTTGGATTAAAACTCTAGCTCCTGGGACTCTGCTCATTCACTCAATACACGTTGAAAATACAGCAAGAATACAATCTATGTTTTCAACCAATGAGCGCGCTTCATAGAAAGTTTTTATTGAGATCCTCATTCCAGCTTCTGCCAAGCTAAGAATTTCTAATGTCAATATTTTAATTAATATTTACTTTTAATTGAAGCTAATGTGAGAGCAGTGAAATCTTGTTTATTTGAGAACTACAATTGAACACACACTTGATCAATTGCCGCTTGTGAAAATAGCCAATATCTCTTGTGCAAATGCTCAACTAGATTTCATGGAAATTCTGCTTCGAAGTTCACCTGTTGATCGGATGCCTAAGCACGCAACACAATAATTACCCTATAAAAGATCGTTAGTAGTATAAGCAAGTAGGAATCGTTCTAGCCAGGGATTAAGGATACCTGAAATATGAGAGACAAAATATTCACAAATATATACATATACACACGAAATCGTAGGGGGTTTAGAGATGAGGTTCGGCAACCATAAGGCTGCCCCTAATGACCTAGATACGAAAGTTAAACCTAGAAACTACTATATACATATTTGGTCGACATCTTTCACACAAAGCTCAACACACAAAGCAATCAAAACACATAACAATCAAGTAATCAAGACTCAGGGCAGCAATTAAAGTGTTCTAGACTTGACTTAGTTCCAACCCAATTAGCTCCCTATAGGTATTACTAAACGATTAGACTTTCACAAGTACTTCAAAACCATCCTATAGATTTAATTATAAAGTTATACTAACCATAATTGAGAACTCCTATAGAAAACAATATGAAAAGCAAATCAACGCAAGTCTTTTTAGTTAGAAACAAGTTAACACTTAAGGCGTCACTCTTCATATTAGACAAGTATGTTCTTTAAATTACTCTAGTCTTGAAGAAACAACACAAACCAAACCAATCAAACTCGTTAATTTGACTTATGCATATTTCGGCTAAATGAGATCAATGTCCTACACATTGCAATTGCATAAAACACCAACCTTTAAGGCACAATGTTTCTATATCATTTAGCAAAGGAGTGAAAATGGGCAGTAGCATCCTTTTCTCGGCAGGGTAGTGACCTTGCTGTCTTGCAACTGGCATAACTTTCTCCTCAGTGATCTAATTGTCATGATTCCAAGTCTTGGCGAAACTAAACTCATAGAGCTTTCCATTCATATAATGCAAATCCTCTAGTTCCAAGTGATGCGTCGTACAGAAGTCCTGGAAGTCAGGACACAGTCCCAGGAAAATCATGTTAGTCTCTGGATCGTTTTGCTCAAACTGCCAAGTTGCCGCCATCTTTTGGGTGACTTCCTGAACTCTAATTTATCTAAAGTTTTGACACAATACACTTCAGCTTGCCAACTATATGTCTGCCAAATTTCATAAAATTTGGAAAAGAATAAATTTGTTTAACACAAGCCTCAAAATCACGAAAACAACATATTTTGCACTTTTTCCTCAGATTTCTATACTTAGTCCTTTTTCTGACAATTAAGCACATTTTTCCGAAACTCTACCAAAGCGACACTAAACTATATTATGACTCTATCTTACTCTAAATAGACTGAAAAAAGCACAAATAGGGGATAATAACTCATTAATATCGTCGCACATTGTGCTCTTATCATTTGTGCTTGAGAGAATGATTGTTCAACCTTCATCTGCCGATGGTTTGTCAAACCTAGTAAAAGAATTACTTCTGGCTAAGCGTGAATCAAAGCGTGCAGAGATAATGATATTGGACCCATAATTCATCAATGAGAGATTGAGAGTTTCAGCGGCCTAGAGGACTTTCTAGCAGAGATGAAATTGGGCATGGAATAAAGCTTGCTCCTAGTCTATTTATATATATGTATGTTTGTTGAGACTTATTTTCTTATTTTCCATGCAAATTCGCACCGTCTAGGTCTGGAGTTTTCCTATCTATTGTTGTGCATCTTAAGTGCAACTTTGAAGTTTGTTTATTTTTTTTCTTTTTCCATATATTTATTCCACCGTCTAAGTTTGGATTTGTATTTTTCTTCAGTAAGGTTTCTATATCATTTGTTAGTATATGTCTTGAACTAGTCGTCTGGTGGTGCTGACAGAGGCGGAGATCTCGCTGCCCGGTCAGCGAGTCGGGGTCCAGGGGCGACGCGCCCTAGTTTTGGGGGTTCGGGGGCAACGCCCCCGAGGCCCACGATATCTGTTATGTTGGGCTAGGTTTTTCCTTTTGGGTTTAGTATATAAACATCCTAAACCTAATTGTATTCAGTATTCTGTTTTCCTCAAGATAAATAAACTGCTCTCCTTTACCCGTGGACGTAGCCAACACATCGTTGGTTAACCACGTAATTCTGTGTTTTTTCTTACATTCGTTATAACAAATTGGTATCAGAGCTTCAGGCTAGGTCTGAATTCTGGTAAGAAAAAAAATGTCTGGTTTAAACGTGAAGATTGATAAATTCACGGGGAGAAACAGTTTCAGTTTATGGCAGATCAAGATGCGAGCCTTGTTAAAACAACAAGGGATGTGGGCGCCGCTTGTGACGAAGTCGGTGGATCCAGAAGACGTTGAGATGGCCATTCTAGAGGAGAAGGCACACTCGTCAATCTTGTTGTGTCTTGCAGATGATATCATCACCGAGGTCGCAGAGGAGGAAACTGCGGCTGGTCTGTGGTTGAAGCTTGAGAGTCTATACATGATGAAGTCTTAAACCAACAAGTTGCTTCTAAAGCGACGTCTGTTCCGTCTGTGAATGGAAGAAGGTACGACTCTAAGAGATCATTTAGATCAATTAAACACAATTCTATTAGAGTTGCGTAATATTGATGTTAAACTTGATGATGAGGATGCTGCCTTAATTCTGTTGGTATCTCTACCTTTGTCGTATGAGAATTTTGTGGATTCTCTTATTGGTGGGAGAGATACTCTGACCCTGGAAGAGGTTAGATCATCTCTTCATACTAAAGAGATGCGTCATAAGGCGACCAGTACAAGTTCAGACAGTCAGGCTGTTGGTTTGGTAGCCAGTGGAAGTATGGGACAGGGAAACTCGAGGAGGAAGAAGACATTCAAGAAACCAGTTTCAAAGGGTCCCAAATCTAATGACGTCTGTAACTATTGTAAAGAGAAGGGACATTGGAAAAACGAATGTCCAAAGAAGAAGAAGCAGCATGAAAAAGCTTCTGGTACTGCTGCTGTAGCAGATGATGACACCGATTCTGAAGAGGGATATGCCCTAGCTGTAGATGCAGACACATATCACAGGGATGTATGGATTTTAGATACTGGGGCGTCTCATCACATATGTCCACACAGGGAGTGGTTTTCAACCTATGAGCAGATAGATGGAGGCAATATCTCTATGGCTGACAGTTCTCCACGTAAGGTGGTTGGAATAGGCTCAATCAAAATAAGAACACATGACGGTAAATTTTGTACATTGAATGATGTTAGGCATGCTCCACACATGACGAAGAATCTGATCTCTTTGGGTCTACTAGACAGTAAAGGGTTCAGGTACAATGGTGAAGGTGGAGTTCTGAAAGTCTACAAGGGTTCTAATGTGGTCCTAAAAGGTTTCCAACGGGGTACTTTGTATATTTTGCAAGTTTCTACACTGTCAGGTTTTGCTACTGTTGCATCATCAGATGTTCACAAGGATGATATGACCAAGATATGGCACATGAGGCTCGGTCATATGAGTGAAAGAGGGATGCAAACACTGTCAAAACAAGATCTTCTTGGTGGCCACAAGGTAAAGGATCTTGGTTTCTGTGAACACTGTATTTTTGGGAAGCTATATCGCAGTAAGTTTCCTAAAGCAATTCATAGAACTAAAGGCACGCTTGATTATATTCATTCTGATTGTTGGGGTCCTTCTCGTGTTGATTCTTTGGGAGGTCACAGATATTTTGTGTCTATGATTGATGACTACTCAAGAATGACTTGGGTGTTCGTGATGAAGCATAAAAGTGACGCTTTCAAGAACTTCAAGCAGTGGAAGGCATTAGTGGAAAATCAAACAGGGAAGAAGATCAAGCGGCTGCGAACTGATAATGGTCTGGAATTTTGTTCTGCTGAATTTGATGAGTTCTGCAAGTCTGAAGGTATTGCGAGGCATCACACAGTCCGGAATACATCACAGCAAAATGGTGTAGCAGAACGTATGAATCAGACACTTTTGGAGAGAGCTAGGTGCATGCTCTCTAATGCTGGATTAGAAAGAAAGTTCTGGGCAGAAGCGGTGACTACTGCATGTTATCTGATAAATCGTGGACCTCACACAGGTATACATCTCAAAACACCTTATGAGATGTGGTCTAGTAAGTCTGCTGATTACTCCAATCTGAGGGTTTTTGGGTGTACTGCTTATTATCATGTAAGTGAGGGTAAGTTAGAACCAAGAGTTAAAAAAGGAGTGTTTGTAGGCTATGGGGATGGGGTTAAAGGTTTTAGAGTCTGGTCTCCATCTGAAAAGAGGGTTATACTTAGTAGAAACGTAGTGTTTGATGAAAATTCTATGTTTAACCCTACTGTGAAGTCTACTATTGTATCAGAAAAGTGTAGTGTTGAGAGACAGGTGGAGCAACAAGTCACTCAAGATGAGAGTGAACCACAAGAAGAAGATCAACACTTACATTCAGAAACAGAACCAATGGCAGTTAATCAGCATAGTTTGGCTCATACTTAGGAGAGCAAATTTTGGGCAGCCCCTCACAAGGTATGGCTTTGAGGACATGGTGGCTTATGCACTTCAGGTTGCTGAAGAGGTGGATCCTTATGAGCCATCCACCTACAAGGAAGCAGTTACGTGTACAGAGTTTACCCAATGGCTTGCTGCAATGGGAGATGAGATGGAGTCACTTCACAAGAATCAGACTTGGGAATTGGCTAAACGACCTCAGGGGAGAAAGATCATCACTTGTAAATGAGTTTTCAAGAAGAAAGAAGGGTTGTCACCTGCTGAGGGCATTAAGTATAAAGCTCGGGTAGTTGCAAGAGGGTTCCATCAGAAAGAGGGAGTAGATTACAATGAGATTTTCTCACCTGTGGTCAGACATACTGCTATCAGGGTGCTACTAGCCATAATTGCACATCAGAATCTGGAGCTTGAACAACTAGATGTGAAGACAGCTTTTCTACATGGAGAGTTGGAAGAGGAGATATACATGACTCAGCCAGATGGTTTCCAAGTTCCTGGAAAAGAAGACTATGTTTGCAAGTTGAAGAAGTCTTTGTATGGACTAAAGCAGTCTCCTAGACATTGGTACAAGAGGTTTGATAGCTATATGATAGAGATAGGCTACAACAGGAGTTCGTATGATTGTTGTGTCTATTACAACAAGGTAACAAATGGTTCCCTCATTTATCTAGTCCTGTATGTAGATGACATGTTGATAGCTGCAGATAACAAGCCTGATATCCAGAAGTTGAAGGGTCTTCTCAGTGCAGAGTTTGAGATGAAAGATTTGAGAACAGCCAAAAAAATTCTGAGAATGGAGATTTACAGAGATAGAAGTCAGAAGAAGCTTTTCTTATCACAGAAAGGTTACATCCAGAAGATATTGTCCAGGTTTGGTATGTCTACTTCAAGGTCTATAGATACTCCCAGTGCTGCGAATATTCATTTGTCTACTGCGTTTGCACCTAAATCTGCTGAGGAGAAGGAGTACATGTCTCGAGTTCCCTATACTAGTGCAGTAGGAAGCTTGATGTATGCTATGGTTTGCACTAGGCCTGATCTTGCACATGCTGTTAGTGTTGTCAGCAGGTTTATGGGTGAACCTGGAAAGGAACATTGGCAAGCTGTGAAGAGAATTTTCCGGTACCTCAAAGGTACGTCTGATGTTGGTCTCATTTATGGAGGTGATACAACGTGTTTAGTAACAGGCTATTCAGATAGCGATTATGCTGGAGATGTTGATACCAGGAGATCTATGACTGGTTATGTTTTCACTCTTGGTTGCTCTGTTGTTAGTTGGAAAGCTACTTTGCAGCCTACACTGACTTTGTCTACAACTGAAGCAGAGTACATGGCTTTGACAGCAGCTGCAAAGGAGGGAATATGGTTGAAGGGACTAGTCAGTAGTCTTGGTCTACATCATGATCAGGCTATTGTATATTGTGACAGTTTGAGTGCAATATGTTTGGCAAAGGATCAGGTTCATCATGACAGGACTAAACACATTGATGTCAGGTATCATTTTCTGAGAAGTGAGAGTAAAATTAAGGTGAAGAAAGTGGGTACTGCTGATAATCCCACTGATATGTTCACCAAGCCGGTTCCGCACAACAAGTTCCAACATTGCTTGGACTTGCTAAATGTTACAAGCTGTTAGTTGTCCTTTAGGGGCAACATCTGAGGCAGAGGAGTTGTTTGTACATCTGGCATTATTATGATGCATCTGGTATATCTGTTTTTTGTGAGAGGATTCAAGTCAAGGTGGAGATTTGTTAGTATATGCCTTGAACTAGTCGTCTGGTGGCGCTGACAGTATTCTGTTTTCCTCAAGATAAATAAACTGCTCTCCTTTGCCCGTGGACGTAGCCAACACATCGTTGGTGAACCACGTAATTCTGTGTTTTTTCTTACATTCGTTATAACATCATTGTTATGTTGTTTTTGATTTGAAGTTTGTTCTATCAGAAAAGATACTTGAAGGAATGTCTTTGGCTTTGAATCTTTGACGTGCAAAAGAATTATGGAAAGTTAAATTTGAGCAAATACAGAGCCCCATGAACTTGTTTAGCCTTGCAACAGTGCAGTTCTGAGTTCCGATTCTCCTTAGAGCTAACCATGAGGACTCCACCTTTATTAGTACTAATTCTTCTTTTATATATATGAGTGACATATATTGTCTGGATATTACTCTATTAGTTGTGATGGTAGAATGATGTATGAGTGCTTAAATTCTTTGCGTAGCACGTACTACTCTATTTTCTCTACATATCACCATGCATGCTGCTTCAGAATCGAGAAATCGTTTGTCTTTGTCGCTTGGTCTGGACGGCTCGACCTGGCTATGCTCATCACAGTTGCCACTACCAGAAAAAAGGCTTTTGCCGACGAAAAAAACAAAAAACGGCCGACGAAACCAATTTTCGTCGGCTATTCTCAATAATGGCCGACGAAAATTGTTTTCGTCACTAAAAAGAAAAAAATCGTCGGCTATTCTCCTAGAATGGCCGACGATTTTTTTTTTCGTCCCTAAAAAAAAAAGTGGTCGGCTATTCCCACTGAATGGCCGACAATTTTTTCTTTCGTCGCTAAAAAAATTATTTCGTCGCCTATACCCCCTAGAATGGCTGACGATTTAAAAATTTCGTCGCCTATTCTCTGAAAGTATAGCCGACGAAAATTTTAGTAAGTTTGGCCGACGAAATTGTCATTTTCGTCGGCTATAAGTTTATATATTTTCAGATCAAAACCCGGTTTACTGCAGATTTAGCGTCCGGCGTCCGAATGACGATTGTGATACCATTCCGGAAAGGGAACGACGCCAGGAATCAAACTCGTGGCTTTTCCACGATGTGTGTGCCTTTTCGGGCTTTCGAGTTCGTTTAGTGCCTCAAAACGGTAGTTTAATATGTTTTCAAGATTTAAGTTTTCTAATTTATTTTGTTTTAAACCATTGCTTCATCCTTCAAATGCAAAAATGTTGCGAAATAAGATATGACCGAAATAATGAAATACGTCTACAGTTGAAAAATGACAAGATTCTGATAAAATCTGAGTGTCGAAAGATGCGGTCAAAGGTTTTATTCTTTCGTTTCCCTAATGGTAGCGTTACCTTCGGTAAATATTTTGAGGAAAATTTTTATACGATTAGTTGCATCTCATCGATTTGAAACTATTATCTGTTGAAGGTCAGGTAAAAAAACATCATTTAGACAGTCCAATTACCATTTCTAAGCGTTTAGAGGTTTGACTCACCCGGTTAACCGTTCCGATCGAGCCTTTAACGTTGTCAGCTGAAGTTGGATTTTTTTCCATACATGTATTTAATCTAAAAGGTGATATCTGACGGTTGAAATAGATTTTCTAAACTTTTACATTCAAAATCAGAACATATGCACTAATGTTCCTTAACTTGTTTACTAAGTGTTTAAGTGAATGTATAGTTTCAAATAGTTACTATACGTCCACTCTTCAAATGCAAATATGTCGTCAAATAAGATATGACCGAAATAATGAAATACGTCTACGGTTGAAAAATGACAAGATTCCGATAAAATCCGTGTGCTGAAATAATGAAATAAGTCAAAACCCGGTTTACTGCAGATTTGGTGTCCGGCGTCCGAATGATGATTGTGATACCATTCCGGAAAGGGAACGACGCCAGGAATCAAACTCGTGGCTTAGCCACGATGTGTGGGCATTTTCGGGCTTTCGAGTTCGTTTAGGGCCTCAAAACGGCAGTTTAGTATGTTTTCATAGAATAGCCGACGAAACATTGTAAATCGTCGGCTATTCTCTAATTAGATTTCGTCAGCTAAACTCTTGTGCCGCCGTTGGATGGCTCAGATCCGACGATGTTCATAGAATAGCCGACGAAATATTGTAAATCGTCGGCTATTCTCTAAGTTTAGCCGACGAAAATTATATTTCGTCGGCTAAACTCTTGCGATCCGCGCCTTTTTATTGTCCGCCGTTGGATGGCTCAGATCCGACGGCTGTTGATCTTCCAAAGTATAGCCGACTAAATATATTAAATCGTCGGCTATTCTCTAAGTATAGCCGACGAAATATATTAAATCGTCGGCTATTCTCCTTTTAAATCTTTTAAATCGCTTCCTCCCGCCTTTTTTCTCTCCTTCTTCCCCCCCTCCTCCTCCTCCTCCTCCTTCCCCTCCTCCTCCTTCCCCTCCTCCTCCGGCCTCCTCCTCCTCCTTCCCCTCCTCCTCCTTCTCCTCCTCCTCCGGCCTCCTCCTCCTCCTTCCCCTCCTCCTCCTTCTCCTCCTCCTCCGGCCTCCTCCTCCTCCTCCTTCCCCTCCTCCTCCTCCTCCTCCTCCTTCCCCTCCTCCTTCCCCTCCTCCTCCGGCCTCCTCCTCCTCCTCCGATCCGGTATTTTTTTTTTGCCCAAAATGCAGTTATAGCCGACGAAATTGACATTATTTCGTCGGCTATAACTTTAAAATATTAATATATTCCAACGAAATAGCCGACGAAATAGCCCAAATCGTCGGCTATACTTTAGAACAAATAGCCGACGAAACCAAATTTCGTCGGCTATAACTTTAAAATATTAATATATTCCGACGAAATCGTCGGCCATACTCGAAAATAGCCGACGAATTTCGTCGGATATTTGACCAAGCTTTGGTCGACGAAATCATTTTCGTCGGCCATAATTCGTCGGCCAAGGTTGGAATGGCCGACGGTGTTGTTTTTTTCGTCGGCCATTACTTTTACCGACGGGCTTTTACCGACGAATTATAACCGACGAAATTTTCGTCTGTAGAAAGAATAGCCGACGAAAATTTGGAATAGCCGACGAAAAAAATTTCGTCGGCTATTCTGTCAAAGCTGGTAGTGTGCAACTGTGAGCTGTCTACTATTTTCTCAGTTAGTTACTTAGTTGCTAATCAACAGGTCACTAAACTTCTTTATATCTATCTCATATATACATGGTAGTAGAGATGGTGGCATGGATGAACCACCTTCCAGTTCATCTATCCTTGCTAGCTTCTGATCATCTGATGTAAGGGTCGAAAGTCATCGATCAAGTTCCTCTCCTTAGTTAGCAGACTCCAGGTTAATTATATGACATGCGGCATTGCAGCATGTGATAGTACCTTTGAACATGCAATATTTGTATTTATGATGGAAAAACTTCTATATTTAAAACAAATTTGAAACAACGGCTAGTTTTTAACAGGAAGTTTTTTTATGGGTATTTTTAGAATGCTTAATTTATGTCTACTTTCACTACTAAGAACAAATCGTCGGTCACTTTTTGTTTCTCCTATTTTTATTGGGACAAACTATCCCAAATGCAAATATGCAAGTATGTTGATTAGGGATAGTTTTGCACAAGAAGAATAGCGTAGGGGTCAGTGTATAAATTAGCCATTTCTCTTTTGGCGCAGAAAGAAAAACATACTTAGCATAGGGATCAATATGCAAAAAGATAGCTTTAGGGGAACCATGTGTGCAAAAGCTGACCTATAAACTTTCCCTTACTCGTTCTCATTCCCACTATTTCCCCAAACCTTCCTTGCTTCCTTCGAGCTCTTTGTTTTAGTTTCTCTAATCGAGCTTTTTTTTAATAATCATCATGTGTCTCCCTTTAATCCCTCAACCCAGTCAGTTGCCGATCCATATCTCTTAAAATCCATACAGACGCCGCCGCCTTCTTCTCCGTGGTGTCGAGTAAACTGAAGAAGAAGAACAAGAGCCACCCACAAGATCACCAAGATCAATCTTTATACAAGGTTTGTTATTCTTCGAACCCAGCAATAACAAACCTTGATGATCTTTTTTCAAATTAACCCGAGTAATTTCTTGAAGGTATTCTGGGTACGGTTCACTTAATTCATCCCATTCAACCCATTAAGAATCATTAATCTTGATGATATTCTAGGTACGTTTCACTTTATTCATGTAATCAAACAACCATATTGTAACTGTTACAATTTGATGTTTTGACAGGGAACAGTTTGAAGATGGAAATGGAGTTAGATAGAATTAGCAACTTACCAAATGATGTTACAGAAAAGATTTTGTCATGTTTGCCGCTTAAGGAGGCTGTAAGGACAAGTATTGTATCCAGAAAGTGGAGGTACACATGGGACATGCTTCATTCTCTTGTCTTTGATGATGAGTGTGTCTCGACTCAAAGTCATCCAACCAGCAGGTTTGTGAATATCGTTGATCATGTACTCTTACTTCACACTGCCGCCATACACAAGTTCAAGCTTTCTTCTCGAAGTGTTGAGATAGCCACTAGTGACATGGATCGATGGATTTTTCATCTATCTAGAAACCATGTCATCAAAGAGATGATACTTGACAATTTTAAAGGGGACTTCTACGACATTCCGTCTTGTTTGTTTTCTTTTCAAAATATCATTCATTTAGAGTTATTCAGGTGTTTGCTGCATCCTCCTTCCACATTCAAAGGCTTTGGCAGCTTGAAGAGCCTTGATATTCAGTCTGTTACTTTGGCCCAAGATGTGTTTGAGAACTTGATTGGTTGCAGCCCTCTGCTTGAGATATTGAAATTGCAAGAATGTGATGGTTTCCCCAATCTCAAGATTGATGCACCCAAGCTCCGGTTTCTTTACGTAGTAGGGATCTATGAAGAATTTACCTTCCTGGATTCAAATCTTGCAGATGCTTCGTTTGATTTGCAGGTCAATGTTTATAATGTTTATCCAAGAGGGAATCGTAGTAAATTTGGGAATTTGCTCAAGTTTTTTGATCACCAGCTGCCTCAAATTCAAAGGCTCACTATAAAGAGGCACTTTCTAAAAGTAATGATTTTGACTAGGAAGTTTTATTGGTTATTTAGTTATCAATGAAGTTGTCATAGGAATTTAACCATATTCATTGATAATTTGATATATTGTTAATTTGCTGCCTACATTTTGCTGCAGTACTTGTCTATTGGGGCCTTGCCAGAGAAGCTCCCTAAACCATGCCAATATCTCAATTTTCTTTCTGTAGACCTGAACTTCGACAATCCGGATGAAATATCAACTGTCTTATGTCTTCTGAGAAGCTCCCCAGCTCTACAAGAATTACAAATTCTGGTTAGTTAAAAAGTTTGTATCAATTTTTTTTAATTTTTATATTTGTCTAATTTGTAGAGCTCTTGTAGGTGGACCCCGAAAAAGATCATGCTGTTGTTGGAGAAGTGAATTCGTGTTTATATGACAACTACCACTGTGCATATCCTCGACTCCGATTTGTGAAAATAACGAATATCTCTGCTGAAAAAGCTCTACTGGATTTCATCGAATGTCTGCTTCTAAGTTCACCTGTGCTCGAGAGAGTGACTGTTAAACCTGCTTCTGTCGATGGTCTTTTGAAGCTTGTAAAAGATTTACTTTTGTTCAAGCGTGATTCAAAGCTTGCAGAGATAATGGTTTTGGACCCATAATTCATCAATGAGAGTTGCATGCAGCAGCTGAGAGGCCTTTCTTGCTGAAATGAACGTAGGCTTGGAGTTGTTTGCTACTAGTCTTCTTTTTGCTACTAGTCTTTTTACCTGATATAAGTCTGTTTGCTTGGAAAAATATCCTTGTTTTATCCAAATTCTACTGTCTAAGTTGTGAAATTTGCTTGCCAGTTGTTGTGCATCTTGAGTACATTGTTTGTTGATAAGCAGAGGTGAGAACATTTCTATGTGTTTGAATCAATTGATGACAAGTAACTGAATAAATGATACATGTGAAGAAGTATGGGATCATAACTTTGTGTCTTATCAAATAATTAAAGGCTAATGCCAACATGCAGGAGCTGCCGCAGACACAGCACCAAGTACTTGTTCAACCAAAGTCTATTTTCCATAGAGCTGATGGAGATGACTCCGGGTTAATATTTGGCTACTACTCAGTTCGCTGGGAACATAATAGTAGAAACTTAAACTCCAATTCTATGTTTAATTATCTTCTCAGTGTTTAAACCTGCACTGTCCAATATCTGATTAGTTACTTGTTTGACTATTTCGAAAGCTGATCAGTTAAATTAAGTATCAGAAATATAACTCTAATTAATTCATTGCTTATGGAGTTATGGAATGCATAAGCTATCTAAAGTGTATGAGTCAAATGAATGTACCTAGAATAACATCAAGACTAATTACTTCTTTAGCTTATCTGAAACGCTAGTTGCCAAAGTATTCTATATATATTATGAAATAATTGAAAGGGAGTGCTGGCCCACAGCCCCACACTCACCTTAGTGTCAAGTGGCAATGAGAAAAACATACTAGATAAAAATTCGAATATTTTATTTTCATTCTTACCTTTTATAAATTTAAAAAAGTATTTCAATAACTTTAAAATGAAATATTTAACTTTCATTTGCCCAGCCAACATCATTTGGTCTAATTTCATCATTTTTCCTTTGTAAATAGGAGGTTGTAAATTCGACTCATGACACACTTGATGTTTTTGAATTTATTTATTTGATTAAATTTATTTTTTTGAATATATATATATATATATATATATATATATATATATATTTGTAATATAACAGGTGTCAGTTCATTGAAGTAAAACATCCGGACTACAAGCAATGACAGAAGAAAACCCTCAGTTGAGAAATCTAAAGCTAGTCGAAGACTACTCAAACGTAATAAAATCATGTGATGAGGCTTAAATGATGCAAGAACGATATGACGGGAAACTTATATGGAGGTGATTAAACAAAATAGTAATTTCAGCCTTGTGAGAAAATCAATTTTAATTGTGATATGAAAATTTGAGAATGATGTGAATGATCAGCTGTGAAATTAGGTAAAAACAAGGTCATATGAGACACTGAGATAATAATTTAGTATGTTTTGCTAACAAAAGTAGAAACATGGTCATATCGAGACAATAATTTACGGCTTCTATAATTTTACACATTGAGCTTGTTTTGTACGTTGCAAAGTGTATTTTTTTTTCTCTAATTTTTTTTTAATATTCAATGCCATCAGTTTTATAATCACTTGTAGGCTGTATGATGGGACACGAATCCATCAAGGAGATTGAACAAGAAATTAAAGAAACATGAAGGAAATTAAACAAGAAATTAAAGGAAATTGAAAAGAAGTAAATTAGGCAAGTTTGATATTCATTCGATAAGCTTTACAAATAGAGGCAGACAAACTTATATAACTCCATCTACAGATAACCTACCCATTAATAGCATGACCCGGATCGAGTAAATTGTAGAGCCCAAAATAGTTAAACAACCCACATATGCATTAACCCACCTAATTAAGTAACTACAACATAAGAGTCACTGTAGGCCTACTAACCCATTCAAAAACCCTACCCAATTCACTCGCGTGCGGCGTGCCTAATGAAATTCACTTCAGCCCAAAAAGAAAAACACAGCTCCTCCCGCAGCCTCCACACTCTAACCTCTCCGCCTCTCGCCATCTCCTGTTTGACCCGAACCCGACATTCCAGCCCGATCTCGCGCCGCCGACATCTTTTACTCTTTAACACAGCTTTCTGACCTCCGATAATCGATTCAGGTCAGGTTTTGGTGAGCTGCAGCATCACTGTGTGCCTCTTAGAGAGTCGGCTCTCTTGCTTCCGCGTCGCATTGTTAACTACACAGCTACTGGAGAGGTTTGGTTTAGTCTCAACCCTAATTGAGTTTTGATTAATGTAACTAGAATATCATCAAGAGTCGAGCTTTCCTAGTATAGACAACCATTGTAACTGTTCTAAGTTGATATCTGATGAGGAAAGTTTGAAGAATTCCTAGTTCCACTTAGGGTCCTTACCCATTTGAGTGATTGAGTTAGATTAATGCCGAGGATGAAGATGATGAAAATGGATATGGAGTTGAATAGAATTAGCAACTTACCAAATGATGTTACAGAAAAGATTTTGTCACTTTTGCCCCTTAGGGAAGCAGTGAGGACTAGTGTTTTATCGAGCAAGTGGAGGTACAAATGGGACATGCTTCAAACTCTAGTCTTTGATAATGCTTGTGTCCCGACTCAAAGTCAATTAACGGGCAGCTTTTCGGATATAGTTGATCATGTACTCTTACTTCACACTGGCCCTATATACAAGTTCAACCTTTCTTGCGAATATAAGCTGGCCACTAGAGAAATGGATCGATGGATTCTTCATCTATCAAAAAACACTTGCATCAAAGAAATGATACTTGAGATTCGGAGAGGGGTTCCCTACAACATTCCATCATGTTTGTTTTCTTGTCAAGATATTGTTCGCTTGAGATTATTCAGGTGTTCTCTAAACCCTCCTCCGTCCACATTTAAAGGCTTCGCGAGTTTGAAGAACTTTTATTTTGAGAGGGTTACTATGGCCCAAGATGTGTTTGAGATGATGATTGGTTACAGCCCTCTACTTGAGAGATTGATAATGGTAAATTGTGATGGTTTCACCAATGTCAAGATTAATGCACCGAAACTCCGGTTTATTTACATGATGGGGGTCTTTCAAGATTTTAACCTCGTTGGTTCCACAAATCTATCGTCGCTTACTTTTCAATGCAGTTCAATGTTCATGAAAGTCCTTGTAGTTCGGGCAATTTGATCAAGTTTTTCTGTGATCACCCTCATATTCAAAACTTAACGATAAATAGGTACTTTTTAAAGGTAATGCATTTAAAGGTTCATAAATTATGTGGCCATCATTGATGTTGCTATTGGAATTTGACCATATTAACTTACTGTGCTCTTTTCTTCTTGAACTCTGCTGCAGTATTTGTCTATTGGTGTATTGCCAGAAAAGCTTCCCAAATTATGTCGATATCTGAATTTTCTTGCTCTCAGCATAAGCTTTGATGATCCTCTTGAAATTTCAACTGTGCTATGCCTTCTGAAAAGCTCCCCTGCTCTCCGAGAACTACATGTTATGGTGAGTTTGAATTTCTACACTATAAGTATTTCAATTAGTAATGACAGCGAATTTGTCAAAACTCCCAGTTTTTGATATTATAGAGCTCTTTGTAGGTTGACCCTGAAAATGATCAAGCTGCTGTGAGAGAAGTGAAATCTTGTTTATATGATGACTACAATTGCGCACACACTCGACTGAGGCTTGTGAAAATAACCAGGATCACTAGTGCAAAAGCTCAACTAGATTTCGTAAAGTTTCTGCTTCTTAGTTCACCTGTGCT
The DNA here is from genome assembly GCA_963682095.1 of Potentilla sterilis. NCBI lineage: Eukaryota > Viridiplantae > Streptophyta > Magnoliopsida > Rosales > Rosaceae > Potentilla > Potentilla sterilis. Next base: position 52,815,948 of record OY821757.1, read on the forward strand.
TGAGAGAATGACAGTCCAACCTTCTTCTGCAGAATGTTTTTCAAAGCTAGTAGAAGAATTACTTCTGTTTAAGCGTGATTCAAAGAGTGCAGAGATAATGGTTTTGGACCCATAATTCATCAATGAGAGTTGTTGCAGATGTGACCTCATTCTAGCAGACATCAGTCTCGGCATGGTGTTCAGTTTTCTACTAGCCTATATATAAATATTGATGTATAATATGTCTTTGGATTTGAATCTTTGGCTAGTAACAAACTTGTTTAGCCTTGCAACAACGCAATTCTGAGTTCCCATTCCACAAGTACTCCAGCTTAATTAGTACTTGGTGGGATCACCTCATAGTAGAATTTTAAGTGCTTAATTGTTTGCTTACTACTGCTCTATGTTCTCTATACCCTTGCCGCATCGGAAATGATTTGTCTGTCACCTGGACATATGTTCATCGCAGTTGCAACTGTGTAGCTCAACAGGTCACTAAAACTTCTTTATATTTCTCTGAGGCACCTTGGTATTCACCTCTGTTTCCAAAAGTCATTCCTGATGACTTGATAGAAGGGGTTGGTACTCTTTTCCCTATTATTATACCAAAAGTTGAACAATACATCTTCTTTCCGGGTCAAAAGAAAACGTACTCGACATGCACAGTAAATGATGAGCAAATTTCACTGCCTAGACGGTGGAAATTTGGAAGGAAACTGGAATACTTTTCTAAACAAACAGACATACATCATGTATAAAGATTAGTAGCTTCTAATGGTGTTTACCTTCTCGATCCAGCCCTAGATTTTGTATATACGTTGTGCTTAATTTAACTTGCACTGTCCAATTCCTGGCCGGTAACCAGGTTGATGACTTGTTTTCGGTCCTAAAAAAAATAAATAAATAAAGCCCGAGCTCAGACCGAATTTTAGAATTTCTTATCAGTCTTTAATCAGGCCGGTCTTTAAAAATTTTCAACTCGACTAATTTCGATTTTTTTTTTTATTTTCAGGCCGGGTTTTTGTTCATTCGGCCCAAACGCCCGGCCCTAATTGGAACTGTGAGCTTCCTATATAAGCCATCCCTATTCAAAAACCCTATAATCTCACAGCTCCTCCCGCAGCCTCCATACCCCATTGTCCGCCTCTCCTCTCTGCCCCCAACCCGATTGCATGGCCCACCATTCCAACCCGGACTCCGCCGCCGCCGACATCTCCTCCTCATCTACCTCCACCATCGTTCGCAAATCCCCCAGCCTTTCTGACCTCCGTTAATCGATTCTGGGAGAGTCGGTTCTCTTGCTTTAAGAGGTTTGCTTTAGTCTCACCCCTATTAGAATTTTTATAATGTAACTAGAATAATATCGTTTACCTTGTAACTTTTCTAAGTTGATATTTGATGTGGAAAGTTTGAAGAATTCCTAGTTCCATTTAGATTCTTAATATCGCTTACCCATTTGAGTGATTGAGTTAGATTGGTGAGAATGAAGATGATGAAAATGGAGATGGAGTTAGATAGAATAAGCAACTTACCTGATGATGTTACAGAAACGATTTTGTCATGTTTGCCGCTTAAGGAGGCAGTAAGGACAAGTATTTATCCATAAAGTGGAGATACCAATGGAAGATGCTTCAAGCTCTAGTGTTTGATGATGATGAGAGTGTCTCGAATGAATGTACCTTCAGCTTTGTGAATGTCGTTGATCATGTACTCTTACTTCACCCTGGCCCCATTCACAAGTTCAAGCTTTCTGGCGAAGATGAGCTAGCCATTAGAGACGTGGATCGTTGGATTTTTCATCTTTCGAGCAAGCCTGTTATCAAAGAAATGATCATATATATTAGGAGTGGAAATCCCTACAACATTCCGTCCTGTTTGTTCTCTTTTCAAGATATTGTTCATTTGGAATTACTCGGGTGTTTGCTATACCCTCCTCTGTCCACATTAAAAGGCTTCAGGAGTTTGAAGACCCTTGATTTAGAGCTTGTTACTATGACGCAAGATGTGTTTGAGAACCTAATTGGTTGCAGTCCTTTGCTCGAGAGATTGGACTTGATAGATTGTGGTGGTTTCACCAATCTCAGTATTGAAGCACCAAACCTCCGGTATATTTACATAGATGGGGTCTTTCAACAACTTAACCTCGTGAATTCCTCAAAGCTTGTGGATGCTACCTTTGATTAATTTGCAGGTCAATGTAGACCAAAGTCCTGGTCGTTCTGGCAATTTGATCAAGTTTTTTCATCAGCACCCTCATATTCAAAGGTTAACTATGCACGGGAACTTTTTACAGGTAATGCATTTGCCTGAAAGGATCATATATTATTTACCCATCATTAATCTTGCTATTGTAATTTGACCATATTCAGTGACTATACTCCTTTCTTCTTCAACTCTGCTGCAGTATTTGTCATTGGTCTATTGCCACAAAAGCTACCCAAACCATGTCAATATCTGAAATTTCTTGCCCTCGGCATAACCTTTCATGATCCTTTTCATGATCCTTGTGAAATTTCAACTGTGCTATGCCTTCTGAGAAGCTCCCCTACTCTCCAAGAACTAAATATTTTGGTTAGTTTTTTTTTCTTAGCAAGCTAAGAATTTCTACTGTAAATATTTAATATAGTATTGACCGTTAATTTGTCAAAATTTCCAGTTTTTGATACATAGAGCTCTTGTAGGTTGACCCTGAAGACGATCAACCTGCTGTGAGAGAAGTAGAATCTTGTTTATATGACGACTACAATTGCACACACACTCAACTGCGGCTTGTGAAAATAACCGATATCACTTGTGCAAAAGCTCAACTAGATTTCATAAAGTTTCTGCTTCTAAGTTCACCTGTGCTTAAGAGAATGACTGTTAGACCTGCTACTGTCGATGGATTTTCAAAGCTATTAAAAGAATTACTTCTGTTTAAGCGTGATTCAAAGGGTGCCGAGATAATGGTTTTGTAGCAGCTGATCGAGAGTTATGAGAGTTGTAGTAGCTGAGAGGACATTCAAGCAGAAATTAATGGGGGCAAGGAGTACAGTTTCCTACTAGTCTACATATAAATGTTGATGTATACGTCTCTTTGTTGTGACAAGTTTTGTATTACCAATCCAAATTTACACCGTCTAAGAGTATGAAATTTGCTCATCAGTTGGTTGTGCGCCTTATGCCTTTTAACTTGTAGGCTTATGCCTTAATAATCTATCTGATTTCTTCTGAATTCTGATTAGATAAATACAGGCTTATCCTTTTATCTTGTATAACAAAATAAATGAAGATATACACATGCAAATTGCAATAGAGTTGGATCGAAATTCTAACTCATTGATGGGACTGAGCGTCCACTCCTCTGTATAAGTAGTCTCTGTCTTCACTCGATACACGTTGAAAATACAGCAGTAATACCATCTAGGTTTTCAAATATTGAGCGGTAGCTTCACAGAGGGCTTGTATTGAGATCCTCATTCCAGATGGTTTTCCAAGAACCAGAAAAAGGTTGGTCGTCTAAGTCTCTAGTTCATTATTTCCGGACGTGATTCAATTCAACCTTCTTGTGATTACTCATTACGTACATGTGTTTGTGTAGATGATCTTGATGACTTTGAATATTGTATGAAACAGAGGCAGCACCGTGAACTTGTTTAACCAAGTGCTTTCGCAAAACAGGGTGTGCCACATTGATACGCTAGTTGTAAGTTCTTGGCCAAGATTCTATTAATTGAGAGGAGATCTCCAACTTGATTCAGAAATACAAGAAAGGCAAGAAGATCATTGGGTGAACCCAAATTGAATTACAATTAAATAAGGTGATTTAGTACCCGGATTCGAAGCAATAGATTAAGAAGGGCCAGCAATATTAAAGGCGTGCTAACTGGTTGGTAGCATTCATCATCTTCTAAACTTTTGTAATTAATCTGGTTTGGGTTAGTGAGTTAATTGCTGAAGATGTTGGATAGAATTAGCAATTTGCCAGATGATGTCACAGAGAAGATTGTGTCATGTTTGCCGCTTAGGGAGGCAACAAGAACAAGTGTCTTGTCCACCAAGTGGAGGTACAAATCGGCTATGCTACAAGATCTAGTGTTTGATTATGGTTGTCTCTCGACTAATGAAAGCAGCAGCACAACTATAGGGAACGTTGTTGATCATGTACTCTTACTTCATATTGGTCCCCTGCGCAAGTTCAAGCTTTATTACATTGGTTCTCTAGTCCTAAATGATATTGATCGATGGTTGAATCATCTGTCAAGAAACTCTATCAAACAGCTCGTACTTTCTCCATGGACATCGAATTGCTACAACATTCCATCATGTTTGTTTTCTTGTCAAGATATGGTTCGTTTAGAGTTACATAGTTGTTCGCTAAATCCTCCCTCCACATTCAGAGGCTTCAGAACTTTGAAGTACCTGAAAATTTGCTTTCTTATTTTGTCTCAAGTTGCGGTTGATAGTTTGATTTGCTGTAGTCCTCTGCTTGAGAGATTAACAATGCAAAATTGCTACGGTTTCACCAATATCAAGATTGATGCACCAAATCTCCGATATATTGACATTTTAGGTGATTTAGAATATGTTAACCTTGTGAATACCTCAAATCTTACTGATGCTTCAATCGATTTGAACATTAAGGCGAACCAGATACGAGGTCTGGGAAGTACTAGCAATTTGGTCATGGTTTTAAATCACCTGTCTCATATTCAAAGGCTCACTATTAAGAGGAACTTTCTGAAGGTAATCGATTCTCTATTTTCTTACTTTTGGTTAATGATCATGATCTTTTACATTACCATTGGAATTTTTTACCATATTCACTGATCCTATTGCTCTCTGCATCCATTCTACTACAGTATCTGTCTATTGGCAACGGTGCCTTGCCGCAGAAGCTTTCTAAACCATGCCAATATTTGAGTGTCCTTTCTTTGCACATCAACTTCAATGATGTAGATGAAGTGACGCAGTAGAAGGGTGGAAGGGTTGATCAACGTCGAACCCTCAATAGATGGAGAGCACAATCAACGTTGTACTCTATAGGATAGGTCTGGAATCCACCAGAAAACAAGAGATAAACTCTAAGGGTTTTGATAAAATTGATTAACTGATTGTATGCGATCCCAAAGGGGTGCTTAAATACTGAAAGAAAACCCTAGGGCAACTCTAACAAGGAAACCTAAAGCCCAAGGGATTAAAACAAAACAAGTCCAAAACAAACTAGAAAACTTAAAACTTGAAAACATCTTAAACTGCCGTTTTGGAGTCCTAAACGAACTCGAAAGCCTGAAAAGGCCCACACGTCGTGGCGAAGCTACGAGTTTGATTCCTGGCGTCGTTCCCTTTCCGGAATGGTATCACAATCGTCATTCGGACGCCGAATGCCAAAACTGTAGTAAACCGGGCTCTAAGCTTGATGGCGGACGACGTCTGGCGGATGTCGTTTGGCGGACGATGTCTGGCGGATATCGCCTGGCGGATGTCGTCTGGCGGATATCGTCTGGCGGATGTCATCTGGCGGATGAACCACCCTTGGCGGATGACGTTTCTGGCGCACGGCCTTTGACTTGCAACGGTCAAGCTGCTCTTCAATGTTGGCTGCCATCCTTCCTACATCAGTCTCCTCCACCTCTGAAGAACTCGACCCCGAGTTCTCTTCTGGATACAGAACCTCATCCTCTCGATACTCATGTATATCCGCCACGTTAAAGGTATTGGAAATATTCATAGAATCTGGAAGAGCAACAACATAAGCATTATCATTGATCTTCCGCAATACCTTGAATGGCCCATATTTTCGGGGCTGCAGCTTGTTGTAAGTTCCAACTGGGAACCTCTCCTTTCGTAGAAATACCATCACATCATCACCCTCTTTGAACACTTTAATCCGCCGATGCTTGTCCGCAGCAGCCTTATTTCTTGCTCCTGTAGCTTCGAGCTTAGCTTTGACTTCCATCTTGACAGCTTGCACATCTTCAGCCATACTTGCAGCAGCAACACTATATCCAGGAACCCTTGGTAATTTCACCAAATCAACCACATGCCTGGGTACAGAGGTATATACCAAAGCAAAAGGTGACTTTCCAGTAGCGCTATGCACAGCACTGTTATAAGCAAACTCCACCTGAGGTAAAGCTAAGTCCCACCCTTTCGGCTTCTCTCCACAAACACTTCTGATCATGTTTCCCAACGTCCTGTTTGTCACCTCTGTTTGTCCATCAGTTTGAGGATGAGCGGTGCTACTCCGATTCAAACTGGTTCCAAATTTTCTCCACAAAGTAATCCAAAAATGGCTGAGGAACTTGGTGTCCCGATCTGAAGTAATAGACGTAGGCACCCCATGCAGACGAACAACCTCCCTGAAAAACAGCTTGGCTATGTTACTTGCATCCGAAGTCTTTCTGCAAGCAATAAAGTGTGCCATCTTGGAGAACCTGTCAACCACCACAAAGACAGAATCCACTCCTCTTTGTGTACGAGGCAGACCTAAGATAAAATCCATTGCAAGATCCTGCCATATATCATCAGGAACAGGTAAAGGCATATAGAGGCCAGTATTCTGAGATTGACCCTTAGAAACCTGGCAAGTGTAGCACTTCCTGACAATGGCGCCAGCGTCTTTTCTCAGCTGAGGCCAGAAATACCTCTCTTCAAGGCTAGCAATAGTCTTGTCTCGCCCCAAGTGTCCTCCCATGCCTCCACCATGCAGATCACGGATTACCTTTTCTCTTAAAGAAGAGACTGGTATACAAAGCCGGTTACCTTTGAAAAGATAGCCCTCTTTGACATAGAAATCTGCCACTGGTTGATTCTCGCTACACTTGGCCCAAAGTTGTTTGAAATCTGCGTCATCTGCATATAACTCCTTCAAAACTTCAAAGCCTACAATCTCTTGTGCCAACGTAACCATCAAAGACGCTCTCCGACTCAGCGCATCTGCTACTTTGTTAAGAGTACCAGATTTATGTTGAATCACAAATGGGAATTTCTGTAAGAAACTCACCCAACGTGCATGCATCTTGTTAATAATCTTTTGGCTGTTAATAAACTTTAAGGCTTGATGATCAGTAAACAAGACAAACTCCCTCTGAATCAGGTAATGTTCCCATTGCCTCAGAGCTCGAAAAACTGCATAGAACTCCTGGTCATATGTACTCCATCGTTGACGAGCTTCACTCAATTTCTCACTGAAGAAAGCGACTGGTCTCTTCTCTTGGGATAAAACTGCCCCAATTCCCACTCCACTAGCATCACACTCAACCTGAAAGATTTTGTCAAAATCAGGTAGTGCAAGGACAGGTGCTGTACAAAGTTTTTCCTTGATTAGGGCAAAACTCTGCTCTTGCTTTTCTCCCCACTGAAATTTCCCTTTCTTCAAACACTCTGTGATAGGAGCAGTTATAGTACTGAAATCGCGTACGAAACGCCGGTAGAAAGTCGCCAAACCATGAAAACTGCGTACTTCAGACACATTCCTGGGAGCCGGCCAATCTCTAATGGCGCGGATCTTCTCATCATCAACTTGTATTACTTCTCTTCCCACTACAAAGCCTAGGAAGAGTAACTTGCTGGTGCAAAACGTACACTTCTTGAGATTAATGTACAATTTGTTTTCTTGCAACACTCTTAGAACTTGTAGTAAGTGCTCCAGGTGCTCTTCTTTGTTTCTACTATAGATCAGAATATCATCAAAATACACCACAACAAAAGATCCAATGAAAGGACGAAGAACCTGGTTCATAAGCCTCATGAAAGTGCTCGGTGCGTTTGACATTCCGAAGGGCATCACCAACCACTCATAAAGACCATCCTTGCTCTTGAAAGCTGTTTTCCACTCATCGCCAGTTCTGATCCGAATTTGATGATAGCCACTACGGAGATCGATCTTTGAGAACAACTGTGAACCCGACAACTCATCCAACATGTCCTCCAAACGTGGAATAGGGAACCTGTATTTGATGGTGATTCTGTTTATGGCTCTACTGTCAACACACATCCGCCATTGGTTACCTTTTTTAGGCACAAGAAGGACTGGAACAGCACAAGGGCTCAAACTCTCGCGGATGAACCCCTTTTTAAGTAAGTCTTCAATTTGCTCCCTTAGAATCTCATTCTCCTTGGGACTCATACGATAATGTGGTAGGTTAGGTAAGCTAGCTCCAGGAATTAAATCAATCTGATGCTGAATGTCCCTCATAGGAGGTAATTCATTAGGCAACTCATCAGAAACTAGAGCTGGAAATTCTTTTAGCATCTCCTGCACCTCCACTGGCGGTTCTGTTGCTGTTTGTTCAACGCTCAAAAGGCCTCTAGTCACCACTGCACAGAACATCTCTGATTCTTTAAAAGCTTCTTCCATAACTTTCTCACTGCGAGTCATGATTAGGAAGGTCTCTCCTTTCTTCTCCTCTGTAGGCTTGTCAAAGTGCAAGACGGGAGCCATAGCGATTTTACGCTGGTTCCAATGAAACATCATGACATTGTCTCTCCCTCTATAGGTCACGTCGACATCAAACTGCCAAGGACGACCAAGCAGGACATGGCAAGCATCCATATCAAGAACATCGCAAAGTACCTCTTCTTTGTAGTGCTTACCAATTGAGATAGGTACTTTACACGTTTGTGTCACCCGAACTTGAGGGCCTTTCTTCACCCACCCAAGAGAGTAAGGCGTATCATGAGGTTGTGTTGGCAGCTGCAAATATTCCACTAGTTTCTGAGCCACCAGATTTTCGCAACTTCCGTTATCCACAATCATGTCACACAGCTTGTTGTTAATAGAGCAGTGTGACTTGAAGAGATTTTTGCGTTGCCCCTCTTCTTTGGATGATAAAAGGATTCTCTGCAGCACGATGTTGACCCTTTCGGCGGACTCCTCCTCTGCGAATTCAGCCCCATCATAGTCATCATGTGCATCATCCTCTTCCTCTTCGTTTTCCACTATCCCTACTGTTCTCCGGGCTGGACACTCGTTGGACCTATGACCTGGTTGCCCGCACCGATAACATTTAAATACTACTGGCTTGGCATAAGGATTAACTGTTTTCTGCACAGGTGTTTTAGCTTGGGGTCCGCTATTGGTACTTCCAACTCCCCTGGTCGCGGTGTTTTGCTCCCTACTTGTACTGCTCCCTGCCACATTCTTCCCTTTATCGAATCCTTGACTGCTGTTTCCTACTTCATTGTTGCTTTGAGAAGGGTATCTACGAGGTGTAGATGAATTTCGATTTCCTCTCTCCATCAACTCGGCCTTCAAAGCCAAGTTTGAAGCTTCGGCTACAGTCCACACAGTTTGCAGTCCTATCTTCTCTTGTATGGAAAGTTTCAGTCCGCTGATGTACCTTGCCACCTTTTGGTTTTCAGATTCCCCCAAGTCGTTACGTTCAGAAAAACGTAAAAACTCAGTTGTATACTCGGACACGCTTCTAGTTCCTTGAGCACACTCGATATACATCTTGTATAGGATTTGTTCATAGTCTTCTGGCAGGAACCGTTCCATCATCAACTGTTTCATCCTCCGCCAAGATTTGACTGGTCCTTTTCTTTGTCTCTGTCTTTGAAGAGCCAACTTATCCCACCATACGGCAGCAGTACTCTTCAAACGAAACGCCACCATCTTGACCTGTTTGTTCTCAGGAACCCCCATGACATCAAAGAACCTGCTGACCTCGATCTGCCAATCCAGGAACTCCTCAACGCCCATGGTTCCATAGAAAAACGGGATGTCCGCCTTCATTCGATAATCCTGATCAGCATGCTCGTGTGGTTCTTCTTCGACTTCATCAGACTCAGAACTCGAACCGCTAGTGTTGTGTCCTCCTCGCGGAGACCTGTTATTCTCGTTTCTCCAGCCTCTTCGCCGGTTGTTACCACCGTTGTTACCACCGTCATTATTGTTGTTGACGGCATGGTTTGCTAAGTTCGTGATCTGGTTTGTTAAGTTCGTCATCTGGTTCGTCAAAGCAGTAAGAGACTGGGTTAATGCCGCAGTAAACTCTTCCAAATCTGCTCTGGCCACCGGTTGATCTGACATGGTTAGTCAAGTAAATAAAAGAGACAGGAGAAAGCCTGCTCTGATACCAACTGACGCAGTAGAAGGGTGGAAGGGTTGATCAACGTCGAACCCTCAATAGATGGAGAGCACAATCAACGTTGTACTCTATAGGATAGGTCTGGAATCCACCAGAAAACAAGAGATAAACTCTAAGGGTTTTGATAAAATTGATTAACTGATTGTATGCGATCCCAAAGGGGTGCTTAAATACTGAAAGAAAACCCTAGGGCAACTCTAACAAGGAAACCTAAAGCCCAAGGGATTAAAACAAAACAAGTCCAAAACAAACTAGAAAACTTAAAACTTGAAAACATCTTAAACTGCCGTTTTGGAGTCCTAAACGAACTCGAAAGCCTGAAAAGGCCCACACGTCGTGGCGAAGCTACGAGTTTGATTCCTGGCGTCGTTCCCTTTCCGGAATGGTATCACAATCGTCATTCGGACGCCGAATGCCAAAACTGTAGTAAACCGGGCTCTAAGCTTGATGGCGGACGACGTCTGGCGGATGTCGTTTGGCGGACGATGTCTGGCGGATATCGCCTGGCGGATGTCGTCTGGCGGATATCGTCTGGCGGATGTCATCTGGCGGATGAACCACCCTTGGCGGATGACGTTTCTGGCGCACGGCCTTTGACTTGCAACGGTCAAGCTGCTCTTCAATGTTGGCTGCCATCCTTCCTACATCATGAAGTTTCAACTGCTATATGCCTTCTTTTAAGCTCCCCTGCTCTGCAACAATTAAAAATTTCTGTGAGTTCCTTATTCTGCTATATTACATGCCCATATTTGTTCAGTGAACTGTTGTGTCAATTTATACCTCATGATTTGATGTTATGGACCATGTGTAGGGCCGAAAAAAGATTAAAGGAGCTGCTGTTGAGGAATTGAAGACTTGTCTAGATGACAACTACAAGTTCATTTTAACTCAGCTGCGACTTGTGACAATAACCAAGATCTGTGGTGTAAAAGCTGAACTAGATATCATCCAATTTCTTCTTTCAAGTTCACCTGTTCTTGAGAGAATGACCATTAAGCCTATTGTCAATTGCTCGCCAAAACTAGTGAAAGATTTGCTCCGGTTTAGGCGCTCGTCAATTTGTGCTGAGATAATTTACTTGGATCCATCATTTGTCGATGCATGATATAGTAACATGCAAGTACAATACGTACAATTGCTTGTAGAGATGTTCAATATATAAATGAGGCTTGGAGTACTGCTGGAGTAGTTGTCCTCTACTCTTTGGAGGATATGTGACAGACTGATCGAAAAATGGATGTGATTTTATTTTACATGTAGAATTTCCTATGATATTATCATATATTAATAATACTTTCATTTTTATAGATTATGTCTATAACTTCTAATATAAGAGAGCAATGTGCTCAATACCTTAAAAGTGTCTTACAGGCGCTCTGAGGCTTACGGATTAAACAAACGCTCGCCAAGTGACCTCGTGCCACCACAAAAAAGTTGGGCAAATGCCACATTTCTGTTGTGGCCTTTGGTGGTGTGGCCAACTTAAAAAACGCCAACATATCTCATTAAATGTGGCTTTTTTATTATACAATAATTCAAAAGGCACATTTAGTGAGATATGTAAGTTCTTTTTTGGGTTGGCCACACTACCAAAGACCACACCAGAAATGTGACATTCGCCCTACTTTTTTGTAGCGTGCATTCGCCTTCTAAAACCTCGATAAGTTATATGTCAAGTCCAACATTCACCTAGAGACGGCCAAACCATACGTAAAATTGGCACAATACTACGTAGTAGGTGTACGTCTTCATCACACTTATAAATCAAGAATAGAATTCTTGTACATTGGCAAGGACCTAGCCCAAAGGCTATGTGGGCTTTAGCCCAAATACTTTTTGGGAGGACAAAATATTTTTTTTAGTGTGTTTCAAAAATTAAATAGAAGAACACAATTATTGTATTATGTTCGACATAAAAAAGAACACCAACAACGTGTTCTGTTCGACCAAGAAAAGAAGAACACCAGCAAGCATCTCAAAGACTTCGCTGCTCATTGGTCGTCCTAGTAACCTCGCTGTTTGTTGTCCTTGTCGCAGGTTTGCTCCACCTAAAACCTATAATCTCATGCTTCTTTTTTCACTTTCTTCTTGTTGATTTTGTAAATCAAAGCTAATTGAAACGAATTTGTCTTTAATTTTGTAACTCTAAACTAATGGTTCTTTATATTAAAAGGACATATGCGGATAATATTGATAATAATGATGTAATTGCTGAGTTCGAAATGAGTGGACCTCGTAGGGTAAAGTTTAGCTAGCTATGTAATTTATGTAATTTACAGGGTTTTGGTTTTATGTCCCCTATGTATTATGTTTTGGATTGTAATATCAAAACCGTGAAGATAAGCCTCCCATTGGGTTCCAACCCTCAAAAAAAAAAATTGTCAATTTTTATTGTTCTTAAATCTAGCCCTAGGTATATTGAATTCCTAGTTTGGCCCCTGATTTGGCAACCAGCTAATTCTCTGGTTCACAACCCAGGCCATGACGTGGAAGAAGATACAACATCAATTATGCCACTGGTGTCCTGAAAATATGTTCTTAATTTGCCCTAAAAAGCAGATGCTAGGATCTGCTTGGAAATCAAGATGGTGACCCATCTGCACATATGTATGCACTTTCATTTTCATCGACCAACTCTCCAACTCAAGTAAAGACTATGGGTGGATGAGGTCAGAGATCATTAGAGACGAGCTCAAATGCTCGTTCATATATTTTGGGGCTGCATGTAGTTAACACCTTAACCCTAGCTAGAGTCATTTATTGTTTTCTTGTTCAACACACCAGTGTCATTCTCTTTTAACTTGTTAGCACAAAAATGATTAATTTTAATTACCTTCCCTTATGAATTTTATGATCTTGTAGTTTTAGTAATTGATTAATTAAAATTTCTCTAAAATTAAGTTTTAACTTTACACTAGGGTCTTGACAAACACATATGAGATTATCCAGTTCATCCCCAAAAGAACATTATCCGGCCATAGGAATTCTAAAAGCCAAGACATACATGGTCTTAAGTCAGAAAGACAGGGTGGAATGGTGGATGAGATTAGATATCGATCGATTGCATTTTGATCTCTTTGTTAATATACTGTATATTGGGGATGTAGACATGTAGTAGTTCTTGAGCCCACAGTTGTTATCATTTTCTTGTTCAACACCAGTGTTATCATCTTCAACACTCTCTGCTGAGCCTATCACTCCATGGAAACTAAATCTTGTGAGCAGCTTAATATCTTGTTCTTCCCCTACTTGGCTCAAGGCCACATCATACCCCTCACACATATAGCCAAATTATTTTCTTCCAGGGGTGTGAAGTCGACCATAATCACCACTCCCCTCAATGCACCATTCATTGCCAAAGCAACCCAAAGCAGCAAAAATATTGAACTTATTCTCATCAAGTTCCCAGCTGCTGAAGTTGGGTTGCCTGAGGAATGCGAGAGGGCTGATTTGATCACAACACCGGAGATGGAAGGCAAATTCTTCACAGCCATCCGTTTGCTTGAACCACAGCTAGAGAATATATTGGACCAGCATCGACCTCATTGCCTTGTTGCTGATGTTTTCCTTCCTTGGGCTACAGATGTTTCTGCCAAGTTTGGAATTCCTAGGCTATATTTTCATGCAGCTGGATCGTTCTCTATGTCTGCAGCATTGAGTGTGCTAATTCATCAACCTCACAAGAAAGTGTTGTCCGAAACAGAATCGTTTGTTCTTTCTAGTCTCCCAGATGAGATCAAGATGACAAGAAACCAAATTCCCGACGGTTTTCAGCTAGATGATGAAGCAGAATTTAGCAAGTACTGGAAAGCGGCCATAGAGTGTGAGAAAAGGAGCTATGGTGTCATTTTTAATAGCTTTTATGAACTTGAACCAGATTACGCTGATCATTACAGGAAAGTGCATGGGATGAAGACATGGCATATTGGCCCGGTTTCCCTATTCGACAAGATAGCAGAAGATATCATCGCTGTTGAGCGACACAAGTGCTTGAAATGGCTTGATTCTAAGAAACCCAATTCGGTTGTATATTTATGTTTTGGAAGCCAAACCATCTTTGCTGATTGTCAGCTTCTGGAAATTGCAGCTGGCCTTGAGGCTTCTGGACAAGACTTCATTTGGGTTGTGAAGAAACAAAAGAAAGAGAAAGAAAAGTGGTTGCCTGAAGGATTTGAGAAGAGAATGCAAGGCAAAGGACTGATCATAAGAGACTGGGCACCCCAAGTGTTGATCCTTGAGCATAAAGCAGTTGGAGCATTTCTCTGTCATTGTGGCTGGAACTCAATCCTTGAAGCAGTCTCTGCTGGAGTACCATTAATCGCCTGGCCGGTGTCGGCTGACAACTTTTTCATTGAGAAGTTGGTGACGCAGATACTTCGTGTTGGCGTTGGGGCTGGTGCTGAGAAATGGGTTTCATTTGTGGATGAAAGTTTGAAGAGTGAAGCCAGTGTGAAGAGGGAGGCCATAGAGAAGGCTCTGACAAGAATCATGGAAGGTGATGAAGCAGAGGAAATGAGAAACAGAGTTAAAGCGCTTGGAGAGATGGCAAGCAGAGCAGTTGGAGAAGGTGGTTCATCTTTCTCGGATTTAAGTGCTCTAATTGAAGAGTTGAGGATCCTTAAGGGATCTTGATTTTCTTCAATCTTAGACCAAACTGCTAGAAAGAAACGTTTCCTCTAATAATCCTTTGCCAGCCCATTGGTACTGAATCATACCTTCCCATGTTTTTAATTTGTTGTTTGGCAATTATCTTTTTCTGTTTGGTTTTTTCAGTAATAAGACATAGTTTCTTCGAGCACAATAAACAAATTAGTACAAATTTGTAAAACACTAATTTACACAAATTATAGAGGTTTGATTTTTAAGTACCTACCTTTTCTTTGTGAACATTTTAGTAGTGTTGTAGTCCTCTGCTTAAATGATCAACAGTGCGACATTGGAGACTATTTCACCAATCTTAAAATTGATGAGCCAAAAGTCCTGAAGATGCTAACCTTGTGATTTGTGAATACGTAAAATCTTGCTGATGCTTTGGTTGATCTGGATGCACGACGAAGTTGTAATAGTTCGGCCATTGGAATTTGTCTATTGGTGGGTGCCTTGCCCGAAAAGCCTTCTAAACCATGCTAATATGAGTGTTCTTTGTTCGGACACGGCTTCGTTGCTGCTGCGAATGAAGTTTCAGCTGCTCTACGCCTTCTTCAAATCTCTCTGATAGAAACTAAAAGTTTATGTGAGTTGCTCACCTTGCTGAATTTGAAAACTTTACTCTATGTATTACATCTTTGCAGTAAAACTGTTTTGTCAATACTTCATATATGGACGTCGTGTAGGTTCGGCAAAAGATGAAAGTAGCTAGCTGTTGGAAAGTTGGAGTCGTGTCAAATTTCACATTTCTTCGACGTCTGCAATGTTTCTGTATAAATAGCCACGACGTCTGCAAAAGTAGAACTAGATATCATCAAATTTGTTCATGAGAGAATGACGTACGATTAAGCCTATAGCTTCTGTGAGTTGAATTGAACTAGTGTAAGATTTGCTCCGCTCTAGGCACTCGTCAATGCATGCCGGGATAATCTAATTACTTGGATCAGTAAATCGTCAAATCATCAATGATAGCAACATGTAACAACATTTGCTTGCAGAGATGGAATATGAGGCTCGGAGTTGTAGTCTTTGGTACCATTCTTGATAATGCTCGGTTTAATTGTTTTTTTATTTTTTTATTTATCAAATAATAAACAACTGAAATGCTAAAACGAGTTGGCGTAAATCAAATTCACAATATCCTACTAGGGGAGATTATGCCACTAGACTTGGTGCTAGACAATGCTCGTTTAATTGTTTGAGACATGTTTTCACAATTTCTATCAAGGACGTATTTAGTAGTTGAAATTTCATATCAAGGACGTGTAAGTTGGAAAAAATACCACAACTGATTTTGAATATTTGACATGCAAATAATTGATTAGAAGTGATGGAATGAATGTGTAAATAAATATTGGTATGATATTGCATATATAAAATGATATAAATAATAACTTGAATTTAGAAACAAAAATTCCAGAAAAATAAACAAGAAGGTATGAAGAAATATTCAACCAATACCGAACGAGTTTTGAGATGGATTACGAAAAGTCAAGTCGTGTGTGTCACACACTCTCCTTAAGACAATTACGCCGCCTCTACGGGTGCAAAAGGCCGGTTGGCGCTCGTCTCCCAGGATACAATGACTAACAAATTGTTGTAGCTGCACTGCTGCAAGAAAGTCTGCGAACCGGAGCAAGTACCTCTTTGTATCACCAGAAAGTGAAACAAGAACACAAGAGCAGAAGAGAGAGTTTGAGAGGAGAAGAGCTGATGCTTTTTGTTGGTGTGTCTAACTAAGAAATAGGATGCCCTTTTTATAGTGTGAGGAATGGTTTGGCTTTTAAAGTCAGCAATGAATACAGGGAACTCAATGGCCAAGAAACAACACAAAATTAATCTCCATGAATGGTTGAATAATTATGTGTTATAATACTGGAATTTCAACAGGTTTTCCAGCAGCTGAAGAGTCCAAAAAGAATCCGAGCTGGGTGCAAAAAGGAGCCTACGGTCTAGAGCCCAAATCGGTGTTGCATTCGTGTCCGCAGGTCGCGCGGGCACACCCAAGTTTTTGGTGCTCCAAGCCGATATTTGCACCCCCCCTGCGCGTGAGAGTGTATAGTTTGTGTTTACACAACTATACCTCATAGGAGGATGATTCTATATAAACTCTCTTTACTTTTCCCTTTATCCAATGTGGGATAAACTTTGTTTTCCCCATTTCAAATAGCCAACTTTGGATGACAATTTTTCATTCATCCCAAAACTAAATTAGGCATATGAACACATGATCTTGTAGTCCTCATTATGGAGAATACAAATCCAAGTTCATTTCTCATTAATCATAAGTGTAACACACTTTACTTAATTCATTTGGTTTTATAAATGGGTTTTAACCCATTTTTCCAACAGAATGTGCTTTAAATTAATGAAGCATGTGAAGTATGGGATCCCATATTTAAGAGATCATTGACTCTGTATGTAGTATGAAAAGGGCTCCTCTTTTCTCATTTTCTAATGAGAAACTAACTCAGTACTGGGAAAGGTGACATCTGTATGTAATGTAGCTGCTCTATTCCTCTGAATGTGCAATCTGTATGAATTCAGGGGCGATGAGTCAGCCCCTCCTTCACTTACCTAAAAAAACAAATACAATCCCTCTGAATTTGAAATCCTGAAATTTGAACTTTCACATGCTAATTATCAGAGTATCTTCAGTACACGGCGTGTACCTACACATACAATTTGAATGGTCAAGATTAGATGACTTCATATAGATATATAGTGGGTCATGTGTATAAAGTATTTGAAATGCCTAAGATTGCGGCGTGCACCTACACGGCCGTGCATATAAGAATTTCCGGCCAATTACTAACTAGAAATGTCATTAAGAAACTAAGATTTTCTTAATGACGAATTACTACATAAGTCGATCACTTAGTTAGAGGCTTTTGGTATTTGAAGGTTTTTAGTATAAGAATTACTACAGAAGTCACTTTAGTTAGAGGCTTTAATAATATCACATATTGTTATAATGTCTGATGGAATGTGCTTAACGTTTTGCACGCTACGACATATGGTTTTTATTTTACATGCTATGATGCTACGATGTTTGGATCCAGAACAGTTTGAACACAGTCAGTCAAAGTTGTGGAATACATGCTACGTGGTGCACAATGCTTACATTGAAGATAGTTTTGGTCCCACATAACTGGATCTTATTCAGATTTTGTGTATTAGTATTACAAACCAAATTAAATATATGCAATCAAGAAACTTGAGGGGAAGATTCAAACTCAAGGTCTTATTCTACTTGGTTTCCTCATCCTTCCGTGCAAGAGGGAAAAGCTAAAAAAGTGCATAAGAGAGATTCCATTTGGTTTTATGACTTTATCTACAAAATTCATACCGATTAAGTCTATAAATCGTGAACAATTCATATTCAATCAAGCCTCTAATTCAAAAATCACTACATGTGGTCGAGTTGGTAAGAGTCTTGGTGTGAGAATCTTTTATAATCAGATTCGAATCCCGCCGACACTAATTGGAGTTAAATTTCAATTTATTCTTGGTGACCAGGGGGAGGAAGCGTTTTGACAAATCTCTTGGCGAGTATTAGTTTTTGGGTCTAGAAAGTCTTTGAAAATATCGTCGTTGATTGATTAAAAAATAAAAGAGCCTCTAATCCAGAATATATAGCTGTTTGTATAGAACGACTCGGATTAAAAACTTGAGATCGTATAATCTTCAATGATCATCCATTAATAAATAGCCGTTTTATTAGTATTTAACCAATCATTTCGTTATTATTTTTCAGATGCAAACGAGGAACTAGCCTCTCTTCTTTTTTATTTCCCTTTTTGTCGGTTGAGATTGCATCACAATTAATCAATCATGAGATAAAGAAACGAATACTCATCAAACAGAATCATAATTCATATCAAGCATTCCGAAACGGTTCAAACGTCGAAAACACAGGATCGGGAGCCAACAAAGAAACACAAAAACACAGACGACCCTATTGCAATCATCATCAAATCACCGTAGCTAATTCATCAAGCTAAAACTATATATGAACCGTTGAACAGTATCAATTGGTGTACATATACGTATGATCGTATAAGTACAGATCGATGTGGAAATGTTAAATGTGTATGGAGTTTTCATGAAGCAGAACGCTTTCCAGGACGATCAGCAAGCTTGAGGGTCTTGTCAATGATCTTGCGAGCCTTTCTGCTTCGGATCTCGACCTTGACACTGGAGCTCTTGTCCATCTTTATGTAGGGTTTCTTCGACTTCTTCTTCAGAGCTCTCACCTTCGACTTGATCGACTCCACCAAGCTCTCCAACTGGTTCGTCATCTTCGATTGATTGTACGTACCCAACTGAAGCCAGAGAAACAGAAAGAGAAGAAATATAAAAACAGAGAGATTTCTGAAGCAGAGAACGAAGAAGAAGAAGAAGAAAGTTGTAGAGAGTCAAGAGAGATTACTCTGCTCTCACTCTGGGGCTTATAACGAGTCTCATACCGTGGACCGTTGAGAAATGGGGCTTGATATTGAAGATAATTACAGAGTTGCCATGCTTTTCGGTTTTGACTTTTTAGATCTCAGACTCTTGAATTTGAGGCGTACTCCAATTTTGAATTTTGAGGCCAACATAATGCGAACTGCATTTACATATTGATGAAAATCATGTCATGATCAACAGTAGTACATGTATAAAATAAAGAGATAACATTATCGGACAAATAATTTACTTTATCCGTCATTTTAAATTAAAAATCAAAGTTTTTCTCATTAAAAGCGGTTTCCAAAAACTTCGATATATGTTATTATTCAGGTGCCAAGTATAGTTCACACTTTTATAGCAGACATGCATCTATGTGCGTCCATTTTCATTTACAATATTCAGTTACTCTAGACTTATTATTTATAGCAACATCTTAATTATGAGTGACCAAATAATGATTTGGATAAGATAATCATATATCTGTTGTCGAAACAACTTTCATCATCACAATTTTTCTTGAGAATGTTCAAGATTTGTGCAACATAACTTCACAAGGAGTCAAGCTCACTCAGTTAGTCTAAATTGATCTCCCTTACAAGGAGATTTCATCTCAATAATAGATTGGTGATTATTCCCTTACAAGGAGTCAAGCTCACTCTAATGAAGCATTTATTTCGAAAAATAATCTGCTTTAATTGAAGTGAAAAATGGAAATTTTTTTTTGGGAGAGAGAACTAAGAGATGATACATAGTGGCTGGTACGTTATTAGTGAAACAACTAGGGGTAGTATAGTACTTTAGTTTATGAAATGTCTCCAATGCGCTGACTTCGCAGCGCTGAGAATGACGCAGCGGACTGCACTTAATGTGGCACGCTTCCCGCTGAAATAATTGGTCAGTGGTTGCTGCACAAGGTCGTTAGACAACAGTATTTTAACTACAAAGTACAAAGCAAGACCATGGTAAATATTAGAATGCTGTCATTTAAGAAAAATGATGAAGTATTTCCAAGTGGTAAAAAAATACTGCCTTTTCGAGAATAAATGGGCGGAGAAACATTTAAAGAAGAAAACCGACAACAATACTCAAAGTCTAGAGGGGTAGAGAGTAATGATTCACTAATAACAAATAAGAGAGAATGATAGAATTATGACTTCAATATGATATTTTCCTTTCCGGTCTCTTTTTTTGTAATTTAAAAGTTGTGAGTTCGACTTACAACGTACATTTCTTTAATTCAATAAAAAAAAAGTACACAGTTTAAGAAAATCACAAATACAAACATCTAGCGCTAAATGGCGCAAATGTTGCACAGTTTGAGGTTTTACCATTCAACAAATTTTAGTTGTAGCTAATTTTCCTAAAGAAGCTTGTTAGAATGGACAGAAGAAAATTTCTTTGTTGCCCAAGTTCTCCTGAATGCAATATTGTAATTGAGATAATGGTGTTTGAAAATAGAAAAGACCCATACTTTGACTTGTTACCATATGCATCAACCTGCACGGCATACAGCCTGAAGAGAACAAAAGCTACTAGACTCCATTTCAACCAATCCACTGGTTTGTCTTAAGTAGCTTATGAAGTTTTGACATTTGAATCCCAGAACAAATAAAAAGCCAAAACCATGACTCTTGGCCAAAATTCTTGACATCAACAAGTCAACAACCCTAATTTCTCATCACTATAATGAATAATGGCTATGACAAACAGAGAAAAATGCCCAACGTCATGGCTTGCATCCGTTGCATGTATCATACACACTCAAATTGGTCAAAATTGTTAGAGATACGGACGTATAAAATATGAATCCATTATATTATGGTCTATAATGGTCTTTAATTTCCCACAACGACATTACACAAGGAACTTGCAGCATGATTCTTAAGGAAGGAATCGCACAAATCAGCTTCATGTTAATTTCATTAGGGGGGGCGGGGTGGGGTGTTGAGCAGGGGAGCCGGGAGGGCGGAGCGCTCTACCGCAGAAGATGGAGTAGGGTATTATTTTGAAATAATAGAATAATGAGGGGGTTTATGTAAGGGTTTAGGGTTTAGGGTTTAAGGCAAGATAGGATAGCAAGGGACAGAAAGGAGGTGTTGGTGTAAAGGATGATTGGTAAGGCTGATTAAATGTACAGGCTATTTGTTCCACTCAGTTCTCATGAATTTCTAAAACAGATGATTTGGGACATAAGAAAGACTTCCAGGTACTTAGCACAAGTCTATTGTAACTGAACACTCAACCGCGACGTTTAGAAGTACTTAGCACAAGTCTTCACTACTAACAAGTTAAGCCTAAAAACAAACTAGAAATATAATGAAGTTATATGACAGTTCATTGGGTCTAAACTGTAGCCATGTTATTTGGGTTCCCAGACAATTAAAAATCAAGACATACGCCTAGATTGATCTGATTTCTGTTACATACTGATTATTCTCAACATTGTTCTTTCAAAAAGAAAGACTAGAAACAATTCTCACAATTTGACCCAGTGTCTAGTAAGATTCAGTTTCCTAAAAGTGGTAGGTGCAACAAAAAGAATATCAATATAGATACTGAAATGCAATTCTCTGAGGAAGGAAAAAGTTTGTATCAATAATTCAATACCAACAAAAACTATGCGCATTTTGGTTGAGAATTCAGCAACAGGGTGTTTCTATGATAGAAAGCCCCTATCCTAATGCTAAAGTTCACCTTCCTATGATCTACAAAAAATACATTACTAAACAAGCAATCATCTATGTTTGGCCTAAAGTAAGAGGTACAACAAGACTTGATGTAGACAACCCTATCTAGAGATGAAATGAAAGAAAAATAGACTTGCCATGAGGGAGAGTTTAAGAAACACGTGGTTCTTGAGAATCAGACCATAACATCAGAGTAGCCAGAAGAGCCACTGTAGCAGTTTCAACCCGGAGTCGATGTGGGCCAAGACCGACAGAGGTAGATCCAGCTTTTATCAATTCATTCACCTCTTTCTCTGTGAAGTCTGAAGCAAGAGCACACCAAAATAAATCAACAGTGATATCTAAATTGAACAATGCAAATGTATATCTTATTATCTATATGGTATACTAATGAGTGCAAAGGAGGCAAGCAAGCAATACTATGGATGACAAGCATCAAAACCTACTGGCAACGAACACACACAATTGTATATTTTGACCATAATAACATCCTTTTTAGTTACATTCCTTAATCAAACAACGGCATACTACTCTAACTTAGTACCAGTCTCTAACTTGGAACACAGTCTAAGATCCTTTAAGATCACTTGTTCCTAAAAGATGGGGGAGGAGCATAATATGACTCATCCAATGACCTACAAAGCTTACCTAAAAAACAAACAACCAATCAAGTGAATTGCTGTATATATTACTAATATGCAACTAAACAGTCTAAGATCCTTTAAGATGACTTGTTCCAAAGACATGGGGGAGGAGTGTAGATTGACTCATCCAATGACCTACAAAGTTTACCAAAAACAAACCAATTAATCAATCAAATGAATTGCTTTATATGAAACCAAAGTAAATGACTGCAAATAAATTTGGCAAATGAGAGGAACTGATCCTTTCCAGTGCAAACATAACGAAACTACTCGACTGTTGACCATATTCATGAGGAAGTCATTACACTAAAATATTATAATGTATTTATTTATTAGTATTTATAAGAACAAATACCAAACTGTTATCATTAACAACCACCAACATATGAACTAGCTTAGTGACGTGCTTGGCTAGACAGTAATTGTCTTCTGTAGAAGCCACAAAAACAATGGTATTCTGTGCAGTAAGGACGTAGTAGTATTTGGAAACTTGTGTTTAATTGTTTGTCAAAGAGAAAAACAAGGAAAAAAACAAGTTCCAGTTCCTGAGGTACTGTTTACACTATTGTATTCTGGAACTTGTACTTGTATTTTTAGGTTTTGACTGTTTATTTAATTAAAATTCCAAATTAAATGTGTATCAGGCATGGTTACCTAGTGTCATTCTCTATTTTCCAAATATTTAACTGGATCTATTCTCTCAAGAATGGTTCATCAAGGAAAACCCTTTCAAACAACTAATTTGTTACCCAAGTTCTTCAAGCAAACCTATATAGGCCTAATCAATTGCACATCAATCCCTAACTGATCCTGCAATTAAGGGATACAAATGCAGGATTTGCAACAGTGAAGAATCACAAACAATTAATAGAGTGACAGTCTTCCAGCTGGGTAATTTGCATTTATGCTCCTGGGAATGAACATAACTAGAGAAATAAATAAAACTAATTACAGAATGCATACTCACCGCCTTCTGGTCCAACCACAATCAGCCCACTGGTCTCCCTTCCTGATGAAGTTAATGCAGTAACAAGAGGAGTAGCTTCTGCAGCTGCCAAAAAAGATAGCTTGGACCGTGCAACCTAAGAAATAAAGTAATATAAATAATCAACAATGCGAAAGATATGAAGAGTTGCCACCAACAACACAGCAGTTATCATCAAAATTGAATATCAAAGAGCTGATTATTAAAATGGAATTACAACGCTCTGGTGCCAGAAAATAGCACATAAATCTTAAGGACAAACACAAATAAATCCTAATTACAGTAACGACTAGCTAATGAGGCATACTGCAAGTAACCCAAAATTCAAAATTTTCCCGAGTTAATTGTTATAAACCCGAACCAAGACAGTTTTCCCATTCAAAAGTATAACAAAATGGGGGAAGAAAGAACTCACAAGAGGCAAAAGACCTTCAATTTTCATCGGTGGATTCAATACCATTTCATGGAGCCGTTGGCCTGTCACAGAAGTAGCCATGGGGACAAAATGAGATGACTACTGAGTGAAAAATAGATAAATGCACATATTATGAAAACTTTAATAAATATCCAACCGATTAGAGTTAAATGCAGACATTTTGATAGTTTGAATACATATCATTAGAGTTAAATCTTTACATTGTTTAGCAGCTGCCATATTGACTCTCTGCAACCTATCCACCCGATTTTCCGAGATATTAGGAGACCGCTCCGTCAGCAGAGGAGTCACACTACTTGCCCCCAGCTCCTAAGAGAACAAAAAACAAAATCCAAACAATTATCAACAACAGCATTGATGATGCACCATCGCAAAACAACATTGTTCGACTACATAACATACCGTGCATTTCTCAACAAGCCAATCAGCTCGACCGCCCTTCAAAGTACCTAAAAACAGCCAGCATTTAAAACATCAAACACCCCTCAAAGCCTCAAACAACTCTACCAAAAACGACACAAAGTAACTAACCAAAAGCTGCAAAAACATGCCACTGCGTGCTCTGTGGAAGAATCGACTTTGGATCTTCCAATGCCATAAAATCGAGCCCGGACTTATCCACCGTCTGTATCACTCCTTCTACCAAGCCTCCTTTCCCATTAAACAGCTCTACCCTTGCACACATTCATCCACACCACCACTAAATCCATAATTACCAAATATATATACATACAATAAAATATATATAAAAATCTAATTTTTATGAAAAATTGAAGCTTGGAATATCACAATCATCATAAAGATTGAAACTTGACAGTAACCCAATTCGAATTTGAAGAAGGGTACCTATCGTTGGCGCGCAATCTCAAGACTTTGGTCATGTGCCAGAACTCATCGTCTTGAACACGAACTAGGCCTCCCTGTGTTACCATTGAAACAGTTAAAGATTATAACTTTACAGAGAGAGAGAGAGAGAGAGAGAGAGAGAGAGAGAGAGAGAGAGAGAGAGAGAGTGCCTTGGAAGAAGGGAGGCGTTCGGAGAAGAAGCGAGGGAGGCCACCGCGGGACTGGTTGGAGTAATCTGAAGAAGAAGAGAATGGTTTGAAGGTTGTGAGGCACCTAGTGAAACGAGGTCGTATTGGAGCTAGGCTCTGCATTTTCCCACTCAAATTTCAAGAGTGTTCTTCTCTCTGGATTTGGTTTTGTTTTGGGTCTGATTAAAACGGCGGGGTGGTGCTTCAATGCTTGATGTGGTGTGCTCGTAAACGACAATCGTACAATATCCAACGACATCTAAGAGATGTAGTGAAATTTTCACTTTCACTTTCTTATTACATAGTTAATTGATCATCTGAGTCTCACTCAATTTGATTTTAGCAATGAAGTTTGGGGAATTTACAATACCAGGACCAGACATTTGCAATGCTTGCTTTTGTTGGATAACCTTCAAAACCAAGTGTTGTGGTTTCTTACCATTTAAATCTTTCAACATAAAGCCTTTGAACGTTTAAAGTGCAAACTACAGATCTTCGAAACTGAATGGTCTTTATTGAATACATAGGTAATGGATGAATTAGCTATCAAGGAATGATAGATTTCTCTATTCGTACAAGTTCCTTGGCCACATCGATCATATCTGGCCTTTCTTCGCTTTCCTTTTGAGTGCATAACAATGCCAGTGCGAG
Source organism: Potentilla sterilis (assembly GCA_963682095.1). NCBI lineage: Eukaryota > Viridiplantae > Streptophyta > Magnoliopsida > Rosales > Rosaceae > Potentilla > Potentilla sterilis. The sequence goes on from OY821757.1 coordinate 52,841,536, forward strand.
GAAATCACGCAACTGTTGCTGTTGTGCTTGCTTGTCTTCTATTCCTAACTCCTCAAGTATTTTAGGATCCAAAATCGTCTGAAATTGGCCATTAGAAGGATGTGACTCCACAATGGACTCCATTCGTCCTTGATTTACTGGCGGAGCAACTTGACCAGTCAAGAAAACAAGTAATATGACACCAAAGCTATACACATCAGTTTTTTCTGTAACCAAATTAGAATTAATATACGCAGGGTCAAGGTACCCAAGGTACCTCCATTTCACTGAATCTTCGACATGCGATTGCTCTGGAGGAATGGTTATGGAATATGAAAAGTTACTTAGTTTGGGGGCAAAGTCATTGTCCAAGAAAATACATGTAGGCATTAGGTCTCTATGAATAATGGGTCTGGGGAAGGCTGTATGGAGATAAGTGATTGCATTAGCAACCTGCTTTGCGATACACAGTCTAGTTCTCCATGGGAGGGACTCATTATCCCCATAACCTCCGTCGAGGTTGAGAACTCCTTTTGCTGCATTTTCATGTACTAGAGCTGGCACACGGAACTCTAAGCAGCAGCCCAACAGTTTCAAAACCTTTTTGTGGGTGCTCATCTGTATTGAAATGACAATGTCTCGAATTGCCAACGACCTAGTTTCCTCCGCAGTAAGATAGTCCACAGTGAAGTACTTTTTTATGATAACTGACCGGTTGTCAAGAAAACCCTGGAACATTTTGTAGAATGATTCTTCTTGCATCATGCCAGAAGGATCAAAGTTGTTGGTTGCCCTGATGAGTTCCTGAGCAGAGTAATGGCGAATGGGATTAGATTTTCCATCACAGGAGGCAATCAGATCCTCTAATAAGATGCTTCCATTATACAAAGCATAATCTTCCTCTACTTTTTTTTGATCGAAAGCCTCCTGTCTCAAACATGGAGGTAATAAGTACCTGACACAAAGATGCAAGTAAAATGATCATATGATTTGAAAATATAAAGCTACAGTATTTCTCTTTTTAATCTTTTACAAGCTGAAAGATTACTACAACAAAAGCTCAGGAGTCATATTTCCTGTTATAGAAGATTCATACAGTATTTGTCCTACAACTCCATTCAGAATTTCTTTAACCACTAATGACAAACCTTTCACTTCTGCCGCTGTCAGAATCGCTTGATGAATATATGTCATTAACATATAGTTAAAAGCAACGATGCATCACTATAATTAACTTGCTTGGTTTTTTAAACACTAAAAGCTACAATAGATTGAGAAATTAATCAGCAATATCTCAAATCAGTTCAGAAATTAAGGGATTTTTTTTATTTTGGTTTATATGAGGGATCGATCATTAGATCAACATTTTAATCACATTTTTACATCTCCACCGTTCAATTACTATGTTTATATGTATAGATTATTCATGTAAAATTTTAGCCAAAATAGTGATCGTTAAGGTGTCTAACTAGATTAAATCAATGGACGTATGAAATCTGTCAAACCTGAACCGTTCAAATTTTAGATGTAAATCACAATTTTGAATGCTCTAACGATTATCAAATACAATGAAAATTTTCAGATACGATCTACCCATATAAACATGAATGTTGAACGGTGGAGATGTTAATATGTTCTAAAAAATAGGTTAAATGAGGGATCTATCAAAATAAACAAAATGAGGATCCTCAATGAAAGAGACTGATATATATATATATACAAATAAGAAAAACCGTAACTAACTTACGAGAGTTTAGATAGCATATTTGCAGTGCTTCTGCTGCGTTTTGCAACTCTGTCTTCTCTGAGATTGCACAAGTGAAGAGTTTAGAGTAGTCCTTTGCAGATATCTTAATTTGTCGATTTCATTTTCTTCTGAGAATGATGGGTTTGGCAGCTTACTGATAACAATAGCGTGTAGTGGGAAACCTAGAAATACCAAGTCAATGTTGAGAAGTTACTTAACAGCTTCCAGTCCTTGATTAGTAATCTTCTGATCATTATATGCAAAGAAAATGCACGGAATTAAAGTAATTACTAATAACAAATAGTCACAGCTATTGACCTATGAAAGAAGACGAGTAAGTTCAGATATCATAAACAGTAATTTCTTACCTATGTGCACCAATAAAACTTACACAACCGATTAAAACGTGTTTGATTTTAATGTGAGAATGAAAGGGGGCTAGTGCTTTGCTATGTTAGCTGCTTCCAAAGACATTGTTTACATACACAAACATCATGTAGATTTTTCTGTTCGCTACGCCATTTACCACTTAAAGCGACGGACAATATCCGTCGCTTAAGTGGTCAAGTCCGTCGCCATCACCTTAAAGAGACAGACACGCCGTCGCAGCTCCGAGGTCGGTTAAGTTTAGTCGCTTCACACTTTGCGCGACTAACATTCCAAACTCCGTCTCTTAAGCGACTTTAAGCGACTGACCTATATTCGGATCTTTCTTAGTCGCTGTAAAGGTGGAGCGACTGACATTCGTTTTTGGTTAGTCGCATAAATGTGATCTTAAGCGACTGATTCTTGTACTCAATTATCCGTCGCTATAAGTGCACACTAAAGCGACGGACTTAAATAGTCAATTATTCTTCGCTGTAACTTTAGAGCGACTGACCCTTTTAGTCGATTATCCGTCGCTTTAGTTTAGCGACTTGCATGGTTTGCCTACTGTAGTCGCTTTAGTGGGTTTTAAGCGACTAACTTTGAATGCTAAACATGAATGAGATCATCTGATAGCAAGTATATATATGACTAGAACCATAAAACAATTATTTTCAGAACAATCATAAAGCTGTAGCAACATAAAATTCTGAAATACCTCAACTTTTATTTTAAAAAAAAAACTGTCATTACAAAACTAAGTTGCAATTTGAACTGATATCACAACCGAAAAACACAAGAACTCAGAAAACAAAATATTTTTAAGTTTGCTCCTACTGGTCCTAACTCCCACTGAACCTAAGCATCTAAGTTTGGAAGAATTCCAATGCTTTCTGCATGCTTCTTGAATACCTTCACTGGTAGTGCTTTGGTGAAAGGGTCTGCAAGCTGTGAGTTGGTGTTTATATCCAAAACAGTTACCTCACCATGCTTGACTCTTTCTCTAACACTATAATATTTCAAGTCTATGTGTTTTGAGTTGCTGGATCTTTTATTGTTCTTGCTAAAGAACACAGCAGCCTCATTATCACAGTATATAACAAGTGCATCCGCCACAATGTGACTCAATACTTTAGTCTGCTCTAGGAAATTCCTAATCCAGAGCCCTTCACACATTGTTTCATATACTGTTATATATTCAGCTTGCATGGTGGAGGTTGTGATTAAGGTTTGCTTCATTGTTTTCCAAGCAACTGCTCCATCCGCCAGCATGAACACATAACCACAAGTTGACTTGTTTGAGTCTGGAAAATTCCCTGCAAAATCAGAATCTGAGAAACCAACAATTTTCAGATTCTCAACTCTTCTGTACACAAGCATGTGACTCTTTGTTTTCTGTAAATATCTAAGAACTTTCTTTCCAGCCACCCAATGTTCTGGTCCTGGATTTGACTGAAACCTTGACAGCATTCCAACAGCGAATGCCAAGTCTGGTCTGGTACAGACTTGAGCATACATGAGACTTCCAACAAGTCTAGCATATGGTTTTGTTTTCATGTTCTCTTTCTCAGCTTCACTTTGTGGACACTGACTCTTAGTGAGTTTATCACCCTTAGACATGGGAACCTCTCCATTTGAACACTTTTCCATACTAAATCTTTTAAGAACTTTAGTAATGTAATTCTGCTGAGATAATCCCAACAACTTTTGTGCTCTGTCCCTTTTAATTTCTATTCCTAGTACATAGGATGCTTCACCTAAATCTTTCATGTCAAAATTCTTTGACAGAAAGCTCTTGGTATCTTTAAGCAGCTTGAGATTGCTACTGGCCAAAAGTATGTCATCCACATACAGTACTAAGAATATAAATTGGTTCCATACTGTTTTTAAATAAATGCACTCGTCCACTAGATTTTCAGTAAAGCCAAAAAAAGAAATTACTGAATCAAATTTCTTATACCACTGCCTAGAAGCTTGTTTTAGACCATAGATAGATTTTCTTAATCTACAGACTAAGTTCTCATTTCCAGCTTCAATAAATCCTTCGGGTTGCTTCATGTAAATTACCTCCTCAAGCTCTCCATTTAAAAATGCTGTTTTGACATCCATTTGATGCAGCTCCATGTCATAATGTGCCACCAAGGCCATGATAATCCTGAAGGAGTCTTTACATGAGACTGGAGAAAATGTCTTAGTGTAATCAATACCCTCCTTTTGTGAGAATCCTTTTGCCACTAGCCTTGCTTTATGCCTCTCAATATTTCCAGTTGCATCTCTTTTGGTTTTATAAACCCATTTGCAACCTATTGGCTTCTGTCTAGGATCAGGTTCAACTAATTCCCAGACTCCATTCTTCTCCATAGAATCAATCTCAGCTTGCATGGCCTCCTGCCACTTGACAGAATCTTGACTTGCTGCTGCTTGATCACAATTTGTTGGATCATTGTCTTCTGCACAGTCTTCATTAATGTCTGCTTCAGCCAAGTAGACAATGTAATCACTATCTTCCCCCCCAAATTTTGATTTTCTAGCTCGTTTGGATCTTCTAAGTTCAGGATTAAGATCATTTTGTGGTTCTATAATGTGAGATGCTGCAACAGTTGGTTCTGCTGCAGCTGGTTGCTCATCAATTTGCATTTCCTGATCAATTTCTTGATCTGCTGCATTTTGATTTTCTATAATGATGTCATCTGCTATTTCTTCAGTTTCAAAAGGCAAAACATTTTCCCAATCCTCATCAGTCACAATTTCTTCAAAATCTAAGGATAAATCCTCATATTCTGTATTGTGAGCTTTTTCATTTAAGAATTTGACTTGATGAGTTTCAAAAATTCTAGGCTTATGTTTAGCAGAATACAGCTTATAGCCCTTAGATTTTTCTGGATAACCTATGAAATAGCAGCTTATGGATTTGGGATCAAGCTTGCTCAAGTTTGGATTATAAATCCGAGCTTCTGCATTACAGCCCCATACATGACCAATGGTAAAGACTTGGTTTTCTACCACACCATAATTCAAAAGAAGTTTTCTCAATGGCCTTACTAGGTGTTCTGTTGCAAATGTAATTTGCAGTTTTCAAGGCCTCTCCCCATAAGAATTTTGGTAAGCCAGTTGTACACATCATACATCTAACCATATTTAGAAGGGTTCTATTCTTTCTCTCTGCAACACCATTCTGTTGTGGATTATAGGGTGTTGTATATTGAGCTTTAATTCCATGCTCTTGTAAATACAAGGCAAATGGACTCTTCTGTTGACCTTTCTCTGTATATTTTCCATAGAATTCCCCACCTCTATCCGATCTTACTGTTTTGATTTTTCTCTCTAGCTGATTCTCTACCTCAGTCTTGAAGATTTTAAAAGCTTCAAGTGCTTGAGATTTTTCTGATAGTAAAGAAACATAACTGTATCTAGAGAAATCATCAATGAATGTAATGAAATACACATTACCACAGATAGTTTGGTGTTTAAATGGACCACAGATATCAGTATGTATGAGTTCTAGTAAATTTTGGCTTTTTACTGCAGTCTTCTTTCTTTTATTTGTCATTTTTCCCTTAAAGCATTCCACACAATCATTAAGATCAGAAAAATCCAATTCATTTAGGATATTGTTTTTAACAAGAATTTTCAGTCTCTCTTTTGAAACATGGCCGAGTCTTCTATGCCATAAATATGCAGACTTTTCATTTAATTTGGTTCTTTTAACACCAATCAAGGCATTAGTACTGTTAGTGTTTTCTTTTTCAACGAGAGAAATCTCTTGTTGAGACATAGAACAATTAAGCTGTAAATAATCATTCAATATCACACCAGAACCAATCTGTTTTGAATTTCTAGAAATAATAATTCCATTATTATCCTTCAAAAGTCTACAACTAGCTTTAATCAGCTGAGAAACTGAAACTAAATTCCTTCTAATGGAAGGTACATAATAAACATTATCCAAAATTAAAAGATTTTCATATCCTAGATCAAGCTTGAGGGTTCCTATGGCTTTGACTCCCACTCGCATGCCATTGCCTACTCTCAGGTTCACCTCATCACTTCTTGGGACTCTCCTCTTTGTGAATCCCTGCAAGGAATTAGTGACGTGAATAGGAGAACCAGAATCTATCCACCAAGACTGGGGTTCAACATTTATAAGATTAATTTCTAAGGAAAATACTATATTAGAAATTTTCTTACCCTTTTTAGCTAGCCAAGCCTTATAACCTGTACAATCCTTTTTCATGTGACCTACTCTCTTGCAAAAGTAGCACTTGAATCTGAATGGTCTGTTTTCTTTTGGTCCTGTGGCTGCAGATGCCTTGGTGATGGTTTTGGTAGGCTTGAGTTTGTTTTGAGTCTTTTTCTTCTTAGGCTTCTCAACTAGGTTGACTGTGAGGGACTGAGACTGGTTTTTCTTGATCCTAGATTCCTCATCAACACAGATTGAGATGAGTTCATCTGGGGTCCAGTTTTCCTTTTGAGCATTATAACTTGTTATGAGATTGTCAAAACTGCTAGGGAGCGTGTTCAGTGCATGATGCACCAACAATTGATCTTTTACTCCCACTAACATCTCTCTCAGCCTGTTGTTAATGTTAATCAACTCCATTATATGCCCTCTTACACCCTCAGATCCTGTTCCAGAGTACTGTAGGGTATGATACTCTTTGCTCAGCCTAGCTATTTCAGCTTTTTTACTTTCTTTAAACTTAGCTGCCACAGCCTCAATGAAATCAGTAGCTAATTCTGGTTCCTCCACACAACCTCTCACTGATCTAGACATAGAACTTCTAATCACATTTTTGGCCATCATATTAGATCTCATCCACTTCTTATGGTGAGCTTTGACTGAGGGTTTATCATCTTCTGCTGGGGTATCAGGTTGTTCTTCAAGAAAACAGAATCCTATTGTCTCATGCATAGAAATGTAGTTTTCTACAGAATCTCTCCAGGCTCTAAAGTTTGAACCAGTAAGCACTAAGACATTGTTGAAGGTCATGTAGGTGTTACCTAAGGAGCAAAAGAAAAAATTTTTGTGAGTTCTTAATTTTGTAAAGCTTTTAGAGTTTTCAGTGTTTTATGAATTAGTTTAAGTTAATCAAACCATAACAGAAACACTCATAAAACAAAACACTCAGAAAACTCAATACATTTATACTTGCATTCACATCAGTCCATATCCATAAAACAATACTAAGTAACACTTTTGAGCAGAAACTTAGCATACTGTAAATCTTTATCAATAAGCCACACTTGATAAAAACATATTATTCAAGGAACCAAATCCACATCTTTAGACAGAAGATTAAATTCCAAGTATCCTGATTTATTCTTATCAAATATGCTTACTGCTGTTTGCATTCTAAATCATACTTCGACACTTCTTTGGAAGATAAAAAGCATTATTTAAAACACAAAACACAACTTTCAGTTTGTTATACCATATGATCTCTTGGAAATATGAATGAAAAATGCTTTGTGCAATATATTCAATCATACCAACAGAAAATCACAAACTTGTTTGAGCTTGAAAACTTGATTTCTATCCAGGTTACCCTTTGTAAGAAAACTAAGCTCTTGTGTCTGTAAGAAATTTTTCAATGCATAAATGTTGGGAGACTTTAACGACTACATGCATCATTGTCAATTACAGAACACATATACTTCAATTCAATTCCATAGAGCATAATCTGTATTGAAATATCATCCAGCCATAGAACAACACAATCACCCACTTATGTGCACGCTGGGAGTGCTCTAGGGTTCTTATGCAATATATATATAGATATACATGCTTGAATTGAAAACAAAAATTCCAGAAAAACCTGTTTTGCTTTTTCCCAAATTTGCTACAGAACACAGCGGAAGCTATAAACTTGATGCAGCAACTATTTCTTGGCTTTCTTGATCCACAGCAATCGGGTTTTGAATCCCATAAGAGACGTAAAAGTCTCCAGTGCTTCCAATCCAGTCTCCGTTCCATCTTCTTTATATGTTATGAATACATCCGCCACTGTTGCGAACTCATCCGCCAGGATACATCCGCCACTGTTGCAAACTGGCGAGCGGGTCGAGACTGGATCCGCGCTTGCTTGTGGGTCGAGCCAAGAATTGGTTAACAGGCAAAGCCCATTAACCCGTAAAGCAAAAATTTTTGTTTGAGAAAACCCTAAAACGATTTTGTTATGCAAAACTGAAAATTTTGTGAACCTTTATGGCTCTGATACCAATTTGTAAACTAAATTTGAATGTTCACAATACAATATATCATATGCATAACCATAATCGTTAGACTTTTAGCTTTGAGTAAACTTACCATCATTATGAATCATAGCTCCTTCCATTGATATAAACCTGAAACACAAAAGTACTAGGCAAAGGCCTTCTGTTAGTCACCACAATAAGCTTCTCAATGGACAGAACTTACGCTATGTCTCGTGGTGATAACAGGGACCAATACCATCTATTTATATAGAATCATTAACCCTAAAGAGTCCTCCCATTAAGGACATTCCTTGAGAGTTAAGTCTTCTAATTAGATTCCTGATACAATACTGATTAGTTGTCTAACTTCTAGACTATGAATAGGATTCCTTATAATAATGATCTAATACACGAAATCATTATTAACTGGATATAGTTCTGTATTTGTTTTCATGTAGAAGTAGATATTGTCATTAAGCATAATTATCATTTAATATGTGATAAGTCCATATTGATCTAACACTATCGGCATTGCAATCTCGACTTCCAACAACAACTCAACACAAGTAAAGAGATAGATAGAGAAGAATTATTACCAGCAGAAGTACATTCAATGTCAAAATCACAGCACCAGCAGCAAGTACCGCAAACGCAACCGCAAAAACTTCAGACTGCAAACATCAAATCCATTTTACCATCAGATCATCAGCTCAACCTAATCAACTCACTAAAAAAAAACAAAAAACAAAATATCAGGCAAGAATGGATCATGACCTTTTTGACAGAGGCAGACCAAGAGAGAGTGAGGCCCAAGAAGACAATGAAGAGGGACAGTGGGCGGGGAACCGAACCCGGTGGGCCCAGCGGAGGAGGAGACTGGGGGAGGAGGGGCGGGGACAGATGGCGGCTTGGGATTGGGCTTGGAGGGAAGAGGGGGGAGGTTGGATTGGATGAAGGGGGAGGAGGAGACGGGGATGGAGGCACGAGTGGAGGTGGGGCTTGGGGGCTTGGCGGGGAGGACGGTGGTAGGGCCCGATTGGACGGAGGCGTTGATTAGGTTTTCGATCTCGTCGATGTCGGATTGGGAGGAGGGGTGGAGAGGGACAGTGGTGGTAGGGTGGTGGCGATTGGGGCCGGATTGGAGTAGGGATTCATACTTCAACTCATTTGTCTGGTCGAACGTTTAAGTGAGTAAGGGCGATTTTCGGGCTGTATATCCACTCTTAAGCGACGTATATTGATCTAGTCCGTCACTTAACACTACAAGGAAAAAAACCTTAGGCGACGAAACTTAAAAAAATTCCTCGCCTAAGACAGCTTAAACGACGAAAAAAAGTTCCTCACCTAAGAAAAATTTTTCGTCGTCTAAGAACAGTCTTAGACGACGAATTACACTTTTCGTGGTCTAAGACAAAAAATTGCCGACGAAAAAAATTTTCGTCGTCCCTGCATTATCTTAGACCACGAAAACAAAAAATCGTCGCCTAAGATTTTTACTTAGGAGACGAAATATCAAAATTCGTCTCCTAAGAAAAAATCTTAGACGACGAAATTTTTTTTCGTGGTCTAAGAAGTAAAGGGGACGACGATAATTTTTTTCGTCGGCCTGTTTTGTTCTTAGACGACGAAAAATAATTTCGTCGCCTAAGATCAAAACTTAGGCCACGAAAAAAAAATTTCGTCGCCTAAGTTTTGATCTTAGGCGACGAAAAATTAATTTTCGTCGTCTAAGTAAATCCAGACTATAAATCCTGCACTCATTTTTCCGATCGGGAGCAGAGACCATTTTTCCCCAAAAACCAAAATTTTTTTCTTTCCCTCAAATTTTCCACTGATTTTCATTCTTGGATGTGAAAAGCTTCAAATCGGGTCTTCCTAAGCCTTCTCCACTACTACCCATTGATTTTTAACTTGGTATGATCTCTTTATTCATCTTTTTCAACTATAATTTCAATTTTTCCATTGAAATATTTCATTTTTGAGGTAGAGAATTATAGAAATATATATTGTTGTGTGTGTATATTGTGAGGTGATAGCTAGTATATATGTTGCTTTTGTTGATCCATACCTATATATACTCAATTAAATTGTTGGATTTTGTGAAATTAGTGAATTATATATATTAATTATATATTTTAATAATGCTTTAATTAATAATTATAATTATTTGACGAAAATCATTGTTATATGATTTATAATTAGCGGTGATATACATGCATTTATATATATCCCTAGAAATCCCGTTCGAGAATCATGGAGAGATTCTTGAATTGTCCCATTTTTGGACAGTTTGGGGGCAGAGGACATTGTTTCACAGTTTGTATAGGTCTTGTGTATTCGTTTGCGGTCGTGGGTATATATTTCGACGAGGTCTCCCATCACTGTTCCTCGAGTGCATACTAGGTGTATAGATATTCGTGCACTTGAGGAACTGTGGGGAGATGCTGCCGAAATTTTCCCACGACTGAAAACGAATACACAAGATCTACAAACTGTGAAACAAAGTCTTGTGCTCCTGAATGGGATTATTAGGACCCTAACCGGAGGCATAAGGTCGAGAAAAAACATGCATATAAATTGTTTATTTGTTAATTTGTGATTATTTATTGTTTGTCTTATATTAATTAATATATATAACAGGTGATCGATGGATAGAGATAGGAGTTGGATGCAGTACCCAAGACAGAGCGAAGAATACCATGAAGGAGTAGGAATTTTTATAAATTTTGTACGTGAACATGGTGGAGGAAAGAAAACACACAGGTGTCCCTGCTTAAGTTGTATGAATACTAAGCGCAAGACGATCGGCCGAATCTACGATCACCTGTGTAACAGAGGTATTATGCAGAATTATACAACATGGACTAAACACGGGGAAGCAGATTATGAACCTACGGTTGCCGAAATCCAGGCTGGATACCATGACCGAACAACTGCTGGTGGTTTCGAGCCTTATACTGACCCGGCGATGAACATTCTACATGACATTTTTCCTACTTTTGCTCCAGTACGCGAGGAAGAGGAATTCCAAGAGGCAGTTTTTGAGGATGGCACAACTCCTCTTGTTGACAGTGCTGATTATGATAAGTATACCAGACTACTTGCTCAAGTGCAGATCCCATTATTCGAGGGTAGTCCTCACACTGTTTTAGAGACCATCATCTCACAGACGCAGTTGAAAGTCAAGAGTAGGTGGACAAATGACTCTTTTGATAGTCTTTTAAAACAGTTTAAGGAACACCTTCCACAACCTAACTATCTACCTGATAGTTATTACACGCTACATAAGATATTGGGCGATCTCGGTCTCAGTTATAACAAAATCCACGCCTGCAAGAACAATTGTGTTTTGTTTTACAAAGAGAAAGCCGAGCTTGATGAATGTCCCATATGCCACGCGTGGAGGTGGGAGCAAGGCACAGTTAAGGAAAACAGTGTTCCTGTGAAGGTACTTCGTCATTTCCCTTTAATTCCTAGATTGAAGCGTCTTTACATGTCTTTACACACAGCAAAAGAAATGAGATGGCATGGAGAGAGAAGGACAGATGATGATACTCTCAGACACCCTGCAGATGGCGAGGCGTGGAAGTCCTTTGACAGATTATTCCCTGATTTTGCAAGAGATGTTAGAAATGTCAGACTCGGCCTTGCCTCAGATGGATTCAATCCCCATGGAAATATGAGTTTGAGTCATAGTACATGGCCTGTTATTCTTGTGCCGTACAACCTGCCTCCTTGGATGTGTATGAAGAAGGAATTTAGTATGATGTCTCTGTTAATTCCCGGCCCAAGGTCTCCAGGAAAGTGTTTGGATGTGTATCTGCAACCTTTGATCGACGAGCTGTTAGACTTATGGGAAAATGGAGTTCTTACTTTTGACAGGCACAGTGGAAGATCATTTATGATGAGAGCAATACTGCTGTTTACCATAAGTGATTTTCCTGGTTATGGGATGTTGTCGTCTCAGGCGACTAAAGGTTATAAAGCTTGTCCTGTTTGCTTGAACGAAGTCCATTCTGTTTGGTGCGCTGGGAAGGTGTGTTACTTGGGTCACCGTAGATGGCTTCCAGCTGACCACCAGTGGCGATTTCATGATCTAGCATTTGATAAAACAGTAGAGCTTCGTCCTAAACCCCGTCCCTGGAGCGGTGATGAAATTTTGGAGAAGCTGAACTCTTTCGATTTCGGGGTGTTGAGCGGTGATTTATCTATACCAGTTCCGGAACGCCCTGACGAGTACAAGTGTTTTACACACAAGAGTAGATTCTATGATTTGCCTTACTGGTCGAAATCCATTCTTAGACACACCCTAGATGTCATGCACATAGAGAAGGGAGTAAGTGACAGCATTGTGGGAACAATTCTTGATATCAAAGGAAAGAGTAAGGACACTTTGAAAGCACGTCAGTATTTGAAGGAGAATGGATTACGAGAACACTTGTGGCCAGTGAAGACGGCGTCAGGGACTTTCATACCTGTTGCACCTTACACAGTTAAACCGGCTTTCAAGAAGCAGATTTTCGTATGGTTTAAAGGAGTACAGTATCCTCATGGGTATGCAGGAAATATATCTCGGTGTATTAACTTGGGGCTTAATACGTTTAACGGATTGAAGAGCCACGACTGTCATGTATTGCTACAACGTCTTATTCCAGTGGTTATCCGACCCTATTTGCATCCAGATGTGGTCGAACCTATAATAGCCTTGTGTAGGTTCTTTCAGAAGTTATGCGCTAAAGAGCTGAAGAAGTCAGATGTTCTCATTCTCAAAGAAGACATCATCTACATTTTGTGCAAATTGGAAAGGATTTTCCCCCCTGCTTTCTTCGACAGTATGATTCATCTGATGATCCATCTTCCAGATCAAGCACTGCTTACTGGTCCTGTTCATTGCACCTGGATGTATCCGCAAGAAAGGTACTATTTATTATTCGTATTTCCCCATTCATTATAATATTCTCTTGTATATATACTTCACTAATAACTGTACGTGTAATTTCAGACAACTGTTTCAATACAAAAAGTTATGTAAAAGCAAGAGTCACCCTGAAGGATCGATAGCGGAGTCGTACATTACACATGAATGTGTAACATACTGCAACTTATATCTCCGTAACAGTGACGAAAACATTGCAGAGTCTTCTACAGCAGCCTCTACAGTACCAGTTCCGAAACTTTCCGTCCTTTCAAGTGTTGTACGTCCGTTTGGTAATTTACCAACTTCAGAAAGACTGACAGATGCTGAGCTAATTGAAGCTCATTGGTGCGTACTACAACACTGTGACGAAGCACAATATTTCATGGGTGAGCATTTGAAGCTGATTGAAGCAAATCGTCGAGACCGAAGGCCGAAAGAGACGCACAAAAGAACATTTCCTGTTTACTTTCGCAAATGGGTACGTCACAATATTTTGTATGTTACAATATCTCCATTTCAATATTAGTATTCTAGCTAGTCAGTTCAATTTAAATAATAAGTTATCACAATGTGACAGGTGGAAAATCTCCAAATACAGAACAGTGATTGGTACTCGTCCGAATTGCACCATTTGGCTAGAATGCCAATTTCCCACAGGGTGCGCGCGATGTGTTTTGTCAATGGCGTCAAGTTCGTGACACTTCAACGAGATGTGAACCGCAGAACGCAAAATTGCGGGGTCATGGTAGATGGTGACGACTTCACCTACTATGGAGTGCTACTGGCCGTTGTCGAACTAGTATATGGAAATATGCTCGTTGTCTTGTTCAAGTGTAGATGGTTTAACACTAATCAAAGTGTTCCTGGGAGTACAAAGATGGATTACGGCATGTTATCGGTGAATACAAACACAAGTTGGTATGAAAATGAGCCCTTCATTCTTGCTAGCATGGCAAAACAAGTATTTTATCTCGATGATCCTAAGGCAGGTGGATTTTGGAAAGTGGTTAACCCGATGTCACATAGGAATATATGGAGTGCGTCTACAGTTGAAGGGGGTGAAGAACATGATGATGAAGATGACGGCGACACTGATGAACCATATCAAGAACATTCGGCTTCTCAAATCCCTAATGCAGAGGCTATTCGCGACAACAACCGCTTACATTTCGTTACTTCTGATGAATTCATTGCAGTCCCAAATGCATCTACATCTCAAAACATAGCCAATCAAAACTTCATTAATGACGAAGATGATGAGGAATCAGACGATGATGAGGAAACATACGACGATGACGATTCCAATGATGGCTTAACTGATACGATTGAAGATGCAGACGATACAGACGATGACGATTATGATGGAGAACCATGATCAGATTTAAATTATGTTTTTAAATTCAATAAATTTGTTTTTGATGTATAATTAAAAATACATGAATGGTGTGTACGTACGTACAGAACCTTCAACTGTGTTCTGTGTTAATTATTATGTTGGATTACAATTTCGTCAAGAAAATTAAAATGGGCACAATTGCGATATTTGGGGTCTTTCGTCGACCAAATGCACCTATATGAACATGGCCGAAAATGCCATCATTAAAAAGTCAATTTTTATAAAAAAAATTGTCACTTAGTCGACGAAATTATAAGTTTCGTCGTCTAAGTATTTACGTAGTCGACGAAAACCTTATTTTCGTCGTCTAAGTATTTTCTTAGACGACGAAACTTATAATTTCGTCGACTAAGTGTCTATTTTTTTTTTAAAATTGACTTTTTAATGTTCCACACAATAAATTTTGGGAAAATTTTAACTAAGCTTAGTCGACGAAACAGTCTTTTTCGTCGTCTAAGTAAACACTTAGACGACGAAAAAGTGTGTTTCGTCGACTAAGTGTTAATTATTTTTTAAAATTTGGCTTTATTTTCCGCCAATAAATTTGGCAAAAATTTGAACTGGTCTTAATCGACGAAAACTTAAGTTTCGTCGTCTTAGTTTTTACTTAGGCGACGAAAATATCATTTTCGTCGTTTAAGACTTTACTTAGCCGACGAAACATACTTTTTCGTCGACTAAGTGTAAATTGTTTTTAATATTTTGGCGGACTGATTTGAATTAATTGAAAATTTGGGAATACACTTAGACGACGAAACTTATTTTTCGTCGTCTAAGTTTTTACTTAGCCGACGAAAATATCATTTTCGTCGTTTAAGACTTTACTTAGTCGACGAAAATTAAGTTTTCGTCGCCTAAGTGAAGTAAATATACCCGAGAATCCCTAATTCACAGATCTGTTTCGTTCCTCCCCCCCTCACCGGCCTCCCTCTCCGATCCTCTCCCCACCTCCCCACCTCCACCGGCCTCCCTCTCCTCTCCCCACCTCCACCGGCCTCCCCACCTCCACCGGCCTCCCTCTCCTCTCCCCACCTCCCCCCCTCACCGGCCTCCCTCTCCGATCCTCTCCCCACCTCCCCACCTCCACCGGCCTCCCTCTCCTCTCCCCACCTCCCCCCCTCACCGGCCTCCCTCTCCGATCCTCTCCCCACCTCCCCACCTCCACCGGCCTCCCTCTCCTCTCCCCACCTCCACCGGCCTCCCCACCTCCACCGGCCTCCCTCTCCTCTCCCCACCTCCCCCCCTCACCGGCCTCCCTCTCCGATCCTCTCCCCACCTCCCCACCTCCACCGGCCTCCCTCTCCTCTCCCCACCTCCCCCCCTCACCGGCCTCCCTCTCCGATCCTCTCCCCACCTCCCCACCTCCACCGGCCTCCCTCTCCTCTCCCCACCTCCACCGGCCTCCATCTCCTCTCCCCACCTCCCCACCTCCACCGGCCTCCCTCTCCTCTCCCCTGCTCGGCCTCCTCCCCCTGCTCGGCCCTCCCCCTGCTCGGCCTCCTCCCCCTGCTCGGCCTCCTCCCCCTGCTCGGCCTCCTCCCCCTGCTCGGCCTCCTCCCCCTGCTCGGCCTCCTCCCCCTGCTCGGCCCTCCCCCTGCTCGGCCTCCTCCCCCTGCTCGGCCCTCCCCCTGCTCGGCCCTCCCCCTGCTCGGCCTCCTCCCCCTGCTCGGCCTCCTCCCCCTGCTCGGCCCTCCCCCTGCTCGGCCTCCTCCCCCTGCTCGGCCCTCCCCCTGCTCGGCCCTCCCCCTGCTCGGCCTCCTCCCCCTGCTCGGCCTCCTCCCCCTGCTCGGCCTCCTCCCCCTGCTCGGCCCTCCCCCTGCTCGGCCAGCCTCCAATCGGGTATGTTAAACCCATCACTAATTATGTTTGTCTTAATTCATATTGGTATAGGAAAATTTAGATTTGATTTATTTTGATATAAGAATTGGTATATGTGGATAATATGGATGGATTGATTGATTGATTTTGTGCTTGGTATAAGAATTGGAATTGGAATTGGAATTGTTGTTGTTTGTTGGTGAGATGGGTTAATCTGTGTGTATTGTAGCTATTGTTGTATTTTTGGCTTGGAGAAGGTTGTGATGGCTGAGGAGGTGGTTTTCTTTTTGTGTAGTTTGTGTGATGAGATTTTAGGAGGGTTTGGTATTCGAATCTGTGATGAGCTTTCGGTGTAACTTGTGATGAGCTTTTATTGGTTTTACTTGGATGAATTAGTGTAGTGCATGCGATTGTTTTTAGGTTTGGGAGTTCGTTTCTGATGTGTGTTTACATTTCATGGTGTAGTGTTATACTTTGTTAGTACCTGGAAAGTTAACCAAGGTTTTTGGTGGTATGGTTTGCTTGTTAGTTGCTATTCTCATTAGATTGGGATCAATAAGGCTGTCTGTATGTGAGTGAAATACATTCCTCTATATTGGTTTCAAATACCTTAATCAACCTTCAATTGTTTAACCATGTTCAAAGCATGGTGTTAGGAAGTGATTAAAATGGTTTATTTAGTTTCAAAAGCAAAATCTTTCTCATTGGTTCATCATCAGAATTTTGAAAGGTGACATCTGATTATACATGCATAGTTTTGTAAAATGATTTTTCCTGTACAATGGGGTCATAATTTCTTAATCATTTCAACTTTGTGTTTCTTTACAGGAAAAATATGCCGCCGACTCAGGGATTTCTGAAGAAGAAGAGGCAGGAGTTATTTGACCGCTTCTACAAGTCAAATAACTCTGAAGGGAGTGGTTCGCGGCCACCTACGGAATCGTCTGCGAACGTATCATCACCTCCCCCTCCGCCCCCATTGGAGGATACTGCATCCCCTTTAGTAGCAGACACCGCACCTGACGTCGACGACAGCGATGGTGATTGTGAGATCAGCTGTCGGCGCACATTTCGTCCTCGGCCTGATGGAGGTAAACATAATCCAACACTTTCAATTAAGTCATTTAGTTATAAATGAGTGTTATTACTTTCTAATTAAATTGTTATTGTTTTGGCAGCACCTCCTCCCAAACACAAACGAGGGTTGGTAAAAGGCTTGAAGGCCTACACGTCTTGGGTGCAGCACGGAGAGAAGGTGAAGATCGTCATGGATGATGAGTTCTTGCACGGACCGCAGACCAGTGCACTGAACAGTTGGCTGACTCATGATATCGGGCATATCATTCGGGACAGCATTCCCATGACTGCTGCAAGTTGGTGGGATCTGGAGGAGGATGATCAGCTGAAGCTCAAAAATGAACTCGACGTAAGTTAACTACAATTTTGATATTTTAATTATCTATAAGCTTCCATATTAATTCTAATTTTTTTGTAATAGCTTGTTTATGACATCCCTTGGGATGATAAGAAGATGGTCAAGTGGGTTTACAAGCATGCCGCCAAGACCTTCACAGCCTTCAAGAGCAAGCTCAACAGGCTTAGGATTGCCAATCCTGGGAAAATTCCGAAAGAGTTCAAAGATAGGCAGGAGGAGTGGTCTTGGCTGCTTCACCACTTCGAGAGCGATGAGTTTCAGGTATATAATTTTGTAATAGTAGTATGTGCTTTCAAATGTTAACATTTTTCATTTTAGTTTTATTTCAATGCTAACTATTTGTCTCATATTTAATCATATTTCTACAGAGACGATCGACCGCCAACGCCCTCAACCGGGGGAAGAAGACGTTACACCATCGGTCCGGTTCAAAGCCGTTCATCTACGGGGCGCACGAATTGAAGCAAAAAGGTGAACTATTCCCCTTGGTGAAGAATTATGAGATGGTGTACCCTCCTGAGCACCCAGAGGCGGCAGAAAATATAGTAAGTTTCTCTTATCCTATAACTAGACATGGCATTATGTTTGGATTATGTTTAACCGTTGTGGTTTGATGAATAATATCTGCCGATTATGTTTGGATTATTTACAATGCATTATTCATATGCATGTTACTTGCTTGGTCTTTGCAGCGCCGTATCAATGCCGAGCTCGAGAGGGTGATGACCACTGTGAGGCAGGAGCACCCCGACGTTCCGGAGGATCTGATCTACAACTATTTTGACGAGCCGACTCAAGCCCGAGTGCTTGTCAGCGCACTGGGACCGCGAAACAGCGGTGAGATCCGGGGGTTAGGAGGAGTCACTTTCGGTGTCGGCTCCCAATCATCGCAAGGGGAAAATTCCACCGGACGCAGTCGGTCGTCAAATGGGGAGCGTGTGAGACGACTGGAGGAGGAGACCCGACAGCGTATAGCTCTTGCAGAGGAGGAGGCCCGAGAGCGTATCAGACTTGCAGAGGAGGAGGCCCGAGAGCGTATCCGACTTGCAGAGGAGCAGACACGATTGGTAACTGAGCGTCTTAGCTGGTTGGAGCAAGAGTTCCAGTCGTTTAGGAACCGACCACAGTAGCTTGCAGGCTCCTCACTCTCCCTATCTACGTACGATATTGTTTGATGTGTAATATTTTTATTGAACAAATGTATGAATTTATATTATTGTACGATGTTATTCGGTATTGTACGATATTATTCGGTATTTAATTTTTATCGATACTTTTTTTAATATATTTGAATATTCAGTATCCGAAATTTTTTTTTTTTAAATTTAATACATGCTTAGTCGACGAAACTAAATTTTTTCGTCGCCTAAGATGTATACTAAGTCGACGAAATTATTTTTTCGTGGACTAAGATATTTACTTAAGCCACGAAAAATAATAATTTCGTCGCCTAAGATAAACTCTTAGGCCACGAAAAAATATTATTTCGCGGCTTAAGTAAAGATCTAAGACCACGAAATAAAATATTCCGTCGACTTAGTATGAAGCTTAGGAGACGAAAAAATATAGTTTCGTCGACTAAGTTTCCATCTTAGGCCACGAAATACTTTATCTTTCGTCGCCTAAACTAAAAACTTAGACCACGAAAATGTTGAGTTTCGTGGTCTAAGTCATTATCTTAGGCCACGAAATTTCTTTTTCGTCGTCTAAGCCATAGTTTAGCCGACGAAAAAATTCGTCGTCTCAGAATTTTTTTCGTCACCATTTTTCTTAGACGACGAAATTTTTTCGTCTTCTAAGAATTATCTTAGTCGACGAAATTGTGTTATTTTCGTCGTCTAAGTATTTAGCCCACAAACTTTAGACGACGAAACTTAGGCGACAAAATTTTCGTCACCAAAAAACTTAGTCGACGAAAATCCATCTTAGGTGACGAAAAATTTTCGTCGCCTAAGATATTCAGTGTTGTAGTGTAAGAACGTTTCAATTTTCGGGCCAATTTTTGGCGCAAAGGACACGCGTCATTTCCAAAACACATTAAGTTACAGAACTTGTTCTATATCCGTCGCATTTCCAAAAAAAAACAGTAAATTTCCAAAATTTTCATACGATTAGTTGCTATACGTAGACTCTTCAAATGCAAATATGTCGTGAAATAAGATATGACCGAAATAATGAAATTCGTCTACGGTTGAAAAATGGGAAGATTCCGATAAAATCTGTGTGCCGAATGTTGCGGTTAGCTGTTTTTTACTTCCGTTTTCCTATGGATAGCCTGACGTCGTTAAATCAAAATCGTAAAATTTTTATACGATTATTTCCCTCTCGTCGATTTGACACTATTATCTGTTGAAGGTCAGGCAAAAAAACGGCATTTAGGCAGTCCAACAAGTTCTAAGCGTTTAGAGGTTTGACTGACCCGGTTGACCGTTCCGATCGAGCCTTTAACGTTGTCAAACGTAGTTGGATTTTTTTCCATATATGTATTTCATCTAAACGGTGATATCTGACGGTTGGAATAGATTTTCTGAACTTTTAGATTCGAAATCAGAACATATGCACTAATGTTCCTTAACTTGTTTACTAAGTGTTTAAGTGAATGTATAGTTTCAAATAGTCACTATACGTAGACTCTTCAAAAGCAAATATGTCGTGAAATAAGATATGACCGGAATAATGAAATTCGTCTACGGTTGAAAAATGGGAAGATTCCGATAAAATCTGTGTGCCGAATGTTGCGGTTAGCTGTTTTTTACTTCCGTTTTCCTATGGATAGCCTGACGTTCGTTAAATCAAAATCGTAAAATTTTTATACGATTATTTCCCTCTCGTCGATTTGACACTATTATCTGTTGAAGGTCAGGCAAAAAAACGGCATTTAGACAGTCCAACAAGTTCTAAGTGTTTAGAGGTTTGACTGACCCGGTTGACCGTTCCGATCGAGCCTTTAACGTTGTCAAACGTAGTTGGATTTTTTTCCATACATGTATTTCATCTAAACGGTGATATCTGACGGTTGGAATAGATTTTCTGAACTTTTAGATTCGAAATCAGAACATATGCACTAATGTTCCTTAACTTGTTTACCAAGTGTTTAAGTGAATGTATAGTTTCAAATAGTCACTATACGTAGACTCTTCAAAAGCAAATATGTCGTGAAATAAGATATGACCGGAATAATGAAATTCGTCTACGGTTGAAAAATGGGAAGATTCCGATAAAATCTGTGTGCCGAATGTTGCGGTTAGCTGTTTTTTACTTCCGTTTTCCTATGGGTAGCCTGACGTTCGTTAAATCAAAATCGTAAAATTTTTATACGATTAGTTCCCTCTCATCGATTTGACACTATTATCTGTTGAAGTTCAGGCAAAAAAAACGTCATTTAGACAGTCCAATTACAAGTTCTAAGCGTTTAGAGGTTTGACTGACCCGGTTGACCGTTCCGATCGAGCCTTTAACGTTATCAGACGTAGTTGGATTTTTTTCCATACATGTATTTCATCTAAACGGTGATATCTGACGGTTGGAATAGATTTTCTGAACTTTTAGATTCGAAATCAGAACATATGCACTAATGTTCCTTAACTTGTTTACTAAGTGTTTAAGTGAATGTATAGTTTCAAATAGTCACTATACGTAGACTCTTCAAAAGCAAATATGTCGTGAAATAAGATATGACCGGAATAATGAAATTCGTCTACGGTTGAAAAATGGGAAGATTCCGATAAAATACTGAATAAAACGATCAATTTAATGTCCAGATAAAACACAGTTGCTTAACAAGGGTTTACAAATTACAGTTTACATAAAACACTGAATAAAACGATCAATATTAATCAGATAGATCTTCCTCACAATCAGCATAATCATCCTCTAAATCACTTCCGCCTTCATCTTCCTCACTTTCGCCTTCATAGATTTCGTCATCATCTCTTTCGTCATCATCCTCGTCGTCATCCTCGTCACCATCGTCGTCCTCTTCATCATTGTGACATTGAATGGGAACATCTATGTGTGGAAGCGAACCGAAGTCCATGGTGAAACCAAATATAGGAGTGTAAGTTGGGATCGAGTCTGCGGTAGGTTCTTGATAGGGTTCATCAATTTCATTCCTCCTAGGAGGTATGTTAGGTTCCCTTGCAACTGTGGTAGCACTGTACGTACCTCTGTGTGACATCACATTAACCACTTTCCAAGGTTCACCAGCCTTCGGGTCATCCAGATAAAACACTTGTCTTGCCGTGGCGGCAAGAATAAATGGTCTATCCTCAAACCAGCTAGTAGATGTGTCCACTGATAAAAGACCGTGATCTAACTTTATGGACCCAGGCTCGGTAGGGTCAGTATCGTACCATTTACACTTGAACAAAACAACCTGCATGCCTTCTGAATATACAAGTTCGACTACGGCTTCAAGAATCCCGTAGTATGAGATGTCTTCTGTCTCTACCATGACCCCACTGTTTTGAGTCTTCAACCGTTGGTCTCGCTGCCACGTGACAAACTTAACTCCGTTCACAGAACATTGTGAATAAATACGGTGTGCTTGAGGGCGGCATGCTAAAATGTGTAGTTCAGGCGTATAATCCGAACTTCCTTCTGCTTGCAGTCGTGTGATCTGTAACAATAATACAAACCATTAGTGCCCTGTGACATCTCTGGTGGTTTATATAATGAGCAAATTATAGTGATTGTATACCCAAGTTTTAAAGTATGGAAGAAAGTTCTGAATACGCTCTTCATCAGTCATATGTGGATAGATTTCAGTTACTTGATTATTGTAAATCTGAATGAAGTCAGCCGCTTCTGTACAGTGCTCCATTACATTCCAGTGAGCCGCATATAGTTCTTCCCTACTTAAACGAGCCTTTGCTATGAAACTTTTGGGCTTCACGAGTTCGGAAACAACAGAGATATTGAATTGAGGCGCACTGACAACGTTAGCATCTCCTGTTCCATCATCCATATAAAAACTGCAGTATGTCACACACTCATTTGTAAGGTATTGATCAGCAATACACCCCTCTGGGAAACGTGTGTTTCTAACATTCTTTTTGTAGTCCCCGAGTTGCCTGTCCAATTTTATAGTTAGTACAATACATATGATCATGACCGTGTAGTTAAAATAAATAAAATAACGCATCACCTTTCCATAGGAAACATCCAGGTAAAATATACTGGTCCGGTAAGCAGAACCTGTTCGGGAAGGTGAATCATGAGATGAACCATGATGGTGAAGAAAGCGGGAGGAAAGATCCTTTCTAATTTACAAAGAATCATGACTATTTCTTGCTTCATGTCACAGACGTCCTCTTTCTTCAGCTCTCTAGCACATAGTTTCTGAAACCATCTGGACAACGCTATTAACGGCTCAACCACGTAATATGGCAGATATGGTCGGATAACCACTGGAAGAAGACGTTGCAGGAGTACATGGCAGTCATGCGTCTTCAATCCATAAATTTTTTTATCATTCAGATTGACCTTATTCTTCAAAATTCCCGCATAACCATGAGGAAACTGTGCATCTCTAATCCACTCAAAAATCTCGGTTTTTGCCTCAGGAACAACTGTATACGGTGCTTGAGATACTTTCTCTTTATTTTTACTTGAACCGGGTTTCGATTTTTTCCACAGCCTCTTTCGTATCCCTAGTTGTTCCAGACCTTCACGAGCTTTTGGATCGTCCTTAGTCTTTCCTTGGAGACCGAAAATGGTTCCGCTGATGTTGTCGTACACATTCTTCTCAATATGCATGACATCTAAGGTATACCTTATTCTCGATGTGGTCCAGTACGGCAGTTCCCAAAATATACTCACGTGAGTCCAACACAGTTTCTCTCTAGTTGCTCTGGGCTTGAACTTGAGATGCAAACTCTGAACAGGGTAGTCATGACAGAGGATACTGCTATAAATCTCATCCCATTCCATGAGCGTGGTTCTCCCCTTAACTCAGCATTCCCATTAAACTTATCTGCTGCTCGACGCCATAGATGACGCTGGTCTAGCCATCTGCGGTGGCCCTGGTATGCCATTCTCCCAGTCAAGTTGCTTGAATCAATATCTTCCAAACAAATGGGACATGCTTTGTACCATTTTGTCTGGATGCCTCCCAACATCCCTAATCCGGGAAAGTCGTTGATGGTCCACATCACTGCTGCTCTCATTATGAATGACTTTTGCTCATGTCGGTCATAAGTCTGAACTCCAATAGTCCACAACATCTTTAGCTCATCGATAACTGGTCTCATAAACACATTCAAACACTTTCCAGGAGACTTTGGACCGGATATTAACAATACAAGCATGTTAAACTCTTTTTTCATACACATTGAAGGAGGCAAATTGTAAGGCATCGCCACAACAGGCCAAGTGCTGTGAGGACTGCAGGATGCACCATAAGGATTGAACCCGTCGGTTGCTAGTCCGAGGCGCACGTTCCTAATGTCGTTGGCAAAATCTGGAAAATCCTTATCAAACTCTTGCCACGCTTCCCCATCTACCGGGTGTTTAAGAAAATCTGGATCTGAAATCCTTTCCCCGTGCCACCGCATTTCCTTTGCCGTGTGCGGTGACATATATAGGCGTTGCAACCTGGGTGTAAGAGGGAAATAACGAACCTTTCGTACAACAACTTTTATACCCTGTGCAGAATATATCCATCTTGACTCATGGCATTTGGGACAGTTGTCTAGTTCTGCATTCTCTTTGTAAAACAACGCACAACCATACTCGCATGCGTGAATGATCTCATAACCGAGACCCATGTTCTTTAGGATCTTTCTTACAGTTCTGTATGAATCAGGACACTTGTTTCCTGGAGGAAGCGCTCTCTTGATCAACTCTATGTTGTCATCAAAACTTTTGTCTGACCATCTATTTTCCATTTTTATCTTAATTAGGTTAAGGATGATGGTTAACACAGTCTCCTCACTACCATCATACAACGGAGTCTGCCCTTCCGATAAAAGCCTGCTATACTTCTCATAAGCATCTCTGGCAATAGAATCTAAATCATTTACATCATAAAAATCATTTAAACCACCAGCATTCTCTGCCTCATAAAATCTATCCATGAATGGGAAAGCATCATACAAAATGTCCATACTGGGGTATATATGAGGACCCGCACTACCACTAGAAGAGGTTTTCTGCCGAAGATATTGTTCCCTCTGCTTATACAATGAAGGACCGCTTGCCACCTCACCGTGATGTATCCATGTAGTGTAATTAGGCATCATACCGTTTTCCCTCAAATGCGTAAACATCTCATCCACTGTAATCCTCTGTTTATGCAACCGACAGCGCTTGCACGGGCACTTATGCACTTCTGTGTGACTACTGCTATTTTGAAGAACAAACGCACAAAAATCAATTATCCCCTGAATGAACTTCGGATCACCTCTAGATAAGCGGATCCAACTCTTGTCCATGTTTCCTATCATAACATAAACATACAATATGCATAAGGTTAGCACACAACATGCAACTTAACAATCATAATCTGTCCCAACACTTCTTCTCCTTATGCCTCCGGGTTGGGTCCTATCCCCTTCAGGCGAACACGAGTTTGTTGATCCTTTTGGTATTCATGTGGTTTCAGCTACAGTTTTGGGAAATTTCGGCAGCATCTCCCTACAGTTCCTCAAGTGCACAAAAATCTAAACAACCTAATTTACACTCGAGGAACATTGTCGAGAGACACTGTCGAAACTATATCCCAAAACTGAAACTTAAACCACATGAATACCAAAATGATCAACAAACTCGTGTTCGCCTAAAGTGTCCAAAATGGGACAATTCGATAATCAACAACCCATCTCGATCAACTAGATGCGTTGTTGATTCTCAAACGGGAGTTCTAAGCTGATAAACACCACAATTATACATAATACCAAACAATAAATTTACACACGGCATCACACTCCCGCACTAAGCCACTCGCATGTTTCAGAAACCCTAACTACCACAATCCACACACAGCACAAACCAATTATATCATTAATTAATAATTTGAATTTACTCTACCATAAAATTCACAAAATTTCACTCACTAAATTTCACCAAATTACATTAAAATTCAATTTCACTAAATTACACTAAAATTCAATTGCACTTAATTTCACATTCATTCAATTGCACTAAATTTCACAAACTAAACTATATAATCTCAAATTCACCAAAATCAACACAAACTCGATCATATATTCAAACACCCAATATTAAAAACAACACAAAGCACATTATAAACAAAATCCAACTCAAGATATCAAAAACTAAAAGCAACTAATCAAATCGAAGTATGGTGATTACAATGAAGATAAGAGATTATACTAACCTACAAACCAATTGGAAGAGAAAACCCAAGCTTTTGAATCCCGAAATTGACGAAATCAGCAGTTGGGGAGATTTTTCGCCACTGCTACAGTAATTTTCTGCGTTTTCTTCTTCTTCTGTATTCTGTCTAAGCTAAGGGGTTATATAGCAGATCTTGAACATTTAAGCGACGGATTTCAATGTCAGTCGCTTAAAAGGGTTTAAGCGACGAACTCACACCTTCAAATCATATTAGTCGCATTAGATGTTCTTAACCGACTTATATATTTGGTCGCATAAAGTCTGTCGCATAAGGTACCTTTCCGCGACGGACTTATCTTTATGGGACGGAAACGTATGTCCGTCGCTTTGGTAACTTTGACAGCGACGGGCGTAGTGTATGTCCGTCGCTTAAGTTGACAAATGGCGTAGTGGTTTATAAATATCAAGTGCATTGGTACATAGAATAATAATACAAAACCTAATTCGATTGACATTGATTGAAGATCAATGGAAGAGAAGAAGGTTATTGGTTTGCACGAAATATAGTAGTCATAATTTTTTATTTTTGTTTTTATTTCATCAGAGAGATTGAATTCAGTTTTCAATACAAGAAAAAAGCACACGTTATCGCCGGGCATATAAATTTCGTGCCTATTTTAAAAAATAATAAAAATAAAAATAAAAAAACAATTCCTAAAACCCACTACTCGCCGGAAGCCGCGGACTAAGGTTCTCCCAATCTCCTCGTCTTCTAATGCAGTACTAACAGGGGCGTCGTCTCTTTTTCTCTCTTTTGAAGTCAAAGTTTTAGTCTTTGGATGGTTTTCATTGTAAAGATGAATGCTTTAAGCTGATAATTTGATTGTGGAAAAACCCAATGTGATCTATTTATCTTGCTGTTTTCTGGGTCGAACTTGACTAATTCATATGAATTCTTGTTATATGTACCTTGCTAGTTTCAGTGTTAGATTTAGAGTTTGGTTTGGGGATCATGTTGAATTGAATAAAGATAATTTCACATTCATTCTACAAGTTTGCTGACATTTGACTGTTAAATTGTTAGCATCAGTATTGAACTCATCATCAAGTATTAAGACAAATACTAGTTTGATCAGAACTCAAACATAGGAATTGTAAGTCTCATTCATTCTGGTTTGATTAAGGGTTAAGTATATCAAGTTCTTAATTGTAGGAGAGTCCATGATTAATACTGCATTGGTAATTGGTATTGGTGTTGCATAAGGAATTATGTTTCGAGTGAAACTTGGACAACAAGACAAGTCTTTATGGGAGATTGCTTGTTGTTCAATGAGCTCTATATATAAGAAGTTTTGGTCCCTGCTTTCTACATGATATCTTACTTTCAGAACCTATCCCATTAATGGTGTCTAAAGCTTGAAGAAAGGAGAAGACTAAGACAATCAAGAACAGCAGCTTGTACGCGTTGACAGCACAGCTTGAAACTATGGATATTCAACAAGAAGAAGGTATGATACTGCTGCCATAGTTCATATATATGCTTTTATGTTAATGTGTTTGAGTATGCAAATTGATCTTGGTTAAATACTGATTTAGTTAACAGTGTGATATCAGAACTTAACAAATTTGCAACACAAATCCTCTTAAGAATACATAATTGCATGAACTAAGGCATTCAAAACTTCTACGTTTTCCTTAAGAACAACAAGATTTTTTTTTTCTTTCTGCTTCTGTAAAACACTACAGCCTTATTGGGCCATTCGGATCAAAACGAGCCCAAACCCGCAAGCACTGACCCATGACCCGTTCTGTATAAAATCCCAAAATCGACCGTTATATCAAAACGGTCATATTGTGAATTGGGATTAGGGTTCTTCGGCTGGGATCGGAAGTGCAGAGATTTCACAATCTCTAAGGAATTCAAGTCCCTACTGATGCGGATTAAGAAAGAAAGCTGTAAGTAAATCAATTTCAGTTTAGCTTCCGTGAATTTAAGAATAATGGCTTAAAGAAAAGAAGTTACAAATTCTGGAATCTTGTTTTGGGTTTTCTGGTTTTCAAAGCATGTCTACGATTTCTGAAACTGCAAGAACACTAGATGCATTCCCGGCATGCAATTAAGTTAGGTAGATGGTGGACCAGATGAAACTAAAATTGCCTGAGTATGTTCTGTGTGGGATTATATGATGTATGCTTTGATGTGATGAAATTATGTGTGGTTGATGTTTCCATTGTCTCTGTATGATTATGTGTCTCCCGAAAATAACCAAAACAACACGTAAAGAAGATTAATAGACAAATCAACCTAAAACTTCATTGATGTATGGTATGCATTGTTTAAAAATCAGCAGAATGTTGCACAAAGCAATTTCTGCAGTCTGGTGGAAATTTTGATAAAAGACCAAAACTTGTGTTTCTGATTGTAAACTATAAGTTATCTTAACTTCCAAAGAAGTATGTTTTTCATGGTTTAGAATCAAAAACAGCGTCACATATATATTTTGAATTCATATCACTACAAGAAAAAAAAACATTAGGCGACGAAAAAAAATTCGGCATCTAAGACAATGCCCCTACAAGTAAATTGGGCTTTTGTAATATTTGTCTCATTTTACAAAAGCTTGAATAAAATGAGACAAATATTACAAAAGCCCAATTTACTTGGGGGGCATTGTCTTAAGTTCAATCAGGTTCATCCCTATTCTTCGAATCTTCGCTTGCAGGTGTTGAATTTGGTCCATAAGCTCTTTCTCTACTAGACTTTGCTGGGTTTCGCCATGAAGAGTGGTTAGGAGCGCCCTTTGTTCGCTCGCGTGTTGGAGATGCTCATCTTGCCTTACTTTGATGAGGGCGATCTTTTGGTCAAGAAGATCTCTTTCCCTCTCCAGGCGAGCGAGTTATTCCCCGTCATCATGGCTTACAGTTACTATCGTAGCAGAGTAGGCATTTATTGCACTCAAGAGGGCTGCATTTACATCTTGCGTCTTGAATTGTTGAGATGGAACTATTGCAAGTTTTTCATGGAGTTGCCTCAGAAGATCAGGAAGGCTCGCCAAGAAGTTCTTGAAATCTAATTGAACTTAGGCGGGCAAGCGTTCGACATGGTCTTGTAGCAGTTGGACCGAGGATTGCAATTTGGTTGCCACTACTGCATCTTTTAGATTCAGGCCTCCCAATTGTTCGATGAACACCCATGCTTCTTTTACTTCAGGGAGACCTCTCCTTGGGGTTGGGAGTTTCAGGGGCGGATCCTCTTCTGTTGGTGGGAAAGGTAGGCTCATCTTCAGAGGTGAGAGGGTTGGACCCTCGATGGGGGATGCTCCAATCTGTACATCTTGGCGGGGCAAAGTTGTAGTCGGAGTTTGCTCGCCAGAGACTTCGTCACTCATAATAGCAACAGGGGTTTCGTTTACCTATACAAACATAATGGTGGTATGGCTTAGTAAAAGATATCATAAAAAAAATAACTTATAAAGAATCAAGAGAGTTTGGGAGTTACCTCTTCCATCACCCGCAAGGCAGCTATGGAAGGCTCAACTTGGGGTTGCTCTTGAGGTTCTAGAAATTTGGACAACCCGCTTGAGCTCGCTCCAGCATCCGCATAGCTTCTAGGTGGCGACTGGGGAGCTATACTCGGATCTCCCAAGACCACCACTTCAGGAGACAAAGGGGTGTTCTCCTCGCCAGTAGCTGCTTGGGGCATCATTACGCTTTCTAGTTCTGTCCAAGTAAGGGCAGGAACTGACTCAGCCTCCCCCACAACTTCAGGGACTTGAACATCCGCCGCTGCTGTCATTGGTTCTGCAGGGAGAGTTGGAGTGATCAGGGGGAGGGCTTTGGCAGTAATTGAAGCAATCGCCAGGGGGAGACTAGGAGTACATGTATTAGCAGGAAGAAAGCTTAGTGGTGGTACATCAAGAACAGTCCTCTCACGAACTTGTTGAATCTCTTTTGCAAGTTGCTTAGTCATTTGTTGGACTTCGGCGAAGTCAACAGGTACTTCGCCTCTTGTCTCAGAATCCCCAAGGGAGGATGAACTGTAAGATGATTCGGATGACTCACCTGAAGAAACTTCAATCACAGTGGTTGAGGGGGTTGAAGCTGGTTTCTTTCTCCTTACCAAACTCTGTGGAAGAAAATTTATTAACTACATCAGATTGGTTAGGCTTACTTATGGTCTAATTCAGTGGTGAAGTGTTACAGTAAACAAAGTTGGATGACTTATTGACACATGATCCTCGGGATCTGATTCTTCTTCAGCAACCACGAGAGGTTTTGCCTTCTTGGTAGGCTTGTTGGCTGAGGGCTGGGGGTTCTTCCTTTTCCCTTTGTTTTTGTCTAGTTTTTCAGGGGTCTGTGAGCAAGAAAGATCAGTTGGTGGTTTTTCACTTCCAAATCTTTACATTTAATCAGTCAGCAGAAGTTGTGAAGTTACCTGCTCAAACTCTGGTTCGGGATAGAGAGGCCCTCCATCGAGTACCTTGTGGTCTGCGGCAGTCAGGAAGTTCCGCCGTTGGCCGAAGAGGGTTCTGAAGTAATGAAGTGAACCTTTCTCAAAGAATTCTCCTCTGAGTTGAATCCACCAGGTCAGGTAGTCTGCACTAACTTGGTCATAAAGTTCTAAAGCCTCGCACCGATCTAGATTGGGGTATTCGGCGAGACGGAGGGCAGAAGGAAGGTTGGCATCCTCGCCAGCAGGAGTGTTTTTGCTTGGCCGCCAGGCTGAGAACATGTTCAGGCTTTGCACTGGCGGATAGGGTAGAGCTTGGCTCAGGCCGAGTTGGCGAGCGAACAAATGAGGAGCATATATTTCAACACCTTGTTCTCCCTTGTCAGAAGATAAAAGAGGAAGGTCTGCCATTGAGATACATTGAAGAAATAGTCTCCTTCCTTCTGCACATTGATGGTTGGAGGGCAGGAAGTCGGCCTTCAGTGCTCTTGGGTATACGCTTTGAATGAGTCCTTGTGCTTCTGAGTGGAAGCCTTGAGCATCGGTATTAAAGATTATGTCTAGGCAGACGGCGTAGCCTTGATCATAATTGGGTTTGCATCCTGCGAATGCTAATCCTAACACCCTGTTTTCCCCAAGACTTATACGCTCGGGAGATGCTAACCTAGGGAAATACATTTGTGCCCAAAGAGGGCCAAAAACTTTACAGTTTAAAGGTGAAAGAGACAGGGTATGCAAACACATATATAAGTGGGCTAACACTAGTTTGCCTAGGCCAATTTCTTTCCTGGCGTATAAGACTTCGGCCATCCTTTTATAGGTTCGGGTCATCTTGTTAGCGGTTGAACAAAATACGAACTTTTCAACCAGAAATCTAGGAAAGCTATCCCACCAATGTCATCCCTATGGTTTTGGAATGTGGTTATCCAGTTTGAAAAACTTTTGGTATGGGGTTCTGGAAAGGTGATTGAGGGGACATCTGCCTCAGGATAATCAACAGCATCAAAGGGTTTATTCCCTAAGGGAAAACCTAGACCGGCATACATATCTAGCAAAGTAATGCTAGCCTGACCAAATTGAAAATCAAAGGCATTGGCCGATGGGTTCCAGAAGCTTACTAGGGGCATTATGGCTCATCTGTTCCCTCCCTTTGGGTTGAGCGCGAAGCTTATCCTGAGTGCTTCGTCAATTCCTGCCGCCCGCCATCTGCTTGCATCACGTCTTTCTCTTTCATGGTACCATTCTATCCTGGATGAGGTTGGCAGCGGCCAGGAGGAGTAGGCCACCGGAACTTCGTGGTGGTTGGACGTTTCCCAATCTCTACATGAGACGCTTTCTTCTCGGAAGATTACCGGGTCGGGTCGGACTTTGCTAACGAAAGGATGAATCGAATTCAGGCTTAGCTCTTGTTGCCGTGGGCCCAGTCCGGCGTGGCCGAAGTCCTCAGGTGGTATAGTCGAAGTTTGGTAGGCGCTTCCGACCTCGATTAGGTTGGAGGTGATCGTCTCCTTTGACCTTGCGGCCTGGTGATACTTGATTTCGTTTGCCATGGTTTATCTAATTAGAGGGTAGAAGAAGTGGAGGTTGAAGGTATGGATTACAGATTCTCAATCTGGCTTTTGTAGAATCTGAAAGGGGTTCTTTGAATTGAATCGGTAGGGTTTGCGGCGGTCGAGGTTTTGATGTATAGTTCTCTGAGCTCGATTTGGTAAAGTTGTGTTGTTAGAGGGAACGACGCAATGCTTTAGAATTTTTAAAGAGGTTTGGGTTGGGCTTTCTAACCATTATCAATTTCACCAGACTTTCAATTTCACCAGACAATGTTTGGGCCAAAATTGACATCTGTCCGAGACTATGGATCGAGGCCCATGAGGTTTTCCAGTATAGGATAATCTGATATATACATTTAATCTTTTCCTTTCTTGGAAAGGATTTGAGGTTCTTTTAGGAATCCGCAAAGGAGTTGGTTTATAGTAATTGAATCCTAATCGATCTCCTAATCTATTGTTACTTGATATGCAAGTATTAGGGTTTGGCATCCTTTATATAAAGAGCTCTTGTACAACGTGAAAGAGATCCCCGATCAATCAAACAAACACACAAGGTTTTGCTCATCGCAATCCTTGCAAAGCCTGTCCGGAGCATCTTACGCGCACAGCCTCCATAAACTGCAAACAACCACCATCCAACCTCGCCGCAACCTTACGCCCGCCACCGGTCGCTGTATCCTTGCACGGTTGTCGAAGTGTGCCTTGCATTCGTGTCGAGCGTCGCTGAGACCTATCGCTTCCAGCATATCCGCACATCGTAGCCGCAACTTGCCACCATAAGTACAGAGCCGCACCTCGCCGCCATACGTACAGAGTCGCTTGCTCGCCTCGTGTGCGTGTTTGCTGAAGCACCCAGTGTCAGTCGCTACGCCGTAGCCAATTGAGTCGTTACTCCGGTAACATATCTTCACTCAATCTGCAATAGGTTGGAAAAGGATCGTTTCCCGCGGTCTTGAATTATTACTCTGCTTTGCGTCTCAGGATCAAAGTAAGATTACTCGATCTGCCATAAGTTGAGAGAAAAATCCTAATATACTTTTGTTAGGTCTTGTTCGAGCCTCTTACGCCGGCCTTGTCAATGCCCGCGTAACAGTCATTTGATCAGGAAGTCAGGAATTGGGAGCAGACAGACAAGCTAGCCAGAGAAGTATGCTCGCCAGAAGTACGCTTGCCAGAAGTACGCTCGCCAGAAGTACGCTCGCCAGAGGTCGTCCGCATCGAAGTTGTACCTAACTCAAAGGTACTGGCACGCTCGCACATATCACAACAGGACTGAGATTGACGTCCGTCACTCCACGTGTTGACCGTTCGCCGGATACTAATTCCGCCACGAACAGTTAGCATAACTTCTAACTATTTATACTGAGCATTTTATTACTACTGTTTTCCTTGTTACCTAAAAGACATTTGGTTATAGGTGGAAGTGACGACCTGAGTTGAATATAAATGAAGAGATGGAAGCCAATGTTGCTGCTGAAGTGGAAGCTGTTGTTGCTGAAGATCAAAGTGGTGATGGTGGCGGTTGGGATGATGACTTTTAGTGTACAGAGTATCTTACAAGGAAATTAAATACAACAAGGGAACCGCAAGCACGTGTAAACACTCACTTATCACATTTCGATTATTGAGCATGTGGAGATAGAATTGATTTACTGACAAAACTTTGAAGAAAATATTAGCGTAGGTGTTCTTTGGGGGATTGTGGCTCTGATACCGGTAAATCACTCTCAGATGTAATGAGCTCGCCACTCCAAGGAATCCACCAAGGAGATAAGAGCAATAACTCGCCACTCTAGGAATCCACCTAAGAGATAAGAGTTTGAAAACAAATGGGAAGAACTCCTTCACCAATTTATATTATATTACTGAATAATCTCCAATGCTGTGATCAAAGAAAAGAAAACTCCCTTTTATAAGATAAGGAAGGAAAACAAAAAGGCTAGCTAATAAATTGGAAAAGTAAAGATAGGTATTAAGTCTAAAACCCCCAGGAATCCCAAATACTGTAACTGAACAGTTTTCAAAACTGATCAGCTTCTTCAAGCAATGCAGCGAGTCCCCTGCCACGTCTAGGTTCATAGTTGTCATCTGTATCAGGCTCTCTCTGCGCAAAATTAATTGGTAATATTATTCTACAAGGATTTTTAATTTAGAGTAGGGAATGACCAATTTGTAGAATGAGAGACGAGGTAATTCTAAAATGCAAACCAATGTTGTTGCTAGCTTTATATCATCAAATTCTCAATTCGTACAAGTTCTTTGGCCACATTGATCATTTCTGGCCTTGTTTCAGTTTCATCACGAATGCATAGCAATGCTAGTGCTAGGAAATCATGCAATTGCCTGTGTGCTAGCTCAGCTCCCCCTACCTCCATAGATATTGTAGGATCCATAATGGTTTGAACTTGGCCACCACAAGCATGCGATCTCACATATGGAATAAGGTACTCAAGTTCCCCTGCCTGATTTCTTGCCACGGCTTCTCGTCCTGTTATGAATATAAGTAATAAAATACCAAAAGTATAAACATCGGTCTTTTCCGAAACGCTGTGATTGGCCAAGTAGGCAGGATCAAGATACCCAGGAGTACTTATCACTTCAGCAGCAACTTCTGATTGCATAGGCGGAATTGTTATAGAAATTGAGAAGTTGCAGAGTTTGGGAATGTAGTCATTGTCTATAAAAATGCAGTTGGGTTTTAAATCCCTGTAAATAATTGGTCTGGGAAATGCAGTATGTAGATATGTAATAGCATTTGCAAGCTGCTTTGCAATACTCAACCTCGCTTTCCATGGTAGCTTTCCATAACCTCCGTCGTAGTTGATAACTCCTTCCATTGCATATTCATACACCAGAGCTGGTATAGGGGACTCTAAGCAGCATCCCAAGAGTTTCAAAACATTTTTGTGGGTGCTCATTTGTGTTGAAATGACAATGTCACGAATTGCCATAGACCTAGTTACCTCCGCAGCAAGCCAGTTCACAGTGAAGTACTTTTTAATGGTAACTGCCCGGTTGTCAAGAAAACCCTGGAACATTTTGTAGGATGAATCTTGTTGCATCACGCCAGCAGGATCAAAGTTGTTTGTTGCCCTCTTAAGTTCATCAGCAGAGTAATTGCGAATGGGATTAGATTTTCCATTGCACGAAGCAATGAGATCCTCTAATAAGATGCTTCCATTATCCAAGAATGACGAGCTATTAGAATCTATTTCCTCCTTTCTCAAACATGACAGCAATGAGGATCTGATATAATTGTATAGGTACAAAATAAGCACAAACACAGAAATGAAAAATGAAATGATGCAATGGAAACGATCTTTCTCACTTCTCCCAAAACATACGACATACTTAACAGCTATCTGATATTCCCTAAATACTGCATGTTTTTTTTCAGTTGATGACAGTAAATTCGAAGATGCAGTAGAAGTTGTCCTATCAACAAAAACTCAAACGTAGTAATTGATAAACTTGCTTGCTTGGTTTTGATTTGGAACCTATCAGAACCAAGAAACGAAAGGCATTATAGGAAAAAGTATATCTCCAATATGATCCGACTCTATAACTTACAAAACTTTGGATGGCATTGGTTTTAGTATTCTTCTCTGCGCAGCAGCTTGCATACCCTCGGAATTGGATTAAGATTGCTCCAAGTTAATACTGAACTTTTGATTGCAACCAAAAGTTTACTTCGTCGATCAGCTTCCAGTCATATTTCAGATGACTTGCATTTGATAGAGAAGGAACAGATCTGTCAAGTTCTTGATGTGCTTTGAAAGACCTGCAGTGTTTGAGATCATATGAACCCGAAACAACTTAGTCAACTGTTTTGACTTTAATTCTCATAAACAATGAGCACAATATCAACGAACTTGCCTCGAAATTGCCTTCACAAGTTAGTAACTCAATTTCGAGGCAAGTTCTTTGATATTGTGCTCATTGTTTATGAGATTTAACGTCAAACAGTTGACCAAGTCGTTTTGGGTTTCATATGATATCTCAATTATTGCAGACCTTTCAAAGCACATCAATATCACTTTTCTGAGTTTTCTCTATCAAATGCAAATCTGAAACATAACAGGAAACTGAGTAAGCAACCTTATGCTGGCAGATGCAATCGGTGGTCGAGAAATCAACATTTGCAGTTTACTTGGAGCAACTTAAATCCATTTTCGAGGGGTCTGCAGGGTGCTGCTCAGAAAAGAATTCTGAACAATGTCATCCAAATTCTTGTAAGTTATGGAGTCAGATCAATTGAGATATTCATGTTCTTTTAATAGGGTTTAAAATCAAGCAAGCAAGTTACGGTATTGTTGCTTTTCCACAATGTATGTAACGGAAAATTTTAGTTAACCTCAAGTGCTTTGTCAGAGGCCAAATCAAAATTTTCAAATATATCAAGATTTGTAGTGAAGGAAAAAAAATCTTCTAATGCAAACCGGACAAAGGAAAATGATAGAAAGAAAACTCTCTCTTTACTCTTTACCATTTCTACTTTTGAGAGTTCTTGATGATAGGAAAACTTTCATTGCATTGCATCATTTCATGTTCATTTCTGTGTTTGCGTTTACTCTTGACCTATTCAACCATAACAGGTTCCCATTGCTGTCATGTTTGAGAAAGGAGAAAAATAGATGCTCGGAGGTCGTCATTCTTGGATAATGGAAGCATCTTATTAGAGGATCTCATTGCTTCTTGCAATGGAAAATCTAACCCCATTCGCAATTACTCTGCTATGAGCTCATGAGGGCTACCAACAACGTCGATCCTTCTGGCGTGATGCAAAAAGATTCATCCTACAAAATGTTCAAGGGTTTTCTTGACAACCGGTCAGTTATCATTAAAAAGTACTTCACTGTGAACTGGCTTGCTGTGGAGGAAACTAGGTCTATGGTAATTCGTGACATTGTCATTTCAATACAGATGAGCACCCACAAAAATGCATTGAAGCTCTTGGGATGTTGCTTAGAGTTCCCTATACCTGCTTTGGTGTATGAATATGCAGTGAAAGGAGTTATCAACTATGAAGGAGGTTATGGAAAGCTACCATGGAAAGCTAGGTTGAGTATTGCAAAGCAGCTTGCAAATGCAATCACATATCTACATACTGCTTTTTCCAGGCCCATTATTTACAGGGATTTAAAATCCAACTGCATTTTTTTAGACAATGACTATGTTCCTAAACTCTGCAACTTCTCAATTTCCATAACCATTCCACCTATGCAATCAGATGTTGATGCTGATTTGATATGGACACCTGGGTATCTTGATCCTGCCTACTTGGCCTATCACCGCGTGTCAGAAAAAACTGATGTGTATACTTTTGGTATTGTATTACTTATATTCATAACAGGACGAGAAGCTGTAGTAAGAAATCAGGCAGGAGAAATTGAGTACCTTATTCCATATGTGAGATCGCATGCTTGTCGTGGCCAAGTTCAAACCATAATAGATCCTAAACTATCTATGGAGGTAGGGGGAGCCGAGCTAGCACACAGGCAATTGCATGATTTCCTAGCACTGGCATTGTTATGCACTCAACACAAAAGTGAAGCGAGGCCAGAAATGATTGATGTGGCCAAAGAACTTGTACGAATTGAGAATTATGTCTTAAGTGGCTAGCAGCAACATTGGTTTGCAGTTCAGAATTAGCTGTCTCTCTCATTTTATTTGTACTCTGGGATTCAAATATAAAAAATTCAAGCACACCTGTTTATTACATTGTTCTCAAACTAGAATAAGAGTTTGTTCTATGAACCTTGGTCGCTCATCGGTACTATATGAAAAGCTTTCATTCTTATGTTTGAACTTTACTGTACAATATATTGTCACATCTATCAAGTTTAGGCTTCCTTCACTGTCTTCTTGGGGGAGAGGCAATACCAATGCTATGAAACTATACGGTTACTGTTGTGCTTGCTCATCTGCAATTACAGTTGGGCGAAAGGGGCAATGCATAGTTCTTCCTAAACAGCAAACATTTCATGTTTCTTTATTAGACTGAGAATCACATTCAGATTTCTCCGCCATATTGATCCAAGCAAGATTGCATCTTTGCATGTGTCTAAGCAGATGTGCAGAAGTTGACTTAACCGTGTAATATGGATAAGAGACTGTGATCACATGACCATCCCACACCTTAGTCAAGTTTTTCGAATATCTCATCATGAATAAGCAAACCAAAAGAATGCAATTCAATCTCCCATAGTTGCATACAGTTTGTGCAGATTAAACCTACTGATTACATGCCTAAATTCACTTTTAAGGGATCAAATACACAACCAAAATGGACAATGCAAACCAATTCTACTATTTCCAATAAAAACACAAACCAAATACAAGTAGCTTGGTTCATTGAGGCATTATCACAAACACTACCATGCAACATAAAAGAACCCCAAGCCCCACCCACCTCCTAATCAATCATCTACTTCATCACCAGATTCCTCGTCTCTTTTTCTGTGTTTTCTCACTTTCTGCCTTTATGATCTTTCTCCTGGAATACTGGGTTTTGTAATGTGGTGGCTTTTGAGTTTTTTTTAGCGGGAATTTATATGAATTTTGGCGCCAAGAATCTATATAGCGTCTCAAGTGTCTATTTTTCTTTCTTTCTTTCTTTGTTACAGGAGCCTAAATGGCAAAAACAAGGAGCAAAGGAAACAAATTAACTAGAAGACCTATCAGCAAGTCTATTTCTAACTCTTACAACAGTCTTTATCATTTACATAAACTTGTATGGCATGAGATATGGAGGGTCTTCAAATTCAACAGATACATAATCATGGGTTATGTGGTTCTTTGCAAGACAATTGGCAACAAATTAGCATATTGCACACTTAATTAAATGATGTTCTTTGCAAGAATTTGATAAAGGATCGATATAATTGTCTGGAGTTAGGAACTCAGGACTAGCTTCATTAGTCATTTCACTGAGTAGGAATAGAACTTTAGGCAGATGTCTTTTACAACGAATCAAATAGAAGAACATCAGAGCTTCTATTACAAACTAATCAAAGCTATTTCGCCCAAAAGAAAACAAAAAAGATTAAAGCTAGCTAGGATGGCAAGAGAGATTTTTCAATTCGTATAAGTTCTTTTGCCACATCAATCATATCTGGCCTTGCTTCACTTTCCAGTTGAGTACATGACAATGCCAGTGATAAGAAATCATGCAACTGCTGTTGTGCTTCCTCATCACCTTCTATCTTCTCAAGGATTTTGGGATCCACAATTGTCTGGATTTGGCCCTCACATTTTAACTGTAATTTCAAGTATGGAATGAAGTCCTCATATTCAAAGTATCCTCTCTGATTTTCTTTGAAGGGTTTTTGCCCCGTCAAGAAAACAAGTAAAATAACACCAAAGCTATAAACATCAGTCTTTTCTGAAATGTTGGCAGACTTGACATACACAGGATCAAGATACCCTACTGTGCCTTTCACTATATCATTGACATGTGATTGCTTAGGTGGAATCGTTATGGAGTATGAGAAGTCACATAATTTGGGAACAAAGTTCTCATCCAAGAGAATACAATCAGGCCTTAGATCCCTATGAATGATGGGTCTATGGAAGGCAGTATGCAGATATGCAATAGCATTAGAAACCTGCTTTGCGATTCGTATTCTAGTTTTCCATGGTAGAGCTTCATCATCCCCCAAACCTCCTTTTTTGTTAAGAACTCCTTGTGCTGCATATTCATGCACCAGAACTGGTAATGGGAATTCTAAGCAGCAGCCCAACAATTTCAAAACATTCTTATGAGTGCTCATCTGCACTGAAATTACAATGTTACGAATAGCTTCATCCCTAGCTTCAGTTGTTGCCTCCATGGTCTTAATGATAACCAATCTGTTGTCTAGAGAACCCTTAAATGCATGTGGACGAAACTCTTGTATAAGGCAAGACGAATCGAAATTATTGGTTGCCCTGATGAGTTCATTGGCAGAGTAATGACGGATAGGATTAGATTTGCCATCAAAAGAAGCAATGAGATCCTCTAACAATTTGCTTCCATTATCCAAGAATGATCTATTGGCATATTTTTCCTCCTTTTTCAAACATGGAAGCAAAGTGTACCTGATGAATATACAAGTAAAACATAAAACACCAACAAGGAAAATACTGTTCTCAGTTCTTATTTCTCACGGCATATGACAATATAATTTGCATGCCTCAGTTTCTTTTAATTTTTCCTTTTTCATGTTAATTTGTTGCAATACTGCTAGTTTAAGAACTAAGTGAGCAAAGAATCAGAGTTTTCAATTTCCTGCTAGGAGCCAGTAATGGACTATATATGTCAGCAGCATGAAACGACCACAAATCAAACAAGCACGAAGTATCTAAAGTAAAGTCTAAATTAAACTCGAAGCATGTAATGTAATGAATCAAACCATAACTTACAAGACACTGCCTGGCATCTTCCGGCCCTCTTCTCAGAATTTGATTCAGATTTTTAGATCTCCCTACCGCATAGGTAAATTACTTCTCCAGCTTCATATTCTTCTGAGGATGTGCAAAGTTTTGTAACTCATTGAATGAGATTGCACTTATTCGCACCTGCCCCGTTCTCATTTTCTCTTTTCTCATCATAGTTCTCAGCACTGTTTTGTGTCGTGTTAGACTGAGAATCAAATTCAGATTCCTTAGCCATATGTGTGTAAGCAGAACCGCAGAAGTTGACTTACCATGCAATACGGATAAGAGAAGGAGCAAAGTCTTGAGGTTTTTGTCTTCGTTGAAAGGTCAGCAATGACTGTGATCACATAACGATCCCACATTCCCACATATATTAGTCAAGTATTTCACTTGAAGATGTCATCATGCACAAACAAAGCAAATCATATCTGGCTTCACTTCCAAATCAGTCAAAACCAAAACGATGCAAATCGATTTCTCAACTAGAAAATTCAATCTCCCATAGTTGCATACAATTTGTGCAGATTAAAGCTACTGATTAGATGCCTTAATTCCCTTTAACCGATCAAACACAACCAAAATGGACAATGTAAACAATTCTACTAGATCTAATAAAAGACAACCCAAAATACAAGTAGCTTTGGTTCATTGAGGCATTACCACAAACACTACCATGCAACAAAAAAGAACCCAAATTCCACCCACTTCCCTAATCAATCATCTTTCATCTACTTCATCACCAGATGAATAATCTTCCATAACAACACCATCACCTTCAAACCCACGTCCCAAATCACAAACTTTCTCCCACACATCCTCCGAAACCGGCACAACCGACAGCCTCGGCTGCCGAAACAGCGCAAACCCTTTAAGACCCTCCTCGCCCTTCATCTCCTTCAAGTCAACCACCCTCCTCATCTCCCCTATCGCCTTCACATCAACCGCACCGTCACCGCCTTCGTCTTCCGAGTACCATTCACGCACGACCTTCACGACGCCGACTACGCGGCGGGCCTTGGCGCCGGAGTGGTAGAAGAAGCAGAGGTCGTCGAGGTTCATGGACTTGAGGTACTTCTGGGCCTGCTTGTTCTTGACTCCATCCCACTTGGTTATGCCGTTATTGGCTGCTTGGTCTTCCCATGACCACTCTCCTGGCTCTGTCTTCAGAAGCCAATACTGCTTCTCTTTGGCCATCGCTGGAACTGTGGTGTCTGGTTTCTTCTTTCTTTTCTCTTTTTCTGTGTCTTCTCACTTTTCTGCCTTTATGATCTTTCTCCTGGAATACTGGGATTTGTAATGTGGTGGTTTTGAGTTTTTTAGCGGGAATTTATATGAATTTTGGCGCCAAAAATCTATATAGGTTTTTTTTTTTTTTTTCTATGTCTTTTGTTTGTTTTTTTTTTTTTTGAAAAATGGAAGAGGCCCTTATTAAGTAGTGCCTCCATTACATTATTAATAGGAATACTGGAATAGGATACATTGGGGGTGGGTTTGTCTATACCCCTAGAAATTTCATAACCCTCTTCAAAAAGAAGCTCCCAAATAATCAATGAACTCTCCTCAAACCATACTTGATCAAAGCCATTTGATACTAGCAAGGTATGCTAATCTATTGGCAATACCATTTGCTTGACGACAGATATGCTTGAATTGGATGAATGAGAAGGCGCGAGCAATCATCAACAATCCTGCCTACCTCTGATAGATCATCATCCTTTGTAAGGGCATTAGCGAGCACAGAACAGTCAAGCTCCACCTCGAGATAGTCCCAGCCCTGTTGAACAGCCAAAAGAAGCCCTGCCCGAAGCGCTTCAGCTTCAGCATGCAATGCCAACTGCACAAAAGGAAGAGGTCGAGCCAAACCTGCCCTGCATTCACCAAACTCATCTCTCTTATAATAGCTCCAATTCCACCACCTCCACCATCTCTCTTAAAGCTACCATCAACATTTAATTTGAGTCTCCCATTTGGAGAATGTTTGTTACAGGAGCCTAAATGGCAAAAACAAGGGGCAAATGAAACAAACTAACTAGAAGACCTATCAGCGAGTCTATTTTTAACTCTTACAACAGTGTCCTTTGAAAGCTAATTAAGCTTTAGAGAGAAAGAAGAGACTTGTATTAATTGTTCTAACAAACTTAACTATTACAATAACAGAATGAGATTATATACTCATGTAGTAGCCAATTGAAAAGAGACAAGTGGCAATACTAACAGCTCACTGACAGCAAAGCAATTACACAGATACTGAATTAAAGGAAGTTGAAGACGAGCTAATCCTAACACCCTCCCTCAGTTTGATGAGGGGTAACCAACATCAAGTTGGAACACAAATAAAGATGTTGAGGAGAGCACAGTCCCTTCGTAAACAGGTCTACCAGTTGATCTTTTGAGGAGACAAAATGCAGCTTGAGAGAACCAGCTTTGACCTGATTTCTTGTGAAGTGAACATCCACTTCAACATGTTTTAGTTTGGAATGATATACAGGATTAGTAGCAAGAGCAAGAGCAGATATGTTGTCACAGTGAAGAAGAGGAATATCTGCAAGAGAGATGTTCAAATCATTGAGCATATGCATCAGCCACATCACTTCAGCAGTTGTATCAGCCATGCTCCTGTATTCAGCTTCTGTGGATGATCGTGAAACTGCAGTTTGTTTCTTGCTGCACCATGAGACAGGACAATCATTTAGCAGAATAACAAAGCCAGTTATGGATTTCCTATCATTAGGATCTCCGGCCCAGTCTGCATCACAAAAGGCATTGAGCTGAAGAGATCAATTATCATGTAATCGTTTCTTGAACAGAATGCCTTGATCAGCTGTTCCTTTAACATATTTGAGAATTCTCCTAGCTGCTTCCATATGAACATGAGTTGGAGAGTTCAAAAATTGACAAACAAAATTTACAGCATAAGAAATATCTGGTCTTGTGAATGTCAGATATTGTAGGCATCCCACCATGCTCCTGTATTGAGAAATGTCATGAGATTTCAACATTTCACCATCATTCCTGAGAAGCTTCAGACCAGATTTGCAAGGAGTGAGATGAGTGTGACAATCAGCTAAACCAGATTTATGAATAAGATCCTTTGCATACTTCTTTTGAGACACAAAAATTCCATTAGGAACATATTGGATTTCCAGGCCTAGAAAGAAATGAAGAAGACCTAAGTCCTTCATTTCAAACTCATCCTGAAGAGCACTTTTAACAGCAGCTATCATAGAATCACATGAACCAGTAATTATGATATCATCTACATACAAAAGTAAGAAGACAGATTCTTTTTTATCATGCTTGATAAAAAGACTAGGATCTGCAGATGAAGCAACAAAGCCAATTGATGGAAGAAACTGAGTGAACCTTTCATTCCAGGCTCTAGGAGCCTGCTTCAAGCCATAAAGAGATTTGTGAAGTTTACAGACCAGACTTGAAGAAGAGGGGTGAGCAAAACCTCCAGACTGAGTCATATACACTTCTTCATTTAATAAGCCATGCAGAAAAGCATTCTTAACATCCATTTGATGTAATTTCCATGAGTAGTGAGCAGCAAGTGATAGAATAAGTCTAACTGTTGTATGCCTAACAACTGGGGAGAATGTTTCTTCATAGTCAACACCATATTCTTGACTAAAACCTCTTGCAACCAGTCTAGCTTTGTATCTTGATAATGAACCATCTGCACTTCTTTTGATCTTAAACAACCACTTGCATGACACAAGATTCTTGTTGTCAGGAAGAGGAACAAGAGTCCATGTTTTCTGTTGCATAAGAGCATTGTATTCTTCCTGCATTGCAGCCTTCCATTCTGGAATTTTAAGAGCCTCTTTATAATTTTGAGGTACAGAAGCACTAGGTTCAAGATTTAACTGAGTTAGAATGGCAGTATAGCATTTTTTCTTCTGAATGCCTCTTTTTTCTCGAGTAAGCATAACATGAGTATTATGATCAGAATGAGTAATTCCAGCCACTGGATGTAGAATATTTGCTTTAGAAACTTGAGCAGAAGGAATACATTTAGAAGTTGAGGCAAGATCAATGGAGATAGAACCAGAACCAGGACTTGAAGATAGAGACAGGTCTCCATTGGCATCAGAAAATTGGATTATGGTATCAACAGATGGCTCAAATATTGTGTTATCGGCAACATTAAGGATTGGCTCATTATCAACAAAGTCACAAGCATTTCTCACATCAAGAGGTTCAGGAAATGATAAAGGATTTGCCATATCATTATTTGAGATATCATTATTTGCAGGACTAGGCACAATTAGTTGATCAGATAAGAGAGAGAGACATTGACCTGGAGAATGAGGAGAAGAA
The DNA here is from genome assembly GCA_963682095.1 of Potentilla sterilis. Classification (NCBI taxonomy): domain Eukaryota; kingdom Viridiplantae; phylum Streptophyta; class Magnoliopsida; order Rosales; family Rosaceae; genus Potentilla; species Potentilla sterilis. Next base: position 52,886,429 of record OY821757.1, read on the forward strand.
GCTGTGTTGAGGACAGGAGCAGGCAAGATGATTGAGGAGGGAGGTTGAGTGATGTTTAAGCAAGGGTCATTATTTGAGAAATTCCTTTTGACTGATACTATTGAATCTGAATTAGGAGGAGCATTTTTCTTTCCTAGAGAGTATGGGAAGAATGATTCATCAAAGAATACATGTCTTGATATAATATATTTCTTTGTGACAGGACTATAGCACACAGAGCCTTTATATCCAGCTGCAAAACCAATAAACACACACCTCATGGTCTTTGGCTGAAGCTTATTTGTTCTATTAGTCAGTAAAGGATAACAACTGCATCCAAAAACTCTGATCATGTCTATTTTTGGGATGCAGCCATATAACATCTCATATGGTGATTTCATCTGCAAGACTGAAGTAGGCATCCTGTTTATAAGAAATGTTGCTGTAGCACAAGCATGAAACCAGAATTGATTAGGCAAAGATGCATGTTGTAACAAGGTGACTGTTGTTTCCCTGATGTGTCTATTCTTTCTTTCACTGACTCCAATTTGCTGAGGAGTGTATGGACAAGATAGTTGATGAAAAATTCCATGAAGAGTCAGAAAATCTCTGAACTGCTTATTAACAAATTCTCCCCCACCATCACTTCTGAAGGACTTAATAAAAGAATTGAATTGATTTTTCACAATGGCATGCAGGGATTTGAAGTAAGAGAAAACTTCATTTTTATTCTTCATTGGAAAAATCCAAGTAAACCTTGTACAATCATCAATGAACAATATAAAATACTTGTAGCCATCAAGAGATAGATGTGGAGAAGCACCCCAAACATCTGAGTGAACAAGTTCAAATGGATTACTGCTTCTGGAATTAGACTTAGGAAAAGGAAGTTTGTGAAATTTTCCTGACAAGCAAGATTCACAAACAGAACATGCACTATCTATAGAAGAAGATATACTATTTTGTATAAGCATTGTTTTGATGACTTCATTGGTAGGATGCCCTAATCTCTGATGCCAAAGAGATTGCTTGACCTTCTGACCAAGGTTTGCAGAATGATGAAGAGCATTTTCTGTCTTATTCTGAGAAGCTTGAATTGATGAGTCTGAAGTTGTATCAGTTGTGGTTTTCTGAGATATCACAGGAAGCTCAAAAGGAATTGGATATAACCCTTGCTTACTCAACCCCTGAAAGAGAATCTTGCCCTGCACCTTGTCCTGTATTATGCACATAAACTCATCAAACCAAACAGAACAATTGTTCTGCTTACACAATTGATATATAGAGAGCAAATGTGCAGCTAAGTTTGGAATAAAAAGAACATCATGAAGTTTAAGAATTCCCAGATTAGCATCTCCAGTATGTGATATATGTAACTGTTTACCATTACCAATTTGTACACCATCAGAAGTAGGATAAGAGGTGACATTTGTGAACATCTGCATGTTATTGGTCATATGATTTGTGGCTCCTATGTCAGCTAACCAAAATTGAGGAGCCATATTGGTTAACCAGGCTCTGATACCATGAAAGCTAATTAAGCTTTAGAGAGAAAGAAGAGACTTGTATTAATTGTTCTAACAAACTTAACTATTACAATAACAGAATGAGATTATATACTCATGTAGTAGCCAATTGAAAAGAGACAAGTGGCAATACTAACAGCTCACTGACAGCAAAGCAATTACACATATACTGAATTAAAGGAAGTTGAAGACGAGCTAATCCTAACATCCTTATCATTTACATAAGCTTGTATATATGGCGTGAGATATGGAGGGTCTTCAAATTCAACAGATACATAATCATGGGTTATGTTGTTCTTTGCAACACAATCGGCAACAAACTAGCATTGCATACTTTATAAATGTGTTTCAGAGTCACAAATTGAAACTGAGCAAGCAGATTTTCGCAGCAATGTGAGAGAGAGCATATATTATTAGGATAGATGCCTTATATCTAGCACCGGAATCAAAAACGTAACGATGAATTTTATGATCAATGTAAAGATACGTCGAACAAGGCTCTCCATGGACTATAAATCTCCGAACAGTTCAAGTCTTCCCGCAAAATATATGTCTTTAAAATCAAGGTGTTTGCCGTACAGGAGGGTAAATCCTAGCAGGTGTAAACATAGCACCTTGCACTATAGAAAATTTTGAGTAATTAACTAACTGTCTTCCTAGATCGATCTACATTAATTTGGATACTGAGACAGTTGAACTGTTGAAATAAAAAACTTGAGCTAGATAATTCCTAAAAGGTGCTAGAAGTTAGAAAAACGTCGTTTCGCTACGCCAAAATACGTAAGTTATGGACCCCTAACCACTTAAATAAAACATCCCTCACCAGAAGAATAATGATAGATGAACCACCTTTTGACATCTCACCTAGAGCTCACCTTATGTGTCAGCCCATATGACATATACATGACATATCACCATCCAATTAAATTATTTCATTAAATGACGTGGTTGTGTCACATAGGCTGACACATAAAATGGTCTCTAAGTGAGATGTCAAAATGTGGTTCACCTAACATTGTTCACACTAGAAGGGCATGCACATATAGAAATACTGATCACCAACGACGTCTGAGCTACAATTAATGGGGGGATGAGTCGAATGACACTATTTCTATTATGAGCCAGTACAAAGAACTGCACAGTTTCTAAACGCCTTTCCCATTATAGGTTTGTTTGCCGGCCGGTACCGATACGCAGTTGGACGATTTTCTTTGTTCTGGTCATTGTCGACATTATGTTTGTTTGGGCCACAATTGGAGTTTACTTCAATTGGGCTTTTATCCCGAGGCCCAGAGGGGTTTAGGGTAAACCAAATCCAATATGAGCACTTCCTATTTCATTTGGGAAAGATTGCTTGGAGTAAAAGTATTGATTTGCCACCCGATCAGATTGGGGTTATTTTGTAGTAATCCAGTTATACAATATACGAGTTACCTTAACGGATAATAAGGTGTAAACGCTGATTGGGATAATTAGGGATTGTTATGGATAGGAATCCGTTTGCGAAGAGATCCTAGCCGAATCAGTGATTGATTCTCTTAGGATTCGATTGGGCTTATCTCGGCTTTATTTGAATGATGATCTTGACAATATACGGTGTGGAATGAGTCCCCTAGGTTAGGGGAAAGTCTGATCTCATTTTATTCCTGATTGATTTGATTAGAGTCGGTATAAGGAAGGACAATCCTAGTCAATCCCGGAATCCGCCAGGCTGGATCTTCATGCACTAGGGTTTGGTGAACCATATAAATATAACTCTTTTGGAACTAGGAAAAGGTTCTCAACCAACTACAAACACACACAAGTTCTAGCGCACCGCTAACTTGCCAAAGCCTCTCCGGAGCAACTCACGTAATTTGCCTCCACCTGCGATCGATCACATCTCGCATTCGTGTCGAGCGGTTGCTGAGCCTATCTAGTCAGTCCGCTACTCCGGTAGCAATCGAGTCGTTACCCCGGTAACTCACCCGTGGTCTTGGTTTAGCTCTGCTTTGCTTCTCCGGATCAAAGTAAGATCCTCAATCCTTAGGGGGTTGGGAAGAAAATCCTGTTAGAGAGTTCTATTCAGGTCTTGTTCGAGCCCTGTACGCCGGCTTAGTCAGCGCCAGCGTAACAGTTGCTTGGTCAGGAAGTCAAAGTCAATTGGGAGCAGACGAGAGGACTCGCCAGGAGTCGTACGCAGTCGAGTTGCACCGCTCCAAGGGTGTTGGCACGCCTAAGCACACAGAAGACACGCGAGGAGCATGCATCCTCCACCCCCAAGTGCTGACTGTTCGCCGGGTGCTGAATCTGCCTTGAACATTTTGGCACGCCCAGTGGGACCAGTGTCAAGATTGCGGGATCTACGAAGGGTCATCCTTACAAAAGGATAACCATGAATTGTTTGAATAATTCCCATAAGGAGCTGATCAAGCATGGTACAGCTGATTGTAGGGGATTAACTGACGCTGAAGCTAGGGAAGTGTTTGGCGGGGCCCTGGGGGATGAAGCAACTATTGCTGCAGCCCTCAAGGTCGTGCGAGACAGGAAGAATCAAGCCCCAGCATCCGCGGCACCAGTTGTCGCGAATGAGGGGGAGATAGTAGAAGTGACGGCTGCTTCTCAAGTTGATAATGGTTCTCTTGGCCTTACCAACCGGGCAGCCTCATTTGGTTTCTTGGATGAGGGGTTCGCGGACGAGTCCGCGGATCCGCCTGCGTCACCTGTTGCACCATTTACTGGGGAGACTGCATCTCCCACAGAGGTGACGGACACTCTGAGGATGTTGATCGACAAATATTGTTGTACAGATGAAATTCTAAAGAAGGCCAACAATGTGGTCGTTAATCTATGTGAATCCATGAAGCGAATGGAGACAGAGCAGACGGGGTTCACTGCTAATTTCAACTATCTCGCCGGACAGCAGAGGCTACTGGCGGATAGCATGGCTGCCCATGTTAGGAACTCTGATACTTACTGGCGACAGCAACAGGAGCAGTTGGCGGCTACCAATGCCACGCTCGAGAACATGAACACCTTGATGGGGCAGCTTTATGATCGGATCGACCAATCTGAGGGGTCTGATCGTACAAATCCGCCGAAAGATAGGCGAGGACGAGCAGCTGGTCGTGGCGGGACCGGCGGACCTAATGCTGGGGCGGCCAACAATCAGACAGGTGGCAATGTCCCTCCTAATGGGCCGGTTGGCAACAATCCGCCAGAGCCACCAGCAGATGTCGTGGCCTAGCTGACCATGGAAGATATTGGCAGGGTTTTTGCTGAGAAGCTTAGGGAACTGCAGGGGTTACCCGACGTCGACAAGACGTATGAGAATCCATTAACTCGAGAGATCAATGCAATACCGTTCCCTGCCGGATTCAAGCCAATCTGTTTCACTCCGTTTACCGGCCAGACGTCGGAGGATGCTGAAACGCACATTATGCATTTCACTAATGAATCGGGTCAGTATGCTGAGGACCCAATCATGAAGTTGAAGCTCTTTCCCACATCTCTGGCGGGGGAAGCAGCCATTTGGTACAAGCGATTGAAGCCTGGATCAATACCAGACTGGAAGACTATGGAGGTTCTTTTCATAACTATGTTTGGTGTTGTGGAGGCGAAGATTGGGGTCAAGGACCTAGCGAAAACGGAGCAGAGGCCTGACGAATCCGCTCCTGATTATTTAAGAAGGTTCAAGCTGGAATTGACCCGTTGCGAGATGGATATTCCAGAAGAGCATGCGGTGAAGATGACGATTGATGGCTTGGTGGACGAGATCCGCCAGGGATTCAGGCAGGTTCATGTGACCACTATGGCGGATCTAACCAATCGGCTAGGTCAGGAACAGCACTATGTTGATCGGTCCAAGGAGAGGAACGAAAGAAGGAAGGGGACTCATGTGTCCTACTATCCGGGGACTCTAAAGCCCAGGACTCCACTTCCGGCCGCTGCTAAGACAGTGGCGACTATCCAGGTGGATGCTGTGCCTAGACCAATCCTGACATGGGTTGATGATGAGGAACTGGAACACGAGGTGGCGGCTATAGAGCGGACTGATCAGAGACCTTTGCAGTCTAAAACCGCGCGGTTGGTCAGGGAGACTGTGAAGATAGTGACCCCGCTTCCAACCAAGTCAGCTTTTGAGGCGTATACCTACAACGCCCACAAGGCTCCGGAAATTCTGCAGGAGCTGTTCAACCAGGGGCGTCTGCATCATGATGGCGGATTCATTCCCAAACCTGATTACATGGCTGAGAAGACGTACTGCAGCTTCCACAACATGAACAACCACAATACCAAGGATTGTGTGAAGCTAAAGGATCAGCTTAGTATGCCATTTGGCTTAACCAATGCAGGAGCTACATACCAACGTGCAATGAACGTTATTTTCAGCAAGATACTGGGGGACATCCTGGAGGTCTACATTGACGATGTGGTGGTAAAGTCAAAGAAAAAGGAGGACCACATTGATCATCTTCGAGGGGTGTTCACTATCATGAGAAAGCACCAGCTTAAAATGAATCCAGCCAAGTGCGTTTTTGGGGTTTGTGCTGGCGACTTTTTGGGGTTTGTGGTGCATGAGAGAGGCATTGAGGTGGCTGGCGACAAAGTACAGGCTGTGTTGGATGCACCAGTGCCAAGAAACAAGAAGGAGTTACAGAGTTTGCTGGGTAAAATTAATTTCCTCAGAAGGTTTATATCCAACTCAGCAGGCAAGGTTGCGCCTTTCTCTCATCTGCTCAAACTCAAACCAGGAGAAGAATTTAAATGGGGTCCTGAGCACCAAGGTGCTTTCGACAGGATCAAGGAATACTTGGCTAGTACGCCAGTCCTCCGGCCGCCTACGCGTGGTATTCCCCTCAAATTATATATTTCTGCATCTGATATTTCCATTGCAGGGCTGCTGGCTCAAGATGAGACTCTGGCGGATGGAAAGAAGATTGAATATGCAGTTTCCTACATTAGTCGGACACTGTTAGATGCAGAAACTAGGTATTCACCAATCGAGCGGCTGTGTTTGGCCCTGTACTTTGCTGGTGTTAAGCTCCGCCACTATATGCTTTCATTCACAACGATAGTGGTGGCACAGACGGATTTGGTGAAGTATATGCTAACGAGACCTATCCTAAGGGGTAGGATTGGCAAGTGGGTGTTAGCCCTTTCGGAATTTTCCTTGCAATATGCGCCACTGAAGGCTATGACTGGGCAGGCGATAGCAGACTTTCTTTTACACCATCCTATCGAGGAGGAATTCACAGAACCGCAGAAGTTTGCTAGCATGATCCGGTACCAGCCTTGGACTTTACACTTTGATGGTAGCAGTACCAGTAAATTGGCGGGTGCAGGGATTTGTATCCAGAATCCAGCAGGTACCAAGTATCTTTACTCTTTTCAGTTGGAGTGGACGTGCACCAATAACCAGGCAGAGTATGAAGCACTTCTCATTGGGCTGGAATTATTAATAGACCTGGGGGCACAAGAAATTGAAGTACTTGGAGACTCTATGTTAGTCATTAATCAACTTTTGGGGGTCTACAAGTGTGTTTCTTTCCATTTGTTGCACTACTACGAGAGGGCTATTGAGCTGCTGGATCGGTTCATTGATGTTTCCTTAGACTATATTCCCAGGGAGATGAACTCTGCAGCTAATGAGTTGGCACAGTTGGCCACATGAATCAGCTTAGCCCAGGGAGTTAAGGAAAGAATCCTTAAGGTAGAACGCAGGACTCTACCATCTTTTGCCATCCGCCGGGAGGACCGCGGAGAATGGCTGGTCGCTACGGTCGAGCCTATCGATACTGACTGGCGGATACCAATCATCGCATATTTGAAGGACCCATCTGCACCATCTGAAAGAAGAATCAGATACCTTGCGACTAATTACCTTCTCAGGGGAGAAGAACTATTCCGGAGAGGGGAAGATGGAGTCTTATTAAGGTGTATCTTTGGCATTGAGGCCAAGCGGATTATGAGAGAGGTACACTTAGGGGTATGTGGTTCTCATCAATCCGGACCCAAAATGAGGTGGCTCATTAGAGATATGGATACCATTGGCCATCTGTTTTGAAAGATTGTCATAGTTTTGCTCAGGGTTGTCAGGAATGCCAAAAGCATGGACCAGTTCAACGGATTCCAAACATTCCTTTGCAACCTATTATCAAACCTTGGCCCGGCAGGGGTTGGGTATTGGATTTCGTAGGAGAGATTAACCCCCATTCATCCTTGCAGCATAAGTTTATTTTGTTGGGTACTGATTTCTTTACCAAGTGGGTGGAGGCTATCCCAACAAGGAACTGTGATGCTGACACCGTCATCCGCTTTGTGTTCCAAAATATTATTTGCAGGTATGGTATCCCGGAATGCATAGTAGCGGACAGGGGGGCAGGTTTCATGGCCGAGAAAACCCAGACTTGGCTAGCGGATTACGGTATTCAGTTCCTGCATTCTTCTCCTTATTATGCTCAGTCCAATGGTCAAGCAGAAGCTACTAACAAGGTTATCATATCCATCATGAAGAAGATGCTCGCGGATAACCCAACATCACGGCACACTCAGCTTGATAACACACTATGGGCCTATAGGACTTCCAAAAGGACTCCTACTGGTACTACCCCTTATTCGTTGATGTACGGTCATGATGCCGTTCTTCCATTGGAAATCAATGTAGCTTCTTTGAGGGTTCGTGAGCAACACCAGCTGCTTGGTGAAAACTATGTGCATGCCATGTTCCAGGAGCATGAAAACCTTGACGAGAAGTGGCTAGAGGCCTTGGAAAATATCATCCTGGAGAAGCAGAAGATCGCCAAGGCATTTGATAAACGGACCAAGGGTAAATCCTATGGCGAAGGTGACTTGGTCTAGAAGGTAGCTCTGCCCCTTGATGAGCCGGGTCGGGGCAAATGGAGTGCTCGCTGGGAGGGTCCATTTGTCATCGATCGTATTATGGGCAAGGGAGCTTACCAGCTCAGAGACTTGGAAGGGGAAGTACATAGAAACGCAATTAATGGGCGCTACCTCAAGAAGTACTTTCCAAGTGTTTGAGAATATGAAGTACCCCCGGCGGATGATGACATTGGTCAGAGTTCTTCCTAGTCCAACATGCTCGGGGGGCAACAAGTCAGAGCGGCACATCCGCTAGGGGTGCTTCCGCCGTGTTTTGGGGTTGCTAGTTTTCATTGCAAAACTGTTAGGGTTTTGTGTTTTCCCTGTTTTATCTGGACATCCGCTTGGGGTGGCTATGTTCTTATACTTTTCGTTATCAATAGATTTCCCATTTTTACTGATTCTTGGCTATAAATATTGAAATTGCAACTTGCTACATTCTTATAAGGCTTTGCGGCCAAAGGCATTACAGGGAAAGGAAAACACAAAGAGCTACTAGCTAGCCCTGAAACCATATCTACATTTTCTAAGTCTTCACTGCCGGCGGATTTCTCTCGCCCATTCTAGATCCGCTAGAAGGAGGCTCAGAATGACGGAGTTCCACCGCTATAATGCAACCATCACCGGCTGACGAACCCGTACTAGGGGAGAGATAGATGGAAATGGGGCAGCACCCAACCGCGGGCTGGAGGCAGTTGCGAATGATGCACTACCATTTCTGTTGCCATTTGCCCTTCCGAAACTGCCAAATTAGGGCTCAGGATTCTCGTCCTCTGCTGATAATGGTACCTAACTAGGTCACTAGTGTTATTTGCCATGGGGAACAGCCAAGACTGGCTAGCTATTTGCTGACCACCTCGAAGCGCTGTCCAAAGGCGCGTAACGCTGGGTGATCGGGGTTAGGATTTGCTTAACGCTAGGTGACCGAGGTCATAGGGTGTTTAAACAGGCTTTCAGCATGTCTGGTGGAACGGCTTGTGGCAGCCATGGAGTTTGGCCATATGTAGATGACACTTTTGTTGCCATTTTGCTTTAAGTTTGCCAGCCGAATGCACTTGCTCTTCAACGAGGGGTTCCTTTTATACTGCGTTTCGGGGAAATCCAACGGTTGGGGGTTGCCATGACTTTATTGCTGTGGTCTGGCCATATTTATGAGGTTGCCCGTTTCGGTCGACCGTTCAGTTGGGAACCGGTAAGGGCTATAAATGGGGTTTGACTGACAAAGCCTCGGGCTTCCGCCCCGTTCGGTGACTGTCAAATCCTATATTAATGACAGCTTGCTTTTTTCAAAGCTCCGGTTGGGCCGCCTGCCATTGGGCCTGTTATTGATTTCTAGCAGGCCAAGTTGGCTTCACGGCGAATGAGCTTCTACCTATCTATTTGATCCTAGTCCACTTTGGGGGAAGCCAGTTCTATTTATTATCTAGTTTACTCGGCTTTGCTTTAGTTTTCACACATCCGCGCTGCCAAGTGAACTAGGGGGGCAACATAAGGGCAATATCCGCTTATTTTTTCGGATTCTTCGGAGGGCAGAATTTTGAAAATTTTTGAACGCTCTCTAGGGTTAAGCCCTTTTGTCCCCTGAATTATGGTTTTCAGGAGCATCCGCTTGGGCTGCGCCCTAATTCTCGACTGTGGTAATAGACATTCAGTGCAAGTCTTGATTCTAAAGTGATATTTTATTTGTAAAATAAGGGGCTTTGCGGCCGTGGCTATTACAAACGCAGAATTTAAATATACATAAGGCAACATATACGCCAGCTAGCTCTGATACCATCTTGAGGCATAGGGGATATCCGCCAGTCCCTCGGTCTGGACTTCTTCCGAGCAGGGGTAGAAGAGGGAGATCCCGAGAGCATGGAAGATGGAGCATGAAGATTGTCTGGCAGAGTCAGTATTGGTGCCGGAACAGAGTGGCGACTAGGGACTCGCTGCCTACAACCTCTTGTTGCTCCAAGGGCCCAATAGACGAACGCCATCTATCTCCGTCGAAGAGTGGCCGATCTCGGATCCGGAAGAAGATCACTGAGATAGAATTCCCTTCATAACGAAGGAGACGGCGGGTCTACTGGGGCTTGACCATCCTCACGCCGGCGTGGCCTCGACTCAGGTGAAGACTGATGGTCCCATGAGGCGAGAGGAGGGTACCCGAAACTGCATCCGTGCTAGGCCTCCGACCGATGCGAGTAGAAGGGTGCCAAGTCAGCAGCTACCAATCTATGCTCATATCCGCCCGGGACATAACATGAGATGTTATGTTTCGGGATTTGTTTAACATGGGGTGTTATGGTTCGGGGGTGTTCGGAGGAACATCTAAATTAGATCTGGTGGAAAAGATTGAGGAAGCCATAGCGGCTGATAAGAGAACCTAAGGAACGAAATAAGGAACAACATTCTCAGGCAATTTGGGGGTTCTCAGTTTTAAGCCAAAGGGCGTTGCTTTTATAGTCTCGGTTGGAAGCAATCCAAGGGCTGAGATTGAATGACGCAGTTATTAGGCAGTTAGGTGTTAGAACCGTTTTGCGTTTGAATTTCAAATTTCTGAGAAACGGTGCTGCAGCTTTGCCAGCAATGATGAGACAGATGTGCAGAGGGTCTGATTTTTGAATCGGATCGAATTGGGCTTGGTGTTTGGGCTCGAATTATCAATTAAACAAACAGAGTACATATACATGCATCAAGCCAGTTTCATTAAGGGTTGGGCCTAAATTCATACATGTGCAGGCCCAATCTCTTGATTGTGGCCTTGGTCTTGCTAATTCAACTGTCTAGTTCTGCCGCTGCTTTCTTCGCTTGATACCTCTCCTCTTGTAGTTTGGTCGCCAAGAGCTTCTGTTGGCTTACTTGGTCTGCGCGATGGGCTTGTTTCTGGCGGAGGAGGGAGATTCTCTACTCAAGCATGGCTATTTCGGCCGCCTCTGGATCGTTATTAGCCGCGGCAACCAGGTCTTTGTAGGAATTGGCGAAGAAAGCAGGAATTGGCCTCGGACTGGAGCTCGGGGGGCAGCTGCTGGAACTGGCCCTTAAGAACTTCTAGGGCGGAGAAGAGTTTGTCCGCCACCTGGGCATCAGCAGGATCCTTTTCTCCCAGGCACTCTAGGAATCCCCATGCCTCCTGCACTTCTACAGGCTCCTCTTCAGGGCTGTGTGGCAGGGGAAGGAAGTCTTTGGCCAGGATAGAGGAGGGGGCAGGATGGTCCTGAACCCCAGAGCCAGATCCGCCAGGGGTCACGAAAGGTTGAGCAGATGGAGAAACGACAACCAATCTCGTGGGGGATTAATTCTGTGGCAAGGGGATCAATGCGACGGCTGGTTCCACTGGGCCAGGATCCGCTGCCAATGGGGTGGCACTGGTGGTTTCCACAACATCATCGTCCACCTGTTCCTAAGAAAGGAGGGTTAGGAGCAGTTATAACCAAGGAAAGTGGCAATTCACGGCGGATATATAACATATCTCAATAATCTCTGGCTGAGGGGTTAGTTCTGGCTGATCCATAGGAGGCCCTGGCTGCTCTTGCTGATCAGCTTCAGGCTGCTCATCCGCCGGGGTTGGAGTTTGTTCAACCTGGGGGGCAGCGTCCGCCAGGGACTCTCCACCAGCAATAACTTCCTCTTCTGCCAGTGAGAGATCAGGTGGAGGGGAGGAAGGCTCGTTGGCAGCTGGTTGCTCAGCACCAATAATTGGCTCTTCTTCTTCTTCTTGCTCCAATCTATGAGATGAGCTCGAAGCCAACAGATTTGGAATTGAAGAGCTGCAGGGCGCGCCACTAGGCTGTGGTAGAGGTTCATCTGCTAGGGCCTCCGCCACATCGTCTTCAGGGTCTTCCCTCACCTCCGGCCCAGTTTCTGCAGTGGTAGAGAGTGTCAGGGTTGGCTTAACGGAACTCGGACCAACTGCTAGTGCTAGACTGGAGGATGTACCTGCATTTGCATCAAGATAGCGCAGAGGAACGAGTTGAGGAAAACAATCGCCACAAATATCTTGAAGATTTTGATAGAGGTCCGGATAGTCCTCATCGAAACTAGAAGAACTTGTGGAATCTTCAGAGAGGTCAGAGGACTCACCAGAAGAAAGTTCAATTACTGCAGGGCCTCGGCTGGCGGCTGCAGCAGATGAGGAGCTCCTCCGTCGACGTATAAGGGTCTGCAAAGATGGATAGAGTTCGGATATCTACGTCATGTATACATTTATGAGCTGATATCTAAAGACACAAGGAGACGTGGGAAAGTTGAAGTCACTTACGGGTGTGTCCTCCTCTACTTCATCAGGCTCGTCATCCGCCTCGACGATAGTCTTACTTTTCTTTGGGCGCGGATGAAGCTCACAGTCAGCTTTTCGTTTTCCTCTATCCGATGAGGTTTGGCCAGATGCCTATTTCCATTAGACAATTAAGGGTTATACGAGGAATTCTGGCAAACTAAAAACAGCAGTTAAAAGCAGAAGCTTATTACCTTTCCTAGGGGCAAGTTGAGATACAGTGGATCGCCCTTCAGCACCTTTTGATCAGGTGGGGGAAGGTGTTTGCCCTGGTTTCGGAAGAGCCTCCAGAAATAGAAGACGGATGGCTGATCAAAGAGCGCGCCTCTCAGATCCGCCCACCAGCACTGATAGGAGCCAGTGGCATCCATGGAGGCCTGCAGGTTTGGATAGTGTTCCCAGCCTGGCATGTCAAGGAGTTCCAGACGTGGTCTTTGGCTGACAGCGGATACTGGAGGGAACTCTCTGCTGTTCCGCCATGCCGAGAAAAGGTTCACACTCTTCAACGGCGGATATGGCAGGAGTTGAATGAGTCCAAACTACCGGGCAAAGAAGTGAGGCGCATAGACCTCATAGCTGGGATTCCTCTTGTCACTGCAAAAGAGGGGCAGGTCCGCCATGCCGGACAAAGATCCTTTGCCCTTTTACTCCTAGCTCGCTGGACAGGAGGAAGCCTCGAGATAGCCCGCGCGGGTACTTTAGATGAATCAGCCGCTGTGCCACGGCAAAGAACTCGCTGGCGGTTGTGTTGAAAAAGATGTCGAGGCAGACGGCATAGCTGAGGTCAGGGTTGGGAGCGCATCCAACATATTATTTCCCTACAACCTGATCGGGCTTGGATTTCCCCTTCATGGCTGGAATGAGTTGGGGAAAGTGCATCTGGCACCAGATATCTAAGATCCAGAGCGGGCCAGACTGGGCACAGTCCATGGGCTGGGCGGATATCTGGTGAAGGCAGCGGTAGAGGTGTGCTAGAACAAACTGGCCAAGGCCAATCTCTTGGCCAGCATAAATCACCTCCGCCATGCGATGATAGAGCTTGGTCATCTTGTTGGTGTTGGAGCAGAACACGAACTTGTTGAGCCAGAAAGCTAGAAAGGCTATCCCACCATTCGCATTGTCTGCCTGGGAGAACATCTTCTCCCACTTCTCAAACCCAGCGACTTCGACCATACCAATAGTGCTCCGGGGGAACGCCTTATCAGGATAATCGCTCTCGTCATAGGGCTTGAGGCCGAGTGGGAACCCGAGGCCGGCATAGAGGTCCAGCAAAGTGACAGAAGCGTGGCCGAATTTAAACTCGAAGGCGTTGACCGAGGGGTTCCAGAGGCTGATAAGCGGAACGAGAGCGCATCTGTTTCCTCCTTTTGGGCTAAGGCTGAAGCATAGTTTAATTACGTCGGCAACGCCAGCCTTTCTCCAGATTTCCTTGTCTTGGGGGAGTCGTGTCGCGTACCATTCCTTCATCCAGGGCTTAACCAGAGGTCAGGTGGCATGGTTAACGGCGGCTTGGTGGTGGTTGGATTGGAAGTTGGGACATTCCACCAGGTCTTCGGAGTGGAAAATTACAGGCAGCGGGCGAGCCGGGCCGTCGAGTATCTTGTGTGCTCCGCCGTCGTTGTCAGCGTTATAGCCCACTACATAGGGACCCAAAGAGGCCTGTCGCTCTTGGGGTAAACTAAGGCAAGTCCTGTCATCTGCTCCGGAGCAGGTGATGAGAGGGAGGAGTTGATTCTTGGCTTTGTTCGCCGTAGAGCAGCGGATAGCGAAATTCATTGTTGAGGCCATTGGATTCGAACTTGGGTTTCTTCTAGGATTGATCCGAGGAAGGGAAGAGAATGGTCTGAATAAGAAACGGAAGGGTCTCAGCTAGATTTATAAAGAATCCGAAAGGGGTTCTTGAGTTTTTTGAAACGTTGGGTTTTGTGGCAATTGAGGGTTTAGATGAACAGGGATACCGTTTCAATTTGGGAAATCTGTGATTAGTGAGGAAACAGCGCAACAGTCCAAATATTTAAATACTGCGGATGGGCCGACGTTTGGAGCTCAGTCTCTCTTCTATTTCGTTGGATCCTCAATATCGGAGACTGAGGGGCAATGTTTGGGCCACAATTGGAGTTTACTTCAATTGGGCTTTTATCCCGAGGCCCAGAGGGGTTTAGGGTAAACCAAATCCAATATGAGCACTTCCTATTTCATTTGGGAAAGATTGCTTGGAGTAAAAGTATTGATTTGTCACCCGATCAGATTGGGGTTATTTTGTAGTAATCCAGTTATACAATATACGAGTTACCTTAACGGATAATAAGGTGTAAACGCTGATTGGGATAATTAGGGATTGTTATGGATAGCAATCCGTTTGCGAAGAGATCCTAGCCGAATCAGTGATTGATTCTCTTAGGATTCGATTGGGCTTATCTCGGCTTTAATTGAATGATGATCTTGACAATATACGGTGTGGAATGAGTCCCCTAGGTTAGGGGAAAGTCTGATCTCATTTTATTCCTGATTGATTTGATTAGAGTCGGTATAAGGAAGGACAATCCTAGTCAATCCCGGAATCTGCCAGGCTAGATCTTCATGCACTAGGGTTTGGTGAACCATATAAATATAACTCTTTTGGAACTAGGAAAAGGTTCTCAACCAACTACAAACACACACAAGTTCTAGCGCACCACTAACTTGCCAAAGCCTCTCCGGAGCAACTCACGCAATTTGCCTCTACCTGCGATTGATTACATCTCGCATTCGTGTCGAGCGGTTGCTGAGCCTATCGAGTCAGTCCGCTACTCTGGTAGCAATCGAGTCGTTACCCCGGTAACACACCCGTGGTCTTGGTTTAGCTCTGCTTTGCTTCTCCGGATCAAAGTAAGATCCTCAATCCTTAGGGGGTTGGGAAGAAAATCCTGTTAGAGAGTTCTATTCAGGTCTTGTTCGAGCCCTGTACTCCGGCTTAGTCAGCGCCCGCGTAACAGTTGCTTGGTCAGGAAGTCAGAGTCAATTGGGAGCAGACGAGAGGACTCGCCAGGGGTCGCACGCAGTCGAGTTGCACCGCTCCAAGGGTGCTGGCACGCCTAAGCACACAGAAGACACGCGAGGAGCACGCATCCTCCACCCCCAAGTGCTGACTGTTCGCCGGGTGCTGAATCCGCCACGAACAATGTTCATATAGAACACAGAGACGTATACGTATCAGTACAGATCGAGCTATTCCAGGACAATGCATATATATACTGATCGACCAGATGTACCATGATGTATGAGTCACCATTGAATCATATTAATGGCGACTTCTGATCGACCTCAGTTCTCAACTCCTCACCTGTATGCAATATCAGCTTACTTTGATGATATGATGTTATGATAGAAATGATGTTTGCGTACCCTTGCTGCTGCCATGTAAACCACAACTGGGGAACGCAATGCTGATCACATATGCACCTGCATTTATACTCGAGTCTGAACTCTGAACACTATGTACGTAGATGCTTTGGTTTAATTTTCGACCAAAATCGAGTACTCGCCCATGTGTGTGATTGATGAGTCTTGTTAGTGAATGCCGTAGCTATGAGGCCAACAGAGACGCGCACCGATGTTGAAGTGTGTATATGTATCAAGAGGGAATGATATCGACTTCATCGAATATATATCTAACATGTTGCTGATGTTAGTTTATGGTTTGAAACTTGCGAATTGAGATGATGAATATTTAAGAAGCATTCAAGTATATGCATGATTCATCTATTGTCAATAAGACGTAACGATGAGGTAGTGTGTACGTGTGTATCAATAGCGATCGATAGAGAATGATATTGATGTGTGAATTTATTAATTCTCAAAACCTAACTGACAATTAAATACCATTCACTTAATGCATTAGTCTCATAATGCATGCCATGCTTAATTAAAACATCACGATGGTGATGATCAACATTCAGTCAATCACAAGAACTCGATCCTCTATCTGTGGACATTATATGTATGATTATGTCCATTCAAATTAATTATGGTGAGGATTAATAATCACTTGTTTTATGAATTGAGAATCAATGAAGATAATTAATTAACCATAGACTAATCCTTTAATTATTGATACACACATTATATGTATGTATTACGTACGTGTTCTTGTCTCACCTGTTCTTCTAGCTTGGTAAGAATTATAAGTTTTAGATGCGGTATATATATCTTAATTATCAACTCCCTACATACATTATCGATCTCATACATCGATCAGTAACGATGGAGGGTAGAGGAGGTAGACTGAAGAAGCACCTTAATTAATCCGGTTTCATATGTACGTTATTGCCCTAACGTACATATATTTTCCATTTTTTCTACATCTAGCTAGATTTATATCATAGTTTGAAGAATTTGGTTGTTATATGTCTGGTCACATTCTCACATTCCATTAATGTAAGCTTATATGGAGCTTATTGAGTTCGCTATTACATGCAATTTGATCATTTGACGTACATCAACCTTTTCTTATATCTCCACCCATTTTTCTAACATCAGTTCTGAAAGTACTAAAATGAAGAGATAAAGTTAAAACAGCAAAGTAAAGAAGTGAAGAACAAGGATTTGTTAACAACAGTGAAAATCTCAAGGAGATAAAAACACTGCGAGACCAATTTGCGTAGTCCACACGAAATTCAGTAATAGCACGATAAGATACAAGAACACAAGTTGAGATATTGACACAATCTCTTTACAAGCACAGATCTGCTAACTTGATATACAACTTATATCAATCTATCAAAGCAACTGACAACTGATGATAAACGTTTGATTGTTCAAAAATCAAGCACACAAGTACTGATCAAGAACCTATATAGCTGCAGAACTATGCTGCACAAAAATAAAGAAAAGCAAGAAATCAAATCGATTCTTCTTCCTTCACTTGTATCTGTATTTATAGAGGACAGCTCCCCCTCAACTTCTGATGCACATTTTAGATCCAAACTTCTAGGCAATAATCTCGACAGCAGATTTGATAAGATCTGAAAAAAAGGATATAGACAGATCTTGTTTCCTAGATAGATAGTTATCAATATAAAAGGTAAATCAAGATATGTTTCCAAACAGATAGTTATAAACCTTGTCAAAAGTTATTTTAATGAATACGCAAGCATTCCTAGATAGATCAGGAAACTTAGCAGGATTGTAGGAATGGCCAATAAACCACTTACCTTCAATCTCCCCCTTTGGCCTTCCATACAATAAGTTTCTGATGACCTGCA
This sequence comes from Potentilla sterilis, assembly GCA_963682095.1. Lineage (NCBI taxonomy): Eukaryota > Viridiplantae > Streptophyta > Magnoliopsida > Rosales > Rosaceae > Potentilla > Potentilla sterilis. The sequence goes on from OY821757.1 coordinate 52,904,296, forward strand.
AATCAAAAAATAACAAGAACAAGAAAGGAAAGCAGATAGGTATACAGTTTATCTAAGATAGCTCAACTAAGAGATTGAACCTTCTTGGATCAATGATCATCCTTTCCAGAGAAGGTCAATTTTGAGTTATCAGTAAAACAAGAGAAAGAAAGAATAAACAAAAGATCCAAAATGTGCTTATGCAAATTACAACCAAGAATTGTCTTTAAGAAGAAAATAAACTAAACGTTTGCAAGGAAAACAAAAAATAAAAACGAACTGCACAGCAGTGAGCAGACTTCCATAGCATCTTTAGCCAGAACAATTTGAAGGTCCAGGTCCAGCACCATCAGCAGCAATATCTCCCCCTTTGGATGGAAGGGCATAGGGGATATCTTCATAAGATCCATCAGCAAAGTGATACCGAACAGCACTGGTGCCATAGGATTTCTGAATACGCCAACGATGAAGATCTTGAGCTTCAGCAACAGAAGTGGTCCATGCACTGGCAGGAACAGCAGACCAATCAAACTCCTTGTCCTTCTCCTTGTTTGTAGCAGCACTGGCCTCATCAGCACGTTGACAGATGGCATCCCAGAGAGGATCACCAACATGCGATAAAGGAGCATTCCATCGTTCAGGAGAAGGGGACCTCTTGGAAGATGAGTCGAACTCAGAGGGATCCTGGCCAAGATGATGAAGTAAATGAGAAACCCTAGATGCAAGAGCATCAAAACTCCTGTGAAGAAGCTCAAACTGGTAATCCATTCGATTGAAGCGATCATCAAGCATATTGAATCTCTGAGCAAGATCGACAACATCATCTTCAGCAGGAGCAGCAGGATGATCATCTTCAACACCTCGGAAACCGGCTTGCCTCATCATAATTTCACGTTCAGTAGGAGTCCACCGCCAGGAATCCTGATACACATAAACTCGTTTGTTGCTGGCCATAACTACACACTGAGCAAAGAAGTTAGAAGAAAGCAAGCAAATAGAGAATGAAGATAAATAGTAGAGAAGACAAGAATATATAGAGAAAACAACGCGTCAAAACCCTAGTAAAGACTTCTAAGGAAACTGAGACGTTTCAGAAAAGTGAAACACGAATCAAGTGAAACATGCAATAAAGATCTCACAATAAATGAGGATATGAAGAGATTTGTTTCTCCGAGAAATCAGAAATCAGAGAGCGGAAGCATAAAGATAAGCTCGAGACTGAGAGATCTTCTGCATAGCAAAATCATCAAAAGATTACGTGAAAACAGGAAGAAAGATAGTTTCAGACGTCAGTACTGCAATGTACTCAATTAATCAGGATACGAAAAAACCTTAACATTAGTAAACCTAATCTCATGCATTGTGTTTGTGTGAGCAGCAACAAATACTGAGGCAACTGTAGTAACAATATTTCATAACATAACTCCCCCTTATAACATCTGGATCACAATTTTTTTATGTGAGCTTATGTAGCAAGTTGTTCAAAGCAATACTCCCAAACCAGTTGGTCATAGGGTACTAGATATAACAAGGATATCACAAGGCTGACAACTCAAGCTTGTTCCACATACTTCCTCCAGATATCCAAACCATTCCTTTTTTCTCCCCATAACCAAAATCATTCTTGAGTGACTTATGGCATGGTTACTTTGGGAATAGCCTGGACCGGTTGCCAAATATAAGGATGTTGAAGGGCAACTACAAGAACATACAGATTATTTTGTTCAACTACACCAGCCAGACAGTTTGAACCAGTGACATATGTAACAGCTGCAAAGTGCAAAGTTTTAATGCAAGAGACGAAATTTAAGAATGTAAAAGGGACGAATAGTAGATGATCCTGAGTAAGATACAGTACTGACAAATGAAAAAATTGTTATCCTGAGTCAAGTAAGTTTAGACAAACTAAGATCAGAGATCCTTGCTCAGATTTTTATTTAGTCATGAGCTTCATCTCAGGGTAGGAATTTCCATGATCCCTAGAGCATTCCTCAAAGTAACAAACCTATCAGTATCCAAAGGCTTTGTGAAAAGATCAGCTAATTGATGTTCCGAGGATACAAAACATAAAGTAAGAATTTTCTTTTCAACTAAGTCACGTATGAAATGAAACCGTAGATCTATATGCTTAGTTCTTGAATGTTGCACAGGGTTTTTTGAAATATTTATGGCACTTGTGTTATCACAAAATATTGACATTGTACCTTGCTTGATGCCATAGTCATCAAGCATATGTTTCATCCAGAGTAGCTGTGTACAGCAACTGCCAGCTGCTATATATTCTGCTTCAGCAGTAGAAAGTGAGATGCAGTTTTGCTTTTTGCTGTGCCAAGCAACAAGATTATTACCAACAAAGAAGCAAGCACCAGATGTGCTCTTTCTGTCCTTTAGATTTCCACCCCAGTCTGCATCAGAATAACCTGCAATCTCAACATTGGTGTTATTTGTATAAAAGATCCCACAGTTTATGGTGTTAGCAACATATCGGATTATTCTTTTTACAGCTTCAAGGTGTGATACTTTAGGATCGGCTTGAAAACGTGCACAAACACCAACACAGTAACAGAGATCAGGTCTGCTAGCAGTGAGGTATAACAAGCTACCAATCATGCTTCTGTAAAGAGTGTGATCAACAGGAATCCCATCCTTGTCTTCAGATAATTTTGTTGTTGTGCTCATGGGATTGAGCACTTTCTTCTTGGAGTCCAATCCAAATTTCTTGACAAGGTTTTCTGCATATTTAGACTGAGATAGGAACATGCCATTGTCAAGTTGAGAAACTTGCAGGCCAAGAAAAAATGTTAGTTCACCAACCATGGACATTTCAAATTCTTTCTCCATAACATGCTGAAAGTGTTTAGTAAGTTTGTCAGAGGTAGAGCCAAATACAATATCGTCTACATAAATTTGAGCAATGACAAAATCCTTACCATTGTGTTTTATGAAAAAAGTTTTATCAACAGACCCTCGTTTATAACCACTTTCCATTAAATGAGTTGAAAGACGATCATACCAAGCTCTAGGAGCTTGCTTGAGACCGTAGAGAGCCTTCTTTAACTTATAGACATGATTAGGATATTTTGAATCCACAAAGCCCTTAGGTTGCTCAACAAAAACTTCTTCCTCAAGAAGTCCATTTAAGAAAGCAGTTTTGACATCCATTTGGTATAGTTTAAAACAGAGATGACAAGCAATAGAAAGCAGAAGTCTTACAGACTCAAGACGAGCAACAGGAGCAAAGGTTTCGTCATAGTCAAGTCCTTCAATCTGTGAGTATCCCTGAGCAACAAGACGAGCTTTGTTTCTTGTGATGTTCCCCTTTTCATCGCTTTTGTTTCTAAAAATCCATTTGGTACCAACAACATTTCCGGATTCAGGTCTAGGAACCAAGTTCCACACATTGTGCCTTGTAAATTGGTTCAGCTCATCTTGCATAGCATTGATCCAGTCATCATCTTTCATAGCCTCATTAACAGTTTTCGGTTCCAAAGTGGAGACATAACCGAAAGTCTTAATAGTTTTTGTTACTTTCTTGTGTACTGCTATGAAAGTTAGAAACGCAAGATGATTCAAATCAGCATCAGTTGTGTTACCTTCCTTGTTTTTGGAACTAGCTCTAGTTCTTGTCATGATTCCATCAGACAGACTTCCAATAACATCATCTGTAGAGTGGTCTTTCTGAACCTGTCTGTATCCAGGTTGGATTTTTGTTTCAGCATCATAGATTGAATTATCAACATGGCTTGCTTCAGTTTGATCAGTACCAGTTTCAGCATCATTGACAGTTAAAGGAAAGATTTCTGGAGAGTCTGGAATTAGTCTTTCAAAGAAATCATCAACAGATACATTAATAGTTTCAATAATAATTTTTGTCTCTCTATTGTAGACCCTGAAGGCTCTAGAATTTAAAGAGTATCCAAGAAAAACACCATGATCACTACGTGATTCAAATTTAGTTAGATCTTTTCTATCTTTATAGATATAGCAAGGACTCCCAAATACATGAAAGTAGCTAATGTTAGGAATTTTACCTTTCCATAACTCATATGGGGTTTTACACTCACCTGCCCTTAGGAACACACGGTTGCTTGTATAACACGCAGTACTGACTGCTTCTGCCCAGAAGGAGGATTTTATACCTGCAAAATGAAGCATAACTCTTGCCATGTCTAACAGTACACGATTTTTTCTTTCAACCACTCCATTTTGCTGTGGGGTTATTGGAGCAGAATATTCATGAACTATACCATTTTTATTACAGAAATCATCAAAGTTCTTATTTTTGAACTCAGTTCCATTATCAGATCTGATTCGTGTAATTGAAAAACCAGAAGATTTCTTCTCATTTGAAATTTGAAGACTTAAGTTTAAAAAGGTTTCAAAAGTTTCACTTTTATCTTTTAAGAATAAAACCCATGTAAAGCGTGAGTAATCATCAACAACCACCAGAATGTAGCTTTTTCCTCCATAGCTTTCAGGAGTAGCAGGACCAACCAAATCCATGTGAAGCAGTTCAAGAATCTTTGAAGATGAAGTGGCATTAATAGCACGATGAGGGGATCTTGTCAGTTTACCAAGTTTACATCCTCTGCACACAGGGTTAGATTTAGCTGATAATTTAGGTAACCCCCGAACACACTGATTTGAGGAGAGTTTAACAAGATCTTGAAAGTTTACATGTCCCAACTTTCTGTGCCATAAAATTGTGTTGTCATCTGCAGCAGTAGAGATAAGACAGGATTGTAATTCAAAGTCTTTGTTAGCATATACATGATAACAGTTATCAGTTGCTCTTGTTCCTCCCATGATGCATCTATGATCAGTGTCAAGGACAACACATCTTTTCTTGTTAAACCACACATCTTCATGTTCATCACATAATTGACTAACACTCATAAGATTAGCAGTTAGTCTATCAACAAGATAAACATTTTTTAGTAGAGGAATATTTGGTGTGCTTACACTGCCTTTTCCAAGGACTTTTGCTCGTCTTCCATCCCCAAAAGTGACACTACCACTTGTGAAATCATTATCAAAACTAGTAAACCAATTTTTGTTACCTGTCATATGTTTAGAACAGCCGCTATCCATATACCACATATCTGGTTCTTTATCTGCAAGAGCTGTTAGAGCAACAAGGCATACAGCAACAGTTGGATCACTATCATTTTTACTGATATTTGCCATAAGGCATATCAGATCAGGTGTATTATTAACAGCTTTAGAATCAGTTGTTTCTTTGGTGATAGTGATGTGCTCAGTGAGTTTATTTATCAAGGACATTTGTACATTCAACTGATTTTGCAGAACCTTGAACATATGAGTGTTATCTGAAGAAGCATTTTTTACCAAGTTTGGACACATAGGTCTGATATGACCAGTTACACCACAATTATGACACGTAGGAGTAAACTTGATATTTTTCCTCATATCATGATTCATAGGTGAGTCAGACTTAGAAGAAAAGATTTCAGCTTCTTTAGGAGCAGTAGAAGAAGTTGAGCAAGAAACAAGATTTTTATCCTCCACAGGTTTATTTGCTAAAATATTTGTAGCAGTATTGATGAACCCAAGACCGGACATGTCATTATAGTTTCTAGTGTTAGAAAGCAGTTCATCAACAGCCTTAGAGCTCAACTGAAACTTGTTTAATTTTGTGTTAGCATTTTCAAGTTTATCTTGCAGAGAATCGATATCAGCATAAAGAAGATTATTTTGAGTAACATATTTCTTAACCTGATTTTTTAGATCCATGATCTCAGTGATGTAATCAAGATCCTGCTTGGGAGATGAGGACTTAAGATGATGCAGTTCTTTGTTCAATTTTTGTCTTTCTGAATCCCAGCATAGTTGATCTTTCTTGTATTTCAGCTCTAAGTTGTCTTTTTCTTGAGTAAGTAGAATGACTTGAGATTCTAGCTGCAAAACTTTCTCACTCATACACTCAGACATAGAACACAATTTAGAATACATGTTATCAAGGTCAACATTATCAAAGTCAACATATTGGTCAGATAAACAAGCATCATCTTCATCAGAAAGATCAGAATTATAAGAAGCAACAAAAGCAATATTTTTTTCTTCTTTGTCGTCTTCATCATCACTCCAGGAGCTCTTCAAGGCCTTTTTTTCTTTCTCTCTGTATTTATTGTTTCCACAGTCATTTGCAATATGACCTATTCCACCACATTCAAAGCATTTGGGTCTAGAAAAGGATTTCTTTTGATCAGACCTACCAAACTTTGAAGTTTTATCAGCAGATGAGTTAAATTTATTTTCAGAAGAAGAAGAAGACTTTCCCCTAGAAGCATTTTTCAGATTTAAAATTTTTCTAAATTCTTTTGTTAAAAGAGCATAATCTGCTGCAGAATAATTTTCTTCCTTCTTATCAGATTTTTGAGAGACTTTAAAAGCAATATTTTTCGGTTTCTTTTGAAGTTTAGAATTTAATTCCTGCTCATGAGTTTTGAGATTACCAACAAGCTCATTCAAGGAATAAGTGTCAACATCTTGAACCTCATGAATTGAGGTAACTTTTTGAGCAAATCTGTCCGGAAGTGCCCTGAGAAATTTCTTTACAAGTTCATCTGAAGGAATTGGTTTTTGTAAGCCTTGGCACTTTCCAGCAATGAGAGTAAGTCGTTTGTGAAAACTGTCTATAGTCTCATTCTCATCCATCTGCATAAGTTCAAACTCACGAGAAAGTAAGTGTAGTTTTTGTGCACGAACCTTTTTACTTCCTTCAAAGACTGTTTCTAGAGCTTCCCAGGCTTCTTTTGATGTTTCACAGTGCATGACATGAACTCTTTCATTTTTTGAAAGAGCCAGATTTAATGCATTGCGAGCTTTATGTTCAGCTTCTCCTAGAGCTTTTTCTTTTTCATCCCATTCATTTATGGGTTTGGGAATTTGTTTCGTTGAATCCTCATCATCATCTTTTGTAGGATGAGACCAACCAGTTTTTATGCAATGCCAAGATCTAGCATCCATGGCATGAATGTAGGTTTTCATCATGCATTTCCAATCATTAAAATCATCCGAATCAAACGGAGGAGGAGCATTGACACTAGATCTCTCCATTTACAAGATCGAAAAGAGCAGTAAAGAGCTCTACTTAGGCTCTGATGCCAATTGAAAGTACTAAAATGAAGAGATAAAGTTAAAACAGCAAAGTAAAGAAGTGAAGAACAAGGATTTGTTAACAACAGTGAAAATCTCAAGGAGATAAAAACACTGCGAGACCTTTTGCGTAGTCCACACGAAATTCAGTAATAGCACGATAAGATACAAGAACACAAGTTGAGATATTGACACAATCTCTTTACAAGCACAGATCTGCTAACTTGATATACAACTTATATCAATCTATCAAAGCAACTGACAACTGATGATAAACGTTTGATTGTTCAAAAATCAAGCACACAAGTACTGATCAAGAACCTATATAGCTGCAGAACTATGCTGCACAAAAATAAAGAAAAGCAAGAAATCAAATCGATTCTTCTTCCTTCACTTGTATCTGTATTTATAGAGGACAGCTCCCCCTCAACTTCTGATGCACATTTTAGATCCAAACTTCTAGGCAATAATCTCGACAGCAGATTTGATAAGATCTGAAAAAAAGGATATAGACAGATCTTGTTTCCTAGATAGATAGTTATCAATATAAAAGGTAAATCAAGATATGTTTCCAAACAGATAGTTATAAACCTTGTCAAAAGTTATTTTAATGAATACGCAAGCATTCCTAGATAGATCAGGAAACTTAGCAGGATTGTAGGAATGGCCAATAAACCACTTACCTTCAAGTTCTTAATTAGATGCAATCATGCAAGGTAGTCGATCTATAGACTTGCATTTTGAAAGTGATGGTTTGGAATTCTTCCGCTATCTTCTGGAAATCTAAAAGATTTGCTGAAGTCTCAAGGGAGCTTAATTAAATTTCTCGGGTATACGTATGTGCTTATGAAAGCACGGTTTTTGACAAAGTTTGTATCTATACATTTTAATTTGGTTGTTTTTGGTTTTGTGAACTCAGCAGTACGTACGTCGTACGTGTTTGGTTTTTGTTTTCAAATTAACATGTCGTTATCTGAGGTGATCGATGTTAATTATTATTTGATCAAAACGAGTAAAGATTAAACCAACTATATATATTCTGTTTAATTCTTTCAGCGTACGTCCAAATGTATTACAAATATGAAATTGAGATAGAGATACACACAGCAAATAAAAGAAGCAGAATACTCCATCAAACGAGATAATATGTATAATTTTCAAGGTTTGTTCCCCGGCCCTCTGTAATTATAATCAATGTGAGCAGCAAGAGTTCTTCTCATCAGACACTCTTCTTCCCCAACTCCCTTGCAGCCGTCTTCAGCCATCACTTCTTCGGCTTCGGCATCCTTCGTCCCCTAACAACAACAGAGATCAAGAAGCAACGAAGACAAACCCAGAAACTTTCTGATATAAGAATCTGAACTAAGTGATATATTGACTACATGACAGATCGAAAAAGCTAGCTTTGAGTTATTACCTCATGTTGGGCTTTCATTGTCGTGACGTCTAGAGAAGAAGACATCTCCCTAGCTGTGGAGGTTAGTGAGAGGAAGAGGAGGAGGGCCGCAACGATGCAGATGTTGGTGAGCTTGCCAGACGACATGGTTTGATTTGCCGTTTGATTCTCAAACGATGAGATGCTGCTATAAATTAAACTAGTGAGAGAAGCGAGAGGATTGAGGTGGCCGGACTCTATAGAATGAGAGTAGATATATAACTAGATATTGAGGAGTTGAAGAGCTGAAGGCAAAATGTGTAATTCAAGTCTTCAACAAATCAGATGAATGATTCATTTCCGCGTGTCCTTTCCAAAAAAAATTCAAAAAATTATTAAGTGGAATTAAATAATTTTTCTCTAATTCTTTGACTGCATAAATACGATTACGTACGTATAGTTTAGTAAGAACCACGTTGTTATCTATTTCATGTTAGGATAGAAGATGTAAGAAACATATAGATAACACACTCATAAGAACCGATAATAAAACTTATTTCTCATGACTGTCCAACTAATTAGTCAAAACTAGACTAACAAAACCAAAAATACGCATACATTTTCAAATCGGTTGAAAGCACTATTATTTTTAGTGCTGAAAAAATTTAGAAAGAAGAGTAAAAGGTAACATTTAAACACTCCAAACACTATGACCATATTCTACTAATCTAACTTAGTAGTAGGAGAAGACTATTTTGTCTGTCTCCTTAACAACTTTTTCAGAATCTTCCATAGGTAAAACCTGTGAAACCTCTGCAGCCACACTAGGCACCTCCACTACACAGTTGGAGGCATCTTCTTGAACAATCTTGTCTTTGTTGAGGAACCCTCAAAACCCAGAGTTGGGGGCTCCTTCGCTTTGTTTTTCCTTCCCTTTGGACGACCCAATTTCTTTTTTTTTAGTGAAATAATCAAATTCTTATGTTGCACCACTAAAGTTACCTTATCCTCGATTAGCTGAAGACGACGACTGAATGCATTTTTTTTTTGTAGAATTGGGATTGGAGTCACCGATCTCAATTTATTAAAAGAAAGAAAAAGTTACAGACAGATGGAGGTTAAAATGGCTACAGAAAAAGTAACTCCGCTTTCATTTTTTTTTTGTTACAGAAAAAGTTACGACTGAATGCATTTTTTTCATGGATGTTTCAAGTCCAAAATCGCCCTGCGTTTCAGAAGGTTAATCAAAGGTAACTCCGCTTTCAGCCAAATCAAAAGAAAAAGAAGCTTTCACATTTGTACTCAACCCCTACGTACTGAACAAATTCCGAATGCATTCTAAATCAAAACCTCATTTCCCACTGGAATTGAGATTGAATCGATCTGGTAAAGAGATTATTGCATGAGGTTGCATGGTCATCGGTTCCACAACCGGCATAGTTGCCGTTGCGGGTGCAGTCAAAGAATTCATTCAAAAGAGACTTTCGATGGGCTCTATATGAGTCCCGGAATTTGGGATACGTAACGATGAGATAGTGAGTACGTACGTGTATCAATATATAGAGAACAATTATGACGTTAGTTGTCAAAACCTAACTGGGAATTCGATCAACGTACGTTACTGAGTTACCGAATTGTTCTACTTCTACCATGCATGTGTCATGTATATATGGTTCACAACGTGCAATTTTCTACATGAAAGCGATGAGGTTGGTGAGCATGCAGGTCGACATGGTTTGATTTGCAGTTTGACTCTCTAAAACGATGAGCTACTGCTATAAATTAAACTAGTCAGAGAGGCGAGAGCTAGGATTGAGTGATTGCGGATGGACTCTATGGTAGAGTTAACCTTGATCTAAATCGAGCGATTCCTGCCCATTCCAATTATATTACCGACAGTTTACAATTTTAAGTAATGCTTTTCGATGACTATAATTTCAAATATTGATGATCATAACAGTTCGTCGACATATATATTGGTGGCAATGGTGGTCGTTTTTAATAATGAAGTGTTGAATAACAGAGTAGACTACCAAATTCATGTAGAATATCACAATCATCTGCTTCCATATTCTCCTACGTACATATAATGAATCAGATGCTTCTGGAATGGTAATCTAATCTAAAGAGTTCACCGTACCATGATTCCATGAAAGCCTGTTCCTTTCTCCAACGTCAACCAGAAACTTTCCAGATCACCGAAATTCAATGATTTTGTGGTCGGTCATTAGTAATCTCCGAGGGTTGCAGACCTCCAAAACATGTATGAGTTCCAAACTTCCAGCAAAAGAATGAAAGATCGATGTCCATTAAAATGAAGGTGTTTGCAATATAGGAGGGTAAATACCAGCAGATAAATAGAAACAAATTAATTAAGCACGTTGTACTAGAGCATTTTGATTATTATATACAATGTCTTCCTGTATCTATGGTCATTTGAAACACTGAAACTGGAAGTAGTTAAGTTGAGCAAAATAATTCCTAGCTAGAAGGTGCTGGAAGTTAGAAAATAGTCGTTTGGTAACACCAAAAGACAAAAGTCATGAACCCTAACAATCTGCATATATTGTCACTGAACTGAAATAAAACATCCCTCACCCGAATTATTGAAGGGCATGGACATATAGATGTACTGATCACCAACTGAACTACAGTACTTAATGGGGGGATGCAACAATTTCTATTATGAATCAGTACGTACAACGACTACTACACAGTTGCTAGCTAGAGGCTGTTCCCGTTATAGGTTTGTTTGCCGGTACCGGTTCGCAGTTGGACAATTTTCTGAAAATATTAATTGGTCAGTACGTGCCATCGTCTTCGTATAGAACACAGAGACGTATACTTAATCACGTATCATTATAGATCGAGCTATCTGCTCGCAGAGCCATGCAAATATATTGCCCAGACGTACCAGATGAAGTCGATCGCCATTGATATTAATGGTGACTCGTGATCGACCTCAGTTTTCAACTCCTCACCAGTACGTAATATTAGCTCGGTCTGATATGATGTTTACGTATCTTGCTGCTGCCATGTAAACCACAACTAGGGAATGCAATGCTGATCACATATGCACCTGCATTTATACACAAGTCTGAAGTCTGAACACCGCATATATATATAGCTGCATGCATTGGTTTAATTTTCGACCAAAATGGGGCAGTAGCCCATGTGTGTGATTGATGACACTTCTTGATGAATATTTTGAGCCATGGGACCATGCAAGCACACCCTGCATGCCCTAGCTATAAGGCCAAAGAGACGCACTGATATGGAATTGTGTGTATCAAGAAGGAATGCTATCGACATCGAATATGCATGATTCATCTATTGGCAATGAGACGTAACCATGCCAGAGCTAGCTAGTGTGTACGTGTGTAACAATAGAGAATGAATGATTTTGAAGTTACTTGTTAATTAAGAACGTCAACTTAATTGGCTGAGACTTGAGTAATTGATAAGCATAAGCTCCTCGAACTTGCATTCACAATTAATTTGACTCTACATGAAGCTGATACATACAAGTACAAAGCGCGCCGTTTGCATTAGGTTGTTGTGCCAAGCCACAACTTTTGTAGCCCACAAAAACATATGGTAGAAGTACCATCCACTTAATTGATAAAAGTTTTCTCGTTGAATAATATATACCAATCATCATAATTATACTCCCCATATATATAGGATTCTATCTATCTATATTATCATGATGATAATAAGTTCATGCTTGTCATGCTTAAAACATCATGATGGTGAATTGGTGAGGATCAACATACAATTGAACATGACAACTCGATCATCTATATATCTGTGGACATTATATGTATGATTATGTCCATTCAAATTATGGTGAGGATTATTTGATGATTAAGGTACACTTGTTTTAAGTGGACAAAGGAGTTTAGGTTGGCTATTTTTAATTATTTCAAGATCATGCAGTTTGGAATTGAGCTAGCTAGCTAGTAATTAACAACATTTACTAAAGTTTACTATAATATCTATGACAGATGTATTATACTGATCGATGCAGACATTATATGTGTGTAATCACGTTTTCTCGTCTCACATGTTCTTGTATTCTAGCTTGCTCAGAATACTTATAGTTTTAGATGTGGTATAATTTACTCCCTGACATACATTTTCTCGTCTCACATGTTCTTGTATTCTAGCTTGCTCAGAATACTTAGTTTTAGATGTGGTATAATTTACTCCCTGACATACATTTTCGATCTCATCCTCACTAACAATGGAGGGTAGAGAGGAGCTGAGGAGGTAGATTGAAGAAGCACCTTGATCCGGTTCTATACGAATATTGCCCCAACATATTCCATTTTTCCTACATCTAGATTTATATCATACTTCGAAGAATTTGGTGTGTTGTTATGTACTTCTATAACAGATGTGTTCTGATCACATTCTCATATTCCATATAACAGAACGTCCAGATCGATGTATTGCAAATGAAATTGAGATTGAAGAACCAGAGATTGAAGAATTTTATGGAACAATATATGTGATCGATAATCTATACACTGGTCGTAGTAATACACAAGGAACTTCCTAAATATAAACGAGTAATAATACCATCAATATGGAAATCAAGTAGATACATGAATATATGTACTACTCAAAAAGATAATATGTATAAACTTCAAGGCTTGGTCTTCTGTGTATAGATATAATCAATATGAGCAGCAAGAGTTCTTCTCATCAGACACTCATCTTCTCCAACTCCCTCGCAGCTCTCCTCCGCCATCACTTTCTCGACTTCAGCATCCTTCATTCCCTAAACACAACAACAGATCAAGAAACAACAAAGTTAGAAAACAAACCCAGAAACTTACAGCTCTAAACTAAGTGATTGACAAAATGAGAGATCAATACCTCGTGTTGGACTTTCATTGTAGTAACGTCTGGAGAAGAAGGCATCTCCCGAGCTGTGGAGGTGAATGAGAGCAAGAGGAGGAGGGCAGCGACGATGCAGAGGTTGGTGAGCTTGCAAGACGACATGGTTTGATCTGCAGTTTGATTCCTTAAAAAAACGAGCTGCTGCTATAAACTACTATGGAATGAGAGTCGATATATATAGGAGTTGAAGGGCAAATGTGTAAACAAGAAATCGGATGAATCATTCATTTCAGCGTGTATGTCGTTGACTATTTTCAGAAATTTCCAGAGATTGTTATGTGGAATATTCTCTAATTACATATAGAAAAGTGTCTAACGCAGCCAACGTTTATTAGAAATTTAGAATAGTACTGCTGTTGTTTTATGTCATGAGCACAGTTTTCTTTTCCCTTTCTATAAAATATGGTACCCCTAAATCAAGAAATTAGAAATTGAAGCATAAAGAATTGAGTCAAGTAGAAACATTGGTAAATCATAAATGGGTCTCAATCGCTAATTATATTGTGATTTGGCCGGCATAGTGTCTTTTTTCTAAATAGAATGTTGTGAGTTTGTCTAACGAAAAACTAGTTGTTTGTCCGATTAAAAAGAAAAAAGTCTCAGAGATGGTGCAGTAGGCGATCAATGATTCGAAGATGAGATATGGTATCATGTTATACAATCTCCAAACTTATATGCACCAAACCAAGATCCCAATCGGGGGGAATCATAACCATTCCAACATGTATACGGACAGTGTATTTTCAAGTAATGTTAAGATCATCATCTAACTCGTTTTTATTTGATAAAGTGTTGAAAACATAGTACACAGTCCACACACCAAGTCGACGCCGTCAGCCGCAGCTTTGCAATGTGAACCATACAAAGTTACAAACTAGAACACACATTTGGTCACGGACTGATAAATATACGCGTTGACAAACCTGAAACACGTCGGTGAAAACTATATCCAACATATTCCACAACCATATATACACTTCCAAATTCATCTAGAATCTCAATCATCTGCTTGAAAAATTTTGATACAGACAGAGATTGTAATGTTAACATAATCTAAAGGGTTCCTTCGATGTCAACGAAAGAATTCCTGACTACCGAGAATAAATTTAATACGTATTACTGGATTAATAAGAAGGTTGTGTTCTTATAACATTAGCTAGTTGTTGGCTGTTGGGTGTGGTAGGCTGGCATACAAGTATATAAAGAGAAAAGTAGGAATATAAAGCATGACAATTGGCAATGAAAGAAGCTTCTTCTAGATTTGGCTAGATTTAGTCCATCCTTTGAATCGTCCTGAGCCAAAGTGTGAGCTCACTGTCAAGAACTTCAACATCTTCATAAATGTGTTGAGTAGAATATAGTTGGTTTCACTTATTTTTTTCAATATGAAACTTCTCTTTTGCCCACCACATTGGAAAGGTCATAGCTTCATAGCATAGAAGGTTATATCTCTACTTTTATAGAAAAGAAACATAGACAATTTCTTCTTTTCTCCAAAATTCCATTAATCGCTAAAAAACTCAAGAAAAGAAGCAAACTGCTGGCTACATATTGCACATGTAATTCTGCATGACTCTCTAATATATACCTATATAACACATGACATAGGCCTAGAAGTTCAAAGATTGTATGGTAAACATATATTTCACAAGTCTGGAACGTTTTAACTAAAAGTTTAGTAATATGTTGGATGAACTAACTACCGACTTTCCGCAACATCGCCAAATTCCCCATCTTCAAGCTCCTCATGATCACCACTTCTACGAGAACCACTGCGGTGATCTCTCTTATGTCTTCTGTGTCTGCTTTCAGTATCTGATTCAGGACCAGATGCCTGCTATGCATTCACAAATGGGAACAAAGTATAGAATTCAGATCAGTGTTCTTGTAACAAATAAAGTGAAGCAAGGAAAAGTATCAATGTTTTCTCATCATAGTCATACCCGTCTTAATCTCTTGTGGTCGCTGCCAGATCCATGAGACCTTTTAGACCGATCATTCTCATGTCCATTTGTTTGATGGTCTTCATCACTTTGATGCCTCTTCCTATGTTTCTTATCATCGTCTTTTCCTGATCTTCTTTTCTCTTTGGAATCATTAATCTCCATTATGTCAATAATTTCTGTGTCTTCTCCGTCTTTCATAAGGTGTTCCTCTTTATCTCTTTCCCTTCTCTGCTTCGACCTTCTTCTCTCTCTTTCATCCCTCTCTTTTTCCTTCCTTTCCTGCAGAAAGATGATAAAAACTCATTGCATCATACTCAAGTTTATAAATGAACAGCTAATAGATGAAAGTCACAGAAGCTGACTAGTATTAAGCATTAGTTCACAATTAATCACATCCACGAATTCATACCAGTTGCCACCAAAACTGCAGATATAGCAACCTTTTTCCCTCTTTCATTAGGAACCTAAATAGCAAATACTTGATAATGAACTGAGTACACCCATTTTAAAATTCTAGAAGCCCCTACATCATCCTGATGCATCCGAATGACAGGGTTCCTTGTAAACTAAACATATTGACCCACGAAGCTATGGAACTTTAGACAGCCAAATCACCTCAAGTACTCTTCCAAATCCTCATACCATGAAGTTACCCAAGTTGTTATTAGACGCAAGAGTAGCATGAGTAGGATTCCAACTAGTTATATCTATATACATTTGACTGACATAAAGATAAACAAGCGTACATCAAGACGACACAAACCACAGGCTTTATAACAATCCAAAGTGAGATATACAAGTAATTGTCAGAAAGGAAAAATATGCAAGGGAAGCTGTACAAAAGTTCACATGGTAGATATATAAAGTTATTTCAGCTTAAATATTACCTTCTCTTCCTTTCGTTTTCTCTCTTTCTCTTTCGCTTGTTCTTTCAATTGCAGTATGTGTTTATCGAACATCTCCTTGCAGGAGCTCTCTTCACCAATAGCACTGAACATGAATTCCCAGATAACCATGCAATAGACAGTTAGAGAAGGATAACACTTATAAAAGCTATAGCAAACATATCCAGTTCAATTGCGATACTTAAACCTCACTTTTTATGTTTAATTCTAGTTCCTTTAAACCTTCCTTCATTTTCCCTAAACCCTTCAAAGCAAGAAAAACAACTTGAAAGAACAAAATTCGATGTTGGGAGTTATTTAAAAACTTTTACCTGTACTCTGAAGTAACTTCAAGAAGTGATTTACAGTCCTCCCACTCAGAAGATGGAGTTATCTCCTGTAACAAAATGCATCATATTAATGACGAAAGTTTGCCCTCTCACCCACCTCCTAAAACAGGAGATACAGGAAAATGGCAATAGTGCAGGAAGAAAAGAGCATAAAACACAAAAAATATTGAGTTGGCAGACAGCCTGCTACACCTTGATGGAAGATAAGAGATGAAAGAAATCATCTGCAAGACGTTTACGCCTTTTAGCTTCTTTCTCCTCCTTTTCCCTCACGCGTTCCATTAACTCCTCAAATACTAGCTGCAAGGAGTAGAATGTCAGAATATACATCGTAGCACATGGAAACAGTACAATGACCTAGAAACAGAAATTAAAAATGTAACATATGCATAAGAACGGAATGTTGTCAACTGACTGTCTTCAGTAGAATTTCTCTTCCCTTGCCATATGGCAACTGCCCTGGCGAAGCAGAGAGTGTTCCCAACACTTGAATCCACAATGTCAGAGAGTATAGTTTCACAAAGAAGTTTACCTATGTTTCCTAATCACACAACATCCAAATTGCTAATACATGAGTATACCTAAAGACAATGCAAAGTTCATCATCTAACATTTACTGAGGAAGAAGCACTAGTAAAGGTTTAAAATTTGGAATAGTGGCATCAATTTTATTTCATTAAGAGTGCAATTTGTAGCTACATCATGACTAAGGAGTGTATGGGTTGAAGTTGAAGTTATAGCAGCGTAGATAGGCTTGTAGGCACTTTTGTAAGCACCACTCATTTTTGAAATTTTTAAGACAGTATGCTTGTTGCCTAAACATGTTGGGTCGACCAGCCAATTCCCCTTGGCTTCCCCAATCATAGCTTTCAGCCGAAAACTTCAAAATCATTGAACAATAAGATATTTGGGAAGCTAATCCATTGCATTTGTCCAAATTATTAAGATCAGGGACCACAACATAAAACCAATACCCATTAAAGATTAGTTTTTAAGCCTATACGTACCATAAAGTTTGCATCTGATATGGATGGAGAGCCAATATCATTGGATATAGCAGTTTTGAAGGCTTCAAGATCCCAGGTTGATGAAAGCACAATCTAAAAGCAACAATAGAACATTAAATATCTGGAGACAATATTCAACATAAAACCTGAAAAGTCTGACCAATCATACCTTTCCAGACTTCACCACGTCTTTGATTCGAATTTTGTCATTTTGATACTGTAAAAAGTAGAGCAGATTTTTAATTTGTTAGATACTGACCATATAGCTCAAACCAAACCAGTGCAGGTCGTGCACATGGATATAAATAAAAAAGTATAAATATTCTCACAGGAAAGAAAGTTGAAGTGATCACAGAATAGCTTTTACATCAAAACTAAAGGACCTAAAAACTGGAACCTTGAACCATATAAATTAATATGGAAAGCAGGAGACAGTTCCAATTTGGACTGCAAAGGAAGATATATAGTTCATATATCACACTACCCATAACTAAATATTAAGGCAATGTGTTGTTTCACTTACTTGTTTCTCTAGCTCTTCAATAACATCTTCAAATAAATCTTTTGGAGTTGAACCAGAGGTGTTTGTTGCTACTGCTATATATGCAGGTAGATCTTTAACCTAAAAGAAGATTAAAGTAAATAAAAAATAAAAAATAACATGAATAATACGATAGCAGGATTGCCACAATTACCACAATGTTCTTTCCACAAAAAGAAAATGTCTATTTACCTTCAGAATGTAATCTCGCCAGTGAGTGGTAGCTGAGAAAATGCCTGCAGCAATATGTTCTTCCATCAATTTGCGGAACTCATCACGGTTTTTACGTTCTGCTTTTCTCATTTCTTCCTGTTCTCCAAGAAAACATTGAATCAAGGAATCGCCCATTTACAATTGAATAATTAAATCAAAGTCTAAAGTAAATGACCTTCTGTATCCTCCTCTGCTCTTCCTCTTCCTTCTCTAAATCACGTAGATATTCCTGAGACCACATTTTCATATAAGCTACAACTTCTCAGTTGAACTATTATTGGCTATAGAAGAAAAATTACCTGGAAAATTTCCAAACGATCAAGTTTTTCAAGACGTGAGCAACGTTCGTCAGCCTCTAAGCGATCCTGAACTTTTCGCCACTGGCTGCTTGCCTAAATGTCAAGATTATGCCAAAACACATAAGTTTTGGTGGGAAAACAAAATATCAAGAATACATGAGAAACACACTAAAAGAGAACCTTGATGAAGTCACAAGATTCCAAGAATTGTCTGTACTCCACTATATGGAGCTTACGTTCCTCCTGTGCCTTTGCTCTTTCCTGACAGAAATTTAGTTCAGAATCAGTAAGATACTTGAGAATCCACACAACATTAGCAAATGCTAATAATAAAATGCCAATTTATATGCCTCAGAACACTTCTCATATTCTTATCTTCACAAAGAGAATTGTGGTCAAATAGTTCAGTGATAGGACAAAAAAAACACAATTAAGAGGTGGGGTTCAAAGTGAGGCTCTTATTTGTCAGGTAAGAGCCACTAGATAATCGAAATTTGAACCCGCATATCATGCATTTAAAATTGCATCTTCATGTATCTACGCATGGGCACAACTAACATGAACTCATGTTGGTCCGATTAACTCATGTTGCACACAATACATAAATGTAGGTCAACTCAGTAACTCAGGTATCGAGTTCATGTAGGTGAACACAAGTCCAACTGTTTGATGGGATTTTTTTTCAGTTGAATCTGATCCTCAAGTTACTCAATAGAATTTCACGTTCTGCTAGTAACGGGTACAGCATCCACTTATCCCAGAGAAATACACAAACAGGTAATAACAGTTAAGATTGCAGAACTTAGTCAACTTACTTTCTTCTGAAGTTCCTCCAGATAGTTATCAAACAAATCCCTGCGGTCTCTATCCCTTTCAACTGCTTTGAAACGTTCATCATTCTCAAATATGCTCTCTAATTTGCTGAATGATAAATAGATTTACCATCAGTATAATATACTGAACTTAAATAATACATATGTATATTAATATATGTCTGTTACATTTGGGTATAGAAGTCTGTTACAAATATAAGTCTGTTACAAAATATTGCTTGTATTGAAAAATATATATATATATATATATATATATATATATATATTAACATAAGGAAAGACGAACCCCCATCTTGTGGATGATGTTAGCTCTGAGCATTCCTGCAAGGATTTGAAGACAATTAAGAAGATAAGGGTTTATTCTTTCTATGCAGAAGAGAAAGAAGAAATAACCCCAGGCAAATAATAACATACTTCCAACATCTTTGTAAATTCTTCACGTGCTTTCTTCTGCTTGATTCGCCTCTCCTCAACCTCCTGTTTCTTCCTTTGGGCCACAAACTGAAGCACAATAACAAAAATATTGATTATTATAGCTATATTGATGTTTGAATTATCACCAGAGGCAGCAACTGCTGATGGAAAGTCTCATGAAAAAATAATAATATTCTGTGAAAGGGAATGAAGAATAATAGCTGTATATATAATTGTTTTATTCACACAACCATGTGAAAGCAGACTTACCTCATTAAAAGCTTGCTTCCGCTCGCCAAGAGTTTTCAGAGCACCATATCTTTTGTCATTAATTATCACTCTCATGGCCTGATAAATTGACCGTTATTTCAGGTACTCTTAACATATACACAAAGAACAGAGCTAGTGTACAACATCGAATTACCCGATCCCAAGTCCAGTCAGACCCGATGTTCGTAGACTCCAAGAGTGCTTTAAATGCATCTTTAGCCTCCTGAGGAAGTAAAAAGGTAAATACTAAGGTGATTGGGAGGAAAATAAAAAGGAAAGAGGCAACAATTTTGGTACCAGCTTATTTGAATAACTCAAGGGTTCCAGATCAATTGGTTTTTCTTCTGATGCATCGTCATTAGTTTTCTCTCCTGTCACGTCATTTGTAGGTTCCTGCCAGGTTTCACAGTATCAAGTTTCTAGAAAAGCATAAAAAATATACAAATATTACAGCTACAGAACAAAAGTGAACAATGACCTTGATTTCCTGAGCATGAACTCCCTCCGAAGAACTAACAAATTCCTGATTTGATAACTTCTTTGGATTTTCCCTACAAAATGAGGGAAAAAAAACGTCTATAAAATATACTCCATATACAACCTACAGAAGAAACCAAAAGCACTCAAAAGTTGTTAGATGACGGTACATTAGTTCTGCAGCGGTATTGTTGACTGTGACAGCAGCTTCAGCATTTTCAATAGTATCAGAAGATGGTGTAACAACAGGTACATGAACTCCCTCAGCATTTTCTTTTAAAGGAGAAGCCACAATAGGTGAGGCAGATGATCTTGAAACTATGGCAGTTTGAACATCACTAGTGGCAACAACAGGTGCCACCAAAACAGGGCTTGATGCTACTTGAGCAGTAGTTGCTGATGTATCAGCTTCAGTTACAGGGGGAGAAACTGATACTGTCGCTTGATGATTTACAGGCATCTCCTGCAAAATGTCCTTGACAGATGCCTTCTCCACTTGTTGCCGAGCCAACTTGAAGCAGAGTTTGCAAAAGAGAAAAGAAAAAGAAAAGGTTAACAGAGAAAATCTTGAAAATGGGACAACATATGAGTTCTGTGTGACAAGAATGAACAGAACGGAAATATACCTTTAGTTCCTCAGGTATAATCCATCTTGATTCTTTAGTGACCTTGTTGTGGAAATACCTGCAGCATTTACAAATATGACGAGGTAAATGAACAAAGACGACAACAGAACTCATACGCGACACTAATGACCACTATAAAGGACGAGCCAATATCCAATACTCACTTTTTTCCATCAGGACTAGTAAATTCCTTCCAGTTAGTTGATGCATCGGCCCTCTGATTAATGAAAAAACTATATAAGTTAAAACTATATAACAAGATTTTCTCCCTAATAAAAAGTTAGAAAAAGGGAGGAGTTTGAAGGTAAAAAGGTACTTTTGTTAATAAAGAAGCAGGAACAGAATATAAAGACAGTCAAGGGTGAAGTGGTAATGGTAAACATTTCTAACCAAGATTCTGACAGAAAAACTAAAACATAAACAGCATAATCACAAGAAAGAATAGCAATGATAGTCATCAAAACAGTGCTCAAAATCAATATGCGCACAATTTAATCCCTCTCTCTCTCTTGCTACAAGAAACTGCCAAGGAGAAGATGGAATTGGAAAACCATATGAGATCACAATTCAAATGCTAGCTAAATTACTCATCCTAGCCCAATGCACAAGACACAAGTGGCTTCAAAATTGATAAGTATCACACCCCGAGACTGTCTAACGAATACAATAACTCCCTCTCTTGCTCAAAACCATCACCATATACAAATGTGTAAGAACTTGCCCAACATGCAACATCAACGCACTACAAGTTGCTTCTAATTCGGAATTCCAATTATTAAATCGCCAAAACTATTTAGATAATCAGCCATAAAAACTTCTTTGTCCTCTTTGATACTAAAAACTACATAAGATCATTGAAGGAAACACCCTATATGTTAGGAGAAAAGCAAAAAAAAAAAAATATATATATATATATATTCAAACTCTGAGGAAAGCAGATAGAACTCAGTTTCTGCTCCAAATAAGACGAAAAATCTGTAGCTATCAAAGCCAGAAATTTGAGACTGGAAACGAAGTCACTTGTGTATAAAACAAACGGACACGATTTGTCTAAAGAATGTGCTGATGTAATATATCGCAGTCTAAACACATAAAAATGTTAAATTTACGCAGAGTAATCAACCATATAACTTCACACAGATTCAATACAAAATCTAGCAAAATGACAGAATTACTAACATTCAAGCAATATAGTAGGGTAGAGCAAGCAGCAAAGACCCACAGCATATCCTACCTCTCAATAGAGTGGCACGGCATGTACCTGTAAGCATCTTTAGAGCTATGGAAATTACCCAACGCATGAATGGATAAAGCATATAACAGAAATAAAGTCAAAAAGGAAAAACTTTTAAGGGAACTAAAGAAAAACCTTTAACACTTTCTTTGGACTAATAAGAATAGAACACAACAGAAAACAAGTGATAGTACCTTTGAAGTCCTTACCAAAATGGAATACCTTCAAAGTACATCAAACCGTAAAGATTAGCAATACAACAACAAATAAACATCTGACTGCTTTACCAGAACAAGTATGCAGCTTATATAATTAGGTACAACTACTCATACTATAGCTGATTATGGTTAGATTCATTTCGTGTCAAAATTTACTCCTGTCAGTAAATGCCATGATAAGTAATGTCGAGAAAGCATGGATTACAATCTAGATATTCTCAATGCAAATGCATATAGGTATATTTCTGGATATGTACAGGGAAGGGGGAGAGAGAGACTTTGAGTAATACAACTCATTCAAAAGAAAACAAAAGTAGGAGAAAACATAGAGAATTGAGGATAATGCTTAATCTAACAGCATAGATCTCATTAGCTCTCCCAAACTTCCTGGTTTTGGAGACAACAAAACTGAACCAAGAGAATAAAAAATAAATAAAAAAAGGCTCTACAAGTCAGCTCTCTCGAACTCTCCCATTCATCCAATGGAAAAGTTTTAAAACTTCTGCTCATCTCT
Organism: Potentilla sterilis; assembly: GCA_963682095.1. NCBI lineage: Eukaryota > Viridiplantae > Streptophyta > Magnoliopsida > Rosales > Rosaceae > Potentilla > Potentilla sterilis. The sequence continues at coordinate 52,927,503 of OY821757.1, forward strand.
CCTCTTCTCATCATTTTCCTCAATCCATACATCCAAATATTTAGTTACAACCAAATAACGGACATATCACCATTTGAACAGGTAATTTTTAATTGTCAAAACAAATAGACAATAACGATAGCAGTGGTAATACAACGTAACTTCTCCATTATTTAGAACTGTTAAAAAAAAACAAAAAAACAAAAAAAAAAACCCAATATTCTAAGTTTCCAACGCTTTAACTTTGGGGGAATGGTGATAAACCAACACCTGCTGGGATATGAATGTGTGAGATCTAAAGCTTAAGTAATTACACCAGCAGGGTTCTCACTGTCTGTTCCACATGTTGGTCCTATACTAGTTGAGAGGGGCCGACACATGTGAGCGAGTGTTTGAACATGTAGTAAATATTCCATTCACATCCTAAAAGCTGAAATTTGGAATAGTGGTGAACCACCAGGATATCTGAGAGCAAAAATTGAGGAGAATAATCCCACAAAAAAAAAAAAAAAAAACAGAATAGCTATTAGACGGTTCATTCAAGCTATATGATAATGGATACCTCACAATGAAAACTAAAAATTCATAGTTGCCTGCTTGAGAGAAACTCTTGCCATGAACCATCTAACTTTCACCAACACTTGCATAAAATAATGATATGATATAACATGCAGGGAAAGGAAATGAAAATGAATAACAACTTAATAATTCAAACCAGCCAGAACAGGAACTACCAGGGGACACAAAGAAAAGCTCACATTCCACCAAATATATCAGAAACTGTTTTTCACATGACTCACCTCCAGTGGTGTCATCAGTTCAAAAGGCTTCTCCCAAGTAGATAATCTTGTCCTCCTGTTGTAATAAAACCTGTATAGTTCATGTAACAAAGAATACTGTTGGATTAGCAAAACTGATCCTTCCAAAGTGAAGACTAGAAACCATAAAAATCACTAACAAGATTCTTACTAATTGAAAGTGTGAGAATTGAAAGTGTGAGAATGGCTAAGAAATCAGTACCTTCTTCCATCAGCAGATTTATGGTCAATCCACTCTGCTGCATTCCCTCCAAGAGAGACAGGTTGGATGATGGCTTCCTGAAAGTTTGAAATTTAATTAACATTATCTAGAAAAACAACATGGCAACTAAGTCTGATTGAGAAAAGAGACTTCATACTGGAGCAACTGAAGTGGTGACAGAAGGTTGTTCACCAGTGGGCTGCAAAGGTATAGGAGCAACAGCAGACTGGCTATCAGCTGATAACCTAACTTGTTCCTCGGATGAAACATTTGGTGCATGGAATTGAGATGTAGACTGATACTGGTTCGAGTCATTAAAACTTCTTGGCATTTGACCATAAGGAGGTGCAAACTGCATACGTGCAACTTATGAATTCAAGGCCTAAAGATCTTTCAAAAAGAAGACAGAACGCAATAATAATAATAATAATAATAATAATAATAATAATAATAAATAATAATAAATAAAAAAACAACAACAACAACAACAATGACATTTTAAGAACTTACAGTATATGATGAAGAAAGAGGTGGCCGTGGGGCACTTAAGTTGGACATGACATTATTTGGAGGTAGCACATTAGGCTGAGGTACAGGCAACTCAGATGCAAAGTTCCTCATAGGCTGAGCATCTGGTAAGGGAATTGCATGTGGCAGCATACCATGGCCTGGTGGACCAAATCTTGGTGGTAACTGCTGCACTGGTTGCGGAAACTGAGGTTGATGAATCGGAGGAGGCAATCTAACATTCATTGGGGGAACACCTCTTCCAACATGCTGAAAATTTTGAGAAGCCACAGGAATGAACTCCTGTGGATGAGGTGCTGGAACTGCTGGCCGGAACTGTGCCATAAAATGCAAAGGCAGAGAATCACTTTTTTGTTACGAAAATTATGTATACAGGTGACAAATAAGCTCTTTAAGAAGGATTGCTTACTTGAAACCCCACGGGTGGCATACTTCGAGGAGGGTCCACAGGACCTACCATAGGAGGCCGAAGAGGCTGACCAAGGGAAACAGAGGAGAAATCAATACACAAAACATAAGAAAATGGAATCAAGAACTGTCATACTTTTGACAGCTGAAATGTAACTCTAAGACATATTTCACATTAACAAAAAAATAAAAATAAAAAGATGACATGTAGAATAATGGCGGGAGTGAAAAAGAAAACAAATTGATGATATGGATCCATAAGAAATTACATAATGCATGATCATCTTCTAACTGCACACTTTCCTACATATTGGTAGAAAATAGAATGCCAACAGAAAATGACAAACCCAATCAATGGGTAATAAACATTCAGTTTATATCAAATTATAAAGTAAATAGAAAGAAAACGAACTTAGTGAAATCATTAAGGCCCCAATTGGAAACAGAATCTGGATTCGGATTTCGATTCCAAATCTGAAGTATGCAAACTCTGTGTAATAATTTGTGTACTTGAAATTGTGTTGTTTCGCTTACAAGTTTGCCAGAGAGAGGGAGAGATTCTGATGTTGACGTTTTTTATCTGAGTATTGGTTAAAGGTACAGTGGGCTGAAGATCGAAATAAATCAAATAACCAGGGTAGGGTTATCATTTCAAATCTTGACAATTGTTGATCTATGAATTTAGTGTGGATTTACCCAAGTCCAAATACCACGCAAAAACTCTATCCAAATGGCATGATTTGGATTTGGAGAATTCAAAGCCAAATTCCTCCCAAATATCTATAACCAAACAGGTCCCAATGACCACAAATTCAATGTTGTGAACTTGTAATACCCAGAAGCATAGAGATGAAAGGAAAATGAACCATATAGACGTTAAAGAAAAAAAAAACTTAGTAATAATTTACTAAATATACTAAACACTAAATTGGTAAGGTCATTAAGTAAGACTAGGATAAAAAAATTGTACCTAAAATGAAGCACATATTACTATTCACGTGACGTATTGCAGTGTGCGCCTTAGATATTGTAAAGGGTATATCTTAGGTATGGGCTAGAATGGGCAGATGAATCACCCTGTATCATTACTTTCAGAGTAGATATCTCCCTGTATCATTACTTTCACTATAGATATCTCATTGTGATGGTTAAGAGCATAATGGCAATACATAACGCAGGTTATTATTTGAATAAGAACCCATCATGATAGAGGCAAGCCTTGATGCATGAACATATAAAGCTTGGATGCCATGAGATGATTAACTTAAATGGAATGATGATAAAAAGTAAAAGCTTCAAATGACTACCAATAATGCTAAAGACCAAATCAGTACAAAAATTATTAATAATGAACATAAATTCTGTCTCTAAAGATATGTGGAAGATGCTAAAATCTAACTTCCTTTGCACAGCTACCTGTAACCCGGAATATTGAGGATTATTTGCCATTTGAGTAAACACACGAGCATCTGACAACAACTGCAAAGCAAAAAAGCATTATTAGTCATCTTAATGTTCCAAATCTTCCAACAGAGCATAATACACTTTTATCTACAATGAAGTGATTAATGGAGAAACATATTCCCAGTAAGTATGAATGAACGAATGGTTTAGTGTATTACAAAGTTACTGGTGTAGAATCTATACACAAATAGCCCAGAGGAGGTAATAAGAAAAGTCAAGAGGTAACGATAGGAATAATGAATTAAAAAAAAAATTAAGGATTACGATTCAACAGCCACCAATTTATGATTAGATGGCAAAATTGTCTCTTGCACATTCGAACTAAAGAGTATGTCTTCATTCTAAGGTATAATGCACCTTACTTTAGAGACTATAAACCCCAGGATAGTTTCAGCAATGCAAAACCATATCAAATACTGAAAGGCCTAATCAAGTCTAAAAAGAGTGAAAGTGCCGTAGAATCATCAATGCCCTAAAAAACAAAGCATCCTCAGGATCTATTCGGTTCCTTTATTCTCCAAAGAATCAAAACACTAAAGACCACTTTCAGCACACAAGATTGAAAATTGTGTAAAACCAACACAAATTTCGATCTTTTAACAACTAAAGACCACAACTTTCTACTGCTTAATCAAACCAACATTCAAAACTCAGCCAAAATCGACCTCAATACTCACATAATCGAATTCCCTCAAGGAAAAATGTGAGAACTACTACACCAGTGCCATCACAGAGCATCAGAAACCAACCCAGAATGTAAACCAAATCAAATCAAAAACCCTATAACCCCAATTGAACAAAAAGCTGACCTAATTTACTGCATTCAAGAGTTGGGGCAATTTCAGTTGCGGATAGAAACGATCACAAAGCACAAAAAGCATGAATCTTTGAACACATAATTGGATTAACTGCATGGCATTTAATCCAAAAATTGAAACTTGGAAATTGAAAAATATTGAGAGAATCGTACCAGAGAGCTGAGTGAGGAAGAAGCTGCCAAAGTGCCCAAAGCTTTTTTTGATTTCGCGGCTTAAAGAAGACACCAAACTCTCTCTCTCTCTCTCTCTCTCTCGGTTAAAAATTATGTTGATATTAACCCTCTATTAAAAAAAAATGAAAGGGTCCTTTCTTCTTCTCTTGATTTTTCTTCTTTAATTTTGGTCCCTTTTGGGTGTCATGAGAAGAAAGGGCAAGGACATGAATTCATGAAAGTTGTGTGGGTGAATTTTGCTATGGGATTTTGATGTGAGTTTCATATTGTGTGAGAGTATATTATGTTTTTTTATTTTTTTATTTTTGGCTAGAACTGGGCAATTTATTAACAGAAAAAAAAAAAGTTACAACAAAAACAAACATCAAAGTCTGATATAATGTACATACAAAAGACATGTGAAAATATATTATGTATTTAAGTAATAGTTATTTTTAACTTTTTGAAAAGTCGTTATTAGTTAAACGACCGAATCTGATTTTAAAATATAGAATCCACTATTGGTTTATTTCCACATTGTGTTTGTTATCAGTTAAAACTTAAAACTTATGTTCTTAATTGTTGATTTGGTTAGAATACATTATAGTGCAACGCTCATGTTGAGTTAATGAAAAATAAATTGAATGTCTATGGATCATGTCTCGAGACTTCAACTACCCATAGCTACTAGAAATTTAGTTACACATAGTAGGAATCTAAATAAAAAAGAGTTTATAGCAAAAGAGACGACTAGGAACCAAGTAATATAGAGGAATCGGAAAAACGATCAATCTTCTGTTGCTAGAAATCAAAATCTCTCTTTGACGGAATTTTTGTTGTTGCTTCTTATTCGCTCTTGTATGGTTGTTCTCTCTTGTGAACCAGTTGGATCCCTTCTTTTAACCTCCTTTTTAGCTTTTGAATCAAATTTTTTTTTTTTTAGACTCTAAGTCTATGCCTTTAATGGAAAGCATCCTTGATAATAATCAGATTAAATTAAGATTCTTTGTCGTTCTTCTTCCAAGATTGTAATTGCTGAAAACTCTCACTTTAAAATGAAGACACGCGATACGCTAGATGCTAGGACACGCAGGAAATACGCACGGTCACGCGAACTGTATCTGTTGTTTAGGCACGCTTTGGACACGTACGTGTCCTCTATACACACGCAAAATGGGGTTGGACACGTGGGGTAGTTCTGTCTTTTACATATAAAAAAGGGGACTTCTGTTCACTGCTCTCTCAGTCTCTCGAGTCCTCTCTCTCCCTCTCTCTCTCTCTCCAGGTCGATTAGGTTGAAGATTTGGGATTGCTGCATCGGGTATGTTCTCTTATTTCTCTCTACTCTTCTTCTTCTCTGTTGATTGAGTTAAGAATCGGTTTAGGGTTTATGCGTTTGCGGTGGTTGATTTTGATTTTGATTAACGATTCTGTTGAATGTTGGTATTATGCCGGAAATCAGTTGGATAATATCTGTTTTAGTTTCTGAAGCCTTATAATTTTTGGATGAAATTGTGAATTGAAGAAAGTTAATATTACATTTGTTGTAAAAGTTTATGTACATTGGACTGTGAAAGAGATAACCTTTAGTTAATATTTAACATTCTCTATTAACTTAATTGTCTTCAACTGCTAACCCAATTTGTATACAGGCAGAAATCTGTGTTGGAGATACAGTCAAGATGGATGATCTTGATTTTGAGCCCACTGGACCTGGTACGTAGCTCACCCATAACTTGTTGAACTTGTCATGTTTTCCATCTGTGTTTTCTTCAGGAGAGGAAGGACTAATTGCCTTTTTTTTTTCTTTTCAGCTCGTGTTGCTGGCAGATTTCGACCCAAAGCAAAGCCAAAGTTTACAAATACAGCATCTACCACAGCTGCTTCCAATTTCCCTGAAGTTGTAACAGTATCTAGCACTGTCTCAGATACTGTTCCATTTGCTACATCTGTTGATGCGGCTGGTTCATCCTCCGAAATCTTAGGAAGCCTAGAGCCATCAGGAAACATTGAGCATTTATGCTCAACTGTCCCGTCCTTTGATGGTGACAGAATCACCAAGCCTTCTGAATCAGCTGCAGCAGATACTCCGCAACCGTCGGCTATGGTGGCAGCTTCTAATAGAAGTGAGGGTTCACACTATGTCTTTAAAAATCCAGCCAGCGAGGTAAGATTATTTCAAAAATGAATTCATAAGTTTTTTTTTTTCTTTATTCATTTTCACTTTATGTGACAATTTATATTTTTCAGAATGTCGAGGTAATACTCTCAGGACTGGAATGTCTTGACGATTTTCTTACCCAAACTACAAGTGGTGCAGGTGAGTTATCTAATGTCACCTAAAGTTATGTAAATGAAAGCATTGCAGTAGTACTGTTGTTGATTGTAGGAAGCATTTTTTTGTTCTGCAGTGACTGCTTCCCGAAAATCCCCTGACAAGGTCAATGCGGAAAAGTGTGGTGCTCCGACCCATTGTTCTGTTGAGTCTTCAGCATTCTTAGCATCTGATGTTGCAGGAGCTCAAACGATTTCTGATTATTGTGCAACCCAAGATCCAGTATCCTGCACAGAAGCTGCTATGTCTATCGGACATGGTGAAATCCGGTTAGAAACAAAGGTAAAAGACTTGTGCTTTCATTAAAGATTCTTATTGAATATCGTCTTTGATTAATTGTATCGTTTATGATTACACTCAGGAGTTTGAAGCTTTAGATGTTGTGTCTGAGGATCCCATTTCAACTGGTATGTACACCATTATTTGTGTCTTGTTTTCGTACTACTACATTGTGTTTTAAGTATGTTGAATCAAGCCTTGCGTTGATTTAGGACGCCATGCCGGAAAATTTCAATCCAAGCTAAGAGTCAAAAAAGGAATAGGGAAATCAAACATCCTTCACCCTGAAATTGAGTCAACCACACTTCCACAACCTGCACATTTCGAAACAGGCGAGATGGATGAGAGCTCACTTTCTGCCTTTCCGCATGGAGATGTCCAGTATCAAATAGCTCCCACTGTTGTTGATTCTATAGCCCCAAATCCAATCCCCAATTTCCAAGCAAATGAAAAAAGCTTTGCAGAAAGTACTCTGTTAGAGGAGGCTGTTTATGGGGATGCTGCCCATTCAAAGGGTTTTAATGGGACGGTAAATGCTCTCAACTATAGTAATTTGCCATATGTTTCTTCTTTTAGTTAATATAAATGCTCTCTTAATTGGTCTGCCGCCATATTTTTTACGGTGTTTATTGGATTGCATAGGGGCATAAGAACGGAACTGGAAAAGCTTCTACAGAATCAAATCGTCCTAAGAATCGCAAACGTTCAGCACCTGATGAGGAGGCTAAAGATGGGACATCATCCAGGAAGTCAAGGAAGCGATTAACCAGTCAACAATTTGATGAGCCAGGGTACAATACTTATGAGGACAGCTTCAGTGCCGAAAATTCTAGTGATTATGATTGCAATGAAGATAAGGAGAACAGTACAAAACAGAAAAAAAGAGCCCCAAGAAAGTCCAAAGTACCTGTATCTGAAAATGAAAAACCAGTTCAAAAGCGTAAAAGGAACAAGAAAGCACCTGATGAACCAACCAAAGAGCCGACTAAAAAGAAGTTTTCCCATTCAACTTGTAGAAATAAAAGATGTGGTAAACATAATTATGGGTGTCTATGATGATGAGATATAGAATTTTTATGTATGTCTTCTTGATTTCCTTTTATGTTCTGCAGCGAAGAAGTCTTTGATTGAGGTCCCAGAGGATGAAATTGATCCTCAAAAATTGGTTTTAAGTGATCTTATTCGGCTAGGAGAGTATAGGGAGCGCTTAGAGGTACATTAGCATTTACGTAGGAAATATGCTGTTACAGTGCACTGCATTTTTGAAGCTATTTAATATATTCCAATACTGATACTGATTCTTTGCTTGGTTACTGTCTATCCACTCATGTAGATCAAAGAGGCAGCCAAGTTGAAAACTCCAGCTTCCGATCAAAGGTATTTGAGTTGTTATATATAAATCATTAACTGGTGATACTTTTTTTTTTTTTGTTTCCTCGTAGTTTCAATATTAATGGCATAGTCTTTTTTTCCTTGTAATGTTATATGATTCAAAGTTCGTATCACTAGTTTGGTTATCAAGCTCTACTGACAATCAAGTATGAAACAGGGATGGGGTTAGCACAAGTTTCTTTAGCTTGAATTACGCGTCTTATATGAAAAAACCACGCCATATAAAATGGTCTGAACAAGACACAGAACGTTTCTATGAGGTAATGTACCTATATGGAGGTTATTGAATGGTATGCTTCTCTGACAAAGAGTGGAAACTAACTATATATAATACCTTTCATGTGGTTTAGGGTATTGAGCTGTTCGGATCTGATTTTGGTATGGTTGCACTACTCTTTCCTGGTCGAGATCGTCGGGACATGAAGTTAAAGTACAACAACGAACAACGTAAAAATCGATCACGTATTAGTGAAACCTTAGACAGTCAACCCAAAGGTGAAGTTCTGGATTTATTATTTACTGATTGTATCTCCCTTTCTTTCCTACCACTTCTTAATGGTCGGGAGATTGGTAGTAATCGAAGGGGACAAATTAGGTACAAATCTTGTCCAGCTTCTATGCATAATCAGAGCATTAGGCTGAAGTGTTTTTTCCTGTGTATCTTGTATGACAACTGAAAGTGATCATTCAGAAATTAGAGTAAAATTGCTGCTTTTAGGTTAACCATTTCTTATCACCTGTCCGAATTAGTCCAATGTGAGAGTTTATCATTGTATAACTCATGAATTGTCTTCTACCTACGGTACGTATTTGGATATAAACCTTGAAGAGTGAGCATGTGAAGTTCTACATTTGATTGAGGATCATAAGTTTGATACCAGATTCATAATTTCTTCAATGGGGGTAAGGACGACCCTCCTCTTCCTGTGTTCAGTTCAGCCTGCCCCCTCTCCTGCAGTTCTACCCATTTTGAACCACGTACTTGAGAGACCTTCTAGGGCTATGCCAGTTTACTAGAAGGCCATCTGCAATTTGGTGAGGTTCTCTGTTGAAAATGGCAGAATCTTATTTTTACAAGCTAGATTCTGCAAGAGTCCCTAATCCGATGGATTTTGTGCTACCCTTGCCTGTGTCAATTTCGTCAACCCTCTTTTGCTCTTTATTATATATCATTCTACCTTCTCTGTTCCGTGTAATTATTTGAGTCATCTTTCTTTTGGTTATATCTGGCGGCTGGTTCTTCCATCGTATGGGTGCGATGTGCAGGCATGCCATGGCATGGTTCCTTTCCATTCTTGGGAATGAAAGAAGATAATCCTACTTCTGATTCATTGGTTGCTCACATTTTCTGCATCAAACTTCCCATACATACCATTTCTTTTCCATTGTTTGTTTGGATATGTGAGTCTATATAATAGGTATAAGAAAACAGTTTTACTCATCAACGAATCTTATTTAATTTAGTTCCAAGTGAATAAATTTAATCCCCTAGACTGTAATAGTAATGAGGGGAAGCCATGTAACTAATCTTTATTTTAATATGTTTTATCCACCCAAAAGGTCGATACAGTTGTTCTTGTATTCAACAACTAATTTGTAAGGATTGAGTTCCAGTTCATCCGGTGTTTATGTTGGTTTTCTTTTTTATTTCGTTCTGGGTCATAAGGACCTGCTGCTGTTAGTAACCAGAGTTGCAAGTATATATGTTCAGCTCTGAGGAAAGCATGTCAAGTGGACATAAAAGGATAGTTTTACTTGCATGCTTCTGTGATATTTCTGTTTGTGAATTACCCAATTCTTTGCATGATAAAAATGATTTTCTCATGCAGACAATTCCAAATATAATCTGGTGATTAATGAGCTGCAGAAAGTTGCTCGGGAAAAGCAGATGTCTAATGAAGATGAGTCAAGTGACATGGCAGGGCAGGAGGGGGAGGTGCTTACTCATGACAACAATGTATGCAGTTTCTATCTTTTCTTTGTTTTTCTTCTGCCATGCTCTTGCAATTATTTGAGGATAATTTTTATGCTTTTTAGTGTCTGTATCCAGAAAAGAGTGCTTGGTAACTAATACTTTTTAGGCAATACCTTTTTTCTTTTTTCACAAGCGGGTGGTAAAATGTCACGCACTTGAGAGATAATATCAGAATTTCTTGGGTCGGATTTTGGTACCTGTTCCATTTAATTGTAGAGAATCTTTAATACAAGACCTTCAACAAGTCAAAGTTCACCTGTTTAGGACTTCAATTCTTCTTGTGGGATTCATAACCCCAAAAGTTTTTTAGATAATCGACTCGTTCAGTATGATTTTGGTTGCAATGGCAGTTTTAGCATACATGTTGCATATTGTGATGGTTCTGCAACCAGGTTGACCCAAATACACTCTTGTTAGTAGCAGTTAGTAGTTATATGACTTATATCTATATTGAGCATTCTCTTACTACTGTTTTTCTTTGTTCTTTGTTCTAATTAACTATATTTGGTTATAGGGGGAAGTGACAAAACCTGAGTTGGATAATGTTGAAGATATGGAAACTGATGATGTTTTTATAGTTCAACACGAGGAAGCTGCTGTTGCTGAAGTTCATAGTCCCCTGAAGTCTAATCAAAGTGACGATGGTGATGGTTTTGGCGGTTGGGATGATGACTTTTAGTGTACCAGTCTTAAAGGAAATTAAAGGTATTATTGAAACCGCATTTACTGGTAGACACTCTGAAGATTACATTTCGATTATAGCAATCAACATTTGTAATGTGATCAATAACCCTCAACCATGTTGTATCAAAAGCCATTTGTAACAATAACCATTTTGTATCAATAACCATTTATATCAATCAAAGTTATCCTTGTTTCAATTTCTTAGTTTTTCAGCTTCTTAGATTTTAGCAGATACCATACCTGAGGCCTAAGTTTGTGAAGAAAATATCAGCTTAAATACGCTTTTAGCAAGATTAATTGGCAGTACTTGATTTAGAATTAAGGATTTTTACATTTATGGGGTCTTCTGTTTTGGTTCCTGATTATGGGTTATGTACTTGGAGTTCCAATTTCTAACTTCTTTCATTTCACTCGTTTCTTGCAGCTACTGAAGAAGAGTTTACATGGCTCATGAAATAGAAAATTTGTAACTAATTTTGCTTGGGGAATGCTACTTGGTTGAGTTCATACTAATTATATTGATTTGGGGTACATTAAGTTGTTGAGGTGACTATTAATTATATTGATTGGGAACTGCAGGGAACCTGATGAAATCATTCCTCGTCTTCCTCATGCCCTCAGAGTACACATCTTGTCAAAGATCCCAATCCGTGACTTAATCAGATGCACCGCAGTGCGCAAGTCCTGGAGAGCTGTGATAAAGGACCAGGAATTCATCAATGACTTCAATCAGTACGTAAGAAATTCTCCAGTTGAGGAGTGCCCTCCTCAACTGATTTTGGTCCATGGATATAGTGTTAACATGGAAGCTGAAGGCGAAGATGTAATCCATGGAGTACGGGGTGAATTTTACTCTTTGCACTATGATGACCATGCTTTTCTTGAGCACAGGGCACAACAGGTTGCAAGTTCCAGTTCTTCAGACTAGAAGGGGTGTCTCTTTTAGTAAGCCTGTCACCTGTGATGGTATAATTTTGCTTGTAGATTGGGAACATATACACGGATTGAACTTCATACTGTGTAATCTATCCATACGAAAGCATGTATTGAAATGTAGAAGATGCATCATTTGGTGGATTATGTTTCATGAGAAGTGGTGAGTTAATAATTTCTGAATGATGATTTGGGCTACAATGGCTTATCAGCAGATAATCCTATGACCCCACGTGCGTAGAAGAGTTCTTGATACTGATTATCAGTTCTACACTGTGTATCATTTTGGTCAGACCCTCCAATTACTTAATGAGGAGAATGCAAGATCCTATTGATGAGTGATTTACTTACAGATTTGTAGGCTGATTTTGTGTCTGATTTTGCGCAGTTGCCAAAGAAAAACCCATCATTGATGAGTGATTTATTGATGATACTATGGGTTTTGTGGTTGTATGACCCAGTTGCCCAAGTAGGTTTTCAGACTTTCAGAAAAATAATTTCTTCAAAGAAAAAAGGAAAATAAATAATAATAATAATAATAATTTTTATGGTGTTTCAAACTTTGGTTGCCATATTTAGTTCCAATAAATCGAAAACCACAATGTTGGCGCTCGGCTGGGGTCTTAAACTTTTGTCACCTCCTTTAAAACCCACACCACCTGTCCTTCCTTCTCCAACTTTCCAGACTACCCCAGTTCTCTCTATCTAGTTTTATAACTCTGATCACCAAGCCATGTCTTGTCTCATCTCTCAGTCCACTTCTCAATCTCTCCAATGGCTTCCCTTTCCATCACTTCACCTTCCCACTTATCTTCATGGCCTCCCAAGACCAATCTCACCACAACCCCATTTGGTAAAAGGACCCATTACTTCTCTTTCACTTCATCTCCCAAACCCATCTCAAGAAAACACCACCCCATTACATTTTCCATGAAAGATGACCAATCTTCTTCTCCTTCTGCTTCAGTTGTTGTAGTTTCTGAGAAGCCAAGTGTTGATGACAGTGACACCCAAAAGAGTGGAGAAGAAGGTGAAAAGGGTGAAGAGGATAATGATGAGGAGAAGGAGAAAGAAAAGCAGCAAGAGATGGATTGGAAGACAGATGAGGAGTTCAAGAGGTTTATGGGGAACCCCTCAATTGAAGCTGCAATAAAGTTGGAGAAAAAGAGGGCAGATAGAAAGCTCAAGGATCTTGATAGGGAAAGTAGTGATAACCCAATTGTAGGGCTGCTTAATAGAGCCATAAGGGATAGTTTGGCTAGAGAGAAGGAGAGGTTGGAGAAAGCTGAAGAGACCTTCAAGGCTATTGACCTTAACAAGGTAACTTTTTCCCTTGAAAATCCTTTTGTTCATGTTTGTGATACATTACTTTTGCTAGAATGTGGCTGGCTTGTTTTTGTTTAGTATCTTATCAAGTTAAGTGACAATCTTTTGCTCTGTATGATTTGATATTGCAGTTGAAGAGTTGTTTCGGATTTGATACGTTTTTTCCAACTGATGTTCGGAGATTTGGAGATGGAGGCATTTTCGTTGGGAATTTGAGGAGACCAATTGAAGAGGTCATGCCCAAATTAGAGAAAAAGCTGTCTGAAGCGGCGGGAAGGGAGGTTGTTTTATGGTTCATGGAGGAAAAAACAGATGACATCACAAAGCAGGTACTTGAACATGAGCTGAGATGGGCTAATTTTCTAAATTATTCCCAAAATTCATTTTTTATGTATGGATTAGATTTTGTATGTATCATATTGTCCTAAATGTTAACCTATTAGTTTCGGTAAATCACTCATGTTTTGCATTCTGTGAGGTGTTATTCTAGTTACCAGACAATAGCTAACTTGTGAGGATGCAAGATTCATGGCAAGCATTGCCTTATTTTAGTAGATGCATTTAACCAGCTTTATGGCTTTATTTGCTATAAATTCTAGCTTTTTCCTGAACTGATCTAAGCATGTGGTACATGGCGGTGATGAAATCTTTAGTATGATGTAGCATGAACTGGTTTATGACCCTGATTTGGGAGTTTTTATACTTCTGCAACTTTTTTAATTGTTAACCTTCCGTAGTCATCCGGCCCTATTTTTAGTACTGTGACGTGAAATTTATACAGATGGTTTTACGTTTCTTTTAGGTCTGTATGGTGCAACCTAAAGCAGAAATAGATCTCCAATTTGAGTCTACCAAGCTGAGCACTCCATGGGGTTATGTTAGTGCAGTAACATTGTGTGTTGCTACTTTTGGGACAATAGCTCTGATGAGTGGCTTCTTCCTTAAACCTGGCGCTACCTTTGATGACTACCTAGCTAATGTTGTGCCTCTCTTTGGTGGCTTCATATCCATTTTGGGAGTTTCTGAGGTATGTTATCGTACATGGGTACTTTTCCATGACTAATATAATAGTTTATTTGACAGTACACCTGTTTCTGTAATGGAAGATGAAAATCTGATATCAGAAGAGGATTAAATGATTAAGTTTATATACCCTGACCTAAATAAGTGGATAGTATGTAACTAATAAGACAATTTCCATCCCTTTGTTCATTGTGACAGTTGAGTAATAGCGTACTACAATTGTCTATGTGTATTGTTAATTAAATATTTATTTGTTTTTCGTTCTGACGATACTTGTGCTATGCAGATAGCCACTAGAATTACTGCAGCTCGGTATGGTGTAAAACTTAGCCCATCTTTTCTTGTGCCATCCAATTGGACGGGGTGTGTAGGAGTGATGAATAACTATGAGTCACTTCTTCCAAATAAGAAAGCTCTCTTTGATATTCCAGTGGCGCGCACCGCTAGTGCATATGTTACATCTCTGCTGCTTGCAGTTGCTGCATTTGTGGTCGATGGAAGCTTTAATGGGGGTGACAATGCATTGTAATTTCTTTTAACCTTCCTCAGAATAAGAAGTTGAAATTATATCGACTAAATTTTACTTGTATATCTTTGGTTACAACAGTGTTTATCAAATTTTAGTTCATGCCTATCTTAGTAGTGTGGTCTATAATCTTCACTATACTATGGCGTCCTGTTCCTCACCTCACCCTTCATTATTTGGTTCTAACAGTTATTCTTATATTTCTTGGCAGGTATATAAGGCCTCAGTTCTTCTACAACAATCCACTGCTTTCTTTTATCCAATTCGTTATTGGTCCTTATGCTGATGATCTTGGGAATGTGTTACCCAATGCAGTGGAAGGTGTTGGAGTTCCTGTTGATCCCCTTGCTTTTGCTGGACTTCTAGGTGAGTTCCCTGGCCTTCTTAACCATACAATTAAGAATTATTTACTCCTTATATCAAAACTTCACTGCAAAATTACTATGCTAGTGGTCAGCAATTTGGGTAACAACGATAGTTTTTGTCCAGAATCTCGATTCTATGTTGCTCAGCTTCTGTTTATACCATCTGTACTTGGTCCTTATGATCACCGTCTTTGGCACTTGCAAAGAATTTTAGCTCAAGTTATGTAACTCCATATGATCAGGATAAATGCAAATGACTTGGTTTCTTTCCAAGGTTGAATTGTGAATTTAAACCCATTGTAATGATGGAGAAGTTGAAAATAAAGGCAGGAAACTAGTATGAGTTGGCTATAAATTCGGTATAAAATTACCTGTTTTGTTTCTATTATTGACCATCTTTGTTCTCCAAGTATTTCTGTAAAACAGTTGTAACTTAATGCCATGACTTCATGCCAAGCCAGTGTTGTCTTGTTAAATAAATGGTTTGCAATCATCTAAGGTAGTCCTTAGTTACATAGAACTAGTATAGATACAAGGTACTGACAACAATTTATACCGCAGGAATGGTTGTGACTTCACTGAATTTGTTGCCCTGTGGAAGGCTCGAAGGAGGCCGGATTGCACAAGCTATGTTTGGGAGAAGCACGGCTACTCTGCTATCCTTTGCCACATCACTTTTACTTGGTATCGGTGGCCTGAGTGGAAGTGTCCTTTGCTTGGCATGGGGGTTATTTGCAACCTTCTTCCGGGGTGGAGAAGAAGTACCTGCAAAAGATGAGATCACTCCCTTAGGTGATGACAGATTTGCTTGGGGTTGTGTCCTTGGCCTCATCTGTTTCCTCACTCTTTTCCCCAATGGAGGAGGAACATTCTCCAGCTCATTCTTCAACGCACCATACTTCAGGGGAGATTTGTAAATAGTAAAAACTGCATGTCCATATGTTCTTGTATATTGATGACCATTTCTATTCTCACTTCGCAACTGTAATAGGGAACCAGGGAAGAATGATAACTCAGAGGCTGATACATATTTGCAGGTTGGTTATGCAATTTTTTTTTTTTTGGGTGTAAAGGGGTTATGCAAGTTTAGTTGACTCAAGTATATGTCCACCTTCCATTCCAAGCCATTGTGATAGTAGGGGTGTCTTGTAGTCTTTCATCATACCTTATATTGTCCACTCTTGCTGCTATATAGTGTTTACTCTCAAAGAATATCAATTTCTTCTAGAGAAAAATCTATGAGTTTAAAGTGCTCCCTCTCTGAAAAGAGGTGTTTACTGACACGAAATGAGAGTGAATATAGATCTTACCCCATTTATTTCATTATGTACTTGTTAACATATCTCGTTTATATTTTACAACAATCGTCTAAATAAATTGTGACCTATAATTTTTCCGACTTAAAAGTAAACAAACCACAAAAACAAGCAATGAGAAATTTGAAGAGATTCAGCACAAATCTATACCTGCATGGGACTCAATGTTCACTAGCTATGAATATTATCAACTTCTGTTTTTTTTTTTTTTTTGAGAAAGAGCATTATCAAGTTCAAGATTATTTTCCTACTCATGGACCAAAACGACGTCGTCCGGGGTGTTTTCGTCATTTTACATTTATTTCCAGATAAATAGGAGGCAGATCCATTTCTTCTGCCTCAGTGAACCACACACCCGTCTTCTTCCTCACTTAAAAAACCAAAACCAAATCCAAAACCAGAGCAGATTACAGAGACTCAAATCCAGTCGATAAAGCCATGAAGCTTCGACTACGATCCATCGAAACCAAAGAGACTATTCGACTCGAGGTCCCGAATCACAGCACTCTCGACGACCTCAAACAATCCCTCTCCCAATCCATCTCCACCGCCGCCGCCGCCTCTCTCCGCCTATCCCTCAACCGCCGCGACGAGCTCCTCTCCCCCTCCCCTGACGCCTCCCTCTCCTCCCTCGGCCTCACCTCCGGCGACCTCATCTTCTACTCCCTAATTCGCCAAGGTCCGGCCATGGATGAAGAAAATCCGAGGTCCGAAACCCTAATTCGAGAAGATGCGGCGGCTTCCACGAGTGAGGCCATGGCCGAAGATCCGAGATTGGATCCGGAAACCCTAATTCGCGAAGAAGAGGAGAGGTATGCGGATTCGGATTCTCGAACCCTAGGTAATTCGATTTCGGAAACCCTAACTGGTGAAGGTTCGTCTTTTATGGAAGTTGATGACGAATTGAGTGGAGGAGTGGTGAGGAAGAAGTACTCGGTTCCGTTTTTCTTGAGGAGAGTGATGAGGGAGGAGTTAGCTGAAGATCGAAGCGATCACAAGCTTCTGGTGATTGCATTACACGCAGTGCTTTCGGAGTCTCGATTCGTTAGGTTTGATTCTGTTTCAAGTGTGCAGAGTGATCGGTTTCGTCTGCCGAATGAGTGGCCGGCTGTGGCGTATACGTTGTCGCTGTCGTATACATTGCCGGAAATTCTGCAGAATCGGGGCAATGGTGGTGGTGTGGTTGAGGCTGTGGTGCTGAAGATTCAGACTTTGGGGCATTTTGTCAATGTGTATGGTTCTTTTGCCAGTGGTGGTGGGCCGTATCGGGTGTCGTTGGATGTGAAGAGGTTTGTGCCGATGCTGGATTTTGTGTGGGAGAGCAGGAATGTGAGTGATAGTGAGGTCTTTGTACCGGAAATTGAAATTTTTGAGTTTTGGAGGATTGTTAAGGATGGGATTACGTATCCGTTGCTGATTGATCTTTGTGAAAAGGCTGGTTTGCCGGAGCCGCCCAGCTTCATGTGCCTGCCGTTGGATCTTAAGATGAATATTTTGGAGAGGCTGTCTGGTGCTGACGTTGCGAAAGTGGGATGTGCTTGTAAGGAGCTGCAAAATCTAGCTAATAATGATGAGCTGTGGAAGCAGAAGTTTGTGGAGGAGTTTGGGTTGGGAGCAGGAGGAATTGGTAACTGGAAGTTTCGGTTTGCTGGGAAGTGGGAGGATAGGGAGAAACAGAAGAAGGCATTGGTGATGTGGAGAGATCATAGTAGGCCTGGTCAGTTCATTCCTATGTGGAGGGAGCCAATCCCATTTGTACCTGGTTTTCCTGGTATTATTAGGGATCCTCCAGGTTTTGGTGTCCCTGATCCTTTCGGACGACCACGGTTACCATACCCACTTGGTGGTGGTCCTGTAATCTTTCGACATGGGAGGAGGCAGAATTTCTCTCCCAATTGCAATTTGGGAGGAGGGTTTAGTGGATAGTCCAGGACCTTCTCCACCGTTGAGTGCTGCAACTGAAGCTGCAGGTTCATCCGTTCTTGTTTTGTTAATACAAAATATATAATAAGCATAGTTGGAGTACAGTTAAAAGACTGAAGAATAATCAGTTAATGTTCTTTTGTTTCCGTGGATATTGTTCTTGTGTTGATGACCTTTTGGGTTTTTGGATATAATATGATTTTAAGTTTTGCAATTACATTGCTAGTGCCAAATTTCTAACTGCTATCTGCTCTGATGGACATGATATGGTTTTAGTTCATTTACCTGAAGCAGATCACTTGATATTTACAATAAGCACAGTTGGATTTCCTAGTACAGTTAAAAGAATGAGGAATAATCAGTTTTAGCTGTTGCTTTTGTTTCCGTGGATATTGTTTTTGTGTTAATGACCGTTTTGTCTTTGGATATAATATGATTCTGAGTTTTGTAAGTACATTGCTAGTACCAGTTCATGCATATAGAAGTTATCTTGACTAAATCTCTCACTGATATCTGTTTTGTCGGAGCTGGCTGCCAGCATAATATGGTTTTAGTTCATTTACCCAAGGCAGATAATAACTTAATATAGATTATGCTATGCATGGTTACTCTAAACAACAATTTCTAATGAGAACCTGTTTTTGTAAGTGATGATATAGACTGATACAGAATTTAGTAATATGCTAGAGAGAAATTTTACCAAATAAGTTGTACATCATCGATTTAACAAAGTCCAATTCTTGCCTTCCTCGCAACCGGATTATTTCTTTTGCCACTGAATCCTTATTTACATTGTTGAACCCCCAAAAGAACTGTAGTTTGACAAGAGGGAAAAGGAGCACAAGAAACTCAGAACCATCTCTGATGTTCGTGTTTGGATTCAAACTTTCTTTCCCTCCTTAAGAGTATTCTGGGGAGCATAAAAAGAAAGTAAATGGCTCCCAGAGGACATGCCTCAGGTTGGGTCCAAGCTAAACCAAGGTACAGGGAAAATGGTGGCAATCATGCGGCACTGAAATTTTTTGCACCCATGAGGCAAGGGCAATTGCTCATTTGGTAAATAAATTGGTACTACTAATTCACTATTCACTTAAAATTGACAATTGTTTTTTTTTTTTGTCAATGCATCTATTGAAGGCAATTTGCTTGCTAATACACTATTCACATTTGTTTGCCGGTGATTGGGCATGTGGTCATACGCCGATGAATCGTATAATTGAATTTCTTTTTCGTATGACTAATTGCAACCTATTTCTCTCATTCTTAGATGGTAAATTGAGAAAAAAGAACTAAATTGATGAGAGAAGACGAGGAGAAGCTTAATTTCTATGAACTTTGGTGTGAAAAAAGAATGTGAAGGGATTGGGTATTTATAGGAGTTTAAGTAAGGTTTTTATTTTTTATTTTTTTTGGAAAAAAACTAATTAATAAATTTTTGACTGTTGGTGATTAATTATAGCCGTCAGATTGAAGATCTGATGGTTTGAATTATGTGGCTGTTTCGTACCGTTGTAATTTACCGTTGAATTGAGCTGCACTGCCTGCACATGGATGTAACAGCAGGTATGTGACCGTTTCTTACCGTTTCAATTTACCATTAAACGATTGATGTAGTAGCAGCAGCTGGGGCCCACGAAAATGACAGGCAATCCGCGGATGAGACCCATTAATTAGTCCAATTTAAAAATTTTATAGGTGCATTGAACTTTATTGGCTTTTAAACAAACCAACCAACCAATTGGTCGACCGGTAGACATGCCCCGATGTAAAAGCCTAAACTCAGGTGCATAATCAAAAAATGAACTTCAATTGTGTATTTTCCTCTGCATTCTACCAACAATGTCTTATTCATCTATTTTCTTTACTGGTCCTCCTTATTTTTACCTACTTAATCGTTTTAGTATTACTTCCGGCTGCTCATAGGATAAATGATTCTATAATCTATATCTACTGATGCCATGCGCGGATCTAGGCTTCACAAGGGGTGACTCAAGCATCCCCAAGCTCAATACCGAAAAAAAAATATAGGTGTTCATTCTCTTGGGTCAGCACCCCCGGCATTTACTCATATGTTCCTCCTTCCTAAATCTTCTTCCTCAATTACCGATTTATCGATTATGGTGTGCTGGTTTCTACTTTTGCTTGATGTATCTCTCCTGAGTTGATTGATTTATTGATTATTTTTGCTTGCCTAGTTGCCTGCTGGGTTTCTATTTGCTCTTTGTTCAATTTAGAGCTTTTGTGTGAGCTATTTGACTACATATATTTACCTCTGCTTGTATTTTTGTTTTGTTTTAATTTTTTTTTTAAATGCACAGTGGTATTCTCTAAACTTCGTTGTCATAACAAGCATTGTTTTTCAATGATTATAATTTATAAGTGTCCATTAGATAAGTAGGAGGTGATCAAAGAGTTTGAAGATTCATCAACTAGTGAAGTTAGATTTAGTTAGTTGATGCAATTTCTATATGCATTTAAGAGGTATGACTCGGTACGTTCACTCTAAAAATTGATTTTAATTTCAATTTATAAAATTCTCCTATACTATCGATTCTCGATTAATTTATTTTCTTTGATTAAGAAATTCAAGCACCCCCAATGTTGGAATCTTGAATCCGCCACTGACTGATGCCCTCCCTATATAAAACCTCAAGATCCAATCACAGTAGGTTGTCCTTTTGCTGCTTTTGAACAAGCGAAACATCATTGTTTCTGGGACTTGGTGCAACAAAGAGACGTATAGATGTAGCCATGTAGGAGATGCTACTTGGAGCTCAAATCCACATCAGCACATGTGGAGTGACTTGGTTTCGTGGACTGATTGTGCACTTCTTCTTCATTTCTCATCAGTATATATTGACTTGCAGCTGTTCTTTCTAAACACAGATACAAAACCGAACCAGAGAAATGGAGAAACAACAGAGAGTCTACAAAGCTCACTGTTTGGTCTTGCCCTATCCTAGTCAAGGCCATATCAACCCTTTGCTTCAATTTTCCAAGCTTTTAGATCACAAAGGAGTCAAAGTCACACTAGTCACTACTCGATATATCTACAAAAAAATGTACAGAGGATCAAGCTGCACTGCGCTCGACACTATCTCACTGGAGACCATCTCCGATGGTTACGACGAAGAAGGCTATAAAGCGTCGGGAGTAGGTATTCAGGCCTATTTGGAGAGCCTTAGGAAAGAAGGGTCGCAGACTTTGGCTGAGCTCCTTGAGAAGCTATCCAGCTCGGGGTGCCCAGTTGACTGTCTTGTTTATGATGCATTCATGCCTTGGCCTTTGGACATTGCCAAGAAGTTTGGGATAACTGGGGCTGTTTTCTTTACTCAGTCTTGTGCTGTTGACAACATCTACAACCATGTCAACAAAGGGCTGCTTAAACTTCCTCTTACTGACTCTGAAATTTCACTTCCCGGGATGCCACCGCTTGAGCCTTTGGACCTGCCATCTTTTCTATCTGATTTCGGGTCTTACCCAGCTTACTTTGAAGTTGTGATCGGTCAGCTCTGCAATGTTGACAAAGCCGATTGGGTCCTCTGCAACACTTTTTATGAGTTGGAAGAACAAGTAAGTACATACGAGACTGCTATGCTATCGTTCTATTCAACCATGCCATCTTAATCTTTTTTCCATGGTTCTATTATGAGTCTTAAGTTCCGAAACCAGTTTTGATGATAACCAAACGGGAGAGCTAACTGTTATCACTTATCTTGCTTCATTGTTTTTGCTTTTTGTAGGTGGTAAATTGGATGGCAAAGTTTTGGCCAGTGAGGACTATTGGACCGACTATACCATCTAACTACTTGGATAAACGACTTGAAGACGACAAAGATTACGGTGTCGACCTCTTTAAATCCAACAATGATGCATGCATAAAATGGTTAAACGAACATCCAAAGAACTCTGTTGCTTACATCTCATACGGCAGCAATGCACAACTTGGACTCGAGCAAATGGAGGAAGTGGCATGGGGTTTGAAGAGGAGCAAAAGCAAATTCTTGTGGGTAGTTAGAGAATCAGAAGCATATAAAGTCCCCACTGGGTTCATCGAGGAGACAGCTGAGAAGGGTTTGGTGGTTTCATGGTGCTCCCAACTGAAGGTTTTGGCTCACGAGGCTGTTGGGTGCTTCGTTACACATTGTGGTTGGAACTCAACTTTGGAATCGTTGAGTTTGGGAGTTCCATTAGTGGCAATGCCGCAATGGACTGATCAAAGCACAAATGCCAAGTACATTAGGGATGTGTGGAAAGTAGGGGTTAAAGCTCAACCTGATGAGAAAGGCATTGTAAGGCGAGAAGAAGTTGGACATTGTATAAGTGAAATCATGGAGGGGGACAAAGGAAAAGAAATACGAAAGAATGCCATGAAATGGAAAGATTTGGCTCGAAAGGCTGTGGATCTAGGTGGAAGTTCTGACAAAAACATTGATGAGTTCATTGAAACCTTGGTTAAGCGTTAAGATGTGCTCAAATGTCAAGTCTGCTGAAATGTATGCAACTTCTTTGGTAGCTCTCTCTCTAGCTATTGTACTACTGCAATCCTTTCCACTGATGATTCCATTAGTTTGGCTTCAGTTGGGGCCTTTCCTGTTCAGAGAATAAGAATAGTTCTTGTGATGAAAAATAAAGTGTATATATATATGTGCAACTAATTGTGATGCTACTGCTTCAATTAAGGGATCAATAAATTGTAATTTTGGCATTTCCTTTCCATAATTTAACCTTTAATCTTATGTGCTTTTGAAGAATGATTTCGTTTCTGTTTTCTTGATGCAAATTAGTTACTGGTCACATTCACAGATATCTTTTGTTTCATATTCAACATATTAGTGATTCAATATTTAAGTACCACGGGTGAGTTGGTACTTACAGCAACTCCGACACATAGCTAACTATTCTTTCGCCAAGAATACCGTGTGGGCATCGCTTGAAGTGGTATACACCTACTTTTTTTTTAAAAAAACGCACCTTTAAAAAAAAAAAAAACTTCCAGCAACTCCAACATATTGTGCAAATCTTTATTTTTCTTTATTTTAAGGATTATACATATAGATGTAAGAGTATATTTAACAGACTCTCTATTTTGACTTTTTAGCTATTTTAGAGAATCTGTTTAGTTTTTTATCAAAATTAGGAGCTCCAGCAGACTCTTAAGTAGCTAGTCATTTTAACTCTTAGCTATCTCGCTCTTAAATATAGAGAGCGAGATGAGACTCTCTATAATTTAATACATTCCTTTTAGATGATTCAATGTAATATATAACTGCATTTTAGGTAATTTTTTTAAAAACATTTAATTAATATGTAAGTTTAAAATAGTTAAAATAGAGAGAACTGATACGGACATATTTTTAAACTGGCTAGCCAAAATATTTTGACTAAAATTTGGTTAAAAAATAGCTAGCGTTACTAAATTTGCTCTAAAATAGGAGTCAATATCCTATATTTACACAAAAGCTAAAAAATTATGCCGATAGCAAAAGTTTATTATTTTTCACGCTGCATTCTCTCCAACAATGACAACGACTCAACTTCGACGATGGCATCGCAGGTGAGACACCTTCTCCACCTCTGTTACTTCGATTCCTCCAATTCTCAATTTGTTTTCATCTTTTCCAATCTTGTTTTGTTGTGATTGATAAGAGAAATTGTCTCTGTGAATTGTGGTAGCGACAAAGAGGGTAAAAGGAATGGTGGTCTGTGACATTGGGCTAGAACGTTGCTTCAAAAAGAAGGGTCTGTAAAGTATATGCAGGTTGAACAATCAAACACCTTGAAAATTTTGCTTTTTTTTTAAAAATTTTTTTATGAGAAGATTGAAAATTGTTGTTTATTAGCTAACTATTTTGAAATTAGAACAAAAATTAGCTAACTCTAATGCCTTCTCAGGTTAAACTCATGGCATATAGCTAGAACAATATTAGCTAAGCTATAGCAGAATCACTGACAATATTAGCAAATATGATGAACTGAAATATACAAAAACAATTGCAGCATTTTCGTATAATATGAAATTGCTATTGAAGTGTTGGTAAAATTATCTAAAAACTAAAATGAAATATTAAAAGGACATTGGATGTCAGCAACAATTTTCTCATTAATTTTAGTCTTTTGTTAACCTCATGTATAGTAAACAAAGATGATAAATATTGTAGATCAAAATACTGGTCACTCCTTCAATTTTCACTGACTCGACAGTTTAGTCTTTAAGGTTTCAATTTCAACAGATCACTCCTCAAACTTTCACTAACTCGACAGTTTAGTCCTTAAGGTTTCAATTTCAACATATCACTCCTCCTACAACTTCAATTTCAACAGATCACTCCTCCAACTACATATTTTGAAATTGAAACCTTAAGGACTAAACTGTCGAGTTAGTGAAAGTTGGAGGAGTGATCTATTGAAATTGAAACTTGAATGACTAAACTGTCGAGTTAGTGAAAGTTGGAAAGTGATCTGTTGAAATTGAAACCTTAAGGACTAAACTGTCGAGTCAGTGAAAGTTGGAGGAGTGACCAGTAGTTTGTCCAATATTGTACTAGGGAAGAATCTGATAGAACATTCCAAAGATTGTAGAATTCTGTCCTACCATGTATTACTATATATGTCAAGAAAACAGTTCCTGTGCTGTTGAGTTGATTAATTCAGAAAATAGACTTTAACTAACTGGTCACCCATGAGAACTGAATGAAACTTCTGTTCTAGTCACTGTGTGCCCCTTCTGACCCTCCTAACCATCTTCCTAACAACTCAACAAGGAATTTTGTCAGTGGCCTTTGTATCGTCCCTAATACTTGTAGCTTGATCTGTGCAGTGTGTAATGCAATTCTTATTTTTGTGCAAAGTTGTTTTTTGTCTGTGTAACTCGCATGAAGGCCTTAGGGTGATTAATGTTGGCCTCAAATTGGATAAACCTTGGTATATGGTTCGGTTGCTAGTTACATATATACTTGTGATCTGTGATATGGAAACAGAAAAAGAAGCTGGATTTAGGATTTACAGTTATCCTCTAATATGCATAGACTCCACCCAAGAGAGAGGGCTGAGACTCTTATTCTTTTATCAGATTGAATTAAGCCAAGATAGGCCTTAAATTGAAGTGTAAAAGCTCATAAAGCTTCTATCTCAAAAGAATGTTGATGACTATGTATGATCTTAGTGTTCAGCCCCTTCCAATAATGGATCCCTCATTTTATTCATTTTGGGAGATCGATCATTTAACGTACTTTTCGATCATATATTAACATCTCCACCTTTCAACATGAACTTTTATATGGGTAGATCATATCTGGAAATTTTCATTCCATTTTATAATCACTAAAGCATTCAAATTTGTGATTTACAAGTAAAAACGTGAACGGTTCAACAGATTTGATACGTCTATTGATTTAATCTAGTTAGATCCCTTAATGATCAACATTTTTGCTAAAAATTTACAGGAATGATCTACACATATAGAGTAATTGAATGATGGAGATGAAAAAATGTGATAAAAAAGTTGGCCTAATAACCGACCCCTCAAAATGAACAAAATAAGTAGTGGAAGGGCCCTCAATATATATAGGAAAATACTTGTGTCCGAACTAGTATGTACGTGTGTGTTCGGGCTTTCGAGTTCGTTTAGCCCTTCAAAACGGCAGTTTTATATGTTTTAAATAACACTACCAGATCGGAGAGAATAGCCGACGAAAAAAATTTCGTCTACTATGCCAAATTTTCGTCGGCTATTCCTTCTGCCGACGAAATTTTCGTCGGCTATAATTCGACGAAAAAACGCCGTCGGTAATACCAATGGCCGATGAAAATAACGAAATCGTCGGCTATAGTCGAGTATGGCCGACGATTTTACCGACGAAAATTTATTTTGTACACCAAACGTGGGCAAAATACCCGACGAAATTCGTCGGATATTTTCGAGTATGGCCGACGATATCGTAAACTATAGCCGACGAAATTCGTCGGCTATTTGTTCTGAAATATAGCCGACGATTTCATCTATTTCGTCGGTTATTTTGTCAGAATATATTAATATTTTAATAGGCATTAATTAGTTATAGCCGACGAAATAATGTCATTTTCGTCGGCTATAAGGGTTATAGCCGACAAAATTTGGTAAAAATCGTCGGCTATAGCACTTATAGCCGACGAAATAATGCCAATATCGTCGGCTATTCTTACATTTTGGGAAAAAAAAATTAAATTAATTTCTAAATTACCATTCCAAGCAACCTGCAATTCACAATGACAATCCATGCATTTACACCAACAAGAAACACGTCTAAATGACTTATTATTTAATTCGTTCCAATATACATAAAATATAACCCTAATCATCACCTAAAGCACTAAAGTTCACCACGTCATCTCCAGAGATCGAACTCGGGAGGTTGAGGCATTGGAGGTTCAACTAACGGCTGAAACGGGGGCGGGGGTTCAAGGCCTTGTTGTTGTGCCGCGAACATATCACACCACCAGTTTTGTTGACCGGCATAGTTGTGTTGCTGAACTCTGTCGCATTCAGCATGCCAACTGGCCATATCCAAATGATACTGCTGTGTTCTGCGGCGCAGCCCCTGTAAGCTCTGGGCCTCGGCCGCCAATTTTGCGGCCAATCTCTGCACTTCCCCCCTCATCTGTTGGCTGTCCCCGCCTCCCTTCTTTTGACCTCCCTTAGTGGTCTTCAGGAGCCCTATTCCAGAACTTCCCAAACCCCGGCAGTAGTATTGGTTTGACCGGTCTGGGAAGGCTGCGTCGAACTTCCTCGCTGCCGTTTAGACATTCGATCGGTCGACCTGGCGCAGGGCTTCTTCCAGATCTGCCTCTGAAATGTTCGGTTGTGTCTCCCGAACTACTTGCTGGAACACCACTTCTTCGGCCCGGTTCACCCTCTCCTAATTGAACGGGAAAAAAAAAATTAATATTCTAACAAATATATAATTAAGTAAAATTAATAATTAAAATTTTAAAATCGTAATGAACGACTTACGAGCTGTTCTGTCGCTTGTGGATAAGCGATCTTGAACGTCTCCACGTACGGGTTGCTATCAGGATGATCTCTAAGCGCCTCCTCCTGATATTGTGCAAATGGCCTAGAACCACCATGATGGGGGGCTGTGTTACGGCGGCGGTTCGCAGAGTTTATCCGAGACCGTTCCTTCAAACAAATAATAAAATATTAGAAAAATGCATAAAAAAATATTAGTGTAATAATTATAAAATAATTAAACTAATAATTAAAATTTTAACAAAATAAACATTTATAGTTAAGTTTAGTATTTACTTGCATAACTGGGTTGTTGAAGTCTACTGTCTTCAACCAACGCCACTCGTACTCCCTGAACATGAACTCTCTTGGAGTACCCATACGACCACGGTTGTCGTATTCGTTCAAGTGGGAACGGAGCTCGTTCTTCCACTCTTTGAACCTACGGCAAAAACAAAAGTGCATTAGAAATATTATTAATATCATAAAATATTTTAAATTATAAGATGAGGAATTCCCAACGTACCTCAAGTTCTGCATCGAGTCCGCCCAATCCTGTTTGTGTTCGGCAATCTTGAAGTATGCATGAAAGATAATATTTTATTAGTTTTACAATTATAACAATACCGAAAATTATTAAATATTACGATAAATAAATTAAATTTTTTAAATTACTCACCGACGCGGCGTTGTTCACCTCCCTCTTGATCTCTTCGGGCACATCAGCCCACCGTGTCCACAACATAGGGACTCTGTCCCTAATCAGTGCCCCCACGCAACCGGTGTAGTCGCGGCGTTTTTTCCCCTAAACCTCCTGATTAGGAGGTTCGTTGATATGGATCCTCCCCCGGAGCGCAACAGTTCTCCTGAGCGTGTCAAAACATATGACACCTCTCGTATTCCTCGTTGAACTGCTAGCGGCTGTCCCTATCACATAAACGACGATTGGTTAATAAAATTAAATATTAGTGCGTTAATTTTAATAAAATATTTAATTAATAAAATCAAATGTTACCTGAACTCGATGACCCGTCTGTCGACTTTCCTTTTCTCCTCGCCGAAATCAGGAGGTCAGGGTTCTCAAATGGCTGCTGTTGGTATGCCTCCGCAGCACTCACGTACTGAGGCATAGCAGGCCATATGGGCACACCACGATAGTCGACCTCGGGTATCGCAGGAATGTTGTACGGGAGGTAGAGCTGATTTGGGAGAGTAGGCCCCTCAGTCGAGTCAGCAGCAGACGTCGTCGGACTCATCATCGGCTCCCGATGAACCTCAGGCATACAGACCTGAGGAACGTCTGCAGCTATCTCGTCCTGAAATAGCTGCCTACTGAACCTCGGAGCATCTGGCCCGACAAGGGGGCGTGAACTGCTCGACGGCCGCCCCGCCTGGAGAAGGGTCTGGTGCCGAGAACTCACACTCCTCCGCGGCTGGGATGAATCCACAGGCCTCTGCGGCTGGGATGAATCGACACTCCTCCGCGGCTGGCTGGCGGTCCTCTCAGGCTGGCTAAGGGTCCTGTCGGAGTCTGCGGAACCGGCGGAAGTTCCAGAACCCCTAGATCTGGAACGACGGCCTCCGAACAACTGTCTCAATGCATCGGCCATCTGCAGCTTGAGGTATTAATACATTAATTAATATTAAATTATATTACATTATATAACAAATTAATTAATATAATAACCAATAATACTAACATATTTCAAAACATACCAATAAATTAATATTTAAATTTTAACTAATTTTAAATAATACTAACCATTAACCTAAATATAACTATTTATATACAAATATAACTATATTTCATTATTAACATATATATAAATACAAATAACCATTTATATATTAACAATTTATATATATAATTAATTTAACAATTTATATATAACAATTTATATAACAATTTATATAATTAAAAATAAATATATAACAATTTATATACCTAAATTATAACAAATATATAACATTTAAATTTATTAACAAATATATAACAAATATATAACAATTTATTATATAACAATTTATATAATTAAAATAAAATATATAACAAATATATAACAATTTATATAATTAAAATTAAATATATAAATATTTATAAAATTAAACTAAATTGAAAAAAAAAAAATTAACCGGATCGGAGGAGGAGGAGGAGGGCAAGGCGGAGTACACGCGTGGAGGAGGAGGAGGCCGGCCGGCTGGAATGTTGAGGAAAAGGAGGAGGATCAGAGGAGGTGGAGGATCGAAATAATGTATTTTTCGTCGGCTATTCTATGAAAAAATAAAAAAATCAGTGGGTTTACACCTCTCGTATTCCTATGTCCTGTTCATATATAACCAAAATTGAACATAAAAAAAACAGAAACCCAACAGTCAACATATTTCAATTTTTTTTTTTAAGGGGTTTGAAACCCAGGCTATGCTGGGAGGCTCATCCCCACGCCCGTTCATTAGAAATGAGTGGATTACAAATGAAAGGATTACAGCATCTAAATTACTTAATCCGTCAGATTGTAATCGGAATCATCGGATGAGTCTTCTTCGGTTTCTGAATTGCTCGATAGGGGTAATCTATGTCGTTCCTCACCACTAGAGTCCTCGTTAGTTTCTTCATTTGGATCAACATCAACAAGCAGTGGCTCTTCACGTCGAATTCGCACCGGCGTGTCTAGGCGAATAAAAGAGGAGTCAGGAATACCGTTTGAGTTGGGCTCTTGATACGCGGTGCCACCTTCCTCGTTCTCTTCAGCCACTCCAAGTGTAGCCGCCCAGTAAATGTTGCGATGGTGGATAGTGTTGACTACTTTCCACGGGTCACCCTTGGCGAGATCATCAAGATAAAACACTTGTTTCACCCATGTGGCTAAAACGAACGGGTCGTCCTCATACCATGATGTACTAGTGTTCACAGAAGTTATGCCGTATTGATCGGTTTTCATGCTCTGCGGCCGTGTGTCAAACCATCTACACTTGAAAAGGTGCACTTTCATGTCTTCCCCATAATGCAGTTCCACAATTGAATGGAGAACACCGTAATAGTCAACTCCATCATCCCCACCATGTGCCATAACCCCTGAATTTTGTGTTTTCAGTCGGAGGTCTCTCTCTTCACATCGAAATAACACACCATTCACCTTGCACGTTGCATGAACTTTGGAATAGACCGGCTTCATCTCCAGAAGTCTGAGTTCGTGCGACCAATTAGGGTGATTATCATTTTTAATAAGGTCCATCTGCAACCATCAGAATCAACTATAAATATGAATAATTATACACAATAATATATAAATACGTATAGAATGGTGTTAAAGTTACGTACCCAGCAGCCGAAATACTCTGCGAATGTCCGGTTGTGGTAATCGAGATCACCTCCTACTTGGTTACAGTTTAGATGCATGTTCTTCCAAAACTGAACTTATGGACAGTTAATTAGTACCCACCAATGTGCAATGGCTACCTCATAATCTTTCAACTTGTAGGAAACTGGCATTTTTCCACCGACTACAACATCGTCGGAGAGTATGGAAAGATTGAACTGTGAAGGTACATCTTCCGGTATGCTTTCCTGTAACGCTCCTAAATACAGCTTCATGTAGGTGACGCACTCGTGCGCAATATATGCTTCAGCTATACATCCTTCAGGTGCGGATCTGTTTTGGACAAAATCACCGTATTGTCCAAATTGCCTATAAATCAAGTTTTTAAAGTGTTCTGATAATACATTAATACTAAATCACATATATGGATGAGGAAATTAACATAAGGCCGGTGTAAAATACGTACCTTTCCATCGGATACATCCAAGTAAAGTGCACAGGACCGGTAAGCAACAACTGCCGAGGAAGATGGATCATGAGGTGAGGCATGATGTCGAAAAAATTTGGAGGAAATATCATCTCAAATTTACACATGATATGAACGATGTCTTGTTCCAGTTCCCGGAGGTCAGATTTTCTCACTTCCTGTGTGCATACCGTCTAGAAAAATCTTGCTAACGCTACTAATGGGTCCACAACGTGACGGGGAAGGAACGGTCGAATGAAAACAGGGAAGAGACGTTATAGCAGGATATGATTGTCATGACTTTTCAACCTGTAAAGATTGTTGAATTGTCTGTTCACACACTTGGCTATATTTCCAGCAAAGCCTGAAGGATACTTGGCCCGACTTATCCAATAGAAAATTTCTGATTTATGCTCAGGCTTGACGGTGTAAGGAGCTTGAGGCATTTTTCTCTTCCCTTGTTTCAACCATAGTTGTTTTCTGATATTCATGTTTTGCAGATCAGTGCGAGCCTTAGGACCATCTTTCGTCTTCCCCTCCAAGTTCAGCGTTGTGCCCACCACACTTTCAGAAACATTTTTTTTCTATGTGCGTAACGTCTAGGAAGTGACGGATCAGCAACTCACACCAGTACGGGAGTTCCCACAATATGCTCTTATGTGTCCAGAATTTGTACTCCTCAGGTCTTTCAGGTATTTCCGCTACAATATCGAGATGATTGCTGAGGGGCCCAAAATCGTACTCACTAAGTACTGCTAAAATTTCTCTTCCCGTCCATCTTCTGGGAGGACCACCGTGTTCTTCGGTTCCATCAAATGCGGCGGACTCGTAACGCCAGTGGTGATCCGTCGGAAGGAACACACGATGACCCATTCTGCATATCTTGTTGCAATGAGGGGTGCTCCCATAATCGCTGAGGTACTCTGGACAAGCCTTGTATCCCCTAACAACGCTGCCCGACAACATCCCATAAGCAGGAAAATCACTGATGGTACCAATAACCATGGCATGCATCTGGAACGTCTCCTCCTTGTACTTGTCAAAAGTGGGATGACCAACGTCCCACAATACTTTAAGCTCTTCAATCAATGGTCTCATATACACATCGAGACATTTCCCTGGGTAACCAGGCCCCGTAATCAACAACGTCAACATATTATATTCCTTCTTCATGCATGTTTCTGCCTAAACCCGGGGGTCTAGTAGATACTTGATGAATCCAACTGTCTCCTGCAATCCTGCTCACTAAGGAGAATACCGGGCGGGCCGGCCTTCACCTCTCCGATGCCTAAGTTAGTATAGTTGGAATGTATATAACCAAGGCACGTATGTAAGTAGGGAGAGAGATGAGTTACCTCATAAAGAAGGTAGTTGGGGCCCATATATAGGTGGTTGGGGGTAAGGACTGGCCTTACTCTTCGATGTGGGACTGATTCCCTTCTGCTTATACTTTCTGAAGCCCTCTTAGGCAGGCTGGCGCCCCCGGCCCCTGGGTTCCTGGAGGCAGGATAGAGTGCCAGGCCCCGAAGCCGGGTGCTGATGATCCGGTCCCGACCCTTGGGCCGGGCCCTGGTGCGCTTGCCGCGGGTCTGTGGGCCTGCTGTAGCCTCTCTGCGGCTACTGTCAACAAGTCCCCCAAGTTCCCGGTCAAGTGCAATCTTGAATGGGGACTTAAATCTGTCTTGCTCTTGTCCCGCAGACCCGCGGGGTTACCAATCTACCGGTGCCCAGTCCCCCAAGTCCGCGTTAAAAATTGGGCGTGACCGAGGTGAGTACCTGTTATCGATGGGAAGCAATAGTTTATAAGCACACTTGCAATATAAGCAGCAATATGACTAAGTGTGGTGTTATGAGCATGGAGCCAAGATGATAATGATGATGTCATGATGCCATGATGCCATGCAACAGACGTGTGCATGGAATGATAATGAGGCATTGAAATCCGCCATGCAAGGAATGTGCACGGAATTTCGGCCGGGCACTCTGCCCTATCGGTACGAAGCGGAGCTTCACTAGGCTTCAACTGGTTGATCTGCCGAAACGGGATTCACTGAGCCTCTACCGGGCTATCGTTTCCCATTGCTAGGCTGCAGGGAGATTACCCTGGTGTTGCGGCCTGTTTGAAGCACCGGTGAACACTTGCTAGTTCTTCTCAGCTTATATTGAATAAGCGTTGAGGTAAGGGGGTGGCATTGAGGTGACAAAGCTCGCCATGTAGCCCCATGTTTGATCGCCTTTCAATGCGATGCAGGGTTTTTATCCTGCTGGACAAGGGTGCATGGGTTAGATGCAGACTCGCCCGGGTGTATAAAGCCCGCCGGTCGAATACTTTCGACCGGTGTCAGCCATGGTATTGGGCGGAACTCGACCGTTGCCCGGACGTCATGCCGTCTCCGGACGAGTCCCCCAGTGAGGTGCCATGGGCCAGGTGCATTATGTTCCTGGTAGGGGGGCGGCGTTGAGGTGACAAAGCTCGCTATGCATCCCCCTGTTGCCGCAGCTAGTGCGATGCAGAGTTTTTATCCTGCTGGACAAGCGTACATGGGTTAGATGTAAACTCACCCGGGTGTATAAAGCCCAAGCCGGTCGAATGTTTTCATGACCGGGGTCAGCCATGGTACTGGGCGGAACTCGACCGTTGGCGGACGTCATGCCATCTCCGGACGAGTCCCCCAGTGAAGTGCCATGGTGCCGGGTGGATCCTATTCCCGGGATGTGTTCTGGAGCCGGTTGAATGCGTCGAAACCGGTGGGCGGAACTCGACCGGGCGTCCTGCCATATCGAGACGAGTTCCCCCAAAAGAGATGCGACTGGACAGACCTCGACCGTTGTCCGGACGCCATGCCATATCCGGACGAGGTCTCCAGTAATATGCGATGAAGAAGCCATGCAGCCGGTTGAATGATCATAACCGCGAACTGCCATGGTGCCGGGCGGAACTCGACCGGGCGTCCAGCCATATTGAGTCGAGGCTTCATACCCGGATGGGTGCTCTCCAAGCGGTTGGATGATCATAACCGCAAGAGAGGTCTTCGAGAAATGCAGCGAAGATTGCCATGCAGCCGGTTGAATGATCATAACCGCGAACTGCCATGGTGCTGGGCGGAACTCGACCGGGCGTCCAGCCATATTAAGTCGAGGCTTCATACCCGGATGGGTGCTCTCCAAGCGGTTGGATGATCATAACCACAAGAGAGGTCTTCGAGAAATGCAACGAAGATTGTGGTGCAAGCGTGGAATCTGGGGAAGTGGGAGGGCCTGACTCCTTGATTCCCGTTCCTACCTTCCTGCCGTCAGTGTGTGGGACAAATGGCTGACATGCATTTAAGGAGGAAGTCCATCAATCCCGTCAGTTTATGATGGCGTGGGGAGGTTACCGACGCTGGGACACGTGGCAGTGCGGGGCGGTCTTGAGATGGAGGGCCTGGATTCGCAGGCTTTTGAGTTGCTTCGATTACTTGTTTTGGAGGGATTTCGATTGCCTAGGGTATTGGTCCCCTCTATAAAAAGGCCTCTTCTACTCTTCTTTCTGTTGTTGCTTCTTACTTTAGAGAGACTGAGATAAAAGGAGAAATCCGGCGAGCACTCTGAGCCTTTCTTGCCTCACGAGATCTGTTTTCTTTGAACGCTCCCTACCATTGCGCGCTGCTTTCCGCGGGCCGATTGTCCTCGGTTGAGCATACTGATCGGTAAGTTTGATTTCTTTGCCCCATCGTTATTCTTCTCTGCTTTGTTGTTTTGCCTTTGGGGGGGAGGGATCTCTGCCGTTGACGGAACTGCTTTGCGGCGAGCTTGGGGAGAGGGCGCAGAAGGCGTTGTTGTACCCTGTTGCTGACAAGCGCTAGGGTTTTGTGTTCTTCCCCTAGGTTAAAGTGACGTCTTCAGGTTCTGACCGGGTTTCCGAAACGGCTGTCATGGATGATGCGCAGAGGCTGGACGACTGGCTGAATTCGGAATCTCCGGAGACCGAAGTTGCTGACTGCTCCGGGAGCAGGGTTTCTACTCCGTCCTCGGCTTCGTCTTCCGGGGCTGAATCTTCTGAGACCGAAATACTGCACGGGGTGCGATTTGCAGATGCTCCGGTTGCGAGCTACACCATGGGGAAAGGGAAGCACGCTGTGGTGTGCGATGAACCGGAGGAGAGCATGACCCCGGAAGAGATTGAGGAATTGTGGGAAGCGTGGGATATCCCGGATACTATTCTACTGCGGCCCTTGAACCCTGGAGAGTCAGCCTGCAACCCGAAAAAAGGTTGGGTTGCTGCACATCCGGACCAGTTCCGGCATGGACTGTCGTTCCCGCTGCCAGACTACGTGCAGTACATGCTCAGTGCGCTGCAGGTGTCACCCGCTCAGCTTCCTGGGCTCCAGTGGAGACGACTGCTGAGCCTCGGCTGCTTGTACGAGTTCTCTGGGATGAACATTCCCACGGTGAACGAGTTCCGGGCCCTGTACAGGCTGTCGTACTCCCGGAAGCAGGGGTCCCGTGGTTGCCTGTCCTTCAACAGCCGGAAGCCTCCACCGATCGTCACCAATGTGCCTTCATGGGTGGACAACAGCTGGAGGAAGAAAGTGGTGATGGTGGGCGGGAAGTGGCAGGCGAGGAATAGAATGTACTGCGTCCCTGGCGCCTTCCAACCCATTGGTGACCAGTCGTATGAACTATCGGACCTGGAGCGCGAGAGGATCTCGACCATAACCGGGTGCTGGGACGATCTGGAACGGAGTTCGTACAACTTCATCCGGCGAGAAGTGCTGGAATACTGCCAGCTTGGGCGGGGTCCCGGTGCGTAGGAAGCGGTTGAGCGGTGATACTTTGTGTCAACTTCTGCAATATACTAACCGTTTGCTTTCCTTGCAGGTGCATCTTCTCGGGCGACTATCAAGCCCGAAACCACTCTCTCCATGGACGGGGAAGATCTCCTCAACCAGTTGATGGAGAAGGCCGAGATCGTCTCGCGGACGTCAGTGGAGGACGGGTCCGGTCGGCTTGTGACCCATGCGGAGCGGAGGGCCATGGATGTTGATGAGGACGCCTATGTCCTGAAGCGGGTTAAGACCCATCACTCTACAGACCTGCTGGCGCCTGGAAAGGGCAAGAGCACCGGGGGGGCCTTAAAGATTCCCGGTGGAGCAAACAGGATCCCCAACCGTCCGGTGTCTGTGCCGCGCGTGGCTCGCGCTCCCCCCGCAAGCGCACGATCTTCTTCTCCGGAGGGCCGGGGAGAAAAACGGAAGGTTGGAGACGTTCCTTCCTCCGCGCTGGTGACGCTGACCGGTGAGTCGGTATGGGAGAATCTGGCCAAACGGTTCAGGAATACCAGCGGCGCGGAGACCATCGCTGCCGGGGAGAATGCCGCTGCTGCTGCTCGGCAGAGTAGTCCAGCGCCTGCGGATGCATCAAGGGGAAGCCCGAGTGGTGCACTCACCCGGCAAGTGGTGGCGGACCTGGCCGGCCTTGGTCTGGATAGACCCGGGGTTGCTGGAGTCCTGGCGGGCGGGAACCGTCCAAAATGCAAGGAATCCGTCCTCCGGGTAAGTACCGCGCGGTACCACTATACTGCTTAACTAACCTTGCCTTGCTTTGCTGTTTGACTAACTCTTCGGTGTTGCGCAGTTGCTGTACAGTCTGTACGAACCGGACGCGAGCGAGGGGCTGTCGGAGCTGCAGAGACAGATAACTGCTCTATCCGAGTCCCGGCAGCGCCTGGAGGTGGAGAAGTCTCGCTTGGCCCGGGAGAAGGCCAGATCGGAGGAGAGGGCCAAGAGGCTGGAGGAGCAGAACCGGATCCTGGATAAGGAGAGGGCCGAGCTGAAAAACCAGAATCGGTTCCTGGAGGAGGAGAGGGCCGCACTGGAGTCCAAGGTGGACGAGCTCCAAGTGGGAGCTGCTGCTCTGCACGCAGGCACTGCTGCTCCGGCCGGGGAAGTTGACCTGGAACTCTTCGAGCGGGTCGCTCTCAAATACCGCGAGAGCGATCAGTTCCTGGAGTTTCTGGTGAAGGCCAGGGAAGAAGGCATCTCGGATGCGTACACCGAATGGGCGGGGAAGGGACGGTTGGACACTTCCCTGATGTCGACTGCTGCTGAGGGAGATATCCATGAGCAGTCGGACATCCATCAGGAGGCGGTGGAGGAGGAGCCGGGTGAAGTGATTCGCTCGCACTTGGATTCTTTTACCACCGGTGCCGAGTCTGCCCGGGCTGAAGACCATACCGGAACTGATGTCGATGACGAGGGTACCGCAGGAGAGGCTGGCGGATTGCCTGCCGAAGGCGTAGTCGTAGGTCCTTAGGATTTTCTTGCCCTTTTCCTTGTAATGTTTCCGGATCGGTTACTGCTTGTATACTTGCCTGAATATGAATATAACGGAACTGGCAGAGCCGGTGAAATTTTCTCAAAAGTAGTTTGCATATATACTTGTTTTTACAACGGTTAGACCGTGAACTATGCCAAACTAACCGCTCAGACTAGCGGGTTTTACCAAGACTGGTCATTCTCCCGGTCGTGGTCTGTTCCTCTTTTCCCCACGTACCGCTAGAGCTGGCCGTTATCAATCAAAACCTGCACCGCTTGCCTGAGGGCGTGGCACTTGCTTGTTCGATGAGTAGCCTCATCATGGTAGGAGCAGTACTTGCCCGTCTGCGCCGTTGTAAGTTTCCCCTTTGGGAACCTTCTCGGGGGCGGTGGAGGAATGACACTCCCGTTCTCAAGTAGGATATCCTCGTAGGAAGTGGTGAGAGCGGTGAAGACTTCTTGGTTGACCGGTGGTGCTGGCATGATTTCCAGGGGG
The DNA here is from genome assembly GCA_963682095.1 of Potentilla sterilis. Classification (NCBI taxonomy): domain Eukaryota; kingdom Viridiplantae; phylum Streptophyta; class Magnoliopsida; order Rosales; family Rosaceae; genus Potentilla; species Potentilla sterilis. Next base: position 52,965,513 of record OY821757.1, read on the forward strand.
CGCTCTTGGCGGAACGGCGCTGGCCTGTGCTCATTCTGAGGCTTATCAGAATAGGACCTCTGCTGCCGTTGTGGCCAGTTGTTTCTGTTGTTGGCGTTCCGGCTGGGCCTAGCGGTGCGGTTATCGGTCCACTGATTGGGCTTGGCTTCCTGGGCGGGTGGGGGGTTCTCTTCCCGGGGATGGTCTTCCAGCTCCTCATCCCTCTTCCTCTTCAGCAGGTGGTGCCCATAGGTCTCATGATCGGCCTGAGCATGCCGGATGGCCATAGCCATCAACTCGTCGTACCCCTGCGGGAGTTCTACCCGGACGGCGTAGGAAAATTTGCCCGCCCGGAGCCCTTGCTTAAATGTCATCTCGGCGATGCCCTTGTCCAGGTTCCGAACTCCGACCGTAGCCATCTGCCAGCGGTTGACAAAGGTTCTCAGCTCCTCTCCGGGGGCTTGCCTGCAATTGAAGAGGATGGTCGACGTCCGGGCTCCCTCAACTCGGAGGATGAAGCGGCCCACAAACCGGTCGGCCAACTGCTCGAACGCTTCAATCGAGTTTGCCGGAAGCTCGTAAAACCAGCTGAGTGCTTCTCCGGACAGGGTCTCCTGGAAGATGTTGCAGCAAACTGCATCGGAGTATCCCTTGGCGCAGGTTTGGGACCGGATGCTGTCCAGATGCTGGTATGGGCAGCCGGATCCTGAGTAGGTGAGCTTGAGGGACTTCTGGTTGCCAGACCTTCCCGACTCTATGACCCGGTGCGAAAAGGGGCCCATACGTTCATTAAACCGAGCGCCCTCCATTGGCCGCGCAGCCCTTCTCTCGTTAGCCTCCATCTGGGCCTTCAAGCTCGACACGGTGTCGGCCAGCACCTGCAGTGCTCGTGCGGTTGGCGTCTCAGCTCCATCTACTGACGAGGCGTCGGGCTGGCGGGAGGTCGTCGCGCTCTTTGGCGGGCCTGCACCCAATGGCGACTTCTGCTGTACGGGGTCACCGGACCGACCGCCCGAAGATTGCCCTCCATCGGTGTGCTGAGGTGGAACTGGCGGGATTGCCGCCTGTGCCTCGGCCATGGCGCCACTGCGCTGCTGCCCCCTCTCCAGGGCGGCTACCAGTGCAGTATTCACTGCCTCTATCTCCTCGTACCGAGCGTTGGACCTAACTCTGTCCCTGTCGCTCTCCTCTTTCAGACGACTGACCTCTGCGGCCATCGCCCGTAGCTCTCCCGCCATACCGCTATGGCCGGGGCTGTACGTGGGGTCCCAACCCGGGCTCTCCGGGCTCTCGGATCGATCGCTTGAATCATCCGAGAACGTCAAGGCGAAGCCCCGCCGCTCTGGACTGTCTTCTTCCTCTGCCAGGCCTTTGCCTCGCGAGCTGTCGCCATAGGGATCCGGGACGCCGGATGGTCCCCCGTAGCTTCCTATCTCCTGACCGTCGCTTCGGTCGAGGCGCGGCTCCCTTTCAACGGCTGGGGTGGAGGCGAGCGCCTGCACTACTGCAGGGTTTCCCTCCTCGGTGGTTCCTTTCTCTTGATTCATCTCCGATCTCTTTCTCAACGGTGTTGCTTACACGACTTTTCGTTCAAGATTCCCACAGACGGCGCCAATTGTTTCTGCCTAAACCCGGGGGTCTAGTAGATACTTGATGAATCCAACTGTCTCCTGCAATCCTGCTCACTAAGGAGAATACCGGGCGGGCCGGCCTTCACCTCTCCGATGCCTAAGTTAGTATAGTTGGAATGTATATAACCAAGGCACGTATGTAAGTAGGGAGAGAGACGAGTTACCTCGTAAAGAAGGTAGTTGGTGCCCATATATAGGTGGTTGGGGGTAAGGACTGGCCTTACTCTTCGATGTGGGACTGATTCCCTTCTGCTTATACTTTCTGAAGCCCTCTTAGGCAGGCTGGCGCCCCCGGCCCCTGGGTTCCTGGAGGCAGGATAGAGTGCTAGGCCCCGAGGCCGGGTGCTGATGATCCGGTCCCGACCCTTGGGCCGGGCCCTGGTGCGCTTGCCGCGGGTCTGTGGGCCTGCTGTAGCCTCTCTGCGGCTACTGTCAACAATGCACATCCACGGAGGAAGGTTGTAAGGTACCAAAACCACCGGTCATATACTGTATGAAAGACTCATGGTGCTGAAAGGGTTGAACCCGTCTGTTGAGAGCCCGAGCTTGACGTTTCTGACATCTGACGCAAAATGAGGAAACTCATTGTTTATATGCTTCCAAGCCGCTCCGTCAGAGATGTGTGTCATGATATCTGCGTCTCCCGCGTCCCGCTCACCGTGCCATCTCATAGCTTTTGTGGTGGTTTCTGACATGTACAACCGCTCAAGCATATCTCTCAACGGAAAATACCAAAGCACTTTCACAGGTTTCCTATTGCCTGCTCCCGTCCACTTATATCGGTCAGACTGACATATCGGACATGCGTCAAGGCTAGCAAGGTCATTCCCTTCTGCATCTTTACCCCAGACGAGAACGCAGTTAAAAAACGCATGCATGGATCTTAATGTAGGAAAGCCCTAGATCTTTGAGGATACTACGGACCTTACGGTGATTGGTAGGATTACGATGACCCTCCTCCAACAACGAAGAAGTGTACTGTAGATATTCATCCACTTGTCTGATTGTCGATTTTGTCTCGACTTTAATCCTCATTACCTCCATCACACTTTGAAGAACTGTCTTCTCAGAACTTGAAGACACAGGGGTCTGTTGCAATGCAATCAGTTTGTTGTACTTGTCAAAGGCAGCAGTGTTGACAACTTGTGGGAACGGCTGCACTGGGTCATGCATATATTGTTCCCCACGTACACCGCTTTCAAAAGGAAACACGTCGTTGACGAATACCATTGTTGGATCGTTGGATGTATTACTACTGCCCGCCTAAAAAAACTGCCCATGATCATGCGATCCATCTAATGATGGCTCACCGTGATATATCCAACGTTTGTACTTCGGCCAAAACCCATTATTCTTTAGGTGCTCTCATACTGTCATAATCGGAAATCGACACATATCACTGCGACACTTACATTTCTTGCACAGGCAATAATGGTATTCATTCCCGTTTGCATTTTCCTCGACGAACTGCAAAACATCCACAACTCCTGTAGTGTATCGTCGGTCATGCCTTGGAAGCGAAATCCAACTCTTATCCCGATCCATATTTAGCCTGATAATAATATATATGTATAACTTTAATTAATAAGAAATTAATTAACACATACATATATATATATATATATAAATCTTTAATAATTAATTACATTACAATATATATTATTATCAACATCAACTCATATATATATATACCATTAACAACTATTATTTAAGTTACACTATATATCAACCATTATTTAAGTTAATTACACTATCAACAACTATTAATTAACATATATATATATATATTTTTTAACACTAATTAAAATAACATTAAATTAAAACACATAATTAAACTAAAACTCAAAATCAACTCAACTAAAACTCAAAATCAACATATATACATACATTCTAACACTAAAACAACAACAAATTAAACAAAAAATCACTTAATAAATCAAAATCACTAAAACTCAAAATCAACTCAACTAAAACTCAAAATTAACATATATACATACATTCTAACACTAAAACAACAACAAAACAAAAAATCACTTACTAAATCAAAATCACTAAAACTCAAAATCAACTCAACTAAAACTCAAAATCAACATATATACACATATACGTACCTATATATAGCTCCACAATGTAAGAGAGGACGGATTTCAGCAACACCCACCGATTTTTCACTCTTTCTCCCGTTTTCCCTTTTTTTTTTTAAATGAGCAGCTGCTGCCCAGATCTGAAAATATATAGACTTATAGTCGACGAAATTGTCAACTTCGTCGGCCATACTTCCAAAAAAATTTCTTCGACTAATGTTTCGGAGAAAGGCAGACGAAAATACAAATCGTCGACTAAAATATGAATATGGCCGACGATTTTTTGAAAATACCAACGACAAAACAGTTTCGTCGGCTATGGTTAAACTATGGCCGACGATTTTTTTTTTAACGACGAAAAATAAACTCGTCGGCTATTCCTTAGAATTACCGACTAAAATTTTAATTCATCGGCCGTTTTTTTTTTTCGTCGGGAAAACCTTTTTTTCTGGTAGTGTAAGGTTGACCGCATCGATCGGGGCTCTAACTTTGTCGGATTTAAGTGATTTTTTTACCATAACCGTATTTCATCATAACGATCAAATATTATTTCACAGTATTTTTCAAAATTTTACTTCTTTTATATAGTTGCTTCGAAAAGTTGTATACTTGAGTATAATCTCATAAAAAAATTTATAATATTTTAAATATTATTGAAGCGACGGATTTTGTATTACTTCGTCGCTTAAGTATAATCAATGAAAAATTTAAAATCTTTTAAATATTGTTGAAGCGACGGATTTTGTATTACTTCGTCGCTTCACTTTTAAATATTATTGAAGCGACGGATTTTGTATAATCCGCGCCACATGCTGAGAACCAATTAAAACACATTGCGCGGATCAACCCTATGAACCGTCAGATTTTCCACATCTAACGGCCATAATTCACTCCCCTTTTATATAAATCTCTTCCTCCTCTCCTCCTTCCTCTTCACTCCCTCTCCTCCTCTGCCGTCGCCTCTTCCACCGCCTCCCTCCCTCTCCTCCTCGCCGTCGCCATCCAAGTCCTCGACGCCGGCCGACCTCGCCTTCTCCATCCAAGTCTTCGACGCCGGCCGACCTCGCCTTCTCTACCGGAGCTCCTCCCACCGCGCCGGCCACTGCTACAGACCTCACTCCCCAACCCCGCAGCGACGGCAGAGCGCCTCCCCGCCGACCCTCCTCGACACGGCCGTCACCGTCTCCACCTCTACGGCGACGTCGTTCTCCTCCTCCACCGCCTCCCTCCCTCTCCTCCTCGCCGTCGCCAACTCCTCCTCAACTGGACAAAAATTGGACAAAATTATTTTTGAAACCAAATCGGCGGGAATGAGGGGTTCAAACTGGACAAAAAATTGTAACAGACATGAAGCGACGAACATTGATATTCGTCGCATGAAATTTTATCCCATACACTCTAGCGACGACTTTTGAACCAAACTTCGTCCCCTCAAATTGGAAGCGATCGACCACCCAAAATTCGTCGCCTCGAATGTGAGGAGACGACCCAAACTTCGTCGCCTCGAATGTGAGGAGACGACCTAAACTTCGTCGCTCATTATTTGGCGACAAACTTTGAAGTCGTTGCTTGAAATATCCAAGCGAGGACTTTTGTAGCAAAAGTGGTCGCCTCGAAATCAAAACGACGAAAATCAAGCGACGACCTCGAGCGACGACCTCTTTGTCTCTTCAGTGTCGAAGCGACGACTTTTTTGCTGAAGCGACGACTTTTGTCGTCGCTTCGAACCTGGAGTAGTGACTTGAGTTTGGGAAATTAATTAATTGTTAAGGGCGTCGATCTGGAAGTCTGTATTCTCATGCATGCTAGTCACAAACATGCATGCTAGTCACAAACGTTAGCCTTCCGTGGACCAATATCCTAGTACCAATTTACCAACCGAATAATATATATTCGATCACCTAGACACATACATCATGGTAGTGGTAGAACAATCAAAGACCCCCTAATTCCATGCGCATGCAGTACGTACTTCAATGCTATAAATAAGAGCTTCTGCATTTTGAGTTAGCCACGATTCTTACATTTCTGATGTACAGGAAAATGGCCAATACTCAAGAACGTAAACCACAGCTAAAGGCATTTGATGAATCCAAAGTTGGTGTCAAAGGTCTTGTCGATGATGGAATCACCAAAGTCCCATCCATTTGCATCTGCAAGGCAAAACATCGCTCATAAGCCGAGGAGATCCCGAGTTTCGGCAACTGGCCATCGACAATTCAATATTTCGGTCTTCACCTAATTCGAATCCGTCCTCGCCCACAGAATTATTGAAAAAAACTAAAGCATGTTTAGAATATAAGATTAGGATTGATCAAATATTATCAATATTCAACCTTAATCAATATATGGGGCACCTTAACTTTCTTATTTAATATATTGCGTACTGCTCATTAATCTTATGTGAGGATAAGGCTTAGCTAGGGTTGGCGTTTTGCATCTTCTCCCTATTGGTGTGCAGCAAGTTTATCCTCCACATGTCTATGACTGTGAAGGGACTGAAGCCTCTGTCTGATTCCAGTACGAGAAACCGGAGCGCAACCACCAAAACCTGGTTCCGCCGCCCCAGCTGACCTGGTTCCGCCGCCCCTATAGAACACATGCAAATATCAAAATATCGCCTAGTTCTTTTGCTATATATCTAGTTCCAAGTGGCAGTGATAACATTAATTTAATCAAGGCCGTTTGCCTATATAAGCATAGCAGTAGCAGAGTACTCCAGTACAGATCCAACATCTGATAATAAAGAAGCAAAGATTTTTCATATCATGTCTATAGCTATTGCTCACTTACTATCAAGTCAGGTACCACAGATTGCTAAGCCTGAAATTGTTCGCCCCATAGCCAATTTTCAACCAAGCATTTGGGGAGATCAATTCGCCAACTATGATTCTGAAGACAAGGTAATGAACTAATTAATATCCGTTATTTAAATTCGGTTTGTAGGTTTATAATTAGTTTCTACTCAATTTACTATGTTACTAATTGTTAATTTATTGCAGAAGACCGAGGCCCTTTGGCAACAGCAGGTCGAGGAACTGAAAGTAGTAGTGAAGGGTGAAGTATTTACAAAGGAAGGTGACGTCCTTAAGCTTCGACTCAATCTGATCGATGCAATCCAACGCCTTGGCGTGGCATACCATTTTGAACTAGAAATAGATGATGCACTGCAACACGTCCATGCTACATATCGTGATCAAGATCACTTCACTGATGATGGCGATCTCTACACTGTTGCCCTAGGTTTTCGGTTGCTAAGGCAACATGGATATGATATCTCATCCGGTACGTAAATGATTAAAATTCTATTGTAAGACTACGGTAACTGCATGCATGCATTTCTTATTCTGATCCGCTAGTCCATAGTTTTCGTCTTTTAAGATTTAACACATATCTTTGAAGCAGACATATTCAACAAGTTCAAAGATGCAAATGGCAGCTTCAAAGAAGCCCTAGTTGCCGATGGGTCTGCGATGCTGAGCCTCTACGAAGCAGCACATCTTAGGGTTCATGGAGAAGATATACTAGAAGAGGCTCTTGTTTTCACCACTACTCATCTCGAGTCCGCAAAATCCAATGCATGCTATTCAGCACAAATGACTGAACAAATTACTCAAGCCTTGGCCAGACCTCTGCGAAAAAGTCGAGAGAGGATATGTGCAAAGCGTCACATGTCAGTCTACCAACATGAGAATGAAGCAGCCTCACTTCTCAAACACAGTGAAGCTTTACTGAAACTTGCAAAGTTGGATTTCAATCTTGTTCAGTGTCTACACAAGAAGGAGCTATGTGAGATTATAAGGTAATAACATTATGGATAGGATTGGCTATGGTATTGTGATGTTGTGATTGTCTCGATCATCATTTACGTCAAATTATTCTCTTATCATTATGTATGATATCTATGAACTGAACTAGTTTATATTTGATATATAATTAGGTGGTGGAAAGAACTAGACTTGGAAAGTAAATTGCCTTTTGCGAGAGACAGGAAGGTGGAGACGTTCTTTTGGATAGTGGGAGTATATTCTGAACCACAGTACTCTATTGCCAGAACCTTCATGACAAAAGTGGCTATCCTCCTAACTGTTGTGGATGATATATATGATGCATATGGTACATTTGAAGAGCTCGCCATCTTGACTGAAGCAATTGACAGGTTTCACTATTTAAATTTACATTTGTAATTGTTAATATATCGATCCATGTGTTCAACAATCCTAGTATTTTCATATTCTGACAATCGTAATGATCATGTTTCAGGTGGGATATCAAATGCATAGACGGACTCCCGGACTATTTGAAAAAATTCTATTCTGAACTTTTGAATGTTTTCAATGAAATGGACAAAGTGTTGTCGAAGGAAGGAAAATCTTACCGGGTTTCCTACGCAATACAAGCTGTACGTAATACATGATCGATACAGAACCGTTTAACCTATTTCTATGTAGTTCGTTTGTTTATAATGTATGTATGTGTATATATATTGGTCAGATGAAAAATCAAGCCCGATCGTATTTCAACGAGGCCAAATGGTTGCACGAAGGACGCATTCCGAGCATGGAGGAATATATATATGAGTGTTTCGACAGTTTCTATTAGTTACACTTTTCTGACAACTATTTCGTTGCTTGGCATGGGAGATACTGTAACGAAAGATGCATTTGAGTGGTTGTTGACTGATCCGAAGATCGTTAGAGCTTCCAACATCATTTTTAGGCTCATGGATGACATCGTTTCCACCAAGGTACGTACAACAAATGCGCATGCATTACACTTAATTTTGATCGAGTTCTATCACCCTACGACAAATTAATAATTTGATTAACATTTTATTATTTCACCACTGTATTGGAATGATAGAGTCTTTGGTGAGGCTTCGAGAGCCTTACTTTTTGACATTTTAAGCGTTGGTTCCCCTAAGGGCTATTTCTTGTAACGTATTTCTCCTTTCCAAACACAAATAACTCCTAATTTGGGTCATTTGCCTTGTGTAGTTTGAGAAAGAACGAGGCCATGCATCTTCTAGCGTTGATTGCTATATGGAACAATATGGTGTTTCAGAGCAGGAGGCGATTGATGTGTTCAACAAACAAATTGTGGAGTCATGGAAAGATATAAACGAGGAGTTTCTTAAACCAACTGCTGTACCAGTGCCTGTTCTTATGCGCGTTCTCAATTTAATAAGAGTAGCGGATCTCCTTTACAAGGGAGAAGATGGATTCACACAGGTTGGGAAGATGACCAAAGATAGTGTTGCTGCAGTTATTATCGATCCAGTGCCACTGTGATCGAGTTGGTTTCAATGCATGGGAGATTGATGTCTACTCTTTCCTTTATCAATAAGATGTAACCCCAGTAACTGAAAAAGGTCGATCCTGAGGGAGCTGGTGCATGTTGGGGTCGTCTGCAGGCATGTTGAAGTTGGTGTTGGGGTCGCAAGTTTGTTTTAAATAGTGTGTGTTATTTCTCGAAATTTGTTTGAAATATTAATTAGTGTGTTTGTTTCTCAAGTTTCTCAAGTTTATCTTAATATCGGGAAGACTTTGGAATAATTTGTATTGTTTATCAAGTTAGTATGGAATAATGTGTACGTATTGATTACTTCTCCATAATTGTCTGGATTAATCCGTGGTGTGTATTGTTTCGCAAATTTATCTTAACATCCTGAAGACTGTGTAACATAAAATGGAAAGTTAAAATAAAACGAGTAATCTAGGTGTGTACACATGATATTACGTAATGAAATTTAAACTTGTGATCATTAACTTCAAATAACTATGTAGGATGAGGATTGAACCGATCAACCTTAACCAATATGGGGCACGTAACCTTCTATATTAATATGGACCTTACTGTCGAGAAATGAGAGATTAAATTCTTTAATTAGTAGCTATAGTTTTTACGAGTCGAGCTTTGCTAGTTGGAGGGACAGCTTGTTCTATGACATGGGTCTCGAGCCTCTTGATCCCCAAGAATTGCCTCTGGTTTGCAGGTATATGATCACGCATCTGCATGCATATGTGCCTGTAAATCAGTTAATAACGTGTTCTCTATCTTGCAGGGATATAACTATGGAGAGTATTCGGATCAGGTACACAAATTAGGTGTCACTTTGTTTGAATTGCTATCTGAGGCATGCACTTGGACTCAAATCTGACCATCTTATGGGTTTGGACTGCGCAAAAGATCGAGCATCTTATTGTTGGTCACTAGTCACTTCTATATATCTTCCATGTCTTGAGCCTGAGCTCACAAATGGCACAGCCAAACACTCAGATGGCACTTTCATAACACTTCTACTTCAAGATCACATTGGTGGACTTCAGGTGTTGCATGAAAACCGGTGGATTGATGTTCTTCCTGTTCCTGGATCGCTAATCGTCAACCTTGAAAATCTCATGCAGGCGTGCAAGCCGTGGCCCTCTAACAATCATTTACCGGTGCATGTTATGTAGCTTTGAACGTACGTTTTTGATAATTATGTGTGTTTTGGAGCAGATAGTATCGAATGATAAGTTCGTAAGCGTCGATCATAGAGTGTTGGCAAAGAGAGAAGGTCCAAGAGTATCTGTGGGATGTTTTTTCAAACATACGTACTGTTAATTGATCGAGGCTGTACGAGCCAATTAAGGAGTTGATATCCAAAGAAGATCCCCCGATTTACCGTTCACTCATATCCAAGGCTGTACTAAGTTACTAACAAACATCAATTCATTTTACAACTTAATTACTGCATGCGCACTTATTCAAGAATTTCACAACAAACTATAAAAAGAAAAAGTGAAAATAAAATCAAAGCAATACTGTGCTACTTTCTTATGGACTAGGAGTACGTAGCTACGGCTGAACATAATACTTTTGCGATGAACTCTTCAATGTTTTGGTCAGAACTTCCACCTTCATCCATAGCCGTTTTAGCCACTTCTTTCCATTTCAAAGCATTCCTTCGACTCTCTTTTCCCGTCTCTCCTTCAATTATCTCACTTATACAATGTTCTACCACATCTTTCCTAACAATTCCCTTCTCATCAGCTGAAGCTTTAATCCCAATTTTCCACACATCCATTATGTACCTGGCATTGGTGCCTTGATCAGTCCATTGTGGCATTGCCAGTATTGGAACCCCTAAACTCAAAGCCTCTAATGTGGAGTTCCAACCACAATGTGTGATGAAGCACCCAATAGCTTCATGAGCCAAAACCTCCAGTTGGGGACACCAGGAGACTACCAAACCCTTCTCAGATGTCTCCTCCACGAACCCTTTTGGGATCTTGCCTGCTTCTGAATCTCTGACCACCCACAAGAACTTGCTTTTGCTACTCTTCAATCCACAAGCCAGCTCCTCCATTTGCTCAGCTCCAAGTTCGGCTGCACTACCAAATGACACATAAACAACAGACCGCCTCGGCTGTTCATCGAGCCATTTCATACAAAAATGATTTTGCTTGAAGAGATTGACACCATAACCCTTGTCCTCTTTAAGTCGGTTATCCAAGTACATGGATGGTATTGTTGGTCCTATTGTCTTCAATGGCCAAAGCTTCGACATCCAATCTACTACCTATATATACATGCATATGCATGTAGAGCAACCTTAAGCTATACGAGAATAATTGATCGTAATGATGACCAAGATTAATTTATTGGCTGCTTTAGTTCACAAATAATTGGAGAAATAATTCACATGTTCCTCACCAAATTAAACAATATTAGCATACAATATATATATACACACACATATAATATGATATACACCACTCATGATGACCAAGATTAATTTATTGGCTGCTTTAGTTCACAAATAATTGGATGAAGTTGAAAATAAGAAATAATTCACATGTTCCTCACCAAATTAAACAATATTAGTATACAATATATATATATATATATATATATATATATATATATATATACACCACTCATGATATTATAATCCCATTCTTTCTGAAGTCAAACTCCTATATATAAATTAATTGATGTTTGTCCAATTTAGTTTACGTCGATTAATTAATCGTTATGCGTACTGATCAGGACGTTTTAACTAGCACTTTTGATCTTTTTAGTTTTGGAGGACAATCTATAGTAGTATTTCTTATGAAACTAAAACACATGCAAAAATACTAGTAGTAATTAAGATACGTATGCATACAGTATATATATATATATATATATATATATATATATATATATATATATATATATAACCACAAGCTAGTAAAAATACATGCAGTTAAGTATATATATAAAATGTGCGTGTGTTACTTACTTGTGGTTCCAACTCATAAAATGTGTTGCAGAGAACACAATCAGCCTCATCAACATTGGAGAACTGACCTACAAACATATCATAGACAGCAGGATACAAACCCAAATCGCGCGCGCACAAAAAGGATGGGAAATCGACAGCTTGAAGCGGCAGCTGCAACCCTGGGATCAAAATTTCCCCATCATCACCACTAACAGGAAGCTTCAACGGTCCTTTGTGAGCATGATAATATATACTTCCAACAGCACAAGACTGAGTGAAGAACACAGCCCCAAATAAGATCCCGAACTTCTTGGCAACATCCAAAGACCAAGGCATGAATGCATCATAAACAATACAATCTACCGGGTACTCAGAGCTAGACATCGTCTCAAGGAGCTTAGCTAAAGTTTGGGGACCTACTTTCCAGAAGCGTTTCAAGTAAGCGTTTAAGCTTTCAGCTGTTTCGTATCCTCCCTCATCGTAGCCGTCGGAAATGGTCTCGAGGGCAACGTTGCACCTACTGGATCCGGCCTGGAGTTGTAGTGTGTTGAGGAGATAATGAGTGGTGACAAGAGTGACTTTGAGTCCTTTGTGATGGAGAAGCTTGGCAAATTGAAACATGGGATTGATATGGCCTTGGATTGGATAGGTTAGGACTAAACAATGAGCTTTGTGAGTTCTCTCCATTGTTTCTTAGTCTACATGAAAATGGTTTGGCCAGTTTAGCTTCGTGCTATATATAGAGCTAGCATGAGGAGTACTTGGGACCTACAGGACTGGTAGATATAAAGATATGGAAGAATTTCTGGTGAGAAAACGCCACTAACAAAAACATGTCACAGTCGGATCCGATGACAGGACCCGAACCAGATTTCACCCCGAAACCCGGATCAGATCCTGCGGGGACCATCTTAAGAGAGATTTTACCGAAAAATCGGCATGACATCTCTTAAAATGGACAACCCTCACCTGTCAAATACACAAAACACTTCTATAAAAACTACCCTGACTCTAGGAGCCACCTGCTCCCCCAAGATTCCAACAACTTCTCAACACAAAAGTAAAATCACTTTTAAAAACATCTACAATTTATCAGAGCATTCTACAGAAAGTAACTAAGGATACAAAAATCAAAAAGATAAAGGATCAAAAGATCCTACCGAGCGGAAGCAATACCGACGCTGACTATGCCTCGACCTGAGTATCATTGACCTCAACTACTAGTCTGAACACTGGACAATTTAAAACGAAGGGCCCAGGGGAAAGTAATTTAAAAACGTTAGAGTGAGTGGATAAAAATAAAATAATTTCAACTAATACTTTTAGTTAAAGACATTATATCATTTTCCCACATTTTCATACTAATCGGAAAATCACAATGCATGCATATGTATATATAACCGCATATGTATATATAACCGTACCACATTTTATGAAAAACTCTATTAAAACAACTCAGCCTCGCTGACAACTCAAATAAACAAAACTCCTTTGTTTATATATATATATATAAAATCATAACCATTTGAAAATCAACTTATAATACATCTCGATCAATCTCTTTGGTCATATAAAATCTCAGTTCCACTGGTTCGGGAATCTATGAAATACCGAAAGCCTCATAGAGGAAATATTCCCGAAACTAGATAATATAAAAATATAGAAATCTTAATCCACTGCTTCGGGAATCTATCAAAAGTTGAAAGTCTCATAAATGAAATATTCCCGAAGCCACATCATATAATCGTATAAAAATCTCAATCACGTCGTATAATAATATAAAAATCTCAATCGACTGATGCGGGAATTTATTAAAAACTGAAAGCTTCACAGAGGAAATATTCCCGCAATCACAGTGAAAACATCCTCATGACCAAATCTCATTGGCCATGCAACAGAGAAATGTCTACCCACCACTGGAGCCTCATCAGGCTCTGGTCCGAGAGTCCTACTGACTCCCCCCGTGTCTAAGTCTACTACCTAGACACGTCACCGCCTCAATAAATACAACCCTACGTCGACCACCGAGCGTGAATCTGACCTATATGGTCAAGTCGTCACCTCGCGTGGGATGAGGCCCCGCTAGCTAGCATCAATATAATAATAACGTGGACCCTCGTGTGGTGAAAACAAATCTCGAAATACATTTCTCCTGATAAATCATCAACCATCTGAGGCTCATAATCACATAACAATATTCTAGCCTCCAGATATAACCATAATCCCCGGCAAATCAACATGCCGTAACATAAGTACCCGGCAATCACCATGCCGTAAAATCAAATCAAATATAAATAAATCTCATCGACATGCCTCGCATGTCAGAAAAATCATAAATAATAAAATCAACAAAATCCCCGGAATTTCATTCCGGTCTACTGATTAACATACTCAAAGTATTTCGAAAATATAAAACCACATGGAAATCTCATTTCCCAAGGAAATAGCAAAATCCAATATAAATATCATTACTGTCGATAAAACGAAACCATATATTCTTTAACATATCTTTTTCTTTTTCTCATATAATCTTTCATACTTCAAAATCATTTAATCAAAATAAATTTCATTTTTAAAAGAAATTTCATTTCAATAAAATACTCATGCATGCATTTGTTTAAAAATAAAAATCCACTCACAGTCTTTTCCGAGCAGGTAGCCGTTTCGGCTCTCGTCCCGTCGAGTACCCTCTCGACCTGTCACATGGGCGAACTCGTAAATTTCTAAACCTCGGAAAACAAATATAAAACCCAAACCACAGACGTCCTCGCTCGTCCGAATTATCCCCACTTCTATTTTATTTCCGGTATTAGAATTTCGTCTCAAATACCGAAACGATCTATAACCAAAATTACTCTGGACACCCACACCGTGTCCGATCAATTCCTTTCCTAGTAAATTCGTCATAAAACCCTTTTTTTTTTTCAGCTTTTACCCTTCTTTCAGTAAGTCAACAGTAACTTTTAATGGTCAAACAGTAATTCTGAAAGTCAAACAGTAAATGGTTAAAATTCAATTACTATTTACCATTTACTGTTTACTGTTTACCTTTTTACTTTTCACCTTTTACCATTTTACTTTTACCTTTTTACTGTTTTACCATTTACCGTTACTGTTCATCATCTTCAACATTTTGCTGCCGAAACAGTGGCGCCGCCGCCACCGTCGCCGGAACAGCAGCGCCGGCGCCGGCGCCGCCGCCACAGGAGGCCGAAACCACCTCCAATCGACGCCAAATTTTCACAGCACCACCGCCACCACCTCGGGGACTCATCCCCATCACCTTCGCCACCAAAAACCCACGCAGCTGCCGCGTACGACGGCCGGTACGGCGGCAGTACTGTTCAACCTCCAATTCTCTCCAAATTCAACCAATTCAACATCAAAATACACCCAATCAACTCCAATCATCGTCCTAAACCCAATTCTAGCCTCTAAATCCACCAAAAACATCCAAATCACAATCCCCAAATCGGAAACCAAAAACCCTAAAAATTTCAAAATCTAATTTCTCCTTACCTGGTGCAATTCAGTTCAATTCCTTCCATGGAATGATTGCACACGCCAAGGTCATCAATTCCCCCCAAGAATTGGACCGAACCATGCCCGGAGGAGGGAGTTCCGTCTGATCGGGGGCGATCGGTTTCGGGCGTCGCACCGCCGAACCGCGGCGCCACCGACGCGACGAGCAAGCCGAGCCGGTCCGAACGTGACCGGTGCGCCGGCCCAGTTCGGCCGGACGGCGGAGATTCGGCCGGAGGCCGAGCCGAGTCGGGGGAGAGGAGAGAGAAAGGAGAGAGAAGAAAAAAAAGAAAAGAAAAAAATGAGAGATTTCCCTTTCGGGAAATTTTCTCCCGGCTATTTATACTCGTCCAAAATCGGCAAGTTTCGGTTTTCACGTCACAACTTTTTCGTACAAACTCCAAATAAATCGTGCCACTTGTCCACGAACTCGTTTCGACGACTTCTATTTCGTCGCGAAATAAAATTCTCGGTCAGGTCAACTTATTTAAAGGTCAACCCTTTGAATTTTTCCAAATCGTAACAATTCTCGAGGAGTAAAAGTACACGTAACACCGTAAAAAGGTAATTCCAGATTCGGGTCGTATCATCCGATCTCGGTCGGTTTGTGCTTGTCTATGGTATATTATTGGAAAGTGACTAAATTACAAGAGGACACAAAAAGCAAGTCCTTTAACATCAGACAAAAGATGGTTAATTTTCACCCTTATTTCTTGTGAAACCTTATCATTAGACCGTAATGAGAAATTACTAAAGTAAATCAACAAACTGACCAAGGTTTCAATTTATGTGTAGAAAATTTCTCAAGATTGTTCCATGTCGCTTATAAGTCGGTGTCCTCAACATGTTAAAATGTGTGCTATTAACGTTAAACACATGTATGTTAATAAAAGTTATATCGTATGTGTTTAACAAACTTATCAAGTGCTAAGTGTAAAATGTCACGATTGATGTACCGTTTGATATTCTCCATAGTGGTTAGATGTGATTAGACAAACAATCAGTTAAGATTTGGGAATCACCTTCTACTTCAAGATTTGAGAAATCATGTAACCAACAACATGCATTTCTGCCGTGAGAGCCAGAGCTTTAGTCGTACACTTCTTTCTTTAAAAGGAGGGTATTGGGAAGAGACCACAAACAGGCTCTCAGGTATCTGAGGTGTTTAACCTGATCCTTTTGTGCCGAAGTCTCAGTAGTGCCGCGCCAAAGACGCAGCTACACCCCCCCTCGAGCCGGGTCGGACCGCCGTGGCGGGAAAGCTCTCCCAACACTCAGTGCTGCATCCACAAGGTTTCGAACCCAAGACCTTGCTTAAGCTGCACTAATTCCTTTCCACTACTGCAACCAAGTGTTGGTAGTCGTACACTTCTTTCTTATACATCAATGTATTGGAGGTCAACTCCAAACTATAAAATAAGATTATGTACTAAACTTTGTGTTACGTTAATATTTAGAAAATAGAAAGAAAAAAACTAGAAAACTTGAGGGCTATGAAGTTTCAGACATGAAATTTGATCCGTCCAGTGTCAAGACCAATTCAACACAATCAACGGCCAGAATCAATCCAAAGCGGCGGGTAAGACCTCACCACCTCCTCCTCCTTACTCTTTTGAGTTTTGACTCTAAAAATTGTTACAGCTATCCTCAGTGTCTCTCAGTCACCACCGCCACCATGCCGTCAACGGCGGCGCTCTCTCCAACTTTCTCTGTCTTCCCTCAATATCATCCACGTCACCAATCACATCTTCACCTCCCTCACAATCTCACCCCATTTCTCAAACCCACACGACTCTCCGCTCCTCAATTAGCCGCCACTCGACGAAGCCCTAATTACCCTCCGGTACTCATCCTCCCTCAAATTCCGTCATCACTCTCTGCAATTGTAACGGTTTTCTAACTGTTTTATAACTCCGATTTCTCAGGGCGGCGATGGCTTCGTCGACGATCCTCGGAACTGGAGCCGCACTATAAACTCCGAGATTGACCGGCCGTATGGATTTGACGACGATGACGAAGACGATGATGATGAAGACGACGATGACGAAGAAGATAGGAGCTTGGATCTGCTGGTGAGGTTTGTGCAGAATGTGTTCAAGAAGGTCTCGAAGCGAGCCAGGAGGGCCGTCCGATCGGTTCTTCCCGTTGCAATCCCCACCAAGCTGGTAAATGAGTTAACTGATGATCAGAGTTTTTTGTGTTTTTCGGAAAATAGCTGATTTTTTTAATAGCTCAATTGCTGATGTAGGTGGGGTTTTCGGTTAATGGGGTGCTAATGCTGGCGTTTTTGTGGGTGTTGAAGGCATTTCTTGAGGTAATGTATGGAATATTTTTTATGTATTCGGTTATTAAGTTGCTTTAATTGATTTTATTTTCATTAGAGGTCTACATTATTTGCATGCTCTTTAGTCATGAGTCAGATTGTGAGGATGTTTAGGTTCTCAAGTTATTGGTATGAAGTGCGGAGAGGTGCTAGGTATAGTTCTTGATTTCAATTAGACAGTTAGTAACTTGAAACAGGTGTTTTTGATTTACACCCTCTCGCTGCATGTGTTGTGTTATTTAAAGGAAATGAAACAGTGAATAGTTTTACTGTTTCTTAGACCAAATTTGGAAAGTGGTCTTGTTTCATATAAGATTTGCTAAAGTTACTGGATTGAACAGAGTTCATGGTTCCTGGTAATCTGTGAATATACTCTGGATGTTAATAATGTGAAATTAATGGTAATGGAAAAAACAATAGTATATGATGTAGTACTCATTAGTGCTACAGTATTGTAACCATAAATTGTGGTTTTGCAATGAGCTTACTTAATGGTTGAAGCACTGAAGGATTCCATACACCCTTTGTGGACAGTGCAGTTACAGATGGGAAGAGTTAGTTCTTTGTCAATGTTGATTTATCTGGACGAACGTAGCAATAAAGTGTGATAACAATGTTCAGCTATGTGTGAGCTGTGGATGCTGGAATAAACGGGCATGCCAATATTCAAAAATACCAAATTTAGTATGAGCAGCAATTTTATATGCATTGAATTCTAGCAATAAGCTCTATAAACAAGCTTTTTTTAGAAGCTTAAAATTTTGAGAAGGATAAAGTTCAGATGTCTACAGTTAATAAACTGGTGAGCTACAGCTGGGAAAATTTAGGACTCTAGAAGAAGTTAAAAACTGAGAACTTCGATGATAAGAGATTTTCTATTCATAATGATCTCATCCTTCTGTTGAATTGGACAAGCTCCTACATCTAGTCATACTTGAAAAATTAAGCAACCAAGTTTAAAACCTGAGACATATCTTACTTGGATTTGTGAAAGCCAAACTTATTGTACTATATAGACATGGAGACTGGAGTTGCAGCTGCATGATCTGCATGATCCTGTGACTCCAAAAACTATTAGTTGAAACAGAACGGATTGAGACCTACATTGAATGTGTCATGCCTTCAGAAGCATATGCAGGCCTAATTTTGGAAATCAACATCAACCCTCTGAACATTAGATCTCTAGAGTTCTCTCTTTCTGAAAAGCAGTTTCACTCTTCAAAGTTCCTTATAGAAAAAAAATCAGCAGGAAACTGCCTCAAGGAGAAATCTATAGGATCGTGTAGAACGTTACATCTTTGATGGTTCTATTAGCTGGGGTGGCTTGTGTAGTGATCTAGGAACTTGGATTATGTAGCGTGAAATATGTGGAGTGTTGTGTATGTGCAAGCAATGTGCAATGAAGTACTTTGTAGTTGGCTTGGCATTTCGTGTATTAGTGTTGACTGTAATAGCTTTCAGTTTTTACTGCTCTTAGAGTTGGTACTGTTATGGAGGGATTCCACTCGTGTGGGCCGGTGTGGCTATCCCGGAAGAAGGGATAATTACATAAAAACAGCAGTTACAACTCTTAGTTCAGTATTTATATATGCTTTGAGTAAATGAGTAATACCTTTATCTATTTTCCACTTTATCAGCTAATAACCGTTTGCTAAATCTGTGTTTATGTACAATCCAGGTCATTTGCACCCTTGGTAGCCTAGTCTTTGTAAGCATCTTACTAATTCGTGGGATCTGGATTGGAGTGGCTTATGTACAAGAAAACCGCAACCATAAAATCGGCAATTTTGAAGATGAAAGCCGGCCGTGGACTGGCGCACAGCCTGCAAACTGATACATACTTTAAGAAGGTTTCTTCTATTTATAATCTTATACAGAAATAAGAGCATCCATAAAAAGGAGGGCTACTTGATATCAAGGATGATGAGAAGATAATGTCAGAATATGTTTGAGCATGAACTGTGGTCTCATCTCGAAAGAGTTTATGACCGGTGACTTCCTGCCTGAACAGGTAGGCTAGATATTCATGTAATCCTGTGATACTAATGGACCACCCGAGTATATACCAGGAAGAAATGTAGCTATACATTTGGTGGGGAGGGTTCTCCTGTATATTACACATCACATCCACAGCTATACTATCAAAAATGAAATCGGCCCTGGTGCTTTCTTTCCGTTTTAGCTGTCATTGTGCTGACTAATTCAGCATGCAATACCAGTATACGACTGTTAATTCAGTGCCTTATTTGAATGAATGGAAGCGACCGACTTGGTCTTCTTAGTTCTTAACCTAGTCGTTGTGTTTACGATGAACCGTGAGTTGATATCAATTGAGTAAGGCAGGTTCATACGCTCGGATAAACAAACAGGATGCTCATACTTGTTTTCAGATGAAATTTTCTTGATATTATCTCGGGAACTCATTGGCATTTGGAACTACTCATCGTATCATCTGAATGATAGTGTCGATAGTGATGTGATTACATTCCCAAAGAAAGAGTTGCGAATCCATAGTTGTAAATGTGACACTCACTATTGCTCGTCAATTTCTCCAAGTGGTTGGCTGGACCCCTAGATTGCTTCAAACACAAAATTTGCCAGGCTATTGTGTCCCTCTGCACGCATTGTTCTCAATATATCATCATTATCTATCTGTATATACACCATTTAAATTTGCTCTGTTTAACAAATGTGTAACGTATGGCCGTAAATCAAACGGGTTTAGAATTTCGTCCGTTTCATGGTCACACTACTATGTAGTTTTAGTCGTAATAACGATCCATTTGTTAGGGCATTCGATTAGCTCGTACCCAATAATACTTAAACTATTTACGAACACATACTCAAATAATCCGTATTCAAATCGATATCTATTCATTTTGAATTAAACGGATAAACAAATCTACATTATTATTGACTCTTTTGAATCATTAGTTTGTTATATTATCCATTGTTAAAGAAAAAAAAAACCCATTTTTTCAAACTTTAACTCTATTGAGAAGTTCCGATTTGATTTATCTTTATTAATTAAACAAATTTTACCTTATGGAACTGTCAATTCTCTAATGTTAGTAATGCTCTTGATTTATTAAATTGTTTATAGAAATACATTTATTCAGATAGAAGATGAAAAATAATAACATTAATAAATCACTTCTTCTACAAACTCTCTTTAAAAAAATGAATATGAGAAGATAGGGCATCAATGCTTGTAGAGGGAAAAAAAAAAAAAAAAAATAATCTCACAAAACCTCTGCTGTCCCCGGGCGGCAAAATTTTATTTTTTAAAAAGAAAATAATAATAAAAAAAGAGTTAACCGCGGTTAAAAGTTAACCCATCCAGGCTGTTCCCTCCCATTATTCTTAACCCGGGGTTAAATTTACATCTGAACCTATAAATAGGCACCCGGAAGGTCTGAGATCCCTCACAAAAGAGAAAAGAGGGGTTTCATCAGAGGGCGTCTTAATAAACGCCTTCGATCCTTTTCTTCTTCTTCTTCATTCTCTCGTATTCTTCTTCTTCTTTATTCTTGTGTGTGAGTTTTCATCGTTTCGAAAATGAGAGAGTGCATTTCCATCCACATCGGCCAGGCCGGAATTCAGGTCGGCAATGCCTGCTGGGAGCTTTACTGCCTTGAGCACGGTATCCAGGTACGGTTTCCGATCTCTCATTTCTCTCTTCGCTTTCGTTTTCGTTAGATCTGTGACTTTTGATAATTGTTGATCGTTCTTTAGATCTGTGATTTTTGCGTCAATTTGATTCGAATTTTTATTAGATCTGTGTGCGGTTTATGATTCGGTTATGATTAGAAACTTGAATTTTGGAATCGCTTGTGAAATTGAATGTTAATAGTGATGTAAATCTCTTTATGGACCTATTCGTATAAGATCAAGTTAATTATGTGAAATGCGAGTCAAAATAAATTTAATTGAATGTTATTAGCTCTGTAAATCTCTTATGGACCTACAATCCTACATGTATAAGATCGAGTCAATTCGTTGAAGATTTAAAATAAGATGTGAATTGATTATGAGTAGAAACTTGAGTTCTGGAGTTGCTTAGGAAATTGAATGGTATTAGTGCTGCAAATATACTTATGGACGGACCTATTGGCTTGCAGATGTATAGGATCGACTGAATTTTAGTCGAAATATGATTTAAAATAAGATGAAATTTGGGGATTTTTCTTGATCAGGATGCTGGCTTAATGTGGTCCTGGTCTCCGGAAGTGTATAGAAATGCTTGTCTTGATTAATAGGCAAATTCTAAATAGCTTTCAGATTGTTAATTTAGACACAGATCAGAGCAGCAATTTACATCAAAATGTTGCACGTATTGTATAAAATGAATCAATTTAGTGTTTGCTATTTGATGTGTGCTTGCTTGCTCAAAAAGTTGAATCAGTGTTACCGAATTGTATACGTGAAAGTGTGGTTTGGATTGATTTGATTATTAGATTTGTGACAAATTCTTTGTGTTCTTACAGCCTGATGGCCAAATGCCAAGTGACAAGACTGTTGGCGGAGGAGATGATGCCTTCAACACCTTTTTCAGTGAAACTGGTGCTGGGAAGCACGTCCCTCGCGCTATCTTTGTTGATCTCGAGCCCACTGTTATCGATGAAGTGAGGACTGGAACCTACCGCCAGCTCTTCCACCCTGAGCAGCTCATCAGCGGCAAGGAAGATGCTGCCAACAACTTTGCCAGGGGTCACTATACCATTGGCAAGGAGATTGTTGATCTCTGCTTGGACCGCATTAGGAAACTTGCTGACAACTGCACTGGTCTGCAAGGGTTTCTTGTTTTCAATGCTGTGGGTGGAGGCACTGGCTCCGGGCTTGGGTCCCTTCTGTTGGAGCGTTTGTCTGTTGACTATGGAAAGAAGTCAAAGCTTGGGTTCACTGTGTATCCATCCCCACAGGTTTCTACCTCTGTGGTTGAGCCCTACAACAGTGTTCTCTCAACCCACTCCCTCCTTGAGCACACAGATGTTGCTGTTCTCCTTGATAATGAGGCAATCTATGATATCTGCAGGCGCTCTCTTGACATTGAGCGACCCACCTACACGAACCTCAACCGACTTGTATCTCAGGTACTGATATCTTTTTTATCATATGAATTTAAGGGTGTTGATAGGAGTTTATGTATTATAAATTATATTATGGATTTACTATAAAGAAAATGGAGGGAAGTAGATTTCGAAATCATTGATCTAGTGTACTATTTCCAAAACTATATATCTTTATGTAAATCCAAATATATTTGTTTAAAACCCTTGATCCGAATAAATCATGTGAATATGAATTATGTGACTGAAGTTTCTGTTATTGATGTAATTCTCTTTGGTTTTCAGGTAATTTCCTCTTTGACTGCCTCCTTGAGGTTTGATGGTGCTCTCAATGTGGATGTTACTGAATTCCAGACCAACTTGGTTCCCTACCCCAGAATCCACTTTATGCTTTCTTCCTATGCGCCTGTCATCTCTGCTGAGAAGGCTTACCATGAACAGCTCTCCGTGGCTGAGATTACCAACAGTGCTTTTGAGCCCTCATCTATGATGGCTAAGTGCGATCCTCGCCATGGGAAATACATGGCTTGCTGTTTGATGTACCGTGGTGATGTTGTGCCCAAGGATGTGAATGCTGCTGTTGCCACCATTAAGACCAAGCGCACAATTCAATTTGTTGACTGGTGCCCTACTGGATTCAAGTGTGGTATCAACTACCAGCCACCCACTGTTGTCCCCGGAGGTGACCTTGCCAAGGTGCAGAGGGCTGTCTGCATGATCTCCAACTCAACCAGTGTTGCTGAGGTCTTCTCAAGAATTGACCACAAGTTTGATCTCATGTATGCCAAGCGTGCTTTTGTGCACTGGTATGTCGGTGAGGGTATGGAGGAAGGTGAGTTCTCTGAGGCCCGTGAGGATCTTGCCGCTCTTGAGAAGGATTATGAAGAGGTTGGTGCAGAGTCTGCCGAGGGTGATGGTGATGGTGATGAAGGGGAGGAGTACTAAGTCAGATCTAAGTCTGCTACAATCGGAAGAAGTTGCTATCCTATGTCTTGCAGTTGCATCTCGATTATCATGTTTTGTTTTCCCCAAGACTTGTGTGATTCACTGTTGTTTTGAATCTTGTTTATATTGCTTGGTGTATGCAATGGTGATGTGTTGGTGGGTATGGTTCAACCTTGCTTGAAATATTTTGCTACTCCATGGCCCCTAAAACATAATTGGTAATAAGGTTCTTGACGATTGTAATTTTTTTAAGTTGAGTAGGTGAGCATTTTGGTAAATGGTAACATACGGTGGTCTTTTTGAGCTAACCCGTCTGAGTTAGTTGTGGCTTGGCCTGTGCCCTCTGAGACAACTCAGTTGTGCTACCTTGGCATAGAAATTCTCACGACACCGTCTAACTTTTTTGGTTTTCAAGCTATTTCTGGGTTTGAAGGAGCATTGAGAACAGAAAGCAGCAGCATAGTTACGCAGTGTTGCCCAACATAATAACCAAGCTAATTTGAGTAAGAAGCACATTGGATTGAACTGGTTGGTTAAGTAAAACTTGTACCTAAGTGACTTTTAGGTTACTTGGTCTTGGTCAGTGAACTTCAGTGAAGTCCAACCGAGCAAGCCACTTGGGTTAGTTATGCCTCGACATACCAAGATATCTCACAACACTCAGCATGCTACTATTACACCTTGCAGAGTAATATCATTCATCACAATATATTAGCCAAAATAACATTGCAAGTAACTGCATTTAGAGATTGGCGACAAATAAACATATAGAACAGTTATTGATAAGTTTGAGATTTATACAGAGAAAGAATAAACAAGAGCCAAGAGAATTGGCAACAGAAACCTGTATTTGAATCTAAGTTATGTGAAAGACTTGTGCTTCACTTTACACGAGGAGCTATTTGAGAAATCCTATCATCTTCCAGAAGTTCATACGGATCAATGTATTGAGGTGGTGATATTGGTAGTCTGTTGTTTGCATCGTGGATAAATGTCGGTCCAAAGTACTGTCAAAGAAGAAAAGAGGATCAATGTATTGCAAAATGTCATAAGGAATGTAAAGACTCTTGCCTATATGCACCACGCACACATGAAAGTTAATACAACAGATGCTGACAATAAGTAGGCACAATTTAGACTAACATGCTTCCTGGAAGAAGAAAAGCACGATACTTTATGGCCGGTTACAAAAAGTAAGTTTCAAAAGTAACTTCTAAGTTGTTATCACATCGGTTCCTTGCAAAAAAATGTTCTCTTATCAATCTTTCTCCTCAACTCAGTTTGTATACACAGTTGAGAATAGCTATCTTATTTACAATTTTACATAAGTATTGGTTATCTACCAGTTGAAGAAATCTCCGTTTCAAAGCAGTTCTTGACTATGTACCAGCTATGTCTCATGCACCATATATGATGATTATATATATAAATTAGTAACAGAATACAATAAACTACCATATCCTAACACCCATTAACAAACGGAGGTACATTAATTAAATTAAAGAGTATAGAAGTGGGAGATCCCTAAGAGTTGGTCCCTTCAATCGTAAGCAGAACCCATTGTCACATTCTAACAGTATGGTTACATTGTGAAGGGATCAACTATTGGACCTAATCCTGACCCATTTTCGCACCCCTCGCTCCCTCACCACTCCAGCTAACCTCCCCCTCATTCCCCTTCCCGCTTTCTGGGGCTTAACAGTAAGATTTTGGGAGTATGCTAAGCCAAAAGAATATAGCTAAGCAAATTGCTGAACAGTGATGTGTTTAAGTGCAAACAAATTTAAACTAGTCTCCAAACAGAAGATTGTGTTAGAAAGCTTACAAAGTAGAGAGCAGAGAATAGTGCTACACTTATGACGATAAATGGCCAAAATGCCAAGAAGAATGTCCCCCCAAGCGTCAGCAAGAGTCTTCCTCGAGGGATCAACCCCTGAAAACAGATGAAGAAATTAAGATCATTTCCTCCCATGTATACATACAAGTAACTAAACATCTTTAAGAACCAATTTGCCCCATTAAAATATCAAACTGAAACACCCTATCCAATCAAATTCAATACTTTTGCATCAGATTGATTTCGAGCAAATTGCAACTAGCTAGTAAACCAATCAAGAAACAAAAGCAATTTCAACCTCGAGGCCTTCACTGTTCAACTGCATGGATCGCTCCCTTTGATTAGCTAAACTCTTCTCCACTTCAGTTGAGACTGCATTTCTAGTCGTGAAGCCTCTATCTTCTATACCCCTCTCATCATTGATTCCATGCTCAGTCCTCTCTGCTTCCTCAAGCAAAGAAGTCGGACTCATTCCCCTCTTCCTCAATTCCTTCATAAACAATGACTCCGGAGGCTCTTCCCCTAAAAAAAACACAAAACCAAAACTCATCAACATACAAAATGCAAATCCTCACTTCATATTATCAACAAAACACAACTGACCCACTAAACATCCCCAATTCTGGTTGTTAATTTCTTCTTATTAGTTCGATTAGCTTATTACATACAACGAAACCATAATCAAAACTTGGAAACTCATAAAGTAAGAGACCTTAACTCGAAACAGAGTCAGAGATAATAAGCTAGAACTGAAATCAAATAACGAAATCAATATATATCTTGCCATTGCTTTTGTTGTCTGATTCCTGAGCTTTGCAGCAGACCCTGAAGCTCCTCCTCAAGTAGTAATAACCAGACGACTTGACAACAGTGTTATTATTCCTGGGCCGAATTTCCGAGAAGACCCACCTGGATTTTCCGGCGAAACTCGACTGGGAAACAGGGCTGGGAGAGAGGGTGGACTTGAAGATTTGAAGAGAAGCCATGATTGGGGTTTTCAGGAATCAACCAGAAAGTAATAATTTCATTTTCTTTGAAATTAAAAGACAAAACACAAAGTGAGAGTGAAAGGTTGTTTTGTTCTTCTAGAGTTTAGAGGTGAAGAAGCAAAGTGGTGCCAAAGTGGATGCGGCGTAGTGTAGTGTGAGTAAGTAGTACGGGGCTAAATTGCGCGGGAGATGACGTGGGGTGTTTATTGTGGCTGCAAAAAGTTTGCGGTTAGAACAAACTTGAATTATTTTCACACGCTTGAAAAGATTTGTTGTGTGTTCTCTCTTTTTCTAACCAAATTGCTGATAATGACCGGGTAATCTTATAGTACATTAATGATTGAAGCGATTCGTTAAACATAATGAGGTAGAGAATAATACATGGTATATTAATTATTGAAACAATTTGTTAAACACAATGAGGTAGAAAATAATATATGGTATATTAATGATTGAAGTGATTCGTTAAACACAATGAGGTAGAGAATAGTACATACTGTCATCACAACCACTTAAAAAGAAAAAGTATACGCCATTAAATTTTATGAAATACACAATCGTATAACTCTATATAAAGAAAGTAAAAGATATCTGAATCAAACTGAATGCAAAAGACAATTAAAAGAGATCTATTGTACATTCTTGATACTTTTGTCTAGCATTCTAACTTTACTACATCTCGGTGATTTTTAGAATTCAGGGTTTTTTAAGCGGGTGGAAATGATATCATTCTCTACTATATATATTTGGAGAGTCTTGTAGAATGTAGAGTTGTCACCGCCGGAGTTGTCTTGGAGAATCTGAAAGATTGTGGTGTTTTCATCAGAAACTGAAAATAGACTACACGAGGTCTGACGGGGTTGGAAATGATATCATTCCTATTTGGAATGTCTGGACGTCTAGGATAGTCACATGAACATAATCTCTAATTCCTCAAAATGAACAAAATTATCTACACGCCAAATATTTTGTTCAGTCCAGAAAATTGGCCATGCGGTCCTGGAAATTGTTTGATTGTTATGAAGATAACAAATCTCTGAATCTGAATTTGTCTATTGCATGCATATTGTCGATGGTGGCTCTATTATTGTAATTATCTTTTTCAGATCAGCTCAAAACTACTGAGAACAACAATGGTTTGGTTTTGTTGGTGTGGCTACCCTATATGTATACCTCTTGTCCTCGGCAGCAGAACCACTCACCGGAGAGTCAAAGAAGCTAAATGACTGAGAGAGAGAGAGAGAGTCATGCAATCTGCATATTGTCTTCATGGCAATTGTTACTTAGAGGGGTTTGGTGTCCTTGCGTGTACGCTAGGACTCAATAAAGAAGTGTCCAACTTAGAATGACTCATACAAATCAAATGAAAACTTAGAATGACTCACATATATCGATCTCCCACTCCTAAGAATTGATGGCTCAAGCTAGCTAGGTCTCTATCGATATCTTTTGTAAAAGCAACTATATGCATCATTCTCAAAAAAGAGAAAGCAAACTATACAAATATAAGTTGCAATCATCTCATAGTTTCTTTAACACATGCATATAGCTTCGGTTAGAATGGATATTGTTGCGTGAAATGATTGAGCATATGTCGTGCGTGGTGCATCTTACTTACAAGATAATGAGCTTCCTGACAAGAGAAAATGATCAAAACATAAATGGCTTCAGCTATATCCAGGAAGCAATTGAGGCTTAGCCACGAGCTGCGGTAACATCTAAAAGTGCCCCCAAAATAATATATAGCTAATACCGGAGAATAAAGTAACTTAATTATCAATCTTCAAGTTGCCCCTTTTCCTTCATCAATAGATCATCATCAGCAGCAGCATTTACAAGTTGTTTCTCAACGATCACGACCTGAGAATGCAATATATAGAATATTACTTTGATTTAGAGGAATTGAGTAATTGGATTTCGTTTGATGTAGAGGTGTTCGTTGGCTTCTAGGTGTTAATTATCGAAGAGAGAGTACGTCTTGAGATGTAATGTCATTGATGATGAGATACGGTAACAAAAAAGAGAACCAGCCTAGGTGTGTCCTGCCTTGCACTTTCTGATTCCCGCATAACTCCCGCTTAGCACCCGCTTAATTAGCTCTCGCCTTGAACTCTCTGATTCCTGCTTAGAGTCCGCCTATCTTTCGCCTAGTGTTTGCCTAACCCACTTAGCACCACATAACTCCCCCCTCAACCCGCCTACCCAGGGCCGGTCCTGTGTCATAGGCGGCCTTGGTACATATATAAAAAAAAAAAATTTGTCAACAAACAATACATATAGCATTTTGAAGAAAATGAATTCATATTGTTCTAACTCTTAAAGTAAAAACAAAAAAATAAAACGAGAGAGCAAAAATTTCATGTTAAGTATATTTCTTAAGTTCTGAAGGAAAAAAAAAAATAATAAGTTGTAGTATATAATGCGAGGAACCTGCAAACTCGTACCACCAACATACAACCGAAATGTCTACTGACTCCACAACCAACAGTGAGAAGGATAATAAAGAAACCTGTAAAAAAGAGCAAGGATAATAAACCAATGTAATGAATTTCCAAACTTGATAAAGAATTTCAATTGTCAGAGGTAATCTTATTTGCTTTCAATCTTTGTTTAGTTTTTTTTTCTATTGTCAGAGATCAACTTTGTAATCGTTTGCAATTTTGATAAATGATATGTGAATTCATAATTTCATATGATCAATTAATGAAAATAAATCATATCAAAAATACAAACTAAAGCATCAAAGTAAAATTGCAAATGATTACAGAGTTGATATCTGACAATAGAAAAAAAAAAAATTAAACAAAGATTGAAAGCAAATAAGATTACTTCTGACAATTGAAATTCTTGATCAATTTGGAATAGAATTTTTGTCAGAAATTGAATGGCAGAAGGAGTTGTTTAAAGCCAAATGCAACTTAGAAGGATTTCTTGATCAAAGGGCGATAACAGGTTACAAGTGATACCTCTGCAGTTACAGGTGATACCTCTGCAGAAGAAGAGGCTGCTTTTATAAACGCAGAACAACAATCCTAAAACAATTAAAAAAAAATTTTTAAAAAAAATCGTGGAAATAATCAATTATAAAAACAGACATGTTGGGGTTCGAACCCCTACACTACTCCAATCAACTTGTTTTTAATTACAAGTTTAACCAACTGTGCTAGAGTAGCACTTGTGTTTTATGTTTCTGTGTTTTTACTGTAACTTAATTTTTAATTAATATTATATAAAAATAATTTTGGCGGCCTCCGCCGATCAGCGCCCTTGTGCCGCTGCACAACCGGCACAGGCCAAAGGCTGGCTCTGCGCCTACCTCCCTCTTAGCGTGTTATGGGATATATGGGTATAGCTCCAAGTTATTGGTTTTCATTTTCATATTGTATCACATCTTGGCATAGTTTTAGCACTTACATTCTCTCAAGTGCCATCACACATGCATGGTTAAACATCTGAATCTCATCGGTTGTAGGAAAGATTATACATGCT
Source organism: Potentilla sterilis (assembly GCA_963682095.1). Taxonomy (NCBI): domain Eukaryota; kingdom Viridiplantae; phylum Streptophyta; class Magnoliopsida; order Rosales; family Rosaceae; genus Potentilla; species Potentilla sterilis. Next base: position 52,995,632 of record OY821757.1, read on the forward strand.
ATGTAGTATATACAGTAATTTGAGACATAATTAATTACCAAAAACACAATTCAAAAGAGTATATTTCAGAGAGCCAAAGGAGAATGAATCACAAGGCTGTGACAAGGATAAGCCAACTGGTAGTGATCTGGTGGATAATTGAAAATTATATCGACTTACATAATAGATGTCTAAAACTATACTTTTTATAATTTACTCTTGCTCACAGGACAATCTTTCGGTTCACCACGACCTTCATTTCTGATGAGTTGGAGACAAAGGAATGGAAAGGAGGACGAATCACTGTTCTTCACAGGTTGTGAGGATGCTGGTCTAGAAGTAAAGCATTTGGCATCTCGGGTGTATTACATCAAACCAAGACAGCCTCCAAGAGGAGGGGGCGGCGAGTGTTCAACGTCCCAGAGGACGGCAAGAAACTAGATAATAGCATAGTGTAACGATCAAAATCAATTGATGATGATCAATCTACTAGTCGACGACGTAAGAGAGTAGAGCCGAAATCGAAACCGTTCGGTAACTCCGATCTAGAGGACTTGTCTAGCAAGTGGAGGGCCGGTAATGCTAAGCACACTTAAAACCGCTAGCCGAGGCTAGATTCCTTAATTTCTCCCTGACATGAACATCACACTAAATCAGATGCGCCTAGTAATGAATCTATTACGGCCAAATCTGTCATCAATTGTAGAACACGAGTTTGATCTTACAAGATCAAGATAGACATCCAATCTTTCGAAGAAGAGAGGAGGAATCGATGCTTCCCCTAATAGGGTCGGCACCGACGTCATCATCCCTAAGGGGATTGACTTTTGCGCCTCTGTGTTTCCATCATGAATGTACTAAGACATTATGGTATATCGCTGAGGAAAATTCGAACCAGAAATGCCTCTTTAAGGAAAATAATCGAGTAGAAACTTTCAAAAATTTTATTCAAATGCCAATAGGCAAAATAATCGAGTAGAAACTTTCGAAAATTTTATTCAAATGCCAATAAGTACAACAAGGTTTTATTCGACTAAACATAAAGAGCTATGACACAGGAAAATAACTAAGGCAAGAATGCCTTGCAAAACTTGAAAATAGCTAAATGGATTCTTAAACTAAGACGCCAAAATCAGGAGCGTCTAGATCCGAAGCGGGTTCCGCGAGTTATCCTCCATGAAGTTAGCCTCCAATGAGTCCTTGTATCTCTTATAAGCGTTGACGACATGCTTACTAGCATCACAATCTCTGGACCAGTGGTTGATTGATCCACACTTGAAACATTGTTCATCGGTCCGAGCACGCTTGGTAGGTGGGCTTCAAACCTGTGATGGCCGGCCACCCCTAGCGGCGGCGTCACCATCATCTCGCCTCTAAATGTTAGTGCGTCCCTTGGGGATGTTGCCGTTCCTTCTTGGGTCGTGATCACGGGGAGGATTCCTCCCTCGTGTCGGCGGTGCGACGCGTGCATTCCCTCTTGATCTAGGGTTGCTTCCACCACCAGCCTAATTGAAGTTGATCTCGGGAACTTTCCTTCTTCCGGCAGGCCTTTAATTATTATTTAGGAGAATTTCATCGTGTCGCTCAGCTGTTTGAAGCATGGTAATGGGTGCAGGAAAAGTAGTGAAATTATTTTTCCCATACTCTAAGCGGTATTGATGATTGGCGAGAATACGAGCTGTAGTAGGGAAGGTGGATCAAATCTTCTGGATCATATTATCGTTACTTTTGACAATACCACAGAAGTTGAGTTTCGCTTGGAGATTTAACATATCTCGATTGAATTCTTTGATCGTCTTATAGTCAAGTAAGCAGATTTCATCTCACTTAGCCAACAACTCAGGAAGTAGAGTCGTGTGAACATTGTTGAAGCGTTCTCTTAGCGCATCCCATAATTCTTGGGAATCGGTCTTTCGCATTTATTGCATTTTCAACGTCCGATGAATGTGTTGTCTAAGAAACATGAGATCTTGCGACTTAACTTGCGCAATGGGCTTTACAGCCTTTGGGTCTGGTCTAATGGTCGTGGTGAGCTCATTCGCAATGAAAGTTTGTTTCACGTCAGAAACCCATCGGTGGTACTCCTTACCTTGGGAGCCCCGCTCTGGATAGGGACTGTGTGTGTGTGTATATATATATATAGATTACCATTGAAATAAAACAAAACCTTGACATGTGTATCAGTAATTATCACTGAATCGAATAACCAAATCACACTGGGCGATTGACCCTTCTCGATTGTTGCTACATTCATGATTAGTGTTTTAGGAGAAAAGTAATAATAGAGCGAGATTGAATGAGATCATCTTTATTCATCAATAGGTGTCTCTATTTATAGAAGATTACATAGTCTCTTTCAGACTAATAAAGTTACCGAACGCCACCTCATTCATTCATCATTTTGTTTTCTCTGAAAATGATCGGTTTTTTAGGATGATGGAAATTTGACCCTCATAAATTGGATTTCTAGCTACACCACTGTAAATTCAAAAATATAAGAAGAAAAGAAAAAGGAAAAAAGCTAATGTAAAAGCTAGCTAGAGGCTTTTGAATTTAGATGCGGATCAATTCTTTTGGTTGTTTAACTAACTAAACATTCAAAAAACTACACGAGAGCTAGAGGCTTAATAGTTAACACCAACCCCCACGATGTGACCTAACGCTGTCCATAATTTCATTTACATTTACTTTATGTTTCGGTTTCGCTTTATATCCAACTAGTTTTGTTTATGTTCAACTAGGGTAAATGGTGACAATTAAGATTATTGAAGTATTTTATTTTATTTTTTTATGACAAGATTATTAAAATTAATATGTGGAACGAGAGCATCAAGTCACCAACGACGTTACATTGCCTTGTTTCATTCCCCATCCTATTCGTCTTTACAGGGTAACGAAAATTTGAAACTATTTTCAAGATCTAGATTCCAAATTTATCTAGGTAGCATTTCTAACGGGTTATGGGAACTGAAATTTACACTCCGAATTTTACAATTTACACTCCCACTTTATTTTTCAAGTAGCTTAAATTTTGTATTTTAGTAACATGTGTTTTATCTTATTATAAAAGCTTTAAGTAAAAAAATAAATAGAAGTGTGGATTGTAAAGGAAAATCTTAAAGACACCAAAAAGTTATGCAAAAAAACTCATACCAAATGATGTTATGACACATCATCATCTTAAGCCTAATATTCCTCATATTTGGTTCTCATATCTTCAAAACAACATCCAAGCCCCCTTTCCCTTCAGAAATTTCAGATCTTTTCTTATATCATCGGTGTCTTGACAATATCGGAAAAGATATGAGATGTTCTTAGACTTTTCTTTTCTACTGGAGAAATCTCACATGTTTTCTGATAGTTAAGCTTTTTCCGAAGAGTCGGCGGCTTACCTATCTAAAAAGATGTCTAATTTTTCACCAGAATAAGTTTAGGTAAATACGTAAGCAATTCTATTTTGTTTTTTTTTTGTTCCTGGCTATCATGGACTTGACATACACTTAGGCCCAACTCGGTTGCAGTCACTAAACTTTATCAAGGCCCAACTGGGTGATGGCAGGTATACATGGCCCAATTGCAGGCTTGTAGCCCACTTCTTGATGTTTAGATACCAAACGATTGTCTTCATGATATATTTTCGCTCGGATCGCCTTCACTCTCTCTCAGTTCTCTCTCAAAGTGGTTGAAGTTGCAGAAAGAAACTCCAGGTAAACCCTAAGACCATAGATCTCTCTTCTTTTAAATTTTTTTGATTGATTATCAACCTGCATTTCCAAATCTTTTTTGCTTACTTCTCCTTCAGAACTAGGGTTTTGGCGATAGTATTGTTGAGCGATCGGAGGTCAATGTTTCTCATGGCTCTACCTATGGCTCGAAGGTCTCTACCTATGGCTCGAACCTCGAAGGCCTCTACCTATGACGTGAAGGGCAAGGGCTCTACCTATGTGGTAATCTTCTTTAATATGATATTTTCATTTTCATAATAGTTGTTGTAGTTTTGTTTTTGCTTACCTATTCAATTGAATTGATTTCTTTTTATTGAACTGTAGGCTGAAATTGAGGCTGAAATGCATAATTTCCTAATGACATTCCTAGATTCTCGGTAAATTTGAAATCTATATTGATTTATTACGAAATCTGTTTGTTGATTGCTCAGAGTATACTCATATTTTTTTTCCCTAATTTTGTGTTTCATTTATATTTGCAGCCCTAAAATAACAGTCCCGACATATGGTGTCTTTATTTTTCACTCGGATGGCCGTGATGAAAGAGTCGACACGAGGTAAATTACACAAATATTTCCTTCTCACCTATTAACTTGTAGTGTGTAGATGTTTTGCAGCATTTCACTTATTTTTTTGAACTGTATCCACTTGTTTATCACAATAGATGTTATTTCTCCTTTTGTGGTGGTTAACAATGTATGCGACATACATGTATTGCAGTATGTGATTACTTTATGCCCTAAATAACTACAAAAGCTATATATATATATATATATATATATAGAGGGTTTCTAACATAAAGTGATTAAAGCACATAAAAAAACATTCAAATATACATTACCAGTGAAACAAAACAAAACCTTGAAACGTGTATAAGTAATTATCACATAATCGAATAACCAAATTCACACTGGGCGATTGACCCTTCTCAATTGTTGCTACATTCATGATTAGTGTTTTAGGGGAAAAGTAGTAATAGAGAGAGAGATTGAATGAGATCATCTTTATTCATCAATAGATGTCTCTATTTATATAAGATTACATAGTACCTTTCAGACAGGTAACGTTACCGAACGCCACCTTATTCATTTTTTTTTTTTCCTCTGAAAATGATTGGTTTTTTAGGATGATTGAAATTTGACCCTCATAAATTGGATTTCTAGCTACGCCACTGTAAATTCAAAAATATAAGAATCCAGCCTAATGTCCTATGTTATTTTCAAATCTAGTGCGCTCGAGGCAAACTAGAAGTGGCCGACCCATTAACATTTTATACTTTTCATTCAGCATTTGAAAGAGTAGAGTTTAAATAAATAAATAAAAAAAAACCAATATAACACATTATAATTCTTTTTTTTATATAAAAAAAAAAAAACAAAGTATTATAGTATCGTTTCATTCTCAACAGCTTCGAAACCCTAAGACTAGAATCCAGCCCAATGTCACTAGTATTGAGGATGCTTTGTCGGTGTTCAATTCAATGGTGGGAAAGATCTCTCTGCCTTCCATTATGCCTTTCAATAAATTCCTGGGTCAGGTTATGAAAATTGGGCATTACACGGAAGTTGCTCTGGATTAGAAATTGGCCCTATTGGGAATTGGCACCAATAACTATTTTGTCAACAACATCTTGAATAGCGTTATTGTCGTATGAAACAGATGAGTTTTTCTCTAAGTATGGTTGGAAGTTGTTTCAAATCTGGTGTTAGAGTGGATGTGTGTATCTTGACCACGCTAATTGATGGATTTATCAGGCAGGGGAGAGGAAAAGACACGGTAGCAATTTTTGGTAAGATGAGGAGTGAAGGTTTCACAACCAATGAGGTCACATATGGGGCTATGGTGAAATATGGCGGAAGCGTAAGTTTGTATCTGAATTGAATTATGAGGCTTCTTTGACTATAAAGAATTGAAATTCTAAGGCTTGTTTGACTAGACATTAGGGTTAGGTCAAATTGGGAATAATTTTTCGCGCAAAGATTTCATCATGACCGTTCTTTTAGGTCTTTAGACATCTGTTTTACCACAATTTGGGCATCTGCTTTACCATAAATCATGGTAGTTTACACATATGCCAAATTCTTCTTAGAATGATTTACCAAATTTGATGGTCAAATTCTATTTGTTTCTTAGACAATATCTAAGATAGGAAGAAATTGACGATGTTGATAGGGTACAAAGTGAGTTGTCAAAATATGTAAACTTTCTAATGATTGTTATGCTCGTGTTGAAGATGTAGATGTACTTCGTAGTACTAGTCAAAATGTGTAAGTTTTTATTTTTATTTTGTAAAGGTAATCTTTTGAAATGTGGTAAATTTTTTTTTTTAATTTTTTTTTTACAATTTTATCAAGTAGGTTATATACCCTGGTAAATTTATTTTACTATGATTGTTATGCTGAAGATGTTAGCTTTTTCCCCTTTAGGTATGAAATTAAAGGATTGCTAAGGGCAAAAACTTGAGTGCAAAAGCTAAAGCTGCGATTTTAGAATTAAGGGTTGGAATTGTTGAGGAACAAGAGTCGATCTTAAAGGAATTGAAGCAATTGAGGATAGATGTTTCGATAGAGTCTCCAAGCTCTAAAGCAGCCCGGAAGTACTGCACTTTCATTAAAGACTCAGTTATTACTCAGGGTAATAACTGAGTCTTTAATGAAAGTGCAGTACTTCCGGGCTGCTTTAGAGCTTGGAGACTCTATCGAAACATCTATCCTCAATTGCTTCAATTCCTTTAAGATCGACTCTTGTTCCTCAACAATTCCAACCCTTAATTCAGAAATCGCAGCTTCAGCTTTTGCACTCAAGTTTTTGCCCCGCAATCCTTTCATACCTAAAGGCAAAAAAACTAACATCTTCAACATAACAATCATAGTAAAATAAATTTACCGGGGTATATAACCTACTTGTTAAAATTGTAAAAAAAAAAAAAAAAAAAAAAATTACCACCTTTCAAAAGATTACCTTTACAAAATAAAAATAAAAACTTACACATTTTGACTGGTACTACGAAGTACATCTACATCTTCAATACGACCATAAAAATCATTAGAAAGTTTACATATTTTGACAACTCACTTTGTACCCTATCAACATTGTCAATTTCTTCCTATCTTAGATATTGTCTAAGAAACAAATAGAATTTGACCATCAAATTTGGGGGAGTGTATTGTATATGGATTTGTATGGATTTTTTTTAATTCATAGACTTTCAGAATAGTCCAAAGACTTTTTAAAAAGACCATAGACTTACATAGATTTCTGTCGATTCCTTTAAAATCATTGATTTTGATTACAGACTTTTATTGATTTGAAAATCCACAGAGTTCATTATGAACGACTTCTACAGATTTCACCTCAAAATAATGTTATAACAGAAAATAATTAGAATATAAAGGAAAAATATTTATATGTAACGAATAAAACCACAGGTAAATGTATCAAATACAAAACAAAAAAATACCAAAAAATGGAAGAAAAAAAATACTTTAACGAAATGTCATGTTGGCGGACGAGTTCCAAAAACAATGAAAAGATCATTATTCTCCTTCATCGTCACTTTCTTCATTGTTATCGTTTTCATTATTGGCATTTTGTTGAACATTTGGTTGGGCATCTTCCCACATATGACTGGCACTACTCATTCTCCATTCATTAGCACTATCTCTCTGCTGTTTTTGTGTTTGAAAAATCATCTCATTCAAAACTATTTTCTTGATCGACTCTGGGGTCCTCTTCTGGATTTGGAGGAAATTCATTGGAACGACATTCCTGTCGAAGAAAATTGTGCAATCCTGCACAAGCCAAAACTAGCTCTGCTTGTGTCTTCTATGGAAATGGTGGTGCTGATTTGAAAATAGTGAAACGTGACTTGAATACTCCAAATATCTTCTGAATTATGTTGCTCAAGGAAGCATGTCGAAGATTGAATAACTCAATTGCATTAGCAGGATGATTTCCTTCACCACCAAAGTCTTTGAGATGATATCGGGTACCTCGAAATGGATCTAAAAATCGACGTCGGTTGGGAAATCTGCAGTCACCTAAGTAATATTTACCTAATAATGAAAGAAAACGTATAATAATTAGTGAGTTATATATTAGTTACATAATTATTTTATGTAATTATTGATTTTTTATTGCCTTATATCCTATTATAGACCGACTACAAATATGTAGTTTGATTTATATTCATTTGATCAATCTTATTAATTAATTAACGAGTATAGGAAAAAATGAAATTGAAAACTCCATAACTGACTCGTGTAAACGATAATATTTGTGTTTTAGGATTTCATAAATAAATGAGAAATAAATTAAAAATATTTGAAAAACAAATTTAACAACAATGGACATGTTAGTATAAGAGTTTGATTGCATAAAATATTATAGAAAAAAATAGAGGAAAGAAAAACAGGAAAGACAGATGATATGTTAAAAAATAATTAAAGAGATGACGGAGGATTAACCTCTTCATAGGCAGAAAAAGTCTGTCGTGGATTTTTCGAAATCTTTAGTCTGGATACTGGAAAAATATTGCAGTTTTGTGTGCATAAATTACACTACAAAAGTCCATGATTATCCATGAGTTACTAATTCCATAAGTATGAATAATATTTTGAATACCCTCAAAATTCTATTCATTTTTAAAAGTCCATAATGAATACCCCTAGACTTTGGTAGACTCCATATTGATTTTTTTAAATCCTAATTGAATACACCCAGATTTTTATGGACTTTTAAAAGTCTATATCGAATACACCTACACTTTCAGATTCCATTGACTTGTATTAAACTCCCACTAACTCCATACACAATACACCCCCCTTGGTAAATCAATCTAAGAATTTGACATATGTGTAAACTACCATGATTTATGGTAAAACATAAGCCCAAATTGTGGTAAAACAGATGTCTAAAGACCCAAAAGAACGGTCAAGATGAAATCTTAGCGCGAAAAATTATTCCCAATTTATTCTGAAGATCTGAGAACCAAGTATGAGGAAAAGAGATATACAACTTCCACGATTTCTAGGTAATATAAAGTGGGTATTGGAGTTGCCGAGTTACAAAAATACCCTTTTCGTCCGCAGTTGTCACTCTATCTTTGGTCGTTGGATTCGAGCCCCAGATCTATTTTGGGAAAAACAAACCATCTTTGACTAATTAAGAAATGTGAATTTAAATCATTTAATTATGGGAGCTGAAATTCGCACTCCTCATTTTACAAACTATCTTTGTCCCAGCCTTTTACCTCTCAGGTCATATTGTCATATTGCCATCTGCAGATTAGCCATAATTCCCATAAAGCCGCTCCAATCCTGCTTGATTCCCACATCACAGTGCAGTCCCTTCATAGTGACAAGTGTGCAGATGATGATCAGCAATTGGCAAAGACTTTGTGGATTGCTGTCGGGTAAGAGCGAGAAGGAAGGGCCGCTGATCTCTTGCTCTTGCTGTCGAATTCTTGAAACTTTGTGGATTTGTGCACATGCTATCGCTGCCATCCATTTTAGATAATAACCTCTGTTGTGAGTCCATAGAAGCATACATCTACTGACCATTGAACTAATGTTTCATATGTTCATATGGTAAAAGACGAACCTCATTTCAGAAGTGGCTTGCATGACGAGTATTTTAGACTGGTTTTGTTACTCATATATTACATTCAAGTCCAAATTCATAGAAAAAAAATCCACATTTTCTTTCCAGCACCGTACATCTCAATTACTCAGAAAAAATCTATGTATTCCATTTTTCTTTTACCTCTCAGATCATCAACATGAACCAACCTGGCCAGATTAGAAATGAACACTTTCCAGACCTCGACCACTGCACAACCGTGCAGTTCCTCCCTACTGATAAGTCTACTCACCATGATGATCATCAGCTCTTCAGAAATCCTGATAAGGAGTTGGATCACTACAGCAGCTTAGGATTGAAGCGATAAAGAATAAAAAGAGGAAAAAAATGAAGCGACGAATATTGGAATCATCGCTTCAAAAATAAAGAGCGACGAATATTGCTTAATATTCGTCGCTGGCAAAATTATTGAAGCGACGAATATTCATAGTTTGTCGCCTCCGTTTATCCCAGAACCATATTTTAGAAAATCTAACGACGAATTTATATCTTCGTCGCTCAGTAATTATTGAAGCGACAAAGTTCAGTCAATCGTGACCTAAGCTCTGTGTGTCAGTAGCAGAAACCTCCTCATCTTTTCGCCAGCCTCGGTGATTGATGGGGGACGGGTTCTAAAATATAGACCTAAAGGTGATAGCACACGTCACCATAAATAAGAAGAACACAACTCATAACAAGCGGCTGAAAAACGACTATATTTTCATTTATAATATCAAACAAGCTCTCCTTACAAAGATGACAAACTCTTGCTTAAATAGCATAAGAGTCTAACTAAAATATGGAAAGATAATAAATAGAAAAATAACCTAAAGAATATTAAATCTACCAAATTAATAGTAAAAATACTCCTAAATCTATGCAATTACAAACACGATATGAGGAAGCAATCAGAATTCATTTGTTGCCATGTTTATTGTTGTCTTGATTTCATCTGATATAAAGTCACTTAATTAGCTTCTATATTCTCCTGCATCAGACTCCCCTGATTGGAAAGAATTCATCCTCGAATTCAAGCCATAAATTAAGTGAGAATCCTAGCAGAATCTTCCATTGCATCCAAATCATAGTCGATCTTTTACCTTGCAATTGAAATCGTCCTTGCCAAATAAAAAAATATTTAGAATACTTGCCATATCTTGACCTCAAATATTCGCTCTCCAAAATTGAATCTGGCAATCCAAAACTTTTCTCACAATTCTTGCTATGATAGACGAGATTTACTAGATTGTTGGACAGCTTCAAATCGAAACCTTCGACCCCAAGAACGTCATGGCCAAACCCCAGTAAAAATGAGTTCACATTTGCAAATAATAGTGTTGCCTCTTCTGCACTTAAACTTGAGAGAGAATTTATTGCGATGGCTGCAACTAATTCTTCCTTTGCAGTGCCTTTACTTTCATCGATTGTGCTTAGCAGAGACATGGCAAGGTTACTTACAGAAACAAGATCAGTGAAGTCTCCAAAATCATAATCCCATTCAATGCCAACTTTCACACTTGAATGACTATTATTTTGAGCATCAACTCCTCCAAATTCGCTTTCGTTCTCCTTTTCTTCCTCCACACAACAATTGCCACCACAAGCCTCACATAAACATTCATCATAAATTGGTGGCTGACTAAAGTCTACAACATTTTTTTTTTTCTAAACTTTCATTAACTGAAAAAGTAAAGATAGATTTCGAACCTTCATAGTCAAAACTAATTGGTTCTCCCTTGTCGTCCGACTCAAACAACGGAGTACGAAGTTGAAAAAGGCCAACGTCTCTCTCCCCGTCAGAAACCTCACTGTCTTCACATGAAGTTTCGATGCGAGTGATACGTTGATGAACGTCTCTCTCTCCGTCGCGACTCTTAACCCTTTGGCGCCGAGTTTCGATGCGATTGATACGTTCGGTAAGTTGTTGAATCATCATCTTGATTTCCTCCATGTCGTTGCTATAACGACCCTCCATTAAAGAACCTCCCCGATCAAACCTGTTTCGAGCCATGGAATCCTCCACGCTCTCCCCCAGAGCTCTAATACCAAATTGATGGGGGACGGGTTCTAAAACATAGGCCTAAAGGTGATAGCACACGTCACCAGAAATAAGAATAACACAACTCATAACAAGCGGCTGAAAAGCGGCTATATTTTCATTATAATATCAAACAAGCTCCCCTTACAAAGATGACAAACTCTTGCTTAAATAGCATAAAAGTCTAACTAAAATATGGAATGATAATAAATGGAAAAATAACCTAAAGAATATTAAATCTACCTAATTAATAGTAAAAATACTCCTAAATCTATGCAATTACAAACACGATATGAGTAAGCAATCAGAATTCATTTGTTGCCATGTTTATTGTTGTCTTGACTTCGTCTGATATAAAGTCACTTAATTAGCTTCTATATTCTCCTGCATCAGTGACAATTAGCTTCTTCATATATCCTCTCCTTATCAATGACGCTGGTACTGCGGGAAAGTATTGACATTGATACTAATGGATTACAGTTTATATAGAGTACTTTTCGAATGACCTTCGAGTATATAGAGTAATTTGAGATATTATAATTACTAGAAACACAATTCAAAAGAGTATATATTGACTTAGTACGTGGTACGTTTGTAGACAAACCACAGGTTGTCGATCTGCTCAACTCCTCTCACTGTCCATGGAAGCAAAGGCAAGCCACTTCTGAAATGAGGATCGTCTTTTACCATATGAAACATTAGTTCAATGGTAAGTAAATGCATGCTTCTATGGACTCACAACAGAGGTTATTATCTAAAATGGATGGCAGCGATAGCATGTGCACAAATCTACAAAGTTTCAAGAATTCGACAGCAAGAGCAAAAGCTCAGCGGCCCTTCCTTCTCGCTCTTACCCGACTGCCTATCATCAGTCATTGCTGATCATCATCTGCACACTTATCACTATGAAGGGACTGCACTGTGATGTGGGAGTCGAGCAGGATTGGAGCGGCTTTATGGGAATTATGGCTAATCTGCAGATGGCAATATGACAATATGATGACCTGAGAGGTAAAAGGCTAGGACAAAATGACATCCACTGATGTATTTAAAGAAACTGTGAGTCATATCATGCAGCACCATGGTTATCTTCAATGCCGTATGTAGGTGTTAGCTTAATATACATGATCGAGTATTGCTTAAAATGTTGGGATCCAGTTGTGTCAAATAGGGTGTACGACGAGTCTTTACAGATAAATCTAGGCTCAAAACCTCCCTTGAGAGGGCAAGTGAGGGTAGTGAAACTCAAATATTTCTCTACTTTGATCTCAATTCTCAAACTCGATCGAGGTAAAGAATTATAAGATTGATACTTAATACTTGACCACTTTAAAAGTAAAAAAAAAAAGAACACAGAGGATTAGATTTTTTCTCTTTACTAAATTAGAATTCAAAGATCCCATATGCAACCTAGGAATTGTTCAAGGCTGGCCACAAGTTGCAAGAACGTCGATAGTATGCCACGAAAGATCCAAAATCAACCACAAAAGGAATTGGGACACTTCACTCTTTAAAAACTTCTCTAACTCCTTACCCTTCACTCTTTAAGAGCTTCTTTAACTCTTTGTGAAAAGCTGATCATAATTACCAGGACACTTATCCACAAGGGGGAGTCCAGGGAGGAGTTATAGTCAATGACAGGAGCTTTTCTATTCCTAATCTGGGTAGGATGGTTCATGTCGATAACCTGAGAGGCAAAGGACAAAGAGCATTTGTATTATCTGAACCACTGAGTTGACTGTGTGAAATGGTCATGGTGGATTTGTCTCCACTTAAAAGGATATTAGATTGACATATATTGTTTAGCTAGTACTGCTAAAACTCTAGGGGTTGAGACATCTATCTACCATTGTATCCGAGTCTTTAAGATCAAAGGACCAACCTCCAACCCCAATCCCCACATTTTCGATTTCACATGAGAATGGGCAGCATGAACCAAAGGGTAGGAAGTTAGGAACAGAGGAGAGGGGAGTGAAGTGAAACTGAAGGTGAAATTTTCCTTCCCATAATTTGAGCTCACACTCAATGTAGTGTAAGAAATAAACTTGACCCAGCGGTCATCATTTTGATGACTGCATCTGTAAATATAACCATCAAAATTAAGTTGGGACTGGTCTTCGCGATTTCTAGTACTAGTAGACATTATCTTTGTTATACATTACCTTGTAAAAAGAAATAAGTTCATCCTAAGCAATGGTCTTCACCTGGATTGATTGGGATGCCATTGGGGTAGAAAGAGTTGGTGTGACATCTGAGACCACCAAGACTGTGTCTCCATCTTTCACCAAACCCTTTGATTTTATGAGATTGATGGTGCTTGAGATGTTAGACTCCATGTCATCTGATAGGTCAACAAGAAGTGGAGTAACTCCCCACTGCAAATTCAGAGCCATTTTGGTACTCTCATTGTTTGTGAAAGCAAATATGGGAGGGTTTGGTCTGTTGCGTGACAGGAGCGATGCCATGCGTCCATGCTTGGTGTATACAAAGATTGCATCCACAGCGAGATTATTAGCTGCACATAGAGAAAAAGGTCATTAGTCGCAATTGATTTACGTGCTTATACATACTATAGAGAGGTTTAGGTGTAATGCAAGTACCCATTTAGATGCTCATCACAGTTATTATAGTAGGACTCAGTAGGATTTACAAACTTGACGGCAGAGAAGTGGTTAGCAATAGCAATAGGGCCAGTAAATATGGTCAATTAAGCAGATAAGTATTTTTTATTTTGAAAATCAGTTTCATGTTAAATTTACTTGAAAATGCTTTTACAAAAGCATAAAAGTTCTATAACCCAAAGAACACTTCCAAATATTAATGCAAAAATTTATTTTAGCACTCTTCTCTATCAAATATATCATTCAGAAACCCCCTAATAACCCAACACATCTGAATATGTTTTTTGTGTGTACATTTCTCAGGTTGTGGTAGAATAGATCTATTTCTAAAAGAGAGGAATGGAAAAAGAAAGTACCCATTCCGACAGCAGAATTGCATATCTGCTCAGCAATGCGATCAGGCAACGAGGCTCCTAGTTGCCGTAGGTGCAGAAGATCTTGGCGATTTTCTACACGACTCGATGTCTCCATTCTGCTGCTAGTCATTTGAAGGATAGCAAGAGCCTTCTGCCCATATAATCCAATGGCCGATTCCCCAGCTAGCATCAAGGCATCTGCATACTGTCGAACAGCTTCAGAGACATCTGCAACCTTTAGAGAAAGTAGTCATTATACAGGAAATCTATTAGCTTCATCCTCCTTCATTATCAGATCATTTAGTTGAAATAAGAGTAGTACCTCAGCACGTGTTGGGGTTGGGTATTCAATCATAGATTCAAGTAGTTGAGAAGCAACAATTACTGGCTTGTTTAGCTGCCTACACATTTGAGTTATTTCCTCTTGGACTGCTGGAATCTGTTCGAGTGGGATTTCAACTCCAAGATCAACCCGAGCAATCATGACTCCATCAGAAGCTTCAACGATCTGTTCCAGCTTCTGAAGGGCTTCCAAGCTCTCAATCTTTGCCAAAACTCTAATGGATCTGCAAACGAGCGCATTGATACAAAAAAACAATTTATAAAATCATTCTTCTTTTTGTGTGGCTCATACGGAATCGGTAAGCATTGGCTTGTGGTTGTGAAAGTGCCTCAAATGACATTATGCCAACGAATATAGCATGAAAACTGTCTCTTTTAATAAAAGCCAATGTAATCTGCAGCTCTCTCTCATCAAAAGAAAACTGCAGCCGTCTACTTTCTTACTTGAGTGATTTGATAGTGAGATAATCTTTCAAATGCTTGACAGATTCAGCATCATTAACGAAGGACATGGCGATAAAATCAACACCTTCAGAAATTCCAAATTGGATGTCAGACCAGTCCTGTATACCAGAAAAAAATGAACATGAGACCAAAATCTGCATCAGACAAATGTTTGTACTAAGGACTCGTTCACTGACTGCCACATAGTTCGAAATAAAAAAAGTCATATGGAAATTTACCTTTGTTGACAGAGTGGGGAGCTCATAGTTCCTCTCCACAAGTTTCCCATCTCTCCAAAAACTGAACTTTGCACATGGCAAGAACAAACCGGAGTCTATGCACTGACAACGTAGATCACTTCCGATCCTTTCAATGACTTTAAAGCGTGCCATTCCACCATCAATAAGAAGTTCATCACCCACTTTGATACCTGCCAACAATCAATCAATTGGAAGCATCAATACAAAGTGCCTCATCCCCTCTAATAATTAACTGCCAATTATGTAATCTAGAAATTGTGGCACTACCTTCAGAGAAACCTTCATAGTTTGCTTGGACTGTAAATGGAAGAGAACCCTCAAATTTTTCAGGGGTGAATAGCCAAATTGAATCCTCCTGATAATTCAAAGAAAATAATCAATCCTTCTAGTACCAATAACTAGTTCTAACTTCCAATCCAACATAAAAACACCCTTCAATCAATCTCCTTTCAAATCAAGGATGTATCTTTTAGCCCCTTCATAACCTCTTATCAAGAGTGTGTCTTTTGACACTTATAAACACAACCTCTTATCAAAAGTGTGACATTTCATATCAGATTATCTCAATACAAAACCGTTACAAAAACTTTAAGCAAATTTTGAACTTTGAAACCATAATTATGTTATCCTATCCTAATAAGTAATAACTAGGTAATGGGATTTAGATATGTTACCTGAACTTTGAGAGAAGTAGGCTCTCCATGATCAACAACATGAATCTGACTCCCTTCGGTATCAATCATAATCGAAACAGAATACCCTTTTTCCTCATTCAACTTCTTAATCTTCCGAATCACATCACGGTGCCACTCCCTAGTGTTGTGACACATATTGAGCCTTGCCACATTCATCCCACCCAACACCAATTTCTCCAAATTCTCCAAAGAATCACACGCCGGCCCAATTGTGCACACAAGCTTAGTCTTCCTCAACCCCAAGAAACCCTTATCCCTCAGCTCCCTCTCTGACACCACATCAAGCTCCAAAGCCCTCCCTAAACCCTTGAGATCAGTCAAAGTCTCAAACCCCTCCAAACCCAGTTGTACTGCCTCAACTTTATTCCCAACTTTAGCCCCGAGTTTCTTCTCAACACAAGCAACCCCATGTTGCAAAACTGGTAATCTAAACACCCTCTTCTCCAAATTCAAACTCTGGCTCTTGGGTTTGATCTGGAAACACGTTTGAATCGAATGGCTAGATGAGACAGCCATGGATTTAGAATATAAAAGTACCAAGATGAAGTTGTTGGTGAATCAGAGTATGAAATACCAGGATTGTGGGATGAAAACAAAGTGAGAATGACGATGAATCCCGTGGAGATTTGGGTTGAGAACTCCGTCAAGGTTTGGTTTTGGAATTAAAGAATGGAGTTTACAAAGAAGAAGAAACCGTTGGCTTACAGGTGTGACGACTATGGGGGCCAATGAGAACAAGAAAAGGAAAGTTTAAAAAATTAAAAAGTAGTTGCAGGGTTTTAGATTCGGAACAATAAATAACTAGTTCCTCAAAGTGTTGCTAACAGAAGGCCTAGGTAGTACCTGCGTTTAGATCCACTGAGGGGTATAACTGTCTTTTTCTTAACGTATGAGAATTATTCCGACCGCGTTTCCAATCCCAGCGTTGACCCAAAGATTAAAACACTAAATTTCCTTCGGATAAGCGTCGGATACGGGAAAAGTATGTTTGGATACGTTTATAAAAAGACAGTTGTACCCCTGTGCTTTTTTCTCATTAACGGTCAACTAACCTTCAACGGCTCTAGGGTTTTAGCTCAGTGAGTGTTGGGCACGTGACGGATGAGAGACAAGCTGCAGGCTGTTTGGTCATAATAATGTCACGTGGTCCCAAAAGCAACAGAGTAAAGCCCCAATCGATTACGGCAGAGGCCAGTTTGTTTGCCCTTTGGTCCTCTTCGCTGCTGGATTTGAAGATCTCTCAATTTGATTTCTCTGTCAGATTCGACAAAACAAGAAACGATTTCATTTTCTTTTTGTTATATAAGTTTATGTCTGGTGTAGAATTCTCCCTAGTACATTGATGAGTACCGGAACCCAACTACCTAATATTACTGTAGGGGAAGATAAACTTGAAGCATATTCTGTGTCTCTTTTTGCTAAGAGTATATTCTTGATGGTTGATTCCATAAACACTGTGTTAATTGGGTTTTCACGTTATCCAAGGACCAACATGCATATACCGAGGGACGGAGTCAGGATTTTGAAATATATCGGGCTAAATTTATCATATGATTTTTTTTTTTATTTAATGAAATTATTTAATTAATATATAAATATTGAAATTATGGGTAAAACATTATTTATTAAAAATCTATCCAAAATGATACGAATGTTAAGTTCCTTTTTTGTTGAGAAACAAATAGTTGAGTATGGTATAATAAAGGCATAATTATTGATAAAATTTTACCATTTTTAATGAAAGAACTGCTCTCTAATTGTAGAAACTAGGTTTATTGTTGATAATTTTTCTAATCATATAAATGTAGGCTGGGCTATCTAGTGAAACTTCATTCTCTATCATACTCTACACATGTATTAAAATGATTGATTGATACAAAATTGCCCGGGTTACAGTCTTGGTAGCCCTTCTCTAAGGTCCGTCCCTGCATATGCCCCCAGTTATGCAGCTACTTGTTGAAGACATTACTGTGATGTGTATTTTTGAAATTAATATGTAACCAATTTTGAGAAATTAAGAGATTTTATGGGACTATTTATTAATTTCGTTAGTTTCATGTGTTTGGATCGAATGTGATGGAAATGGAACTGATTCTTCATTAGTGCTTAAATTAAAGGATGGAAATCAAGTGGATTAATATATCACTCTTTTATGATCTTATCTTATCTGTTGATCATTATATAAGAGTATTCTTTTCTTTCATAAATTTTTTATATTTAAATCCCCTATTTTCCATTCTAAAAAATAAATCCCCATTCAAATAAAGACACTCCTCCTCTCCCCTAGTATAGTCCTCAATAAACTGAATATTCCCTCCAAAATCCAATCCTCCTCCACTTACTCTCTCTCCCCTCACTGTAATAACCACATTCCATATCAATCCCCACTCTCACACGCGCCGCGTGTCCTATCGTAGCCGTCCATTCTATACTCCCCTACACTTGTGTCCATCTCATTCTTCCGCACGAACCATTTCTACGCGCCTAACGTATCTATAAATACATAAGCAAATACAGAGACTAGTCTGTAGTCCAGTACAAAACTCACAGACCCAAAGCTTCCATCTTGACAGAGACACAGAACCAATTGGGTTTCCAATTTTAATCTATCCCAACAAGAATTCAAAACCCACTTCTTTAATCCGCAATTCCATCTCTTCTTGGTGATTTGAACCTTCTGGGTTGCTAAAGTTTCAATCTTTATCGACAAAGATTGGGAATTTTGGGCGCGAAAATCGATTTGGGAAATTAGGGTTTTGACTAATTGGGAAATGAGGGTGAATGGAGATGAAGGTGAGGGAATTGAAGAAGTTAAAGAAATGGGCTCGATTGTTGGAGATGAGTTTGCTCTGCCTCCTATAAAGCTTGTAGTTGGGTATGCTTTAACTTCAAAGAAGAAGAAGAGCTTCTTGCAGCCTAAGCTTATTGGATTGGCTCGGTAAAAATACCCCAACAATCTTTTAGGTTTTTTTTTACGGCGTGATTAAGTAGATTTTGAAGCTATGTTTTGTATCTATGTGGATTTTGAAGCTTTGTGAGATTTTTGTTTTGTGGTTTCCTTTTTTTGGGTATCCAAAGGTTTAGTCTTGTTTTCTAGTTGTAGATTGTAAAACATGTTTTTGTCGATATCGGTTAGTTTTGGCTATATTGATGATCAGCAAGTGAGTCTCTTGGCTTAGCATATAGCTTCATCAATTGGTATATGGGATCTTAGTATATGGTTTGTTACAGTCAGACAAATTGAAATGGGAATATTCCACCATATATACCCTTTTGGATTAGTCCACACTCCACAGTGAGGAACCTAAAGTCAATTCTTGGTGATTGATTATGCTGTTTAACCTTTGAAAACACAAACATTTGCCACTTCTGTCTTGCTGATAAATTATTTTTTATTTTTATATATTCCTGTCCTTTGAATATTATGTAATTGCATTTGTGATTTTCTGAACTTTGGATATTAATTGTGGTCAAGAACTCTTAGGCGCCTTTACTTTTTCTTCCCGCACATTTTAGACAGATCTTTTGCAGACTGTTAATTAGTTAAGAAACTTGCCTTAAAGTCATTTGCATTCTGTGTTAGATTGAAACTCTTAAAAAGTCAGCACTCATAAGGTTGACTTAATTGGTAACCTTATGCAGACTTTGCCAATTGTCTTGTCCTTCCAATGACCTGATGCAGACTTTGCCAATTGTCTTGTCCTTCCAATGACCTGATAATTTATTTTAAGAAGCTCACGCTTTTGCTCGCAAGCTTTGCGTCATAATTATATGGCATTTTTCACTGGCTTCTGTCCTTTTAATCATTTATTGGTTTTGGTTAATTTACACTGGTCAAGAAACCAAAATTATACGTTCTCAAGATTCATATGAAGGGTGAATGATGTTCATAGCCTCTGTCAAGTTTAACACTGAGTATCCATTTTTTATCTGGGGTGCAGGAATAAGGGTATATCCTTCATTGCAATTGACCCAAATCGGACACTTTCAGATCAAGGTCCATTTGATGTTGTTTTGCATAAGGTGAGTACCCTCATATATTCCTTTAGACCCCATCATTGTCACTTTTGAGAGTTATGTGTGTCCTTAAAAACTTTTGCTTCTATTTTAAAGACTTCAGCTGTATGATTTAGAACTGGTGCTCAGGCCATTTGTTGTAAAATTAAAGTTTGTATGTCTGACAAACTCTATTACTTGCAGTTGCCGGGAAGAGAATGGTGCGAGGTTATAGAGGTTTGTTCGTCTATATTCTTCCTTATTCCCCCCTTTCCTCTTGTCTTGGAATGAAAATGAACTGTTGGTGCTATTTATTCTTTCTGCACAACTGATGGTATGAAATAGTTCTCTATATTGCGCTGGATATGAAAGGTGGTAATAAGTTAGAAACCATTTGTCCTAACCATTAAAACTAGTTCCTTCTGCCATAATTTACAGAGCTGTTTTTCTCCTTGTCATAAATCTTGATCAGATAATTGAAGACAGTCCCTTATCAGTATAAGCAAGTGGGGATGTTATGTTATGCTATCCATATAGAGATAACTTGGGTGTTAGTGAGCATGGTTGCAACTTGTAAATATTTTTTTGTATTTGTTTCCACAGTTGTTTAACATTCTAAATTAAGTCAGTATTAAGTTGGTCTTAGTAGATTATTATTTTTTTTTTTTCTTAAGGTTGCAATGAGAAACAGTACTCTGTGTAATATGTATGTCGTATAGGCTTCTACTTAGGAAGAAGCTACAGGCCTGGAAGTAGAATAAAGAACAAGGGTCTATCTTTACCTTTTAGGTTGGGGCTAGTGCATCGTGTCTCAACTTTGATTGAGCCAACTTTGGTTGCAAATTTCAGATTCTTTAGTACAGGGTATAATTCGGATTCCAAAATTTTATGAACTGAGATTATCTCTATTTGATAATTTTTTTGTATCATGCACACAATGATGCTGCACTACTGACTACATAAAATGGATGTTAAGAGTGCCGATCATCAGATACCTGGATGTCCATTACTCGTACATTTTCTAACTTACCAGTAACTTAGTTTTCTCTTTGTCTATCCTTCATGTATGAAGAATTCCGTTGCTTCATTTGATTTTCCCCACCTATCACCAGAATAATACTCTTCGAGAGCTTATTGCTAAAGTGCTTAGGTAATTTTGACATGGTTTCGTGATTTGCTAAAGTGCAATCAACTTCATAGCACTTCAGAATGATTCTAACTGTTTAAACTTTTTTCTTTTGAAGGATTACAGGCAAAAACATCCAGAAGTAACTGTCCTTGATCCGCCAAATGCAGTACAACATCTTCATAATCGCCAGTCCATGCTTCAAGATGTGGCAGATCTACACTTGTCTGACTCCCATGGTATATATTTTCGACTAAATGAACACACTAAACTCTAGGAACTTCCTTTTTAATGTCTTTTTCTTCTTTCTTTATTCAAAAACTGCATATAGGAGTAATAACAGGTATAGTTTCTAACCAATTATCATTTTGGTTTCGGCAGGAACAGTTTGTGTTCCAAAACAATTGGCTATCTCAGAAGATCCATCATCTATTCGTAATGAAGTAGCTAAAGCTGGCCTAAAATGGCCTCTAGGTACGTTTCTCTTTTCCTTTGTTTTCCTGTGTTTATGGATTGTTGTTTCAGGTACAATCATTAAGCTTTTAGTGTCATGATACTGTTTTCCCATATGAGTGAAATGAAACTTTTGTTAACCGCTACCATCTACGAACCCCGCCGGTTGGCTTAGAGATGTTGGGGTACATGGCTAATGCATGCTTGGTACAAGGTGTATGTATCCATATTGATTGGCCAGAGGCAGGTTTCTTTGAGCAATTTATTATGCGGATTTGGGTTCAGCTATTGCAATTTGATGAGTCTTGACTCGGTACTTTGTCTTGCAGTTGCTAAACCACTATTGGTGGATGGTAGCGCCAAGTCACATGAACTGCTTCTTGCTTATGACCAATGCTCCCTTTCAGAACTTGAACCTCCCCTGGTCCTGCAGGAGTTTGTAAATCATGGTAATCTGTTGTGATTGATGCATAAATGTTATCATTTCTATTGTAATCACGTTGAAGTTCAAATAAAGAATACTGTTTCCTCTTTATAGGTGGTGTTGTCTTTAAAATATATATTGTTGGGGAAGCCATAAAGGTGGTGAGGCGTTTCTCTCTCCCTAATATCAGTAAACGTGAGCTAGAAAAACTTTCTGGTGTTTTCCGTTTCCCAAGGGTTTCATGTGCGGCAGCTTCAGCGGATGATGCAGACTTGGACCCTAGTATTGCCGGTAAGATCAATATTATAGCTTATTCCCTGTTTTCTTTTTCAAACTGTTAGCTTAAACTATATGTAATTGTTGTGGCAGAACTACCTCAACGACCTTTGTTAGAGAGGCTTGCTAGGGAGCTCCGACAACGATTGGTAACCTCTCTTTCCCTTCCCCTCAACCTGGTTTAGCGTTCTTTCTGACTGTAGTATGCTACTTTTTGTAGGGACTTCGGCTATTCAATGTAGATATGATCCGGGAGTACGGGACAAAGGATGTCTATTATGTCATCGACATCAACTACTTTCCTGGCAAGTATAATTTTTTTATTCTGTGTGATTGCTGTCGATTTACATACATCTTTCAAATATCTTAGGTTATAAAATTTTATTTCTATTATGAATTCCTGGTATCTTCCATTTTTGAATCCTTTAAATAAAGTTTCCAGCTCTTTCGGGTTAACAGTTTAGGAGACCCTTATAGTTGAATTATCGAGCATCGATAGACATAAAATTAAACATGATGTCCCAGATTCATAACTATTGTATCGTGCAGCAATTGGAGTTTCCTGATTTTTATGGGAGTTTCCTCATTATGTTCCCCTAATGCACTATTCATTGGCCTTTCAGGGTACGGGAAAATGCCAGAGTATGAACACATATTTACAGATTTTCTCCTAAACCTTCACGCAGAGCAAGTACGAGAAGGGACCTGCTACTTCAACACCCCAGCTGCTGTAGGTCTCTCAGGAAGTTAGAATGAGGAACTATCATGTTTAGTTTCAACTTCTGTAACTACAGATAGGTTTAGACTGTACAAAATGTTCTTGCTATCCGAGGCCCCATAAATCTCCTCTATGCCTCAAAAAAGTCATCTTATCATCATTTTTAAATCATCAAAAAATCTTCTGTTGATGTTATATAGCAATATTGACAAGCTAGTGAACAACACAGTCAGCTTCGCAACCTCTCTCTTTATTTTTCCCCTTCTTGATATTATAAGTTACTGGAAAAAGGATAAAGTTATGGGTTTAGGACATGTTTAGGATAAAGTTATGGATATTTTACCTCAACCGGAGAGTTAAGATGTCTAAACGAGTTCCTCTAGACTCTTGGTCACCTGTATGCTATGTGATGGTGCTTCAGAATCTACGATTCATATTAGTCATGATTGTGTCTTTTTAATTTTTATAGAGTGTTATCATCCCTCAAATTTGGATTCTGATTTGTTGGGGAGTTGGGCCTTTTTATGTTGAAGGGTCTTTTTATCCTGTTACTAGGTGTGGTGGCTTGGGTTTTGTTGTGAGATGCAATGGGTTTCTTGGAAGCAACATACTGTTGATCCTGGCCAGAATATTGTCTACGAGCTACTTTACTCGAGTTTGATTTAGTTCAAGTCGAAGTCGAGCACATTGGGACAAGGGTAATACGATTGCACATAGTTTGGCACCCTATGGATGCAGCTTGGGATGCTGCTCAGTTTTTCTTTTCTGTTCTTCTATGAAACATCTTTGGTTATTAATAAAGTTTGACACCCTTGATTTCAAAAAGAACAAAAAAAAAAAAAAAAAAGACAATTTGGCTAAAGGCGGGCAAGGCAAATGAGATCACTGGTGAGCACGTCTAGTGAGGCAAATGGTGTACATGTCTTGTAAGGCTACAATGAGAATGTCTGATGAGGCTGAAATGTCTTATGCTTTCATATGCTCCACACACTTCCATATAACTATATAAGCAATGTTAACGGTGTAATGCAAATAACACTGAAATGTCTTGTGCTTTCCCAACCTCACCGACACCCGGACTTTCCCCTATAGAAAGGTTATGTAACTGATGATTTGCCACCCAAAATAAATGACACACACCTTACATAGGGCTCATATTTTTACTTTGCCATTCATCTGTTAGAAGGACTGACAGGGTCGAGAGTATAATGATAAACCATCATCCACTTCAAAACATTCGGCCACTCGGATTCAATAGATTGTGTTTATTACATTGGGGGATCAAACCACTGACCTATTAGTGCTAATCCAGTTCCCCCTCCCTAACCTCCTGGGCTAAAATATTATTTACAAAAGATGCCTCTTAATTTTTACATCGTTATTTACATATGTACTGATGTAGAACTATTCGTAACTGGTTCCATTCCAAACAACAATTCACCAAGAACTAGGCAACTACCTTATATACAATAATATATGATTGGCTGCATATCCAACAAGGTCTTGTTGTAGCTTACTAATATGTACAACGTATGTACACGTTTATGTACAGTCATCTGCTGCTCACCAAAAAGGACACCACCTGAAAGAAGCAGCAGTGATTAGCAATGGACATCAGCTTGGTATTACTTTTAATTAAGAGAAACAGAGATCAGCTCGTCATCTAATATTGTTACCAAGCACGTTTGACCATTTAATCTAATAGACACCATTGCTCGTCCAGCGAGTGATATAAGGGCACGAACAACCCATCATGTCAAGCAAAAGATGCTCTTATTTAAGCCGGACTGAGCTACCAGTACACTAGGGAAGCAAAATAGCCCTTAAGAGATTTTACCCTAGTATATTGTCTCAACAGTCTCAATGCCCATTAGAGTCAGAAAACCATAGACTACTAATTGCAGGTCTCTTACTTACCCAACATAATTCTGGCACAAATTTTCATGAGATGTTGCTTGGCCAATCAACTTTTGAACTTGCAGCTTAACAGATAAACCATGATCAACTTCTCGAGTATCTCCAGAAATCAGCGTGCTGTGGTCTACTGCATGTTGAATAGAGTTAGAGGATACAGAAGAATTGGCCGAAAAATCACGCCCAGTAAGCTTATTACTCATCCGCGCCATAACAACCACAGCACGCTCATTCAAGACCTCATTAGCATCACCAAGTTGATTAACAGCCTACATGGATTGCATATAAAAAATAAGAATACGTGACGCCGTTATTTTGAAGTACATGACATGAAGAATTTCTGACATACCTGAAGAAGTTCCCGTTCACGAGCACCCCGTTGAGGTTGGGGAAGCTCTCTAGCTGGAGCCGGTTCTTCCGGTTCCACAACAGGAGGAACATGACTATTTGCTAACATTGCCACTTGTGGAACTTCATTGAAGTTGAAGAGACGCCAGTTGATGAGAGGATCATGAACAAAGGCCTGAATACAGTCAAATTCACGAATTAGCTTCGTTATTGAGAATTTGCTATTGTTCACTTAGAGTACTGCAACAGTACTAAAAAGCCAGACACATCCACCCACAACAGGAGGGCGTTTTTATTTTGACATTCAAGGTTACTTCTGTGCATGTCAATAAATGACTACAACAACAATTGGGCTAAAGCCTATTTATTGATATCTTTGCCCGGATATCATCCACAAAAGTATCACTGTGAATAACTGATTAGTATCCATAGTCATTACTGTGGCATCCACTTCAAATTGGTACAATAATATCGCAGAAAATCTTGTCGTTTGTACCTCCATCATAGCCATAACACTATCTTTATGTGTTCGCAGAACTTGCATGACATTTTCACAAGTTGAACGGAAGTTGCCCTCGATACCACTAACCTCCATTGCTTTCACAAGCATTCTGGTCAATCGAAAGGGGACCTGTAAAAAGTAAAAATATAAATATACGAACACATAATTTTTTTGTAAAAAGAAATAATTGTAAGAAATTGTCTCTTAGGAAGCAACATACCTTCTCCGGAAACTTTTCACGGTTCATAGACGCTTCAAAGCAGTCCCCAAAGTCGATGTGCAAGATCTTCCCACTGTACAATAGCATATGAGATCCCAAAAGTTAGATCCAATTATGAGATCCTTCGACCAAATCACCAAACAGTACTTACCTATAGCGGTGCAGCATAAGATTGCTTGGATGACGATCACCAAGGCCAAGAAGGTAACCCACCTGAAGAGAGAGAAAGAGGTTCAATCCGTAAATATGACAAGTACAAGTTTTACCAATACATATTATCAAGGTTACGGAACTATTAAGTTGCTTAAATCCAACCCACAAATGTAGTTCAGAAATAAATAAGGCAGTGCACGGAAAAATAATCGAAATATATACCATGCTCATTACTGCCAAACTTCTCGTGTAGTTTGTCCTCCTCTCCAACCATACCTCTGAAGTGCGACTTTTAAGCCAAAGAACCTATAAAACGTAGCTTTAGTAATCTTTAAACCAGTCTCAACATACAAAAGAATATATTGGAAAATATGCATTTCATAACAATTATACCCTTGAAAGGTCATTTCCCTCTGTATTGTGCAGGGCATACTCAAATACTTCCACTTTAGCAATGAGTGGCAAATGATCATAATCCGGAGCAAAACTGAGCATGTATTTGTGTTCTTGATTAAGAGTGATCTGAAACAATGAAGCAATTAGAATATGGAGATATATAAAGCCAACTAGTAATCTAGGCAACCACCACCCAAAGGTAGTTAGACCATGAGCGACTACACTGACACTTTTACATAAATATTACCCCCCAAGGTACCCAGATAGTGTGGGACTATACTATCAGATATAACGAGAGAGAGCAAACCTTTCTGGCATCCCTGTACTCCCTAATGAGATGGTGAAGGGTGTCACAATTTGGGACCCAACCAATCAGTCCACTGTTTGGAGATAAAGGAATAACTGAATATCGTTGAATGGAGAGATCCTTCTCTTGAGTTTTTCTAGAATTTTCAAGTAGTGTGTTCACCAAACCAAAAAGCTGTGAGAATGGAAACATGTCAGAATATTCAGTTACAATATAATGAATACAGAATAATAATGTCTTGGAAGCTGTTGAATTTATAAGCATTTACTGAGGTAGGAAGAAGAGAGTACCTGCATGACACGTTCATCTTGGCGCAAGTCTTCATGTCCCTTCAGCAAGAAGGCATAATCCTCACCATCACTCCCATGAATTGTTAATTTCCTTGGACGCTGTTTGGATGTTATGACAACAAGCTGACGTGCAAATGATGCAATTGTCACCACCGGAGATTCTGCATCAAGAAGTTATATAATTAGTAACTTAGGTCCTTCTCATAATAATAATAACAATAATAATAACTGAGGTCGAAAACCAATCATTAATTATTGCTCGAATGCAAAAAATGTGTACTTACCTGCTCGATATGTACCAGGAACAGCCAGCTCCAAATCACGACATTCTAACAACTCTGGCGAGACAGACTGTCAAATGCAAAGATATCTCAGTGCACATATAATGACAATGCAATAATTTCATCTGAAAGGATTGGAAGATCCCAATACCTCCAAGTCCAGTGTAGTGAGACTTTGCAGCTGCTTATCTATTCGTCTGAATACATGATAGTAAAGATCCCATGCCTAATTGAGTGAGATTAGATCATTATCATTAGCCCCCAACATTATGACAAAAGAAAAATTAAGATAAACAAAATCAGTAGTAGAATACACATGACTTATGCACATGACCCATTCATCAGTGGAAGAATTAATTCCTGGGAACAATTTAATGAGATTATCCAATATATATAAGTTTCTATAATACAACATGGACATTAAAATAAGTATTAGGACTTCTTTGTTCCAAGATTTTTATATGTTTTTAGTAAGAGTTTCTTTAGGTTTATGGGACAAACGAACATATTCTTCTACCAAAACTTTCATACCTGAGTAAGCTCAATATCTCTTCCAGTTCTCTTATATTTCATGCAACATTCATAGGCCTCCAGCAATTCATGACGATAGGCCTGAAATCAAACACAGGTGCAACATTGAAATGTAAAGGACACACAGGTGCATTGGAATGTAAAGGACTGATACCACACCAAAGTGAAAGGACGGTGAATTTTAGGAAATACTCCACGCTCTTCTTTTGGTGTCTATTTCATAATTAATAATCTAAAGTTCAAGGTCACCACATGTACTGAAACTACCTCAATGAATGTTGTCTCCTTTATTGTGGTATTATTCCTCATAGCCCCTTCCTCGAGGATCTCATGCAATGGCTCCAATACTTTTAACATGCCCTCAATGTTATGTTCACCAAAATACAGACGACTAGCTTCTTCCAGAGCCTCATGCCACATTTCATGCCATAGTATTGCGACCCGGATTAGTTCCGTTGAAACAAGTTGTGCCTGTAGCAAAAAAAAAAAAAAAAAAACTTTCTGTCAGATTGTTGCTTTTTACTTTTGTCGAGGGGACTGAACTGAACATATAGAAATTAAATTCAACTACTTTTTCACCTGATCCACAAGTACACCACTATGCTGTCGAACTTTGTCAACCACTTCTTCAGCGGCAGCTCTACGTAAATTACTTATTGATTTACAAGCTACTAGAAGAGGGTACATAAGAGCCTGTGAAAGAAATTCAGTTAATAGACGACATGTTTAAGTCTAAATTAGATAACCTATTGTCATTTACTGTTGCTCTAAGGTGTGAAAGGTATTTAAAGAGAAGATCTTGCTATTGCAGGCAACATGAAATTAAACAAATGATGAAAATATAACTAGACAAGAAGGGTAGTCAAATGAAACCCAAAATATGTGCCAAGGAAAAAAAAATAGAGCTCAATTAGTTTGATGATGGTTGGGTTTTTTCTACTGATATTGAAAGTGGAATGCCATCCAAGAATTGCATCATTTCAAAACAAAAACTGTAGGGACAGAATGAAAAAGAAAACAGTAAAATCAAATGCTTGTTTATTTCTTTTCACATTTTTTCTAATAAGAAGACTCTTTTAGTCAGCACAGAGATGGATGACTTCTAGTCAGTACAAATAACAGAAATTCAAAGCATACCTGTGGATGACTTTCTCCAATTCGCACCAGAAGCGACTGTATGAGTTCCCTTACAGCATGGTTATTTGAATGTATCCGGGCAATTATTTGGGGTAAAACCACCAGCCATGTATTAATATTAACATGTGCAAACCCTTTTTGTAGCGCCATTTGAACTTCTGCAGTAGCTCCGTGGTTGAACCACAATGTAAGAAGACGAAGAATATCCTGATGCAGATAAAAAGAAAAACATTGAAATGACATAATAAATAGCATATACATGTGGTAATATGTAATTAGAAAAATTTAATTTTAGTAAATACAAATGAACAGTGAATTTTCATAAATAAAAAAGGTGAAGTCACACATGGCCAGTAGGTATCATACTGTATCTGAGATACAAATTCCCCTACTAACTATTATGCACATAATAATTCTACCGAGCAGAATACCACCTTTAACATATTTCAAATGCCTGCATGGATTTCTTCATAAAAAAATATTTTAAAAAAAGTTTAAACACAAACTGCAACTTGCAGGGACAGAACTTCTTTTCTTTGTAGATAATACTTGCTCAGTGAGCAAATTTGTTTAACCTTCATCACCTTCCTAAAATTACTAAAGTTAAAGGAAAAAAGTGCCTCTTTGAATAAAATGAAAAGCATTGTTCATTAAATGCACCATAAAAATTCGTTGACAGAGGAAACTATAAGTCAAAATACTCAAAATGAAGGAGACTGAAGAGGAAGGTCTAAACAAATAATTTGACAGAGGAAACTATACCTGTAAGCTATCATCGACACCTTTAGTATTTGCAGAATAGGCGATTGAGTGAAAATATCCAGTGACTGCTGCAACAACAAACTGAGAAGCAGCACTTGCATATCCTCTGACAGTATAAAGAGACATAACTGCTGTATTGAACAATGCCCATGTGTGCCAAGCCTTTGCCCATTTATTTGCACATTGAGTTGCATTTCGGAAGGCAACAAGAATTTCTGCACAAGTAAAAATTAGTAAACGAAAGAAGCTAGGAAGCATCTGTTGACTATCTGAAACTCAAATAAGTAAAAATTACCTTGTATAGAATCATCATCCAATCCAGGAGAAAGTGCCCGATTCCAGGCTCCGAGTTTAAGATACACACGGGCAATGAGTGGAACACTTGGGGCACTACAGCTCATCAAGCCAGTTGGTGTCGCTGATTCAATACTTGGTGAAGTTGAGAGCTCCATTGCCAAATTCTGAACAATATTGACACAGTCAAGTACAGTAAGAGGTTGGGAAGGAAAGTAGTTCATACATAGTTAAAGCACAACTATTTATCATTGGTGCTTAGACGAAAAGGGAAATATTCTCTACCTGCAGCCTAGCAAACGCTTCCCTGCGTTTGCCGTCTTCTCCAAGTGACCATTGGTATTTCAAATATGCAAGCATCACTTGCGGAGGCCCATGGTATCGCACACTTTCATGAGATGTCTCGGGGTCATACTAAAAACAATTGAGAACAAAGCTAATGTAAAGAAAAATATGAGTACATGCAAATATAATATCCATGGAGAACTACGCAGTATGAACCTGTAAGAGTTTGACTAAAGTAGATCTAGCCTGACTAATTCGCCCACTTTTCCGACAGAGGGTAGCAAACTTTAGCCAAGTATCAACATCTTCAGTAGGAGGTAGAACAAGAGCTCTCACTGCTAAAAGCACCTGCCATACCTGAATATTCAAGTACAGAACAAGTAAGAGGTAAAGAAATTAGCTCATGAACAGAACGCCAGAAGCCACCAAGTGTCGAAGCCAGCAAAACAAGTATTCACATGCATTGGTTCTTCAAATGGGTATTTATGTCACGTCCTAAACCTACGTTACTAAAATCTGATTTTCATCATCAGTCAGTACAAGAACAAAAGTTATACTCCAAATTTTGGATCTCAGAAGTCATTTGTGCATCCGATATTGATCACACACAAGATTTAATCTATAACCACTAACCAGTTCCCACATCAGTACCCTTGACCACATTGTCACCCACTCCCCCCTAAATAAGACGAAGGGAAACCTAACCATACTAAAAGCCAGGTCAGTGACACCAAATGGATCTGAGTACCTGTCTTAGGTTCGGAAGAACAGCAATCACACTATTGCTTTACTTTATAATGGGTGATGTCACAAATATTGTATAAAGAAGTATCCCTAACCACCGTACCAACAAAAAATGTAATACTTAAGAGAGTGTTCATGTATAGAAAAGTTTCAACCTAACCCCAAGAGACCAAAATATTATGAGTATTACTATGACGAGCCTTTATATATGTACAAGATTATTTAACTGTAAGAGTTGTTAACTATAAAGCATAAAGCATATATACCTCAACATTACGTTTTGCTCCTTGTATCCTCTCATTCCACATATTGCGAATAAGGGCCCGTCGTCCTTCAGCAACAGGATTCCCCATAGGAAGTGTACAATAGTCGATGACCTAATTATTGATTTCCATATTATGACTCAAAATATGTAGGAAAACAAATCAAAGGATACATTTGTGCCCTTCCCACCAAAATTAAAAATAGAAGCAGACCTCCTCAAGTTCTGATAGCTGCTGAACACGAACCATATTGATATATGCACGCTCATAGCTCTCCAAAACCTACACAGTAAAAGACATGGATGATGGCTATATCGAGAAAATGTTAAACAACTAATGGTCTTGTAGTAACAAGATACTCTATTGCCATAGTTTTCCATCACCATTGTTAATATATAAAACTACATACTGTTATCCTTCCAAACTGGCAAATACAACATATTTCATACAAATTCACTTTAGCATACATTATATAGATCTAACTTAGAATTTACACTACATCAAAGACTACAGTGGTTAACTACAGCTTCTCAACACAAATGAGCCCAAAACTCTGAAACACAATCAGTCCACAAGACACTAGTAAATTAGGACAGGCATGAATAGCGTAATTCACCAGCTACTTTTCAATACGACACCAATATGATCAATTCAAAACACCAACACAGAAGCTTACACACATTCAAGAGCTCTTTAGAAAAGGTAATACTCACCAAAGCAGCAAGCTCTGTTGCCAAGCATTTCCTAGCTCTCTCAACATACTCGCGTGCTTCATCATACTGAGGTTCAAAAGAAATAGAAAACAAAATCAAGCAGATAAAAAAACACTAAGATTCAAAAAATGCCGGGCACTATAATTAATAGTTACTCCATCTTTTATCCTTTAGCTACATTGAAAATGTCATTATTTCTCTGCTCAACTGCGAGTTCAACCTATGTTCAGAAGCAAAATATTTATTGTATACTTAAATATACAATGGAAAAAGATTACGACTGAAGAAAATACTTGATGCTAATGTATATTCATTTATATTCCTTATACATGAATATTCGTTGGCATACTATACTAAAATCATTCATGATTTAAAAAAGGCTTTTGTATCTATTCAAATTGTTCTGGAGTGATGATCACTGATTCTTTGAAAACAGATTTCAGGGAATATTCTTACATTCATGTTAGGTCCAAGAATACTTATGCGACACTGCTTTGGATAATTCATAAACCTAAGATTAGAGTAAAAATTACTTTTCTTAATGAAAGTTTAAAAAAAGGACCAAAAATAAATTTTACCTTTCCTCTTCGAACTAACAGAACAGCTCTAAAGAAAGTGCCATTACTGCTTCCATCCCCACTAGCAGTTGTGTTCCCCAAGCCCCTAAGTTTGGTTTCATCACCATCATCCAATCGAGACACATATTCGGCCATTTGATCCCACTCTCCCATATTCCAAGCAGCACTTGCAGCCTGGCAGAATCAAATGAACATTAGAAAACTGGAGAAGCAAGGAGGACATGTCACACCAGTTAATATTAAACTAACCATTGGGGCCATTTCAAGTCGAGCAGCAGGCTCAGCAGGGGTCCAATATTCCTTAAACACGTTGTTAAGCTCTTCCCATCGAGCCAAGGCAGCAAGGCATCGCATACGACCTACAGAAGCAACATATACAAGTCACATTCAGCAACTAGTGCAAAACAGCTACTGATACAAATTTCTTCCTACAACACTTTAATTTCAACCACTTGACAATTATATGACTTCTGAAATTCTTTTTTAGCAATTTGGATGAGAGTGGAATAGGATTATATTTGAAAATTGACCAGGGTTGTGTGTGGACAAAATTTGGGATCAAATTAGCGACACAGTTGCTGTCAATCCATCCCATCACATTCTAACTACCAAGTTTGAAATGATTGATACCCTTATTATGGGATCAACCATTTATTTTTCCTTTCCTTTCTTGGAGACGCATGATGGTTTTCATTAGAGCTAAAAAACAACTGATATTTTGGGGTCAACCATTACTTAAGTTTACTGACCTCAAGACTTCTAAACTGCATAATCTTCGAATAATAAGTAATGCTTTCTTATCATTGTTTTCTACTAATCCGAGAATTGGATTTGATAGCTAGGTCAGTAGCATACCAATGACCAATCATGGGAAAGAAGGCAGCAGGAGTGACATTGTAATCAAACATGATTGCATATGGTAGAAACTAGTAAGAGACACCAAAAAAATTGCACCAAGCTGTCTTAGCATGATACAATGGACTCGATACAATGGACTCGATACAAAAGTTGATAGCTTCAAAACAATCTTAGTTAACACACACACACAAAGGGAGGGAGCTATGGTAAACACAAACCTAAAGTAGCATCCAAAACAACATGTGAACTCGATGCTTGAGATGCTTTTGCAGTGTAGGCCTTAAGAGCATCATCCCACCGCTGCAACTTCTCATACCTAACAATGTACAACCAGACATGAGTGATACTGTTTTGCAGCATTATTCAGAAGATGGGTTGAACTGTTGACGTCGCACTGAATTCAGATAGATAATAAATTAAATGGCATGGGCGGGCATAATTCAAATAAAAAGGATATGGAAAGCAGTCATAGCACCTAAGAAATATCCAAGGCTTGTTGAGGCTAATACTTATATTCTGTTGGAACACCGCAATAGAAATGACGTATGCATTGAAGTATATAATAATGAAAAATACCATGATTCTTTCAGTTGAACATCCAAATTTTGTTGAGCATATGTCAATATTCCAACCGCAGCCTAAGAAAACAGAAAATTATCAATCAATGGGTCAATACATTATCACAAAGAGATAAAAGTGACTCAAAGTTACCTCATGCTGTTGTAACTGGTTGTTTATATGTATAAGTGCTTCAACTACAGCAACAGGGTTGGCATCCATCTTCTTGGAACGTGCTCCTTCAAATTCCATTTCTTTGTAATGCAACGCCTTTGCAAATGCACGACACTATAGTGTAGTACAGATAATGCAGAGATACAGTAGCTTTTTAAGAATCTGGACCTGTATATACATATAGATATATATCCAATAGTAGAATAGAAATAACACCACTATCCCCCCTCCCCACCCCCCCACAACCACCCCCCAAAAAAACAGAAAGAAAGAAAGGCATATATACAAAAGAAAAACAAAATCTACCTTCTCTGCAAGAGCACCAAGTAGTCGAATGTCTATAGGAAGAGGTTTCTCATCATGTTCCATGAACTCTGCCTTCAGAAACAATTACTTCAACAAATCAGCACAGAGAAAAAAAAAGTTGAAACAATTACTTCAACAAATCAGCACAGAGAAAAAAAAAAGTTGCAATCTGAAACAAGAGATACTGGACACAGTAGGAGTATGTGATATGTTTCAGAATCGTTGTCGTTGTTTGTAGAAAGATATACACTTTGTAGAAAGAATTGCACAATGACGACAACATGTCCATACACTTGATTGCCACAATTAGGATTGCGGTTCCTAAAATCTCTTTAACAGAGATAAGCAACCGAATATTGTAACAACAGTCATGACCATGACCAATTGGTCACCAGGTGACCATTGATTTTCTGGTCACTCATTCTTGGATTTAATATCAAGGGTTGAAATTAGAAATTAGAGTTTTAAGTGTTTTAGTCTCAACTCTTGAAATTGAATCCAAGGGTGGGAGTGACCACAAAACCTTGTCGCTTGGTGACCGAATGACCACAAACCCTCATAAACAATACAAAAAAGTAGGGAAGAATAATATGTCCTTGAGGACAATGTTACTGAGAGGGAGTATCAATCCAAATATAATATTTACAATGGTCAGTTGCATTTGGAAAGTGTTACTGAGACTCGGTGAGATTTTTCTTCTGCTGGCAATTATAGGTTGAGTTTGGTCATGGACAATTATGCCAGATTTGTATGATACTAATGACACATTTCCAAAAGCAGTTGTGTTTTTATGCAAAAGTACCAAAGCCGTACACATAATTATGCAACAACAAAGTTTCAAGCTTTCCAAGCTCAAACATTAAATCCAAATGAAACACAGTTTATCAGTGATCTTAAATTGTGTACATCATACAAGCAGGAAGATATATTTACATACCAGATTGAGCAGTGTTGCCAAAATTTCAGGAGGAATATTTGGAGATGAAAATGCCATCTCCAAACTCCGAACTAACTGTTTCTGACTAGTCTCGTTTAGCTGTGCCCAACAGCTAACAAATCCAGCTGCAAACAACTCTCGCCCAACAAATGGCTGCAAAAGCAGTTAGTCAGAACCGACAACTGAGCTAAAAGAAACATAAACTAAATAACCAAAGCTCGAAAGTAAACAATAGATAAGTATTACAAGCAGTACCTGCGATTGTGCAAGCCTTGCACAGGTTCGCAGTGCAGGAGATGGAGATTCCTTCAAAAGTTCAATACTAAAGTGTCTCATCCATTCTGCCCAATCTTCTTTGGTACTACGCTGAGATGCCTCCCCAGCAGTGCGTAATTGACCATCGTTGACCTGCATGTACTTAACAAGTCAAATAACCAACTTAAAGACAAAATTGTAGTGTAGACCAGATAACAGCTATGGTACCGGAGCACAGATATAACCAGATATATGCATCCCTAAAGCATTCACAAGTTACAATAATGGTGTTATAAAGCTGGCAGGAAATGGAACGAACAAAAAAAAAGACCTACGTTATACCAAGAAATCAAAGAAATTTAACAAGCCTATTCTGTGATGGCAATGAAAAAGAGACCTTCATGGTTCAGAATGGAAAAGGTTCCCTAGTTATGTAAAGTACTATGCATGCAAAATGGTTTGTCACATGATCAGACATGGTTATCCAGACCACGCTCTGCTTGACATGCCATTCCAAAATTGATGTGAGACACTCACAAACAGCTATGGTGCACATATAAATATGTGCACCATCGGAGTTCAATATGTTACTCATATGTCCGATGTCCACATACAACCTCACAACATACTACCCCACTAAGTTTCCCACAGAAGTTTGGTTTCTTTGGTAGACATTTTGACAGCAGGTGTATGACAATAGCACATTAATTACCAGACATATAATTACAAGATATATACCTGATGGCTTCGAAGTTTTTTCTGCACATCAGCCACATCATCATAAGGGTCAATCTCCAAATCAGTTGACCGGTCAGTAACAACCTCTGGAAGTCGTCGAGTTAATCTTTGGGGAACACACAATGGTTCACGTCGCTGCAAACGGGCTTCAATTTCTTCAAATTCTTTGTGCTGAAATGGAGTAATTATTATTAAAAACACAAGAAGTAGGGAATATACATCACACCATTTAAACTAATAATCAAGGGATGATGTCAAGCAGACCCGTAAGCGATGTTTTAACAGAAGTTTGTGTATTGATGGGATAAAGATGGTGAAATCCTCCCCAAGGGCATAAGCTAGACAACAAAGCGCATCAACAGTGTCCATTCGAAGGTCATCATTTTTCCTGTAATGCAAAATTTTTAACAGTTAATAGTCTATCATTTAAAACCTTGAAGAAAAACCTCTACAGAGGAGAAAAAAAAGAAAATAGAAAAAAGAAAATAGATGCAAATTATGTGGCCATGCATACTGCTCCAAAATTTCTACCAATAAAAAAAATGAACCTGACAACCATGATAGTGTTAAAGATAGAAATACTTGAGAGTTGAAGTCCTATCTTTAGTGGTCTACCATTTCTATCAGAAACAGAGCTTATAAAATGTTTCTAAGACAACCACTAAGGAAAACACAAGTTTTTGTCAACAAACGTAGAACAAGATCGAAGCAAGCTGTCAGAAACTGAAGCTCACTGCAAATTGAAGAAGCATAAAGTGTTTTAAATGATCAATAAATTAATTATATATATATATATACAGTGTCTGCTACGGACGTCCGCACGGTGCGGATTCGCCGGAACCGGCCGCCGCGGCAAGCCGACGATGGTGCCGGCCTGCTCCTCCCCTCCCCGTGCTCCTTCCCTCCCGGCTAGAGCTCCAGCACGGGCCCACGGCGGCCGGAATCTGGAATTTTCAAGTTTATGGGCAGCAACTTGAAAATGGAAAATTCCAGATTCCGGCCGCCGTGGGCCGGCGCTGGAGCTCCAGCTGGGAGGGAAGGAGCGCGGGGAGGGGGGGAGCGGGCCGGCACCATCCGCGCCGTCGTCGGCTTGCCGCGGCGGCTGCAAACGGCGAATCCGCACCGTGCGGACGTCCGTAGCAGAGACGGACTGTATATATATATATATATTAACCAGAGAGAAAAAAAATATCAAAAAGATAATGCATAAGTTACTCCTTGAAGAAAACGTTTCCAATGTAAAATTTTCTGAAGAAGAAATACACAAGGTAAATCATTAAGTAGCATGATGCACAGATAGCGCAGACGTGAAGATGAAAGCGTGTTATCAGAATCGAGGAGATAGGAAACAGACCCATCTAAGACTAGCTTCAAGTGATGCACAAGAGAAGATATGTGACCAGTAACCTGCAAAAAAAAACATAGCAAATAAAAAATTCACACGTCAAAATCAACATAATGACAATAACTATACAACAGCAATTGAAATACTTTATAGAGAAAAGAAACAAGTTAACATATAAAACCTGCACACGAGGGATGAGTTTGGTCAAAGTTTTTATAGCAGCACGCCTTATATCCACTGAAGCATCCACTTTGAACAAACGGATTAAAGCGGGAAGAAGAAGATGCATGTGTTCATCCAATGTTCCTACATTTGGAAATTGGAATTAATATCTATTGGTAAATCACATATAGCAGTTGTGTATATTCATGAGATAGATGAACACAGAAAATACAATGTCTTTTGAGCTCTAAATTCAGAAGCCATCTAATTGTTTTGGCCCTTGAATGTCTCATGCACCTGCCTTCAGAAGCAGAGAGCCTAAAGCCCATTGTATTCTCAATTTTAATAAATAGAAAGGGCTTAAATGTAAACTATCAATTTTGAAAGGCAATACTAGAATATATCTAAAACTTGTATGCCCCACAACTTTTTTATTTCTTCAAATTAACATCAATCTATTGATACCAATCCGCATACATTATAGTAGTAAACTGTATGCATATATCATGCAATCCTGTTTTCAACTGTCTATAAACTTCGACCTCAGTCGATGATAGTGGACAAGTGTAAATTATATCCAAGTACCCTACTTGGTTTTTTAAATTTTACCCAACTTTACTAAATATTATTTGAATATCACTAGATACATTAATTGATTCTTTGCAGCATATGAATATTCATTTTCTTGTCCATATCTAACTGAATCCAGAATGCAGAATAAAATTCATGATGATAGCATTATAAGCACTGGTTATATTCCCAGAATTTACAAATGCAGTCCTCGAGTTCATTTCCTGTCCTATTTATAAAGGGAGTACTAACCACCAAACACTTCAAGGGTATGGAGGATGTCAAGAACGTAAGTGTAGTTGTTACACCGTTCTGCGTCACTTAGAACTTGGATACAGCATGGAAGAATATCAGGAAGATAAGTCCTGAACTCATCATTCAGGGCCAAACAAAGCTGCTCCACAAGATGAAGAACCTAAGAAAGATTGCATGCAGTGACAATAAGTCTCACTATCAATTCCGGGGTTTTGTAACCAAAAGAAAAACCCAACTTACCGGATAGCCAAGTTGAGGACGAACAGCAGCAGGGAAACTAAAGGTTGACCATAGTTCTGAAATTAGAACCAATAAATCGTGCAGATATTTCCGTATGTGCTGACGCACAATAGACACTAGAGTTCCAAGCTTCCATGTTATAAAATCCTTTAAAGCATCATCACATGTGCGGACTATATGGAAAAGGTCAGGCAAAACCTACAGGTAAGAAGGGTAAAAGCACAACTTTAAGTAAGCTAACTAAAATGGAGGTATCTTATCATTAATAAGCTAAACATGTATCTTACTGTCTATTAGCTAAACAGGTGGAATTATTGAATGTCCTATTCTCTTTTTCACATAAAAAGGACATGTTTCTATTACAAAAGAAACAGAAATATTATACAGGTCTATGACGAAAAGAATTACACTCATTTTAGAAGTAAATACGCCCAAAGTTTCCCATTAAAATTGCAGGACCCTTGCACAGTAAAATAATACACTTGGGCAATTTCCATCAACTGTCCATGACACAACTAGTTTTACCAAATGAGGAGAGGTATTTCCATGTGAATAATAAAATTCCAAAAAAAAAAAAATAGCAATATGTAGTCTTATAATGGAAGGTTTGGTCAGCTGGATGGGATTTTCTATCTGTGAATTTCAAGACTCCATTCTTCTATTATGCGGGCAATAGTAGCTGTTTAGCACCCGCACTTGATTTTGATTTTGTGATATATCATTTGGTTTATTGTCAAGTTGTGAGATGTTTTATTAACCCTTTTTACATAGTTTCTTGTTTTAATGAAATCTTGTTTTCCATTGGAAAAATGGAAGGCAAATATATAGAATTGATCCCACTTATAAAACTATGTCCACCATAAACCACATATTTTCATGCATACACATGAATTAACACACAAATCTGGGAGTCTGTGCATGAGTGTAATTATAAAGTCAATACTGAAACATTGAACACTGACCTTTGGTAAGTACGGAACACAACCGAGACCCATTGACTAATCTCGCAACAAAAGAGATAACATTAGAAGTCACAAATAATTACATCAATCCTTATCAACAAATTACAAAAAGAATACAAGTCCAGGTTGCTTAAGTCTAAGTACCTTGAATATGAACATAAGTGATCCGACAACCTTTAAGTGGTAAATACCAAGTGAAGGGTCCCTAAGTATTCGCATGAGAGAATTGATTGCAACCTGTATCAATAATAACTGTTCAATACATATCAAAAAAGAAAAATCGAAATCATCTGTGGTGCTGAAGTACATAGTATATGCAAATATATACATATGAACAGTTTCACTTTAAGCTGTGGATCACCACAGGCCACTAATAAAGTCAACAATCAACCCAACCACTGGTGTGAGGAGCATCGTGCCTTGCCATCGCCCAGAATAAATATAAGACGCGTATAAACATTTAAATTCATATAATAGAGTAAAATATATCATATAGCCGGTCCACAGTACCGTAGAATAATAATCTTCAGATGTTGCAAATGATGGCCACAAGTCCATAGGCAATTCATCCACAGATTGGATATGTTGACCAGAATCACTGGCATTACGAGTAACCTCTCCATGTGAACCGGGCAAGCTTTGCTGATTTTGTTTATGCACATGAGGATCTAGAGCACCCATAATTCCAAGAACCTGTCAAAACCCGAGATCAACATTATCATAAAAGATACCAGCAGTTAAAAGCTATAACCATACCACACAATCCAGTTATAAGGATACCTTTAGTACTTCACGTCTTGTAGACCATGCCAACTCCCCATTAAGCAACTTTAAAAGTAGGCCAAGTAACAGTGGGTATTCAATATATGGAGTTATAACATACCTGTCACAAGCAAAGAACAAAAATTTAGCACAAAACAGAATACAGACTAAGAAGCACTTCCACAAACACATGATTCTATACAAAGTATGTCAGATCATAACTTCACTATCAACATTTGGACTCAGGTCTCATTGTATAGAAAAAAGAAAATCCCACTAGGTATCGATCCCAGCAGATGCAAAATTTGAAGTAACTTATTTTCTTGAATTGCCAAAAAAAAAATTAATAATAATAAAAAAAAAGACTTACAATTTAACAAGTTATAAGAACTTTCGTTCAATACTACGATATAAAATTATTCTCCATTGAAAGGAAAACAAAAAAAAAATAACTCCAAATTAACATGAATAATCAAATTGACAATATCACTCTAATGTGCTCTTCCAGAGAGTTCAGCAAGTATAAGCCTCAGTTATGCACTTAAGGAACATGGTGCATACCCAGTGCTCTGTACAACTTGACCGAGAGTAGCTACAGCCACTTCCCGTTTTGCGACAGCCGCTCCATCCAATAGAGCCTCAACAATCAAAGGCATGAGCTCAGGTATATATTTTCTCATTGTAAACCCACCCTATGAAAAAAGAAAAGAAATATCAAATTAGAAAATTTCAGCCAAAAACAAAATCAAACTAAAGAATTAAGAAAATCAAGGACCGTTGACTTTGTAGTAAGATATGGTAATTTGCAACCAAATTATAACAAAATTTCTCTTCGAGCAGCCTATCTTATACCACCACGGTGAACAAAATCCAATTATACCCACCACTCTAGCAAGATCCCCAACAGTTACAAGAACTCCACTAATGATGCCATTATTGGCGCCGACACCAGTGCCATCCGTTAGTCTTGCCACAAGTGCCTGAAAGACAAGACACCATACACTATCAGACAAAAGGACTCCCAAATTCATTATCAAAAGACTGAGATAAACCAAAACATACACAAAATAAGCTATTCAACCTTGTGTATAGGAGCAATGTATG
The DNA here is from genome assembly GCA_963682095.1 of Potentilla sterilis. Classification (NCBI taxonomy): domain Eukaryota; kingdom Viridiplantae; phylum Streptophyta; class Magnoliopsida; order Rosales; family Rosaceae; genus Potentilla; species Potentilla sterilis. Next base: position 53,037,648 of record OY821757.1, read on the forward strand.
GAAGTATTAGTCTTTCACAGTTACGTATTAAACAGCCCAGTAACTTAGCACTTTCTTCCCTGCATTTGCTATCTGCACTGCTGACATAGCAAGAGAAGTCAATACGTGACATTTTGACAAATCATCCTAGCCTAACTACAAGTAGCCTTAATTATATTTTTTCACATCACCTCTGACCCAAGTAAGTTAACAACTGTATGAGATGGCGGCGAAGAGCTGGAAGAACGTAAGCAGGATTTTTTTCTGACAACCTCCCAGCCACAGAAATTGCAAACTCACGAACATCAAAATCCTATAGCAATAACATACATAGATCTTCAGTATTACACATAGAAACAGATGGGAACTTTTCACACAATATATCTTATAATAACTGGAAACTAAAACTGAACAACTTGCATATGTGAAATCTACACATTTACATACAAGATGAAACAAATTAACAGGTATTCATGCATAAGTAACAAAGCTTATATTTCCAAATTAAAATTTAATTTCTATGTTATGACCAGCAATTTTAAGTCATGCAAACATTATCTAGATTTCTATAAAATCTAACGAAAAGAAAGAAAAGAAAAACACGAAAAGCAAACCTCATCATTTAAAGCAGCAAAAACTGCGCTGAGACTATCAGCCTGCGCCAGGAAATCATCAAAGCCTCTATTCCCATGTAGAGAAGAAAATATTGAATGGCGAACAATCACATCAGCATCTGCAACAGCCTCAATGAGAAGCTTCTCAACAATCTGCATTGAGGCCATTTTCCTGTTAACTTAAGGCCAGAACAGAGAAAAAAAACAGAAAAAAAAAACAAAAACAAAAAGAATATATATCATAATTTTAAAACTCATGGAATATATTACTTTAGTGGCGAGGCGTTGGAAATCTCTAAAAAATAGAATAAATTAATGTGGAACATTGTTACATTACCAAAACAAAAAATGTGAACATTGTTACTCAATTTAATTTGGCATTGAAAACAGACTCAAATTACAGGGGGCATATTGGTTTACAGAGAACCAAATCTAGCATCCTATAGAAGAAAAAACTGCATTATAATGACAAAATTCCACATACAACATTATAAATGTAACATTCCTAAACTCGGGATTCATACTTCTCGTACCGTACCAACATAAATCATAATACATGTGGACTAAAGATGCACATTCAGAAGGTAGGCATTTAATAAAAGAAAATGACATTCCAAAGAGGTGTGATCTTGACAGTCAAATGTAAGAAAAACCACAAATGGGATTGAATAAGATGAAACAGGGTTCTGACAATTATTGGCTTAGACTATAAGTGGGTTTCGTTTTTCCGTTTAGTTATATCTTCTTTCTGCTCATAATTTTTTGTTTACCAGGGGAACGAATTCACAATTCAATAAGCATCTATGTCCACCAACAAACCTCCTCGACAAGACGGCGTCGTTTTCCCCGGTTTGATCTACCAGAAGCATATTGTACACCAGAAAAGGAATTTGCAACCAATCTGCAACAACATAGGGCAGCGTCTTTTCGGATAGCTCCGTCATCATCATCCAAATATACAACAACTGATTCTCTAGAAAATTCAAGAAGGTCGTGACCCTGAACCATATATTAGCTAGTGTGAGATTAAAAGTTAAAATAAATAAAAAATAAAAGGACAAACTTTTTTAGGAAAGGTGTAACTATGATGAAATGGATATTGATATGCAGTTATGCAAACAAACCTTGAAATTGAAACGAGCTAGAGTCTGCAAAGCAAGCTGCACAAGGGCTGAACCACTAAGGTCTGAAACTTGCTGAGGTATATTCATCAAATTTCCCCTACCTGTTCCAACAACTGACCTTCCCTGAGGATGTTGGGATTTCGAAAGAACCACTGAGATGCATTCTAGTAACCGATCTTGGATGGTAGGCAGCAAAGATGGTATACTGAAATAACAACCCAAAACATAGAAAACCTAGTTGGTCACTAGAAATAATGCTCACAAAAACTGGTTAAGATGAAGGATCATGAACAAGCCAGCATACCTGGTAGTTATCTTTTCAAGGGCCTCAACAAGCGTTGCGGAAAGACCAGCAGCAAACATAACATCCAAAAGGCCACGAACATCATGTTCCATAGCAGGCCCCATTGCTTTTGCAATATTTCCAACACAAGCCAAAGCCTCAAGAGAAGGTCTCCCTCTGCGTGGAGCAATCTGTAGAATATATTATACAAAAACAATCAGAGTTTCACTATCACAATTATAGCCTACAACCCGACAAAGATAAAACAGGAGGGATAAATAGATTAATGTATATAAGGATCAGTCATGTTGACATACTGCTTCACGTAAGTGAGGTGTAATTTGCCCTAAATAGAAAAAAAGTTCCCCGTCCAAAGCACCGGCCATCTCCCCAAGTGCAATAAAACCACTAGAGCGCAGTTCAGCTGATTGTCGTAAAACAGCGAGGATATGATTCATACAAGTCTGCAATAATGAGCATTTCCTTACATATTTCAGTGATAAAAGGAAAACAGAAGTAAAAGACATTTGACTTGAACATTCTGCCAACGACTTGGAATGCAAAACAAAGGAGACATTCAACAAACCTCTAAGTAGTTTGTAACAAATCGATCACGCAGAAAATGAGCAATTCGAGGTAGCAGTGAAGTTATGCTCAGGCGAACCAGCCTATCCTTGTGGTCAAGATATCTAAGGACAATTTCTGCAACTTCCCTATACCTTGACATCATGAATTCACCTGTATTCCTGCCCAGATGAAATAAGATATTAAGTTACGTGACAATAGACAGTTCTTCAAAGTCTCACTAAATAACCATAAATTTATAACTTTGATTTGACAGTCTGATTACATGGATCCGCTTTCAATTTCTTAGGTTACATAGGCTACCATAAGCATCAGACATCCATCTACCCCGAATAGGAAAGTTTGTTTGCAAATAGTAGTCATAATTTTATGAATTTGACGAGACTCTCCCAAACCCGATACAAGCTAGAAAATCATCAGAGTATTTTCTTTTTCTGCACAAAAAAAAAATGGTAGGTTTGTTTGCAAATGGAAGGTTTCGCCTTTGTTTAGCCAGAGTGAAGCTGAGAGAGAGAGAGACACAGAGAGAGAGAGAGAGAGAGAGAGAAACCCAAAAAAAAATCACATGTTTACCAACTCAACCAACCTTAAAAGCTCTCCAACTGCAAGTAAAGAACCATGTATGCTGTGAACAGATGCATTTTTACCCAATCCATCCTGTGTAGCCTCGAACATACGATAATACCATTGCACACGCCACCGTGTCTCACGTTTCTCAATAACACCAAGGCAAGCCCGCAGAGCTTCCACAGCTCGCTCTCGGATATGTAATACTGGATCCCTCAAAGCAACCCAGATAGCATCAACAAACTCAGGTACATGAACATTGAACACTGTGGAAGCATTTTCTGCCATTTCCTATAGTAACACAACATAGCATTAAACAAATATGGTCTTTCTTGGAGTTTCAATCAAAGACAAATCAAGCAAACAAAATCCATGCAATGATATCGCACAAAATTCATTCTAACACATGAATGGAGTGAAAAGAGTATCGCCTCTGGAAAAACTTCAAAAGTATAACAGATACTATAGTACTGTGGGAAAAATTTATGCTTACTTTCAAGATCAAAACGGCAGCAAAACGTCGATACTCGATTCTGTCTCCACATAACCATTCCAGAGCAATTTTTATCTAGTATGTCACAAATTATCAGATTCTTTAGTCACTACTCCAAAGTTATATCAAAGTGGTAAAAGTAGGAAACAAACCTGGCGTTCCACTTCATCTGCAGTCATTGCTCCCCCGGCCCTGGCTAGATGGCCCAAAACTCTACTAGCCAGGACCAAAATATCAGGATCACGTTTTAGCTCAAAGGCAGTCCTTATATAATTAGCAAACTTTGAAACCTTTGATGCATTTTCTCCAAGTGCCACATCTATCAACTCGTCAATAGCTCTTAGAGCTCCCAAATTTTCTGCAACATCACTACTATCCAAAAGAGCAGAAATTCGATCGTACAACAGATCCATGAAACGAGAAAATGCTTCTCCACTTAAGTCACGGGCTTCTTCTTCCAGATGCTTCTTCAAAGCCAATGAAGCCCCCTCCTGCTCACAACAGAGTTTAACCCACTTTAAAGCACCGCATTATTTTACAGTAAAACCATAGAATCCCCCAAGACTACTGCTAGCTTAGGATTAAGGAATATAAATCTAGCAGCACATACTACAATGCTTACTCTAAAATATACTACCAACAATACAAAACCAAAAACCCTAAATTTTGCAAAGTCCACCAAATTACATTAGTTATATTCATTAACAACAACAACAACAACAACAACAGCAACAACAACAAAAAACCATAATCTCATCCCCATTTCTTGTTCTTTCGACACTCTAATACTACTGCTAGCTTATGACTCAGGAAATATAACATAGCAGCAAAATTACTACACTTCACTTCAAGAATATGTATGATGAGCTGAAAACCTATACCAGCTAGAGCACCAGGTTTCTCAAATTACTGCCAACTTACAATTGGTCCACACCACTCCATAACAAACACCAAAAACTCCCTCATTTCATATACTCCACTACACTTAACACGCTTTTTTTTCTAAATTGTTTTCCACATTATCTTAACACTACTGCCAGCTTAAGACTTAAGAGTTAAGACTAAAGAACACAAATTTAGCACAGTTCCACTATGATTTCCCCAACTAACTTCTCTATGATTAAGCTAAGTGGTAAATATTGACAAAGTAGGGTAATAAATCTCTCAAATTTGAGTGAACTTATAATTCAATTAGGTAATTCACCAATCAACAAAACCAAAATACGACGCCGTTTTCAATCCCTATTCTTCTTCTTCCACATTCCACTCCACTACTCACTCAGAAACCCAAAGCATTCAACTTTCTCAGTAAAAACGTACCTTGGGGTTGCCACGTGTGCAGAGGTCGGCGAGGATGCGATTGAGGGCGTCGAAGCTGCCGCCGCCGGCGGAGACGGGGCCGCCGAACCTCACGAGGGACTGCGCCGAGACGGCCATGTCAGTCGCCGAACCCTAAACCCTTGCCCCCGAAACGGCGTCGTATCAATGTCGGTGCGGAATCAGATCTTCGAGCATCGGAGAAGACGACGAGGATTTTGGAGTGGTCGGCGCGTGTGATGAGTACGCGTGGTGAGAGAAGCGTGGAGGCTTTGATGAGGAGGAGGAGGAGGAGGAGCAGAAGCACATAAAAAGTGTGGGAGAGAGGGTTTAGCCGAGTAGAGCTAAAATCTATTATGCTTAAGATTAAAGCAAAGAAAGGCCATGAAAGCCCTTAAGATTAGCGGCTGGGTCTCTGATTATTATGTTTTAGTTCTTGCCTTGTTGGGTGCTTAATTGCTTAGGCCGAGATCATACTCATTTATGTTTGGGAAAAAGACCATTTGCACAAAATGGGTTTAAAAAATGCCCATTTCAATGTTTATATCCCAACCCAATGAATCTTAGGAAAATGTCTAAACTACCCAATTTAACACATTTACCCTAACCCGTTTACCCTAACCAATTCACCCCGATAACACACAAATCACAGCAGCAGCTTTCTCTCCCGTTTCTCCCTCGTTCTCCCACTCTTCCCGTTTCTCCCTCGTTCTCTCCCTCTCTCCCCCGTTTCTCCCTCGTTCGCTCTCTCTCTCCCCGCTGTATCTCTAACCCCTCAAAACCCTAAACTCTTCCCCCGTTTCTCCCTCGTTTCTCCCTCACTCTTCCCCCGTTTCTCCCTCGTTTCTCCCTCTAAACCCCTCTACTCATCTCGCTCGGCCAATCGCCGTAACTGATTATGGCGCCGCGAAAAAGGTAAAATGCGCCTTCATGGTGTTAATCTGTATTTGTTATAGTGGTTGCTTGATGATTCCAGGAATTACTGAATATATTGGGTTTACGGTTTGAACGATTATTGCGGGTCAATAATCTCGATTGTTGGGTGTTATTGAATGCGCCTTCATTGTGTTATTGATTAGAGGGATCCCTTGATTAGATTGGGTTTAGTGTTGGTTGATCATTCCAGGGTTTACTGATTAGATTGGGTTTACGGTTTGAGTGATTATTGGGGGTCACTAATCTCCATTGTTGGGGATCAATAACCTCGATTATTGGGGGTCAGTAATTCTTATTTGCTTACATAATTGTGTCTGTATCATATTTGCAGAAAGGCAGTAGATCAGCCAGATGAAGATGATTTTGAAGATGATAGAGCTGATCGTCATGACGATGGCGGAGATGAAGCTGAGGATGATGACAGAAGTGATAGTGGTGAAAATAAGGAAAGTGATAGTGAGAAATCTGATGGTGATCAGGATGAGAGGTCTGCTAGTGATGATGATGAGGAGGACGATCATGAAACCACAAGGCAGTTCACCATTAAACATAGAACGCGAAGTGCAAAAAAAAAGAAGGGAGACAATAATGAAGCAGGAGGTAAAGGTGGAGCAACAACCAAGGGGACAAAGAAGAATAACTCAAGTAAGAAGAAGAAGAATGAAGAAGGAGGTAAACGTGGAGCAGAAGCAAAGAAGAAAAAGGTAAAAAAACAGTAACTTTGTATCTCAAAATGCCTTTTGTTGGTTGATTTTTGGGTGCCGGTAATTGGTTACTGAGCCCCAATAATCGATTATTGGGGGTCAGTAACCAATTAATGAGCCCCAAGTAATCGATTATTGGGGGTCAGTAATCGATTATTGACCCCCAATAATCGATTACTGGGGGTCAATAATCGATTACTGACCCCCAGTAATCGATTATTGGGGGTCAGTAATCGATTACTGACCCCCAATAATCGATTACTGGGGGTCAGTAAACATGAAAATGAATGCTAATCCTTCTTTTTTTGTTCCTTTACAGAAGCCAGAAGCATTGAAGGAGCAGAGAGCACATCAGTTGCCAAGGGTGCAATGCAAGCCCCAAAAATGTGCCATGCACCAATTTTTTGTGTTGATCAGAGATTTAAAGGAAGAAGTACCAGAAGAATCTTGGTTACTGCTGCAACAGACATGTTTCTGGGATATGATTGCAGCCTTCAAAGATGGTAAGATTGAAGACTATCAAGTCCGGAAAAAAGAATCTGATTTGGAGATCATATTGAAGCACTTCGACAAGAAAAAGAAGGTCTTCAAATTCGGACAACAAGAGAAGCCAATCAAAGTTGAGGAAGTGCATCAGCTATTTCATATAACCAAGGAGGGGTTGGATTTCGAAGCTGTGGGCAATGCCAAGAATAAAGCATCTGCAATATTCACGCGAGAGAAACCCAACGACACCATTAAACGAAACCAGATAGAGTCGGCGCTGAGGGATGAGCTCCAGAAAAAGAAGATGGATCCGAAGAAGATTGCATCGATGATAATCATGTACTTGTTTGCGGTATTCTTCTTCAGCAAGACAGGAACACATCTTGATTGGGAGCTGATTACATTATGCGAAGACTTGGACAATATAGATAGATACAACTGGTCAAAGATGGTGATCGACTTCCTCCTGGATGGAATTGCGAAGTACAATCAGGAAAAGCCTCAAACCTACAATGGCTGCACACTGCTAATCATTTACTGGTTCCTTGAAAACACAAGGGCGCGTCCGCACATTAGAGAGAAAATGAATGAGAAACCCACATTCATTAGATGGTCAACCATGCATGTGCTGAATGAACAAGAGTGGTTATCAAACCCAAAAATGACAGAGGTAATAACCATTAACTTTAGTGCATATATAGTTTACCTTAAAAAAATATGTGTAATAACAGTTATTTATGACTATGTCAGGAACTGTTGGAGCATGGACCATATACAGCGCGGACCAGCTTTGTAGACGAGGACAGTAGAAAAGATGATCCAAGCTTCAATGAAGGGGTAAGATTGCTATGATTTAGTAGATAGTATCATATCCTGCTAAATTGTTTGGGATCGGCGTAAATGGTTACAGTGTTTAAGTCAGAGAGATGAGTATAATTGATTATCGACCCCCAGTAATTGATTATCGACCCCCAGTAATCAATTACTGGGGGTCGATAATCAATTACTGGGGGTCGATAATAAATTACTGGGGGTTGTAATTTCCGGCAGGGACTTGTAATTTGTATCTAATTACTGAGGTTGCAGGTTCCTCAAGCAAGCAAAGTGGAAGAAGAGCGAAGCGCTGTGCTGAATGCTAAAATGAGAGCACTTCTACAAGAGTTGGAAGTGAGGGCAGAAGAAACAGACTTGAAAGAGCCACTTAACCAGCTAAGAAATGCAAATGAGGAACTCTTGAGGCAGAATGCTGATTTGATAGGGATGGTCAAGCGACTAGAAGAAGATAAGAAGATTTTAGAGAAGACTATCCATGAGTTAAGAATGAAGTACTGTTCTGAGGATATGCAAATAGTGGTTTACAAAAAAAAGGAGCAAGAGGATCCGGATGAGGATCAGACCAGTGACATGGGAGAAGGTCGGGACGAAGGAAGAAGAGTAGAGGATGAAGCAGAACATGTAAAAGAACCGGATGAGGTGATGGACAACACACAAGAGTACGGTTCATTAGGTTCAGTAGATTTAGACACTCTGGCAAATGTGGTGGATGAAGCTGTGAGGAGTAACTTGGAAAAGTCAGAGATTCAGAGAGAGGAGACAAGCACAAAGGTGAGGGAATATTACTCATGTTTAGTGCAATATAATGTTTTACTGACCCCCAATAATAACAATTTTACTGATGGCCAGTAATAAACTTTTTTTTGTGGTAGATGGTATATTTTGCTTACCTTAACTTAACATGCAGACAAACATTACATGTGAGAAGGTGGCCATCTTCATTGAACAAACTCAGGAAGAAATAGATAACTCGGTTGCAGCATTTTTACAAGCTGCAGAAAAAAAGAAAACTGCTGACCCACATTCAATCGAGAGGAACGTGAAGGTATTTAAGAGGAAGGCAGAAAAAAAGCCAGAAGAGGACTTTGAATACCCGGCCAAAAAAGCACCAAGGATTCAGAAGACCAAGAATAGTATAGTGCTTCATGGTGTGTATTGCGAGACGGCAACCTGGAGAAATCTTGATGAGCATGTGGCACGACACTATCAGTCTTGGTTCAATGAACACAAGGACGAGAAAAGGTAATCGGATCAATTATTAGTGTTTTTTTTTGTTTTTACTTACTGAGATTGAAAATTAATTTTTTTTTTTTTTTTAAAAAAAACAGCCCTAACTACTGGAATACTAAGGACTGTTTGGTTGCAATAACTCGGGAGGATTTGGCGAGAATCATTAGAGAGGGAGACGTCGTCACAGAGGTGAGACATCTTACTGACCCCCATGCCCAGCCACAATATCTAATCGTGGTTATTGACCCCCAGTAACATTCATATTTATATGTTTGCAGCCAATGAAGGTGTACATCAATATGGTGAAACAACAGCTGAAAGCGACTCGTAATTCTAGAGCAGTGGGATTCCTAGGGTTTGACGCAGCGGTAAGCATTTGAAGTTAAATATTCTGCAAAACACTCATATTTTGAACCCCTTTTGCAATTGTCAATTGTCATCTTTGAAGAAACTGTTACTATCTGTGTTATATGCTTTCATTTGAATTGTTTGGCATATGAGAAAATGGTTACAGGAAGTCAGCAGGAAGTTAGTATGTGAAATTATTGGGGGTCAGTAATTGATTACTGACCCACAATAATCAATTACTGGAGGTCAGTAATTGATTACTGATCCCCAGTAATTGATTACTGACCCCCAGTAATTGATTACTGACCCCCAGTAATCGATTACTGACCCCCAATAATTGGTTATTGGGGGTCAGTAATCGATTACTGGGGGTCAGTAATCATAGTGATTCATTCCAAAACACTCATATGAGCTCATCATTATGAATATTCTGCAAAACACTCATATTTTTTCGCTTTACTAATCTTGTTGGTGAAATATACAGCATTTTGTATTGGCTAATGCTGCTAAGGAAAGAGAATACAGAGAAGGGGGACAACAAGGTGAATTCGAAGGCTATAAATTGGAGGTCGAAACCCAATTTATAGACCCATTGTGGTCAATGTTCTCTAAGCAGAAAGTCTTCATTCCTATCCACCACCACATACACCATCACTGGTCATTGATGATCATAGACAACGAGAAGAAATGCTTAAGGCACATGAACCCAATGACACCAAAAAGGGCCGAACACGCGGATCACTATACTACTCAGGATGCAGAAACATTGGTGAGTATTTTAATGACACATTTATTAATTTTTGGAATAGTGGTTAGTATGGAATCCTTGTTTTAATTAAAACCAACCTACAGGCGAAAGAGATAAGGCGGTTCGTTAGAGATGTGCACCTTTCAAATCAGTTCCCTGATAGTCAGGACCCTGAAGAATATAGAGAAAAAATTGTGCGCATTGATAGGGGTGCCCTGGTGGAGGAGAAGGTAAAAATGACGGAAGAGGAAAAGGAGACAAGAAGATGGATTCTTGACAATCATTTTACCGACCAATCGTACAAGTTAATTTTCGACTTCAAATGCCCGCAACAAGATAAAACATCGTAAGTAGCCTTAAATTACAATTATCTAATGATTACTCATATATAGTCAAATTGTCATATGTGAAGAAACTTGTATGGTCTTTGTTATGTGGTTTCAATTGAAATGTTTGGGATGTGAGAAATGCTTACAGGAAGTCAGCCGGATGCAAGTATAATGACTTGTTATGATTACTGTGGGCCAGTAATTGATTACTGACCCCCAATAATCAATTACTGGGGGTCAGTAATCAATTACTGGGGGCCAGTAATCAATTACTGACCTCCAGTAATTGATTATTTGTGGTCAGTAATCAATTACTGGGGGTCGATAATCAATTACTGGGGGTCAATAATAGAATATTTTTGGTCAGTACTGTAATTACTCATGTGGTTTTTGGATTGAAAGAAGATGTTTTTGTGCAGATCTGACTGCGGACCGTTCGTGCTTCACATGATGGAGGAATTAGCAATGGGAAGAAGACCAACGAAGGCTGGTGGAAACAACATGAGGAAAAAAATGCTGGAGATGTTTATGAACATAGACATTCAAGATAATATAGAATAGTTTCAATGGAGATGTTTAGTTTCCCTTAGTACAATTTGCAGTATATTAAGACCTTATTTATTTTTATTTTTAACTCCTTTTGCAATTGTCAATTGTCATCTTTGAAGAAACTGTTACTATCTGTGTTTATGCTTTCATTTGAATTGTTTGGCATGTGAGAAAATGCTTACAGGAAGCCAGCAGGAAGTTAGTATATGGATCCCTTGTCCCCCAGTAATCGATTATCGACCCCCAGTAATCGATTATTGGGGGTCGATAATCATGATTATTGATCCCCAATAATCGATTACTGGGGGTCGATAATCGATTATTGGGGGTCAGTAATCGATTGCCGACCCCCAGGAATCGATTACTGGGGGGCAGTAATCGATTACTGGGGCTCAGTAATCGATTAATGGAGGTACAATAATCATGATTATCGGGGACATCTACTCTATTACTTAGGGACAATAATCATAGTGATGATGGTCAGTAACCTCATTAGTCGGAGTTAGTTAGTAAACATATTTTTGGAATCTTGTATGATCTATATGGTATGATGCTACTTAATTACATTTAAAAAAGGAAAAATAGAGCAACATATGTAAAAGAATCATTCATTCCAAGCAAATCTTAAAATATGAAAATTGATGAAAAAATTGTATAGAATGTCGACAATATTTCTTTCCAAAAACTACTGACCCCCAATAATCGATTATTGACCCCCAATAATAGATTATTGACCCCCAATAATCGACTATTGACCCCCAGAAAACGATTACTGACCACCAGTAAACGATTACTAAACCCCAATAATCAAGATTACAGACCCGTGGTAGGATTATAACAAAGATAGTAAACAAAATCTCCTGGCAAAAAAAGGTGACAAACAACCAAACAACTAGCCCGGCAGAGGTTCCGTGCAGGTGAGCTTGTTATGATTACCCATTTTGTGACAACGACCACACTGTATCACCTTCTTATAGTTCTCTCCAGAAGACTTTATTCGCTTCACTTTAGGCCTCCCAGCTGGCCTCTTGCAAGAAGGAGGTAATATAAGCTCATCACTATAATCCGAAAAACAAGCATCAACATTGCTCACAGGATGAATGGGAAAACTGTAGCTCTTCCTATAAGTTTCGACATGGAAATACCTATCAAAAACATTTATCAGGTCTCAAAAATAACTAATAATCATGAGTATTGACACACACTAACAAAAAATATACCTATCAATAAAGTCGTAAACATTCAAAGAAGCATATTGTATTGCCGAAAGACCATGAGGACAAGGAAAGCAATTGATTTGCCACTTCACACAAGAACACGAATGCTCATTAATGTTGACACTGTAAGAATATTTATCATTCCTAACCTGCACATAACAACTAGAGGTCAGTAAACAAAAAGTTATTGGCAAAACAGCAACAAAAATGGCAAAAAAGAAAAAAAAATTGTTATTGGGGCACATTTCGTGTTAGAATAGTACCTCATATACACCATTTTGAGAAGAAATCACTCTGTAATTTCGACTCTTCTCCATCTCAGTCTTGAGATGAGACTCCATCTTTGGTGTTAGTTGTGTTGTCCAACTTTCTGCATTTGCACTCCTCTCAGCCATCTGACTCATCTCTCTTAAGCGGGTTTGATCTAGCATAGCATAAGGAGGCATCAACCGCTCTACAGAAATCCACTTATTGAACGATTCAGCTATGCCATTGGCCATTATACCATAACGGCAGCCCTTAAAAAATGCTCTACACCAATGTTCCAAGGGGATATCATTAATGAAACTGTTAATAATCTCTGCACCACCCTCCTCTCTAAGTTCCGCCAATTTATGGTAAAACTGCTTCTCCGTTGAAGAATAAGCAACCTCACAAAACTTACCAATAACTTTATCAATCACCACACCATGACCCTTACCAGCATATCTACGGGTCAGATTATAGGTCAAATGCTTGAAACAATAGAGATGAGGATTTCCAGTAAACACGATATCAAAAGCTTTCAAGAGTCCATAACCTCGATCACTAATGAAGGTAATAACTCTTCCTTGAGGTTCTAACAAATTCTTCAAGTGTTTGAAAAAAAATAACCAATTGAATTCGGTCTCTGAGTCACAAATACATAGGGCCAATGGAAAAAAACCTGTCAAAACAACAAATAAAATCGTTAGTTATAGGGGGTCAGTAATCTTTTATTTAGGGTCAATAATCGATTATTGGGGATCAGTAATCGATTATTGGGGGTCAATAATTATTTTACTAGGGGTCAGTAAGCGCTTAAGCATTACCTTTATTCTCATTTCTTCCGGTGGCTGATAGTATCTGCCCCTTGTATATACTCTTACCAAATGTACCATCCACATATAAAACAGGGAGGCAGTACTTGAACCCCTCAACTTGCCCACCGTAAGCAACAAAAACTCTTTCAAACTTATTAGTGCCCTCATCGACTTCAAGAACAAAAGAAGATCCAGGATTACTGTCCAAAACCACATCTCTATACCAACTAAGCATGTTAAAAGAAGCAGCATCAGATTCATAAAGCTTCTCCACAGCCTTTCTTTTCGCAGTCAAAGCAACTTTGTAACTGATATGAAAACCATAGGCAGACTTAAGCTTGTTGATGATATCACACGGCTTCAAACCAAGATTATAGCTAACATCAGTTTCAATCAAATTCATAACTATCTTAGACCCAAGCTGCCTATGCTTTTGGGTTCTAAGAACCCCTTTACAACTGTGCACGTTATTTAGCCCTCTGATGTAAAAGCAACCATTGATAGATGAAACAGCACCATGGACAAACCATTCGCACTTCTCAATACCATGATTTTCACATACTGCATGAACATAGATAGAATCGTTCCTAACTAATATTACGCAAAAACCACATCCCACTGCATATTTTCTCAAATTGTCACGAAAATCATCAATATTTATAAATTTTTGGCCTTCATTAGTAATTAGAGAGCTCCACCCATCAGACAAATAAGACTTCTTCGGCCCATCTCTGAATGGCTCACACAGAAAATCATTTTCATCAATTACGGCAGACACACTATACTCCAATGACAACAATCCTGAACCACAACCACTTCCAACCTCTTTCACAACAGAAACATCAACATGTTCCATCTTATATATCCTAGCACAACAAAACAGCATCTTCAAATCTTCCTCGCTATCCAAATAAATCACAGCACATGAAGGAGAAGAATAATGAAGACGAAATTTATCACTAGCACGGAACCTAAATCGTCGACGAATAGTAACACACAAATCAGCAAAAGTAATGTACTCATTCAGTGAATGATGAAAACCCTCTCCAGAACATATAAACTGAGCAAGCAATAAATGAGCCATGTTCCTGCATTAAATAGAATGTCCGTCAGAAACAAATACAAGCAGTACTTACCAAAACCAAAACAACATTACTGACCCCCAGTAATTGATTATCGACCCCCAGTAATTGATTACGGACCCCCAGTAATTGATTATCGACCCCCAGTAATTGATTACGGACCCCCAGTAATTGATTATCGACCCCCAGTAATTGATTATCGACCCCCAGTAATTGATTATCGACCCCCAGTAATCGATTATCGACCCCCAGTAATCGATTACTGGGGGTCAGTAACAAATTACTGGGGGTCCGTAATCAATTACTGGGGGTCGATAATCAATTACTGGGGGTCGATAATCAATTACTGGGGGTTAAAAACCAAACTCGATTGTAAATATGAAGAATGCAGAATGTATGATGCACACGTAAAATATGTATCGAACGTAATAAACCCTAAATCCGACAACATCAACAAAACATCAAGAAAAGAGAAACCAGATAATCACCTGATGTTAAAATACTATTTCAGATATCAGATATCAGATTTCCAGATTTCAGATTCGATCCCAGCTTGAATCAACTCCAATCCGCCGAAAAAACATCACCTATATTTACCCGAATTCAACCCTGTTGTATCTTCTCGATCTGTACAAAAAAACCAAACTCGATTGTAAATCTGAAGAATGCAGAATGTATGATGCACACGTAAAATATGTATCGAACGTAATAAACCCTAAATTCAACAACATCAACAAAACATCAAGAAAAGAGAAACCAGATAATCACCTCATGTTCAAATACTATTTCAGATATCAGATTTTCAGATTTCAGATTCGATCCCAGCTTGAATCAACTCCAATCCGCCGAAAAAAAATCACCCAAAAATACCCGAATTCATATTGAAACCCTAGGCAAACCCTAAACCATCATTATCTTATCGATCTGTACAAATCGATCGCAATCTCTCTCTCTAATCTGCAAAATCGTCTCTTTTATTCTCTTCTCTTCTTCCGTTCTCCCTCTTTCGCTCTCTTCTTCCCTGGAATAAGTCGTGCCCTAATGTTTTCTGATATCCCCTATCGGCAAGTAATAATTCAAAATCTATTAGATAGGGTTTGAGGGCAAAAACGGAAGACAAAAATTAAAGTTGTACTAGGGTTTAAAAAGATTTGTTCAAATGGGCAATAGAGTTGTTACCTTATGTTGAATAGGGGAAAAAAATAAGTTTGTCATTTGAATGGGCAGTCAGGGGGTCAAATTAGCACCAAATAGACATTTTCCCCTTTATGTTTTTTCCTTTTCTGCTATAATTATTTTTATTTTTATTTTTATAATAATTAATATCGGTTTGAACCGGTGAAAAATTACACATACTGCTCGATTCCAATATGCTTGGTGAGCATTTATACGAATCTCTCAAGTAACTAAATTACTGTAATCTATTAATAGAGAGCTTGAAAACGCAGATAAAATATCACTTACACACACTAATGATAATTAGATTACCCATTTTTTCCAAATGTTAAAATGGTCAACTCTGTTTATAACAAATGATAAAATAGTCTAATTATGTTATATGAAATGATAAAATGGTCAGAGTTTATATTTTTATATGACTGTTTTATCCTTGATTATAATAGCCTCACACTCTTTCTCTCTTCTAACAGACCACCCAATTTTCTTATCTCCCCACGTTATTTCCTTTCTTTCCCATTTTGAATTCTGAATAGTCTTCGTCACTTTCGCCGATCTCCACTCTCTCTGCTGCGTCTTCCTCTAGCTCCAGGACTACAATTGCTCCGCCGTCGACAAAGGCCTCCTCATATGCGCTGTCCTCCTCGACGATCGCCGCTTCTTCGACTCCGATTTTGATTCCCTCCGCTGCCATGCCGGTCGCCTCTTCCTCTAGCTCCAGGACTACGAGTGCTCCGCCGCTTCATCGATTTCGATTCCCTTCGCTGCCGCGCCCAACTCCTCTTCCTATAGCTCCAGGACTAAGAGTGCTCCGCCGTTGATAAAGGCCTTCTCGTCTGCGCAGTTCTCCCCGACGACCGCCGCTTCTTTGACTAGGTCAGTCTCTCTCTCTCTCTCTCTCTCTCTCTCTCTCTCTCTCTCTCTCTCTCTCTCTCTCTCTCTCTCTCTCTCTCTCGCGTCTTGCATGCCTAATGAAACTGCTGCAACCTTCGATGAAGATTCGCAACACCACTGAACAGAATTTGTATATACATTATAGGATATTTTCAGTGATACATACTTGGTATAAATATAACAAAAATAGACCTACGTATTTAGTATGTTGTTGCTCTATTATTAGAACCAACAGTGTAATCATGCTCCGCAGGTTGGTAGAGAAGATATTATTCATATTTCCTTGTAGTTACAATGGCAGTTACAATTAAATTAACTCGAACAAGACCAGATTACAATTATTATCTTGATAGATAGTTACAATGGCAGTTACAAATATTTATATGATCAGTCACACATTTATAGGTACATTACTAGTTACAATATTATTCATATTTCCTTGTAGTTACACTAGTAGTTACAGAAGCAGTTACATTTTATAGGTACATTACTGCTTATATGAAATTAGGTGTTTATAGTCAACAATATGTACGTTACTTGTTACACAGTTACTTTTTATAGGTACATTACTAGTTACATTATTATTCATGTTTGCTTATAGTTACAGAATCAGTTACATTTTATAGGTACATTACTAGTTACACTTTATAGTTATATTTTTATGTTCTGTTTTTACACGCGCAATGGAGTGTATCTACACAGCAAAGCTTGTGTGTTGTGGTAAAGGAGCAGCGGTTTCATTCTCAGATAATTGCTCGTTTTTAGATTTTTACAAGCGCGTAAAAGATCGCTATCCAGATTTGAATAGAATAATCTTCAAGCTTCGATTTACTGTTCATCCTGATGTTACTGTATATCAATTGGAAAATGACGTTGATATGAAGTTACTTTTTAGACTTATGTCACGTTACAACTCAGACCTTGTTGATGTCGATGTTGTATATGAGGATACAAGTGTTTCTAGTTCAGAGAGTGTGGTTAGTAACAATTTTAGTGATGAGAGCAGTGTTTTGCTTGAGGAGAACTAGTATTTGGGTTGCTATAAGCGGGAGGAGCTGAAGGTATATCGCACTCAAGGTTGAGAGTCTTTTATTCATTCAGTGGGTCAGATTTTTGAGGGTGGGGTGGAAGATTTTAGGTTGAAGCTGCGGATGTATGCTGTGGAGGTTGGATTTGATATTCAGTTTTTGTGGAATAATAAAAAAACTGTTGTAGCTTGTTGTTCCAAGAAAGTTTCCGACGGCTGTGACTGGTTTGTGAAGGCCTCCTTGTGCATGTACATGAAGTTCAGTTATTAAAGTTATAGTTATAATCATAGTTACATGAAGTTTAGGTTTAGTTTTGCTCTGTTACTTTTGTAGCTACAATAATTGTTAAACTTATAGTGACAATATCAGTTGCATGAAGTTTAGCCTTAGTTTTGATATGTTTACTTTGTATGGTTGCACGAGTTGTTACACTTCTCGTTACATTCTGAACTGCATGATTTTCAGCTTTAGGTCTTATGTGTTGCTTTTGTAGTTATACATATAGTCACATTTGTGGTGACATCAATTTATTGGATTTAGTTTTATTGTTACATACATAGTTACAGTGGTAGCTATATGAACACTTTGTTTATGTTTGTGCAGGTTTAACGGTTTTTTTCAGATTATGAAATTGGTGAATCAGCATAGCTATTGTGGTGTTATTCGCCTTCAGAGTAGTAGGATGATGGGTTCTAAGATTATAAAGTATGTGATGCTTGACAAGCTTCGAGAGAATCCAAACAAGACGGCTACAGATGTATGTCGAGAGTTAAAAACTGATTTTGGGTTAGATGTTCCTTATCGTACAACATGGTACGGTAAAGAGCGTGCAAGGGAAGCTGTGATTGGTGATGAAGGAGAATCTTATTCTGAGTTAGTGTGGTTTTGTGAGCGGACGGTGGAATCCAACCCTGGTTCTAGAATCACACTGAATATTTGCTCTGAATCAAAAAGGTTTCAACAGGTGTTTGTTTGTTATTCTTCTTGGATGAAAGGTTTTCAATCGTGCCGACCCTTTTTGTTCATTTACGCTACATTCATCACCAATAAATATCAAGGTTAGCTTATTGCTGCAACGGCAAAGGATGGTAATCAAGGTACTTGTGTTACTTTTTCACTTCCCTATTTTATTTTATTTTCAGTTTCTTGTGTGACTTTGTTCACTTTCAGCTACAATATTTATTTCCAGTTAAAACTTTAGTTACTTTAATAGTTACAAATTTCTTCTGACAGTTACCCTAACAACTATATTATTTATTTCAAGTTACTTTTATAGTTACAAATTGTTTTAACAGTTACCCTGACAGTTACATTATTTATTCATGTTTGGTTGTAGTTACACCAGTAGTTACAGAAGCAGTTACATGCACAATTACTTTTGATAGCTACATTACTAGTTACATGAAATATCTATTTTTGTCTCTTTAATCAGTTATATGATGAAACGACAATGCACATAATCAGTTGCATGACCAGTTACTTGTGTAGTTATGGAGTTAGTTTGGGTTACAAAAAATCAGTTACATGGTCAGTTATATGACCAGTTACTTATGTAGTTACAGAGTCAGTTACATGACCAACTATATTACTAGTTACATGACCAGTTAGTAACTTGTGTGACTTTGTTCACTTTCTGCTACACCAATAGTTACCGTAAACTTTTGTGTGAGAACCTGTGTAACTTTGTTTGTAACTATTGGTGTAACAAGTGTTGTATCTAACGAAACTGACATCATTATTTTTCTTTCCAGGTATGTATCCTGTAGCTTATGCTATTGTGGATTCTGAATCTGAGAGCAATTGGACATTTTTCCTCCAATGTTTATCTGAAGAACTGGCCAGGTATTCTACAAGGCGGGTCACTTTTGTTTCTGATCGTAATAGTGGTCTTCTTAGTGCATATCCAAAAGTGTTTCCTAATAATCCTTTAGGATTTTGTTTTATGCATCTTCTTAAGAATCTGACTCTCCTGTATCCTAAGAATTGCTACCTAAAGCAGAGGATCCCGCAGTTGTTTATGTCTTGTGCTTATTCTCGCACACCGGATATGTATGAGAGCAATATGGAATTGTTGAGGGCAGAAGGTGGCAAACCATCTGAAGATTTTTTTAAGGATCTTCCGAAAGAGAGCTGGTGTGTGGCTTTTTTCAATGGGGACAGGTTTGGTGAAATGACAACCAATCTGGCGGAGTGTTTTAACAAGTAGGTGTTGCCCTTGAAATGTCTTCCTATTGTTGAGATGAATGAAGGTATTCGTGTGAAGAACATGGAGATGATTTCTGCTCGGAAAGAAGAAGCAAATGAATCGTTTTCTTTTTTGTGTCTGAAGATGGAAAAGAAGCTGAAGGAAAACTTGGCCGAAGGAAGACATTGGAAAGTTAGCAGATCTGATACTAATCTCTATGAAGTTCATTGTCAGAAATATAGAGTTCTAGTGAATTTGGCAACCTTATATTGTTCGTATGGTGAATGGAGCTCTCATGGTTTTCCTTGTTCACATGGTCTTGTTGTTATGCAAAATGCTGGTGCCTCGTTGTATTCATATGTCACTCCGTTTTACCATGTGCTTTTTTCATCCTTGTTCATCTTGTCAGTATTTTTTTTATTTTATTTACACCAGTAGTTACACCAGCAGTTACATATACAATCACATGCAAAATTACTTTATAGGTACAAACTAGTACATGAAATTAGGTGTTTATAGTCAGCAATGGCTACATCAGTAGTTACACAGTTACTTTTTATAGGTATATTACTAGTTATATTATTATTCATGTTTACTTGTAGTTAACCAGTAGTTACAAAAGCAGTTACATTTTTTAGGTACATTACTAGTTACATGAAATTAGGTGTTTATATTCAGCAACAGGTACATCACTAGTTACACAGTTACTTTTCGTAGGTATATTACTAGTTACATTATTATTCATGTTTGCTTGTAGTTACACCAGTAGTTACAAAAACAATTACATTTTTAGGTAAATTACTAGTTACATTATGATTCCTGTTTTGCTTGTAGTTAAGTTGTAGCTAATTATTCTCTTCTTTTTTACTTTAAGGTGGAGAAATCTCGTCAAACATATTCTTACACAATCAATCATGTTTCTTCTATTGCCAACCCGTTGGAGCTTCAGAAGTCTAGTATTTTAGTACAACCACCATTGACAAGGAGAACACCCGGAACACCAAAAAAACAAAGATTCAGAAGTAAGGATGAAATACTGAGAAAACAGATAAAGTGCAGCAGGTGTGGAAAATATGGCAGACATACCAGAACGAGTTGTAAAAATCCGATATACCGATAATGATTGTTTTACATCATTTCATCCATATTCTTTCAAGGGTCACTTTGATAGTTACAAATTTCTTCTGATAGTTATCCCAATAGTTACATTTTCTAGTTACACTGATAGTTACATTATAGCTATTTGGAATATGACTTGGATTATATTCGACTATAAGAAAGTGGAAGATTATTTGACTTGTTCTTTCATTAGTTACTTTATCTCAATAGTTACATCAGCAGATTATTAAGTGATCCAAGTCAACTTGAACAAGTACTTAGATTTATTTTGGAGTCACATGACAACCACATTTCTTTGTAATATAACCTTTGATTGAGTTTTATGGTTGTGATATGGCGATTGTTTCATGAGTTATTTTGATAGTTACAAATCTCTTCTAACAGTTACCTTGACAACTCCACCATTCATTTCCAGTTACATCCTCAGTTACATCTCCATAAGAAATTTTCTTCTATATATGCATTGTGCAGCGGAACGCTGCCGTTGCGGTGCAGGGGCATGCTGCAAAGTTTAAAGGGAATATATGAAATATATTCATGTTTGGTTGTAGTTACACCAGTAGTTACACCAGTAGTTACAGAAACAGTTACATGCACAGTTACTTCTCATAGGTATATTACTAGTTACATGAAACATCTCTTTTTGTCACTTTAATCAGTTATATGGTGAAACGACAATGCACATAATCAGTTGCATAACCATTTACTGGTGTAGTTAAAGAGTCAGTTTCATTGTCAGTTCAGTTACATTTATAGTTTCTTGGTACCCAAGATAGTTACATGCACAGTTATGATACTAGTTGCAATGCTAGTTACATTTATAGTTACTTGATATCCATGATAGTTACACGCACAGTTATGACACTAGTTACACTGGTAGTTACATTTATAGTTACTTGGTACCCAGGATAGTTACATGCACAGTTACGACACTAGTTACATTGCTAGTTACATTTTTAGTTACAGAAGCAGTTACATTTTATAGGTACATTACTAGTTACATAAAATTATGTGTTTTTAGTCAGCAACATGTACATCACTAGTTACACAGTTACTGTTTGTAAGTATATTACTAATTACATTATTATTCATGTTTGCTTGTAGTTACACCAGTAGTTACAAAAGCAGTTACATTTTTAGGTACATTACTAATTACATTATTATTCATGTTTGCTTGTAGTTAAGTTGTAGCTAATTATTCTCTCTCTTTTTTACTTCAAGGTGGAGAAATACCGTCAAACTTATTCTTACACAATCATTTATATGCATTGTGACTTAGCTGGAATTGAAGACGACGGCGCTTGTAAGGTGGAGACCTTTGACTTTTTTATCTGTTAAATTTATGTAATAATTAAGATGTCAAAAAGTAAAAGGCAATTGTCTCATGTAAAGCAACAATATTTATCGTGTAAATCATTCACGTGCTATATATTTACACATACTTCTCGATTCCAACATGGTTGATGAGCGTTTATACGAATCTTTCAAGTAACTGAATTACTAGAATCTACTAATAGAGAGCTTGAAAACACATAGAAAAGTTATTTGTTAAATTTATGTAATAATTAAGATGTCAAAAAGTAAAAGACAATTGTCGCATGTAAAGCAACAATATTTATCGTGTAAATCATTCACGTGCTATATATTTATTCACGACATCTGATAATTATTAATTGAAGTTGCTTTTTTATTAAATCTTTGAAAAAAAAGTAGTTTGTTTTTCCTCATGAATTGCATAAGATAGGTTATAATGATACAATCTCGATCTCCTTATCAGCTACATACCACTAACATTTGCGCAACTTTTATTAGATCATTCTTAACTTTTATTAGATATAATAAGCGCATTGCCATGATATGGGAAAAAATGAATTAATCAAAGAACTGAGATATAAGAGCTACTTCGAATCGATCAAACCATTACCAATCAGCATTTGTTAGGATTTAGTTCAGACAAACCATGAATTAAGTACATTACCATGATGTGGAAAATAGAAAGGGATTAACTCAATACTATTCAAATGTTTAGGACGTAGCTAGATTGAATAGGCATTTTTGTATTGTACAAGTCTGCATATTTAGTAGAACTATAACTTGTGTCTTTAATTTTTTGGAATATGATTGTATCTTCAACAGAAGGATCAGACTTTTATGTTCTTAAAATTGAAACAGTGTAATATGGGATCTTAGAAACTAAATTCAATGAACTGAGGCTTTCTTCTTGCTAATATGTGTTGAAGTTTCAGGGATATCTTAGTTTCTATTGTTTCAGTTTTACAATTAAGATAACATACAGTAAATGAACTGTCTTTGTGCCAACATGTAAAGCTTTTCATGAATGTGCATTTAGGGGACTTATTGTTTTATGTGTTAAGTGTTATCACTTTGTATGGATTTTGTTTTATTCTTATGAGTACTGCTTTGCTTGTTACATTAGAGTTCTCAAACAAATTCTTCAAGTTTTAAACAGAAAACTAAATTATTTTTCTTTTTTTTGTTTTTCAGCTATGAATTCTGGCTATTCCCTAGGCAACATTGAGCTTCTTAATGGCTCAAATTTTAAGACGTGGAAAGACCGTGTAGAACTTTACCTTGGTCTTCAAGGGATTGATGTGTGTCTTAGGAAACCTGTACCTGTTTTGGTTGAGAACAGTGATGCTGCTCTGATTGCTAAACATGAGGAGTGGCATAGGGCCAATAGGATGGCCAAGTTGATCATGAAACAAACCATGTCACTTGTGGTCAGAGGTAGTATTACTGAACCTAACACTGCTTTAGAGTATATGACTGCGATTGGCCTAAAGTTTAAGGAAAATGAGAAAGCAGAGATCTCAGCCTTACTGGACCAGCTTTTGGGCATGCAATATGACAACTCTGGGGGTGTTAGAGAACATATCATGAAGATGATCAACATAATTACCAGACTTGGGCAGTTGGAGATTGTGTTTCCCGATGCCTTCATAGTCCACTTAGCACTGAACCGCCTTCCTTCTAGTTTTGGACCACTGAAAACTGCCTATTTCTCTCAGAAAGAGAAGTGGGATCTGAATGAGTTGATAGCTATATGTGTGCAGGAAGAGGAGTTGATTAAGAACCAAGGGACTGTCTCTGTGAACCTGGTTAATAAGCAGAAATGGAAGGGTAAAGGAAAAGCTGCAGCGTCTAGTGCTGCGAATTCTGGTGAGGGTACCAGTGGGACAAAGCCATTCCAGCTTGGTCCCAAAAAGGGCATTGTTAAGGGCAAGAAACCTGGGACTTTCAAATGTTTTTTCTGTAAGAAAGATGGCCATGTTAAGAAGAATTGTCCAGGGTTTAAGAATTGGCTGGTGAAAAAGGGTAAGTCTTGTGTTTCAGTGTTTTCTATTGAGGTAAATTTAGTGAATTTTTTCCCTAATTCCTGGTTCCTCGACACGGGCTCACCCATACAC
Source organism: Potentilla sterilis (assembly GCA_963682095.1). Lineage (NCBI taxonomy): Eukaryota > Viridiplantae > Streptophyta > Magnoliopsida > Rosales > Rosaceae > Potentilla > Potentilla sterilis. The sequence continues at coordinate 53,061,964 of OY821757.1, forward strand.
ATTACCAATACATTGCATGGCTTCATAACAAGGAGAGCACCAAGGAGAAATGAAGTGAATGTGTCTGTGGGAAATGGAGTCGGTGTAGCAGTTAAAGCTATAGGAACTGTTAGGCTAGTATTAGACTCTGGAACCACTTTTGATTTGGAGAATGTTTACTATATTCCTTCTATGAAAAAGAATCTTATTTCAGTTTCTTGTTTAGTCAAGAACAGATGTACTTTTTACATTGATTTAACGGGAATAAAAATTTCTTTTGGTTCGAATTCTCTTGCCTTTGCTCCTTTCATCAATGATTATTGGTTGCTTGATTGCTCTCTGCCTAAAGATGTTTTGTTGATTGAAAATGCTGAATCTGTGTTGAGTAAGAAGAGAAAATTTAGTGAAAATTCGGCATATTTGTGGCATAGCCGTCTTGCTCATATTTCCAAAGAAAGATTAAAGAGAATGGAAAGGGAAAATTTATTGTCGGAGCTTGATTGGTCTGATTTTGATACCTGCATAGAATGTGTCAATGGAAAATTCACTAAATCCAGGAATAAAACCTCAAATAGAAACACTGAACCATTACAGTTGATCCATACTGATATTTGTGGACCTTTTGCCAACACTACTATCTGTGGGAACAGATATTTCATTACATTTATCAATGATTGCACCAGATTCTGTCATGTTTTCTTGTTATCTGCAAAATCCCAAGCTTTAGAGAAATTCATTATCTTTAGAGCTGCAGCTGAAAAAGAATTGGGGAAAGAGATTAAATCAGTTAGATCTGATAGAGGGGGAGAATACTATGGCAGATACACTGAGGCTGGTCAAAAGAAAGGACCTTTTGCATTGTATTTAGAGGAACATGGAATTCAAGCCCAATATACTACACCTGGAACACCCGAATCCAATGACATTTCAGAGAGAAGGAACACGTCTCTTTTGAATATGGTAAGGAGCATGATGTGTACCTCGGGGTTGCCTAGATTTCTTTGGGGTGAAGCGTTAAAAACGGCCAATTATTTGATCAATAGAACACCAAGTAAAGTTGTCACCAAGACTCCTTATGAGTTGTGGAAGAAGAAGAAGCCTAGTGTCAATCACATACATGTTTGGGGATGTAGAGCAGAAGCTAGACCCTATAACCCTCAAGCTGGAAGCTAGATTCCAAAACCATTTCTGCCCATTTTGTTGGACATCCAGAAAGATCTTTTGGTTACAGGTTTTATTGCCCTAATCACACCACTAGAATCATCGAGACAAATAGAGTAGTTTTTCTTGACGAAATTAATCATTCTCATGCTTATGAAAACCTTGAACTTGAGTTCTTGGAGCTGGCTGAAGGAGAAAATGAGAAGTTAAGTGCACCACTTGACATCAATATCGTTGCTGAACCTATTTTACAACCTCAACTTGAAGTTGTGGAACATGTTCAGCCACAAGCTCAGAATAATGAGATGTCAAATCCTGTACAAGCTGAAGTAGAACCCCAACCTGAAATTATAGAGGAAGCTCAAAATGGAGCTCAGAATGAGCATGTTGTTGAAGAACAAGTTTTGAGGAGATCTACGAGAGTTAGAAAACCAGCCATTAGTAGGGCTGAATATGAGGTGTATTTGCAGGAGGCAGATTTTGAATTTTATGATGATAATGATCCTTTAAATTATAGGCAGGCTGTTGAGAGTGATCAGTGTTTGCACTGGGAAGAGGCAATGAAATCTGAGATTAAGTCGATGTTTGATAACCAAGTTTGGGAGTTAGTTGAACCTGCTGAGAACCATAGAGCAATTAACTGCAAATGGGTTTATAAAACCAAAAAGTGTGCAGATGGCTCAATTGAGAGGTATAAGGCTAGACTTGTGGCTAAGGGGTTTACACAACAAGAAGGGATAGACTTCAATGAGACCTTCTCATCGGTCTCCACAAAAGATGCTTTTAGAATTATTATGGCTTTGGTGACACATTTTGATATGGAATTGCACCAAATGGATGTGAAGACGGCATTTTTGAATGGAGATTTAGATGAGGAGATATACATGAAGCAACCTGAGGGATTTATAGAGGCTGGAACTGAACACTTAGTTTGCAAACTCAATAAATCCATTTACGGGTTGAAACAAGCCTCAAGGCAGTGGTATCTTAAATTCGATGCAGTTGTGTCTTCTTTTGATTTTTCTGAAAACTTGGTTGATGAGTGTGTGTATATGAAAACTAGTGGTAGACATTTCATTTTTCTGGTGCTTTATGTTGATGACATATTGTTAGCAAGCACAGATAAGGGACTGCTGCATGAAACCAAGTCTTTTCTTTCTAGTAACTTTGACATGAAAGACTTGGGGGAGGCCTCATACGTGTTGGGAATAGAAACTAGCAGAGATAGATCCAAGCACTTATTAGGATTGTCTCAACATAATTATATTTCCAAAGTGTTGAAGAGATTTGAAATGCATAATTGTTCACTAGGGCATGCACCTATATCTAAGGGTGATAAGTTGAATAAGAGCCAATGCCCCAATAATAATATTGAGAAGGAAGAAATGAAGACCAAGCCGTACTCAGGTTTGTACCAGACCTGATTTGGCTTATGCAATAGGCATGTTGGCTAGGTTTCAGTCTAATCCAGGTCATGAGCACTGGATTGCTGGAAAGAAAGTATTACGATACTTGCAAAAGACAAAAGATTATCAGCTAGTGTATAGAAGAGTGAATGCGCTTGAGGTAGAAGGTTATTCAGATGCTGATTTTGCTGGGCAATATCTAAATTCTGGAAAATCAACTTCAGGGTATGTATTCATGCTTGCTGGTGGCGCTGTTGCTTGGAAAACAGTGAAGCAAACTCAAACAGCAACATCTACTATGATGGCAGAGTACATTGCAGTCTATGAAGCAACTTGCCAAGGATTGTGGATGAGGAATTTCTTGCAACAAATCAAGTTGATGAGTTCAATTGTTTCCAGGCCTTTGAAAATATATTGTGACAACTCAGCTGCAATTTACTTCACCAAGAATAATAAAAGGTCAACCAATTCCAAGCACATCGACTTGAAGTACTATAGTGTCAGAGAGAGGGTAAAACACAAAGAGCTTGTAGTCATTAAGATCAATACCTTGAACCAATTAGCTGATCCATTTACCAAACCTTTGACTGTTAAAGTTTTTGTAGCTCATACTAAGAGTATTGGTGTTCTGCCCAATCTAGACACTGAGGTTTAGTGGGAGTGTTGCTATTTCCAGTGGGAGCCATTGTTTTACATTAGCTGAATCTTCCGTTTTCAGTTTCTATTTTTTGTTTTCTGAGAACTTATTGAGTTGTATTTTTCACATGAATTTTACAAAGTAATAAAATTCAGTACTATCCATGGATTTTGTTTTTAATTGTTTGTTGCAACATTTTGTCTCAATTTATGTTTTGATCCATTTCGACATTCACCATATATATGTATACTTTCAGTACTTAATTGTTGTAGATCAAAATTTTGTTAACACATTATGATCAGTTGTTTTGTTAGTAACTGAGTGTTGAGGTTCTTGCACATTGAACCATTAAGAGGACCATGTACAATTACATTCATAATAAATTCACTTTCATTGCTCTGTACATATTAAGTGATATTCTAGTGTCTCATGCGGTATACAGACTTGAATTTTGTATTGGCAGAGGGACTGAGTTTTTCAAACTCAAGTCTTTTCTGTGAATTTTCTTCATGTTTGCATATTGACAGAGATTTGGTTAGATGATGGAACTTGAGTTATCTCGGTGCACATTTCAGATTATTACTTTAACTCAAATCAACAGTATTCTTATTGCATGTATTTCTGAGATGTTCAAGTGGGAGATTGTCAGACTAAATGTGAACATGAAAGGAATGCATATTAAGTGTGATTTGATATTGTTACTAAATGAGAATGTAATAGAGATGATTCAGGAATTCCTAACCCTTGTAAATTGTGATTATTATGTGAATCAAGAATGAGCACAAATTAGGGGATCTAAAAGGCTTGATAATCAAGCAAGAATAATCAGCATACATTAAAGGATTGCAATTGATGACTTGAGAAACTTATTATGGGAAGGTTTGATTCATTTGCACCATATAAAAAATAAGGTCCCTGTGACCTCTTTGATAGACAAGCATATTGATCTAGCCCCATAGATAGTTGCTGATATAGTGAGAGGATCACATAAGACTTTTGTTTTGTTTGCCAATGGCTTTTTCCTCTGCATTTAGTATGAACTCCTGCTTATATATATATATATATATATATATATTTATATTGTGTTTATTATTCATGCAATATTATGAACTTTATGTGTGTTAAGTATAACAAAAAACACTATTGTTTATGAGCAGATACAATGAATAGACTAATGTACAGCAATAATACCATATCAATGTTAAATTTATGTTTCATTATTCACATTTGAGCTAAGATAATGGAGGAAACTAAACCTAATATGGGTTGTTTATTGTCTCTTATCTAGTAAGGGTTACTTTTTAGGAGATTATATGGATTCCATATCTCTGTAGAATTATGGGGTTAATCATAGGGATTTTGAACTCAGGTAACCTTTCACGTAGGCTTTGGGCCTTGCTCTTCATGTTGAGGTTCCTAAATCTATTTTGCCTACTAAATGTTCTATGGCCGCGTTTGGCAAGTCTGACTGGTATGGATAAGTATCCATGTCTGACTTGGATTGGTTTGTAAACAGATTGGATTTAAAATTATATCAATCTTACTTTGTCTTTGGAGACATAGTAAACGAGTTGGATTAGAAATTGGATAGTTAAAAATTAAAGAAAAACCAGAAGATCAACAGTCAACACTGCCATAGATGAAAACATCAATGAATAGATCATCACCAGAATCTTGAGGAATCCATCGGCGCCAGCGATAGCAATTAAACCCAGCCAAACTCCTCTTTGGCGCTCTACTACCGCCGACTTCGCCTCGAATTCAAATTAGCACGACTCCAATTTCACCAAAAACTCAAATTCGCAATTCGTCGTCGCACGACGACGATTAAAGTAGGTGGTTTGGAAAGTTTCAGACGAAGATGGAGGCACCCATGGTCGTCGGAAGTTAGTTTTGAAGATTGAAGAGAGAGAAACAGGCTAAATGTGGTTTTTGTACGAAGGTTGAAGAGAGAGAGGTGCTTATATTCTATTATTTTTATTGGTGAGTGGTGTGAATTCCTGGATGGATAGCTCAAATCCTACCTGTCTAATAGGATTTGTTAGCAGGGTCTGACAAGATATATATTTTCTGGTAGTAAGGTATCCAAAACTCCAAACAGGCTGATCAATTAGATTGGATTTCTCGTTTCCCATCCAGTTTTATATCTGGAGAAACAAACACAGCCTATATCTCTACATTTTTGGCCTAGGTCTGTAGTTTTGAAAATCATAACAGATCGAGCACAAAAGCAAACCCATGCAGCCCCACTGTAGCCTGCATGATTTATGGGAAATAACAACATAGTTATAGTGTAATAAATCAACTCATTACAAAACATCAAACCATTTCCCCACAAAACATCCAAGATTTTAATATTTTTTTACTAAGAGTTTTTTTTAGGTTTGTTGGACAAATGAAAATATTCTTCTAGTAATACTTTTCACACCACAGTAAACTCAGTTGAGTCAGTTCTCTTATATTTTATGTAACATTCTTTATGTAACATTCATAAGCCTCTAGCAATTCATGATGATGAGCCTGAGGTCAAACACATGAGCTATGTAAAATAGTTACATCGAATACAATACTCTAGAAATGACATATGCCATAGAACATGGCTAACAAAAATTAGATCTAACTAGATGCTTAGATCATAATATCCGGGGAGAAATGTGTTAAACATTTAACATATTTAGCCGTTGCAAAAATAAATTAATTAATTTTTTATAAAAATGGTAGGTGTTGACAGTAGCCACAGAGGGGCTACCCAGGCCCACATACCCGCAGCCACTACACCCGGGCCCGGTCCGTGGCCCGAGGCAGGACCGTTAGCACCCGGACCCGAGGCTCAGCAGCTTGCCTCATGGCCAGGGGCCCGAGAGCCAGAGACACCAGCCTGCCGAACAGACCACTGAAGCCGCCCTTATGTATGAACAGAATGGGATCAGTCCCACATCGAAGAGTAAGACCAGACCTCACGTTCGACAACCTATATAAGGGCCCCAACTACCCTCATTAATAGGTAACCAACTCTCCAACTACTTATTATTCCCGCTTAAGTTATCCATTTATACCAACGATACTGACTTAGGCATCAGAGAGGAGAAGACCGGCCCGCCCGGTATTCCCATTAGTAAGCAGGATTTGCAGGAAAGAATCACACCAAGATCCACCAGTCTTTGTCAGGCCTACGGGTTTGACCAGAAACAATTGGCGCCGTCTGTGGGAAGATTTGTTAAAAAGTTACACCGCATTAACAGTGGGTAGAAGAGCGGGTTTAAAAAAAAAATGGCAGAAAGTTCAGAAGCGGGGCGGGAAAGAAATGTAGAAGAGGAGCAGCGGATCCTACCAGAGCAAGTGCTCATCGCTACCCCGGTCGCGATACGGGAGCAGCCTCCCTGCCTAGATGGCCAGACCGACGGCAGCTATCAGGGACCGAGCGGCACACCAAGGGCATGCAACGGTAGCACGCGCGGGAAAGGCCCGGCGGAAGGCAACCAACTAACGCACCGGGGCCCTTCGCTGACACTCTTGGACGACCCGAGCAAATGAGGAAGATAGTCTACCCGACGACAGCGACAAGGACACCATATACATCCCCGACCGACACGATATGGCGGGGGAGGTAGAGGTGATGAGAGCAGAAGTCAATCGCCTGCGCGCGGAGAGCGACCGGGACAGAGCAGAGTCAAATGCCCGGTATCAGGAAATGGAGACGGTGAATGCCGCCTTGATGGCTGCCTTGGAAAGTGGACAGCAGCGCAACGCCGCTTTGGCAAGGGCACATGTATCCATGCCGAGACAGCCCCTGCGCCCCGAATTGGGACAATCATCGAGGGGGAAGGTCCACCGACCCCAAGGAGGTGGAGTCCCCGGGCGACGTAGCGCTACCAAAGAGCACGCCGGCCCCCCGGCAATTACATGCTTCATTCGAGGATGAAGCCATGACCTCGATCGCACAAGCACTACAAGTACTGTCCGACTCCGTGTCAGATCTGAAGGCCAAATGGAGGCCAACGAGAGACGGGCAGCGCGACCACTGGAAGGTGCGCGATTCAGCGAACGTACTGGACCCTTTTCGCACTGGGTTTTGGAATCCAGGAGATCCGGTAACCAAAAGTCCCTGAAACTGACGTACTAGGGAGCCGGCTGCCCATACCAACACTTGAATAGTTTTCGGTCCCAAACTTGCGCCAAGGGATACTCCGACGCTGTGTGCTGCAACATCTTCCAGGAAACCTTGTCCGGAGAGGCACTCAACTGGTTCTACGAGCTGCCGCAAACTCCATTGAGGCATTTGAGCAACTGGCCGATCGGTTTGTCAGCCGCTTCAACCTACGGGTCGAAGGAGCCCGGACATCGACGGTTCTCTTCAACTGCAGGCAGGCAGATGGCGAGGAGTTAAGGACGTTCGTTAACCGCTGACAAACGGCGACTGCCGGGGTTAGGAACCTAGACAAAGGGATCGCCGAGATGGCGTTCAAGCAGGGTCTTCGGCCAAGGAAATTTTCTTACACCGTGCGGGTAGAGCTCCCGCAGGGGTACGATGACCTGATGGCGATGGCCATCAGGTACGCTCAGGCGGACCACGAAACATATGGACATCACCTGCACAAAAGGAAGCGGGAGGAGCCCCCTCCGGTCCGCCAAGAAAACAGGACCAGTCAGCGGGGCCAGGACCGAGGTGCCCAACCCAACAAAGTCGCTAGAAATTGGGGGAACCAGCCGCAGCAGAAAGCCTTTTCTGACAAGCCCCAAGGCGGGCACAGGCCCGCGCATTACCGATAAGAACGCCCCCTAGCGATCATGCCAGCGGAACGTCAAGAAGTCTTCACCACTCTAACCTCTTCGTACGAGGACATTCTGTACGAGAACGGGAACATCATTCCCCCACCGCTAAAGAGGAAGCACCCAAAGGGGAACCTTACCCCGGCGCGAACAGGCAAATACTGCTCCTACCACGATGAAGCTACCCATCGGACAAACAATTGCATTGCCCTCAAAACAGCGGTGGAGGGATTAGTTAGCAGCGGTTAGCTGCAGTGGTACCTAGGAGAAAGGCGGGCAGATACCGCCCAGGACCGGGACCAGGGATGGTAAGCACGCCCGGGCCCGGCGATAGATCAAGCGGCACAAGAAATTTTGAGCCCGAAGCTAAGAGCTAATTTTTCCAACACAATTAGCTTGGCATACCAACGGTTCATCCGATGTAACATTACAAGATATATATTCCAACTGTTTTGAACGAAATCCAAGACAAACCACCGGTACTATAAAAAAAAAAATCCAAAGGCGGGCAACACAAAAATTCCATTTTAGCAATTTACCAGGCTCGTAAAAAAAAATGCCTAAGGTGCCGTGGCCTCCTCCCCAGCGGGCCCAGCCTGTCAACCGGTTTCCTTAGGAAGAACCGTCGCATCCTCCCCAACGGGCTCGGATTGCTGAGGTCCGCCTTCCTCTCCCGGATGCTCCTCCTCCCTCGGCTGCCCATCATTGTCATCATCGGCCTGCGCCTGCGACATTTGCGAGGTATTCATGTGCCCCTTCTCTTCCCACTCCATGTAAGCATGGGTGATACCTGCCTCCCTAGCCTTCTCTAGAAGGGCAAGAAACTGATCACTATCGTGATATTTCTTGATAACCTGCTGGAAAAGCTCCGGGTCCTCCTCTCCAGCCGCAGCGACAGTGGCGGCACGCGTAGCGGCAGCTTCCAACTGGAGCTCGTCCACCTTGGCCTCCAGCTCGGCCCTCTCCTCCTCAGCCCGCTCCTTCTCCTCCTCGAGGCTCCGGCCCTGGCTCTCTAGCTTGGCCACCTACCTCCTGGCCCTCTCCTCCAGTCTGGCCTTCTCCCGCTCAAGCCTGGACTTCTCAGCCTTCAAGCACTCCTGGGTGCCGGCCAGAACGGCCACCTGTTTCTTCAGCTCTGGTAGCTCCTCACTCGAGTCCGGCTGATACAGATTGTACAACAGTTGTAGAATGACAGGCCACCGATTAGCAAAAATAAAGAAGTTGTTCGAACGGTGCCATAGCACCAAACTATTCTTACCCGGAGGAACAACTCCTTGCTCTTCTGATGATTCTCCCCCGACAGGGCCCCAGGCCTATCCAGACCCAGGCCGGTCACGTCTCCAGCAGGTTCCGGAAGAACGGGCTTTCCGGACTTCCCCTCCTCGGTTCTTCCACCGGAACGGGACTACTCTGCGGGGCGGCAGAACTTGAAGCCGCAGCGGCTCTATCCCTAGCGGGACTCGTCCCACCACTGGTCAACTTAAGCCATTTCGCCAAGTTCTCACCAGACGACCGACCAGTCAGCGTCACTAGCGCGGAAGGCGGGACGTCCATGATCCTCCTCCTGTTCTCACCCAAGTCGACCGGTGAAGAAGATTGTGCGCTAGCCAAGGAGACCCTGGTGACAAGTGGGACTGATCCCACTCAATGTGGAATCCTATCCGTTCCACCGGGAACCTTTGGTGGCCCGCCAGTGGTTTTTCCCTTCCCGGGCCCCGCTGAGGATCCCGTGGCATGAGTCTTCACACGCCTTAAAACGTAGTCCTCATCCGCCACATCCACGGCCACCGGCTCGGCATGGATGGTAAGTCGGCCAGTCTCCCGATCCACCGTGGTCCGCGAAACGACCTCCCCTTTCTCCTTCAGCTTCAAGACAAGATCCTCACCGTCCATGGATAGTGTGTTAACGGGTTTGACTACCGTTAAGGGAAGATGCACCTACAAAACACCAAACAAAGAGTTAGTACAAACTCAGTCAGCGGGAACTTGACTGCCAAAAAATCCCACTACGCACCGGGATCCCGCCCCAGGCCGCAGTACTCCAACACTTCCCGCCTTATGAAGTTGTAGGAGCTTCGCTCAAGCTAGGACCAGCACCCGAATATCGTGGCAATCCTATCCCGCTTCAACTCAGACAGTACGTATGATTGGTCGCCAAGGGGCCGGAAAGCACCAGGAACCCGATACGTCCTCCTCCTCTTCTGCCACCTCCCCCTTGCCATCACCACCTTCTTCCTCCAACTCTTGTCCAGCCAGGAAGGCAGGTGGGTGATAATAGGCTTAAAGTGCCGGGCGTCAAAGGTGATGCAACCCCGACACCCTTTCTTTTTTGAGAAGGACAATCTGTACAATGCCCGGAACTCGTTCACCGTTGGCATGCTCATCCCGGACAGCTCGTACAGACAACCAAGGCTCAGCAACTGCCTCCACTGGTTTCCGGGAAGCTGCGCGGGAGACACACGCAGAGCGCTGAGCTCATCTGGAAACTGGTCTCCATGAACAGCAACCCAACCCTTCTCCGAGTTACAAGCCGATTCTCCGGGTTTCAGCGGCCGTAATTCCACCTCATCCGGAATACTCCACGTTTCCCGGAAAGCAGCAACCTCTACGGGACTCATGGTACCCTCCGGTTCGTCACACACCACAGCCCCTTCCCCATCCCCAATAGTGTAAACCGCGGGCGAGGTACCAGGAAAGGTTACCCCATGGGGGATGTCCTCGTGTCCCATAGACCCGGACGGCGAGACCTCGTCCCGGGAGCGGGCGACGGCTTCTGACTCCGAGGAAACCGAAGCAAGCCAATCCTCCAACCTTTCCTCATCGTCCGTCACAGGCCGTCTGGCGGCCGATTCAGAAGTTCCATCAGAGCTCCCAGAATCCATGTAACCTAGGGAGAGGAAAACAAAACCCCACCGCCGGTCAGCGACAACCTAAAACAGCGCCCTCTGCGGCTGCTCCCCAAATCTGCCGCAGATTTCCCGCTCCAAACAACTCATCCGTTGGGACATGGATCCCCCGGCAAAAGAAAACCCCCGCAAAACAAGAACCAACAAAGAAAAAATGGAAACAAAGGAGGCGGAACTTACCGATTACTATGCACAACCGAGGAAAGTCAGTCCAGAGAAAACACCGAGCAATCGTATGTAAGAGCAAGCACGCCTGAAGAACGGATAGCGTGAGAGTACCTTCACAGAGCTTTCTCCGGATTCCTCTCCAGTTTTTTCTTCTTCCCTCTCAAACAAGAGCAAAAAGAGTAAACAATGAAAACAAGGAAGACCTTTATATAGACAGGTCTGGTACCCTAGGCACCCCTGTAATCCCCCCAAAATACTCAATCGGGGCAAGTCAAACGCTTGTGAATCAGGGCCTTCCATCCCTGACCGCTCCCTACTGACACGCGTCCCAGTATCGGTAAAACCCCCACGCCATCATAACTGATGGGACTGATGGGCTTTCTCCTTCAATGCATGTCAGCCACTTGCCTCGCCTACAAACAACAGTTGAAGGAGATAGGGGTGAGAACCGAGGGGTCCAGTCCCCCACCACTTCCCCAAGCGCCAACCTCAATTCAAGGAAAGCCATCCCATCGGGACGTTGCCGTCGCCATCATTATTCCACCGGTTATGTGGCATTCCACCGGCTCACAGGTATTCCACCGGTTATGTGGTATTCCACCGGCTCATAGGTATTCCATCAGTTATGTGGCATTCCACCGGCTTACAGGCATTCCATCGGTTCCGTGGCATTCCATCGGTTTAGTTACTTTCCTTCATGCCTACGGGCACGGACAAGCCAGCAACAACTCAAGGCTTCAAAACATCGGGCTTTATAAGACCGGGAGAATTGTTTCTCTAACACAGGACAAATCTTCCAGCATGATAGAAACCCTGCACATATATCACACCTGTACGAACAAGGGTTGTGACATGATCAGTGGTACACCCAATAACAACCGGGTCACTGACCGGGAGAATTGTTCCTCTAACACAGGCCAAATCTTCCCGCAAGCTAGAAACCCTGCATCACACAAAGCTGTGAAAAATATGGGGAACAAATGGTCGGACCACCCCTCCGGGAGAATTGTTTCTCTAACACAGAACAAATCTTCCCGCAGGCTAGAAACCCTGCACATAACCTCACGCCTATAACGTTCCAGCTGAGAAGAACTAGCGGATGTTGACCGGTGCTTTAACACGGCCGCAACATCCCACCGGTAGATCTGTTGGCTCGCACCCAACAGGTCTTCCAGCAGGCTCGCAACCCTGCACACTACCCCACGCTTATTCCAACACAAGCTGAGACGAATCAGCAGGTGCTTACCGGTCCTATAACATGGCCGCAACCCCCCACCAGGAACTAACCTCCAACACAGGACATATTCTACGGTTTCTACCACCGTCGGTAACAATTTTCATTGGGGGACTCGTTCCGACGTCGTAGTTCCCCGCCCGGCTCCCCCCGGATCATTCCATGCACTCATCCGGGTTCACCCCGTTCCATATGCATGGCATGGCGGACTTCAACGCCGCATTATCATTCCATGCACTCGTCCGGGTTCACCCCGTTCCATATACAGGGCACGACGGAACTCAAGCACAGCACTACCATCATCACAACTCATACTCATAACTGTTGCACCTCATCAGGAACAAGTACTCGCATCACCACGCACCATCATAACAGGCTTTCTGCTCGAACGCCCGGCCAAGCTCAATCTTCAACGCGGACTTGGGAGACTAGGGCACCGTTGGGTCGGTAACCCTGCGGGTCTGCGGGCCTGCATAACAAGACATATTAAGTCCCCATTCAAGATTGCACTTGACCAGGAACTTGGGGGACTTGTTGACAGTGGCCATAAAGGGGCTACCCAGGCCCACAGACCCGCAACCACTACACTCTGGCCCGGTCCGTGGCCCGGGGTAGGACCGTTAGCACCCGGACCCGAGGCCCAGCAGCCTGCCTCATGGCCAGAGGCCCGAGAGCCGGGGGCGCCAGCCTGCCGAACAGACCACCGAAGCCGCCCTTATGTATGAACAGAAGGGGATCAGTCCCACATCGAAGAGTAAGGCCAGACCTCACGCTCGACAACCTATATAAGGGCCCCAACTACCCTCATTAATAGGTAACCAACTCTCCAACTACTTATTATTCCCGCTTAAGTTATCCATTTATACCAACGGTACTGACTTAGGCATCGGAGAGGAGAAGACCGGCCCGCCCGGTATTCCCCTTAGTAAGCAGGATTTGCAGGAAGGAATCACACCAAGATCCACCAGTCTCTGTCAGGCCTACGGGTTTGACCAGAAACAGTAGGAGTCCTAGGTAGTTAGGGTGCGTTTGAGGGAGCTTATAAGCTGCTCTACTTATAAGTATAAGTCAGTTTTATATTTGGTAACACAACATGTCAATAGCTTTTTGAAAAAGTATGAGTCATTTTCAATAGAAAATGAGAAACTGATCCCACCCACCTTAAACGGTATAAGTACAAGTAAGCTTTTACTTAAAAACCCAGCTGCACAAAACCCACCCTTAGTCTCTCTAACGCTTTATTATTTCTTCTCTAATTCTGATTCTATAAGATAAGTACACAGCTCAAAAGAAATAAATATCCCTACAATAATTCAATTCCGTCTCTCATTCTCTCCGTTCATAGAGTTGGTCTTCCCAAAAGGCCCACAAACCAAAAGGCCCAATCGATCATCAACATCCTTAAACCCCTCTCCAAAAACTTTGTATTCTCTTCAATCCACAAAGCCATGTCCCTCCTCCGCAGAAGCTTCTTCTTCCCTCTCCGCTCTAAACCCCATCCTCTCCTCTCCCACTTCCTCACTCCCTCTCTCCCTAAACCCAAAATCACCTCCGCTCTCTCCGCCTCACTCTCCTCCGCCGCCTCCCCCTCTCCTCCTCCTCCTCCTCCTCAAACCCTCACCCCCATTCCCAAAACCCACTCCCCCAACCTCCTGTGGGTCCCCCGCACCGCACTCTGCGGCGAACTCTCCTCTATTGACATCGGCAAGCGCGTCACCCTCTGCGGCTGGGTCGCTCTCCACCGCGTCCACGGCGGCCTCACTTTCCTCAACCTCAAGGACCACTCCGGCTCCGTCCAGGTCACCACTCTCCCCGACGCTTTCCCCGACGTGCATAACGCCGTTAACGACTTGAGGCTCGAGTACGTAGTCGCCGTCGAGGGACTCGTCCGGTCCAGACCGGTTGACTCCGTTAATAAGAAAATGAAAACCGGCTCAATTGAGGTAATACCTAAACCCTAAACCCTAAACCCTAACCCTAGTTTGGTTTTTAATTAAGTGTTTGATAATTGATGTATCAATGTGGTGGCAGATTACGGCGGAGAATGTTCAGGTGTTGAATGCAGTGAGGGCAAAGCTGCCGTTTTTGGTTACTACTGCGGAGGATGCAAAGGATTCGGTGAAGGAGGAGATTCGGTTGAGGTGAATTTCGCAATCAATTGTGTTCGTTTTCGACTTCAATTTTGTTTCTTTAGTTACTAAGAATGTTGCTTTCGAGGTGTATTTAGTAATGCTGCTTAGATATGTTTGTTGGAAGGTACCGGTGTCTTGACTTGCGTCGGCAGCAAATGCAATCGAACATAATGCTGCGGCATAAGGTAGTGAAACTGATGAGGAGGTATCTAGAGGATGTACATGATTTTGTGGAGGTACATTCTGTTAGTTATTGGATTCTCGAGAAATATGAAAGTGGAAGGTTTTGTTTTGATTCTGATTTTGGAACATGATTATAAGGTAGATTGAGACTCCAATACTCTCTAGGGAACATGATTATAAGGTAGATTGAGACTCCAATACTCTCTAGATCGACACCGGAAGGAGCCCGTGATTATTTGGTTCCATCGAGAGTTCAGGTACTTGAATCAAGCTCTGAGAGATCACTGTAAAATTTCACATCATCCAAATCATCACAAAGATTCAATCACCAAAAATCATATGTAAAAAAAAAAAAGCTCTGAGAGCTGATTTATCGCGAGCAGTAGGAGAGGGCTTTCCAGCGGAGAAAGCAAAAAGCTTGAATCAAGCATATCCTCATCGTCGTCGACATCAAAGTCGTCCTTGAACTCTTAGAAATCAGTCTCGAAATTGTCGTCCAATCTGGCGAGGCCTGGCGTCGGTGGAGAATCGCTTATCGGAGCTGGACTTCTTGAGATCGAGCCAGAGGAGATTTCGGAGCGGCGGAACATGTGGAGCTTCTGGGCGGTGGTGACGCGGCGGCGTTTTGAGAGCCTGGTGAGTAGGCCAATCGGTGAGTTCTGAAGAGGAGAAGAAGAAGAAGAAGCAAAAGAAGAAGAAGAAAAGGAGTTGAAATTGGTCGAATGCTATTCTGTTTTTGTTTTATATATATATATATATATATATATATATATATTAAAAATTCGGGCCGGTCTTTCGGTCCCAAAAAAAATTCAATCCTGAGCTCGGACCGACAAGCACA
Source organism: Potentilla sterilis (assembly GCA_963682095.1). NCBI lineage: Eukaryota > Viridiplantae > Streptophyta > Magnoliopsida > Rosales > Rosaceae > Potentilla > Potentilla sterilis. The sequence continues at coordinate 53,077,381 of OY821757.1, forward strand.
ATGTCGGGCCGGTCCTTCTTTGGGTCGGTCCTTAAAATTTCAGGGCTCGGCCCGTGTCGGGCTTTTTTCGCTGAGCCGGGCTGGGCTTTCAGTCCTTCGGGCCCAAACGCCCAGTCCTAATCCTGATTATTCAATTCAGATTAATGTAAGCATTTCCCTTTTAGTAAGCCTCATCAACGGGCCGGGTCCGGCCCGGCCCATTCATAGCGGGCTTGGAGCGGGCCGGGCCGGGCTTCTTTAAAAATTCTAGGATCCAAGCCCAACCATATAAGGCGGGCTTGACGGGCTTTTGCGGGCCGGGCCGAATAGCCCTTGGCGGGTTGAGGCTGGGCCGGGCTTTAATTAAAATAAATAAATATTAGAGATTATTTTTTAAAAAAGGGTTTGGAAACTCTAAACGCCAAACGCCAAACTCTAAACCCTAAACTCTAAATTCAAATTGATTTTCAATTATAAATATACCCTATAAATATGTGGCTTATGGAATTTTCATTTTATAAATTTAGCCATTATAATGACAATATGCATACTAATGCGGTATAACTTGATTAGAAGATTATAATCAAGTGTACAACTTTTCGAAACAACTATATAAAAGAAGTCAAATTTTGAAAAATGCTATGAAATAAAATTTGATCGTTATGATGAAATACGGTGATGGTAAAAAAATCACTTACGACAAAGTTAGAACCTCGATCGGTGCGGTCAACCTTATTTAAACTTATCTCTCTCTATGGGGAGCCATAATATCGGGAGGTAAACGTTCCCAAATTTTTATATGGTTGATTACGTCTCATTTATTTGAGAGTTCAATGTTTGGAAGAGTCGATGAAACAAGGTCATCTAAAGGTATCTAATAGCGTTTTCGTGTGATAAGTTTTATGAAAATATGGTTAACCGTTTCGATCGAGCATCGAACGTTCACGAAACGAGTTGATTTTTCTCCTCTACTCATATTTAACTATAACGATCACATCAGACGGTAACAATTTTCATTTTGTGAATTTAGTCATTATAATGACAACATGCTTACTAATGCGGTATAACTTGATTAGTAGATTATACTCAAGTGTATAACTTTTCGAAACAACTATATAAAAGAAGTCAAGTTTTGAAAAATGCTATGAGATAGCATTTGATCGTTATGATGAAATACAGTGATGGTAAAAAATTCACTTAAATCCGACAAAATTAAAGCCTCGATCGATGATATGTTTACTTCGTGATTTTTAAACTATAATTTAAAATTTTTAAAGATATTAATATAATAATTATTTTTAACGAACATAAAAGATAAAATAGATGAGTTTAAGAGAAAAGATGATCCATATTGTGCTAGTGAAGTGCGAATATCTATTAAAGTGTATGAAAATGAAGATCTAATTAATACATTAATGTGTCAAAAATATAAAATAACTCTATATGGAGGTAACTTATTCTTTAATTATTGAGGTATGGATTTTAACGGGCTGTACGGGCCGGGCTTTTACGGGCTTTTGATAGAACGGGCTTGACGGGCTCTTAACGGGCCGGGCCTAGTTTCTGACCCCTAAACTAAGTATGGCCCTCTACTCACCGGGCCCGGGCTTAAGCGGGTTTTTAGACGGGCCAGGCCGGACTTGAAGTCCATCGGGCTTGCGGGCCTCCATCGGCCCACTTGATCCGCGGACTTAATGATGAGGCCTACTTTTTAGGGCCTTACGAATAAGTCTTTTTCCATCAGCTACACAATTCATATGAAAGCATTAATAAACCTTTGACTCATCCCAGCAGAGGGGGCAGTAGAAACTACTTATATTACTAGGCAAAACTTGGAAATTGAATGTCTGATCTGCAAACAAACCATTTACTCCCCTTATCCTTTTAGAGTAACTTGGTTGAACTTTTATCCAGCAATTGGATGAGCCTTTTCATTACTTCATTTCAACATGACATTATAACTGTGGCATTTGAGCTATATGATATTCCTCACTCAGATTCATTTAATGGTCAATTATGTGTTGGTTTTTTTTTTTTTTTTTTTTTTATCAAATAGGCTATAAAAACATATTGTTGCAGAAAGTTAGTGGCTTTAATTCATCAATTTTAAATCTCATAAGTTTATCTTCTTTATACTTTCCATTGCTTATATTGATAAATTTAACATCAATTTGACATTGATTTGTCTTACTGATATACTTAGAAATCTAATCCATAATTGTTGCAGGTTTTTTTGGAGATCAAAGGTGTACATCTCCCAAACCCTTTTCCTAGACTTACATATGCTGAAGCAATGAGTCGTTATGGTTCAGACAGGCCAGATACTAGATTTGACCTTGAGTTGAAAGATATAAAAATCTTTTCCCTGACATATATATATATATATATATATATATATATATATATATATTTAACTTAATGGGTTTGATGTATTAGAAAACAGATCATAGAAAACCAGCCCCTTAATAATCTCTGAATTTTTTTATTTGTATATAAGTGCATCTTTCTTAATTTTGGCACTTCAAAAGATTTTTTCCCTTTGCAAATCTTCTGTAGAGATCACCCGAAGTTTGAAGTATTCCTAGCATATGCCTTGTACAAGATTTCAATATCAAAGTTTTAATTGTTTGCATGTTGCGCTCAAACACTTCTAAACACTTTCAGGAAGTCAATGATATGGAAGAGACGTGCCAAACTATATTCAGCTGACTTTTTCATTTTCTCACTTCTGTACATCCAGCGACTTCTTGCATGTTTGAATCATTCTTGTGCTTGTTGATCTATTGGAAAATCCTTCCTCCTCCTCCTCCTCCTCCTCCTCCTCCTCCTCCTCTCCTGATGACAACATGGATGTATACGCAGCTGCCTTTCTTAGATCTAAATCCAGCGATTTCTTACAACCCTGAGTCAATCTTTTGCCAGTTGATCTAATGGAAGATCCTTCATCCTCTTCTTCTTCTTCATTGACGTATGATGTCTTCCTCAATTTTAGAGGCCAAGACACTCGAGAGAGATTTGTCTCCATTTCGTCATATAAACTGACTCATACAATCATATTCCATTAGTTGATGATCAAATATGGACCTTCCTCCCAGACCTTCCTCCCCCACTTCTTCTTCCTCTTCCAAATATGTCTTCATTAGTTTTAGAGGCTCAGACACTCGAAAGAGCTTTGTCTGCCATCTTCACAACGCTCTGAAACGGCAACTAGTCAGCGCCTACCTTGACACTGAAAATCTCAGACAAGGCGACGACCTTTCAAATCTATTCAAGGCCATTGCCGAAGCAAAGATTTCGATTGTGGTTTTCTCTAAAAACTACGCGTCTTCCACATGGTGCTTGAGAGAACTGGTCAAGATCATGGAATGCCATAAGGCGCAGCAGAAGCAGCTTGTGATTCCCATTTTCTACGACGGAGTAGAACCTTCGCACGTTGGTTACCAGCGGGGAAGTTTTGCCGAAGCTTTTGACAAGCATAAACACGCCGGCAGAATAGACAATAATGAATTGGAGAGATGGAGAAGAGCTTTACACGAAGCCTCCCAGATATCTGGATCGAGTTCGTGTTCCAACGAATTTGGGTAACAAAACTGACCCTTGCTCTACTCTACACCAGCTTATATTTTATTTTTCTAAGTTTTGTATAATTACTTAATTAGATCCAAAACTGAAAAGAGACCTGCAAATAATTGTTGGACCTAGCTATTTTCTGAATTATTGTTCTATACAGTTGGTCAGTTGTTAATCATCCATAACTTAACTAAATGATTTGTATGCATATAGGATCTGGGTTTCTGCTCTTTTTTAACACAATACGATCTGGGATCTTATTTCCTTTGATCAACTGAATTTTAAACCCTCTATCTCTAATTACTGAATCTGGGTTTCAATTTAGATTGTAGTTTATTGTAGAAGAAAAAATGGGTAGGTACGTGTTTTGTTCTTCAATCTGGGCTCTGGGTACCGAATGGATTTTGCATTTGCCAATTCCTTTTCTATAGAAATTAGAAATGAAGGAGTGTGTCCAAGAATAGAGAAAGCAGAATAGAAGAACTGGGTTTTTACCCACGTTAAATGTGGCAACCGTCAACAGTCAACCGTTTTATCACTTTTTAGAGTACATTATCATAGACGCACACTTCAAATTAATACCATAATTCTCATGTCTTGCTTGGACTTTTACAATATTGCCTTTAATTTCGTTTTTTTTTTCTTTTCAAATTTTGCAGAGATGATAGCAAACTTATTGATGCTGTTGTAGAACGCGTCTCTAAGGAGTTGATTCACAAGTCGTCAGGAAGTGAAGAGAGTGGCTTGGTTGGAATTCAGTCCCGTATACAAAAAATGAAACTAGCACCACCTCTTGAGATGGATAAATTTCGCAAAGCTGGAATCTGGGGAACGGGCGGCATCGGCAAAACTACCATTGCTACGACAGTTTTTAACCGAATTCATTCCCAATTTTTTTGCTGTTGCTTTGTTGAAAATGTCAACGACAAGTTCCAGGAGGGTGGAGTAAGTCTGCTAAAGCGTATTTTATCTAGTTTGTTGGACACTGATCTAGAGCGTCAAATAAACACCAAGGAAGAAGCGTATAACAAAATGAAAGAGCTACAGAGCCGTACAGTTTTGGTTGTTCTGGATGACGTAGACAAACAAGAGCAGATTAATACCTTACTAAATGGACCTCCATTTGGTAAAGGAAGCATAATCATTATAACAACTAGGGATCGCAGTCTACTAACACGATTTGATGAGATATATGAGGTTGAGTTATTAAGTGAATCTGATGCTCTGATACTCTTCAGCAAGAATGCCTTCAAAACAGACAAACCCCCAGAAGAGTATGTTCATCTGTCAAAGCGTGCTGTAAAATATGCTCAAGGTCTGCCTCTAGCACTTGAAGTCATGGGAGGTCTACTTGGCCCACTCGAGAGTGCAATTGAGTGGGAACGGGAGTTGAAGAAAATAATGAGCACGCCCCACATGGAAATTCAGAACGTGCTTGAAAGAAGTTACTATGGACTGGATGATTTACAGAAGGCCATATTTTTAGATATTGCATGTTTCTTTCGAGGAACAGATTTAGATTATGCAACAAAAGTTCTTGACGAATGTGACTTCCATGCCTCTGCCAAATCTGGGATAAGGAATCTAGTTGATAGAGCTCTTGTAACAATCTCAAAGTACCGTGAGCTTGAGATGCATGATTTAATACAGAAAATGGGTAAGAAGATTGAATCTAAAGCTGAAGATGGGAAGCGAAAGAGATTTTGGAGTGAAGATGCTAAGTTTGCGCTAAATGAAAATACGGTATGATCATGATTCGTGCATAAATAATTCTTTCTCAAATATTTATGCCATAGATACATAATCCCTTTTCTAACTATTTTAACATGTGCGGATCTTACTAAAATTATTAAGCAAGGCTACCGGACACTCACTAAATTCCACTTTTGGTCACATAGGTTTCGGAAAATGTGGAAGGATTGATGATTGACTTGCCGTACAAGAAAGATATATTCTTCCATGCTGAAGCTTTTGAACGTATGAGGAAACTCAGGTTGCTCGTTTTCACTCACAGGCACATAAATAGAGGTGCGCGTAAAAATCACCAGCTGATTGGGGACTTAAAGTTTCTTTCTTCTAAGTTGAGGGTTCTCAAATGGCATAAATACCCTCTAAAGTGCTTGCCATCCAACTTTGACCCCAAGAATCTTCTTGAGCTCGACATGGAATATAGTCACATTGAACAACTCTGGGAAGGATCTAAGGTACGAGAATCACATTTAGTTCGTCATGAATTTTTGGATCAGATGTCTAACTATAATAATGATATATTATATGCATATTTTGCTGGTTGATTGTGCCGGCATGCAGTGTGGGAACAAATTGACAAGCATCAATTTGAGCGGGTCTCCAAATCTTAAGGTCTCTCCCGACATAATAACTGGCTTTCCAAATCTCAAGCGGCTAGATATTGGACGTTGCTCAAGTTTAACGGAGGTTCACCCGTCCATTTTTTCTCATAAAAACCTTGTTTTTTTAAGTTTAACATTATGCACAGGACTCAAGAGTCTTCCGAGCAGCATGTATATGAAATCTCTGGAAACCCTTGATCTTACTTACTGCCTAAACCTTGAGATGTTTCCAGAGATCACGGGAGATATGGAGGCACTATCACAGCTTAAATTTAAGCTAACTGCAATTAAGGAGTTACCGTCGTCAATTGACCGTCTTAAGGGGCTTCGATCATTAGACATGTCTTTCTGCAAAAGCCTTCTATGTCTTCCAGAAAGTATATGTAATTTGGCCCAACTTAGATCTCTCGACCTGACCCACTGCTCAAAACTTAAAAAGTTGCCAGAGAACATTGGGAGTTTAGAGTCTTTGTCGGAACTTCAAGTACACGAAAGTGGTCTAGAACAACTCCCGGTCTCTATCTTACATTTGAAGCTCAGTCGATTATCGTTTAGGGGGTGCCAACAAATGGCGTCTCCCTTTTCATCATGGCCATCATCAATTGAAGATCGTTGTACTGCTCTGGTAGAACTTGATTTCAGTGGTTGCAATCTGATGGAATTATCTGATGCTATTGCTCATTTTTCTTCCTTAAAAGTATTAAACTTGTCAAAAAATAACAATTTGGAGAGCTTACCCGCAATCATCATGAATGAACTGGGTTGCTTAGAACGGCTTGAATTGGACGGTTGCACGAGACTGAAATCGATCCCAGAGCTTGCATCAAGTATATGTTACATAAATGCACATAACTGCACAGCTTTAAAAACTGTTTCGGCACCACAGTCTCCCTATAATATCGGTCGGTGCTTCACATTTTCTAATTGCAGTCAGCTGGTACAGGAAGATGTTTGCAGAGATATTGTAGAAACTCATTTCCCTCCTCAGGTATAAAGTTATAAACTTTCTTTTTCTTCTGATATTTTAGCCTTTTGCGGGTAGTAGAAGTTAATTAGTTTTTCCTATTGGTTGTTGTAGGGTAATCGTTTCCGACACTTTTATTTCTCTCTTCCCGGAAGTGAAATTCCAGAGCAGTTCATCCATCGTTGTAGGGGGTCTTCCGTAACCGCCCCGCTACGGAAAAATTGGTTTGACAACCAGTTTTTGGGGTTCGCTATATGCGCCGTTACTAATTATCATCCCCGGGAAAGTAGACACATAGACCTTTCCAATGGTACCAATTTCACCATTTTTCAGTGAGTGAACTGTCATGTAGGTCTCGGGGAAATCGACGTACAGAACCAGGCAGATTCTGGAATTGCCTATTGATGTGTCTTTCATGATTGAATCGAATGAGCCTAAACCTTTCTCTCTTGAAAGAAAGTATTGCCATATACCATGGTATTGCGTGGGCGTGTCTAGCCATTACCTTGGCTTTATAAATTTATAGCGAATGAGATGTCGTGTCGAGCATATTAAGACAAGTACATGATTGCGCACATGGTACTTAGATGGAGAGTTTCATCTCCCAAGACTTCTCGTCATATGGACGTAACAAGTCTTCTCAAGACAATGAATAATCATGGGATACATATAAGATTTGGTTTAACATCCTTTAGATAGCCATAAGCCGATTGATGAATAAGTTCATCACTAATGGTTCTCACTCTCGAGACCAAGTGTTCCCAAGATCCTTTCATTCTTAACGTCGGATTAGTGATATCTCAATCACAATTCATCCAGAGTCCACACCCAAATAGGCATGATTCTTTACATTTCATTTCCAATCAAGTAGTCGCTCAACCACGTTATACAATATCCAACCAGAAGATTTGAACCCATATAGAGAACATCCTAATCTGATAGCATAAACACTTTGCGGTTTTTGCTCACTTGACTTGGGTGAAAATTGATTCGTTCATGATATTTATGTACATCTCTTTACTTAGTTCCAATATAGATGATTCATAAGCTGCATGTTCAGTTTTTCGGAACTACCTAACTGAAAAGGTAGTGGAGTGTGATATGACTCCATTACGAGAGCATATGTCATCGTAGTCGATTCTAGGGCGTTTTTGAGAGACTTTGCGCCACAAGGTTAGTCTAGGCTCTTTTTCTCACTATGTTTTCCATCAAATATTATCAATAGGGTTTACACTTGTGGTGTCGGCATCACCTGACCAAGGACCTATCTCTTTGTATAAACTGGATCGCATATCTTTCCGTGTAGGCCAATTCACAACGTTGGTATTTGCTTCAACGAAGTGAGTGTGTTCGATATCTAACTCACAAACCACGTTCTCATGTACACTAGTGTAATTCACATTTGTAGAGATCTCTATATGGATTGGCTTCTCATTGAGGCGTCCCCCAATGATGACCTTAATCCAGAAAATCCATGAGACAAATGAGTTGTCATTGATCCAAGGATCAAGTTGTGCCATACTCGCATTCGGCGAGTGTTATCGAACTAAGTGCCCTCTCTATACTTCTTGTGAGAGTCACGACCTAGTGACACCATCTACCACTATTGTGGAATCACCATGTCACCATTTATGAATGACAATATGTCCATTGATTTAGACATCAATCCTTACAGGCATGTTGATACAAGAGTACTATTCCGATCTTTTTCTTGAAAGACTAATAGTTTGCTCTTTGCAGTATGTATATAAAATCTCGTCACTTTGATTTATGGGACTTTGGGAAACATGATGAGGCACAGTGGGACAAACCACGGCAATGCCAAATCATTCTACTTGAACAAACTTGTTCTTCTCTCCCCCTAACGACGGGGAGACTGGCTCATCAAAAAGTGACATAAACGAGATCGCCTGTTAAGGTTTTTGTATAGCGGACTGTAGGTGGAAGTTTATGTCTTATTCAAAGACGTTATTCATAATCAAATAACCCATCATTGAGTGCTTGTGGTAGCGCAATATGACACATAAAGTATGTGAACGGTAAAGGGTATTGATCGTTAACACTTATACGTTAACAAGATGCATTCCGTTACAAAATGTAACATGCATGTACGCTTCCTGAAATGTTTCACTAAGTTCCGGGACACTAATTGCAACCAAATTTTAACAGTAGGTAGACACGTGTGTCTGGATTCAACCGGCGCTTGCCTCATTGCCGGAACCGGCCGGAAACATACCGAACATGTCGGAACAGTCTCTGAAGGTCAGTGAACGTTTGTGACGAGCGGTTCAGCACCTTCCAGGTGTCAAATGGCTCTGAAATTTTATAAGCAGGTAGCCATGGATGTTAGGAATCGGTGGACCAAATTTAACCTTAAGAACCGGCATAAAAGTAGGTGAACCGGTCCTCACAATGACGAGTCCGCGAGCTGGAAACCCGAAATTTTAGGTTTTTGCTACTTTTCAATCATTGTGAAGGTGCTTCATAACATCTAAGTGTTATGGCTTGAGTTTTAACCATTAGGTAGATCACCAAAGTATCATTGTGTCTCAAAATTGAGCCATGATAGGGCATTAAGGCTATCATCTTATGTATCATTATCTTTAGCGTAGGACGGCGTTTCTCCAAAACTTTTCTAAAGATTAAACTTCCATATATTGAGCATAGCCAACGAAAGATCATAATGGGGATCATATGCACTATTAAATGCATAGATGGTGCTTCCATTGACTTGGAGGAAGACTTGGGTGACGTTAATGTCATCTTTAAGCCTTGAGCATTGCTCATGACTCTACCAAATATTCTTTTGGTCATCTTTGATCCCAATAGCTTCTTTGCTCAAAAGAAACGATGTCCATAGCTTTCTTGCATATATAGATCATCAAGTCATATCCAAAATTTCGGACGATGTATACTGGAGTCTATATGAGTCGCTGATTCAAAGAATCCGAATCATAATACACGTGAAGTACATTCACAATGTTGATTCATAAGTTGTGCGCATTCATTAGAAGCGATACATAAGAAATCTTTTCAATTTTCACAATGAGTTTCAAGGTGATAAACGTTGACACCAATATCTTTAATTGGTGAGCAAGGTTCGACAAAGATTAGCTACACACTCAATGTCTCTATGATACATTCATAAGAGTGTAAAGACAAGGTTTTTATGCCAAGACATATAAACCGGAATATATACTCAATTCCTATAGAGTGTGCAACATGGCGTGTAGTATCGCAAGATAAAACATAGGCATGCTTAAGGGCGTACTAAACACATCCGTTAATGCTCAAAAATAGAGCCGGAAAACAACCAAAATGAGCCAACATCGATACTATAGAGACATAAATGTCTAAACCAAGTATCCAAGACCGAGGCCATGAGCTAGCTATCCGAGGCCGAAGCCAAGCTAGAGTGGAAGCCAAGCCGAAGCAAGGCAAGGGAGGGCCAGGGTCAAGCATAGGCGCGTGCTAGGCTAACCAAGGTCGAAGCCGAGGTAGTGCACAGGCGGGCTGAGGCCGAGCAAATGTCAAGGCACGCCAAGGCCGAAACCAAGGCGTGCCGAGGAAAAAGCAAAGGCTTATGGGGCCGAGGCTTGATGTTGGAGTCAAGGTCATGCGAGTTGTCGATGGCTAGCCGAGGCTGAAGCTAGGGCTTACTGAGGCATAAAGCAAGGACCTGACAAGGCTGATGTCATGCTAAAGAGCCAAAGGCATGCCGAGGCCGAAGCCAAGACGTGCCGGGACGAGTGCATGGGCTTATAGGGCCGAGAGGGGCAGCGGACCGGGCCGTGTGCAGGTCGACGCCAGGGCCGAGGTTGGGGCGGGGCTAGGCGGGCGCGTGCTTGCCACGGTTTGGAGACCGAGGCGTGCCTCATTGTTTGGTTGTGGTGGAGCTGTTGTCCAAGCAGCGCGCAAGCTAAGCCAAGGTCGAAACCGAGGCTAGGCAAGGCGGACTTTGGTGTGCGCAAGAGTGCCGAAGCCGAGGCCAGGCAATGGGCATGCATCCGCGCATGTACGCAAGCATTTCTATTTGTTTCTTGACGAGCATAAGCTTGTTTATCTATGTGATTTTCAGAGTTAACATCACCAATTAGATTGGTGAACTCAAATCAACATGCCATGTAAATATATAATGTGATTCATTGCATTCACATATAGATTTTTAGGAAATCGAACCATGTATGCATTAAAATGCCAACGGTTACATCGAAGTCTGGACCATAAAGAGTGTATCGACTAAGTAGCATTAGTCACACATGTGAGGTCTATGCCTTCACAAAATAAACGGATTTGTAGTCACTTTGACTATGAAATTGAAGTCATATGCTTCATATTTATCGTAAATTATCTTTTGCTTTTGAAATCCGTAATCATGAGGATATACCCTCATCTTCTTCCATGTATCTCTTATATACATTGACCATATGATTGCATTATTTGTAATTAGTGAACCGATGTAGAACTTTATCAATGACATGATTCTCTGTTTTTTTTTCAATGGCCCTTTTCTCTTTCTTTTTTTTTTTTTTTTTTTGGGCGCATTTTGCGGTCAATGTTTCTTTTTTTTAAAAGAATAAGAGGGAAGGTATTGAATTTAGGTCGACACCAAGATTATGGTAACTCAATTCAATATTTGTTGTGACAATTTCCGTCACATATCGATGTTACAACGACAATTTCCGTCGCACATCATGAGTTTGTCCCCTTTGTGATTCCTTTAGGATCATCACAAGCATCGACAATATTATGTCGGAATCGTGATAAAATAGTCACGAAGAGTTGTGGTTCAAAGTGACCCAACATGCACAAGCACAACTTTGGACGGTAACATCACAATTACCCTTGAGATACTGTGATACGCCGGGGTGGGTGGGGTCCCTTTGTATCGTCCGAGAAGCAGAAGAATCGGGATGATGTAGCAGGGAGTTTGAAAGTCTCGGAAAAGACAAAATTCCCAACAATTGAATTGCAGAAAGCAGGAACTTTTAATAAAATCTTACTTGTTAGTTCATTAAATGAACTGTGTTGTAAATTGCGTTTGAGGACTCAGTTCTGATCCTTGTGCAAATTGCAATAGTCGCTTCGATATTGCAGAAAATTGCTTCTCTCCATCGCGTATACATCGTTCGGAGATGGAGAAAACGCCCATAAGGGCTGTTGGGCTCGGTAGAAGAAGGCCCAAACCCGACTCGGGTCGGGCTGGTGAGAGCAGGTCGGATAAGACCCAGGGGAACCAAACCGGGTCGATTCGTCGAATCCGGGTTGAGAGACGAAACCTGGTTGATGCAATCCGATGAGGACGGCGTTGGGTAGACCGTCGACGGCTTCAGGATGGGCGACGCGCAAGGCTGCTGGCGTCGGTGGCGCTGAGCTGCGTGCTGGCATGCAAGGCAGTAGTGTTGGGCTGACGTCGAGGTGGAGGACGGTGCCGAGGCATGGACGGCCTCCAAGGGCGACAGGGCCGCCTCCGTGGCTGGCATGGGGAGCCGGTGCTAGGCTTGGTTTCACCGGCGTCTCTGGATTGAGCGTCGTGGCGGGGAGGTGACGAGAAAGGACGCCGTCAAACTATCGAAGGGTGCCCAGAGCAAATTCATCCTTGCCGACAAATATGTCGTCGGCAGAGTTCAATATAATATCTTTTGCCGACATAATTGGTTGTCGGCAGAACTTGATGCCCTGGGAATTTTCTTTCTTCCGACGAAAGTGATGTTGGCGGAAGATGATTTATGGGGGCTTCTTTTCCGACAAATTGTTGCCGGCAAAAAAGAGCATTTAGGGTTTTTGAAATTCTTTTTTTTTTTTTTTTTTTTTCCAGATTGAAAACCTAGGGTTTATGAATTTTTCAGGGCTATTAGATGAAGGCTAGAGTCACGTGTTGATAACGTGTTCTAGGAGAAAGGGAATAAATGCAAAGCGTAGTCTTTATTGATTGATAAGGAGGCCTTTATATAGGCATTACATCTAGTATATATCCCGAATAATCAGAGATTCCCTATCTAATAAGGTAACTATTAATCTAATCTAATTAGGTCAAGACACACATAGGAAGTTACGGAATTATCATTCCTTGAACACTCTGTTTTTTTTTTCTTTGATGGGTGGAACTAATAAAAAAGGACATATCAAAATGATCGAGTTTTACTAGATTCCAGCCATCAAAAAAGGAAGCAAAGAATAGTTTTAGGGACGATGTTTTTCATAACTCTTAAAAATAAAATTCTAGTTGTTGATGGAAAAACACATTATGTACCTTCGTCAATGTAACTGACGAGAGATAATTATGTAGTCATAAATGAATTTACTATTACCTTTGTAATACTCACCTTACTTTCAGGATGTCAATGAACAATGATATGGAAGATGAATACATGACTAGCTCTTTATTCCAAATGTGGTAGTGCTGAGGCTGTGGATTCAGTCACCTCAAGCAAACTTGACTCGAGAAATGATGGATCCTGATTATACAAATGAATTATTCCATAATCCACGAAAATCCTGACCAGTGACAATTGATTGTGCTCAGGAGAGGCTACATTTGAGTAGTATTTATGATACCATATATGAGTGTGTTTTATTCGATGCCTTGTTCAACACTATGATGCTTAATGATGCCTTGAAAAATGGCATTCTCCCTGTAGTCAGGGACGGATCTTAATGTAACACAACCTGAGCTACAGCCCAGAGAACTTTTTGAGTAATGTCTATTTAATTCTATTTAAATCACTTAATTATCTAAAATCTCATAAATCAATAGACTTAATTAATCAATAGATAATCAAGTCTATTAATTAATTAGCCAAGTAGCTTTAACCTGATCATAAAATCACAATCTATGTGGAATTAGCCTTGCTAGTAGTCAATGAAAAATTAAAATCACAATCCATAACTCTTAATTAAGATAATTCTTTTTTATCTTCTAGAGTTTAAGCTATTTAACTCAATTCTTGGTGTTCACCCAATCCTAAACCATTACTAAAATCTTCATATTTCGCTTCAGCTCTTTAACTTTTTTTTTCTCTTTGATCATGATCGAACTTGTGTTTGTTCTAATGAGTTGAACTCTTTTATATTGTATAGAACAAATTTATTAATATTCACTTCGAAATTATTATCAAATGAGAAATTTAGCCCAGTCTACTTTAAAATCCCGGCTCCGTCCCTGCCTGTAGTATCTCTCATTTAGTAGGAGTATTTTCTTTCCGTTGAAATATAGATATTTATGTACATTGAAGTGTGTAGGCACTACCTCAATTTGTTTTCCCTTTCCATTTTGACCATTGGGAGATTCATATAAGTAATGAGACGTACACTGCACAAGCTTTAGATTGTTGAAAATGAAATTATTTGAAGATGCCCAATGATTGATCGAATCAAATATAATTCGATGAATTCAATTCATGAAATCGGGTGTTATCGCCTGTATTCATGTACAATCTGGACTCAACTGAAATGCCCATAAGCTAGGATTGCGGCCTCAAGAGAGGGAGGTTCTTCTCTCTTTAGTGGCCAAATTCTAAAATTAATAGTTTCTCTACAGAAAACTTCTAATATCAATATCATTGCACAATTACACACCAAAATCATGGTTTTTTACTGGAGGATAAGCAGAAAACATACTACGTTTAATTTTTAGATACTTCACATCTACACAAGCTTATAACTTTTACCAACAACAAAACATGCATGATCAACTAGTGTGCAGTCAAAATACAGATTCATGGTCACAATGAATGCAGTTATACAAACCTCAAGTGCAAAAAAGCATTATAGTAAATGTCCATACCTTGACATTTTCCACAGCCTTAATCACCCACTTTCATGAACTAGGAGCAAATACAAGGTGTTCATCAATCTCAGCTTTCGGTGCCACCACTTGAGAACTCTGAACAGTTCCACGCATGATTGCAAACAAGAATGCAAGCAACTGACCTTGGTCACACCATTTATCTGCATACCTAAGCATAGCGTCCTTCGTTCCTGCATCTATGTCATCTGATGGCCATGGCAACCCAATAGGATTTTCCTCAGCCCAAATAGGTTCACTATCCCACTTTAGCTCACCACCTCAAATTGGCCAGGGATCAGATATCGTTTGTTCCGGTGTTTCTCCAAGGAGATCTAGAGGCATCATGTGTGGCAGTCAATCCAGTCCATCCTTTATCTGTCCTCGACTTCAACCGGGTTCTTGGCAAGTTTGGAGTTGTTACAGGGGCAGCTGAGGATTAATAACTCCCAGTTTGCGGTGATATTAATTGGTCCTTCCAATTGACATCTATTTGCTTTAGAACTTAGATCACACACATACTTAGACGGTTCGATGCTAGCATGAGTGCTACAGCAGGTTGTGTCCAAGTCACCTCCAAACAGTCGACTATGAGTCATAATGGAGTCAATAGGCCGTGTTAGTGATTGTAAATATGCCGTGTTAGTGATTGTAAATATTATTATTGGATTTAGTATGATTTAAAGTTAATCTGTTAACAAATAGAGTTATTCACGCATAAATTAGATTAACAACACTACAAGTGGTCGAGTTCAAAAGAGCCTAGATATATATAGTGTAAGTTTGAGATTAATTAGCATGTTGCTCTCTGTCTTACTATAATATGAAACTGGCTACCAATAAGACATTGCTACTTATATCAAAATTGAGTTAGAGATTTCATTTGGTTTTGTTAAAATGTGCTCACATTGAAGTGAATGAGATTCTTGTTATTTCCATAAACCCAGTCTTACGTCCATGAAGTTCTTAGATATTGAGACATAGGAAATCAGCTGTCATCTTGAGATTGTGATACATCAATATTTAGTGAAGTTTGTAGTCTCATGAGACTAATGTGATTATTTTGTGTTCAAAAACGCTATTGTTTATGAATAGATACAATAAATAGACTAATGTACAGCAATAATACCATATCAATGTTAAATTTATGTTTCATTATTCACATTTGAGCTAAGATAATGGAGAAACTAAAACCTAATATGTAGAATTATCATAGGGATTTTGAACTCAGGTAACCTTACATGTAGGCTTTGGGCCTTGCTCTTCATGTTGAGGTTCCTAAATCTATTTTGCCTACTAAATGTTCTATATCTCTACATTTTTGGCTAGGTCTGTAGTTTTGAAAATCATAACAGATCAAGCACAAAAGCAAACCCATGCAACCCCACAGTAGGCTGCATGATTTATGGGAAATAACAACATAGTACCTTATATTATAGTGTAATAAATCAACTCATTACAAAACATCAAACCATGTTCCCACAAAACATCCAAGATTTTATTATGTTTTTACAAAAGAGTTTTTTTTTAGGTTTTGTTTCTGTACAAACCCGTTGGCCTGACAGAAGCACAATAATAAAGGTAGAACATGAACACAAGCAAGTATAGTGGTTCACTGTGCTATCGGAGGACACGGCTACGTCCACTTGGAATCCACTATGACCGGCCAATAGGCCATCGGGCTACAAGGGTGGAATGTCTTGGATCCAAATTCCCCAACTTTAAGGGGGAAGCCTTCTATTTATAGGGAAGGAAGGCTCCCTCCTTTACAATGTTTCCAATGTGGGATGCTTATTACACTATTACATAATTCCTTACTCACGAAGCTACTTCAGGCGCCCGGTGGCACGCCCTCCGGGTGCGGCACTGGTGATCTCTGACATTGGGAATGTAGCCGGGGTTGCGGTCTACTCGCTGGATGCCGGAAGTAGGACCTATGACACCGGTTGCACGGTCCACGAGGTCGCCGGATGTGCTTGGCGGTGCACCATATATACTGTCAACAAGTCCCCCAAGTTCCCGAGTAAGAGTGCAATCTTACTTGGGGAGTTAATCATCATGTGCCGCCAAGCGTAGGTGGTGACCGAGTCACCCCTACTACCACCAGTCCCCCAAGTTCCCCAGTGAGATTGGGCTCTTACCGGGCGTTCAAATGTCGAGTCCCCCCCTTCCGCTCGAGTGCTACTGATGTGCTCCCTGTAGTAGTCCCCCAAGTCAGTGTTGGAGATTTGACGTGGCCGGGAGTGATGAGGTGCCGGGCGAGATGAGGTGCCGGGCGCCCAAGGAGGATCCGGGTTTGACCGGTCCTGACTCGTTGAAGCCTGATCGGGCAGAGTTGGCGAAGCCGCTGCTGAACAGGACCGGGCCTGCTGCATCCGGGGTGACCCGCTGGCTGGGGGGACCCGCCGGATATGACTGGGCCTGCTGAATCCGGGGTGACCCTCTGGCTGGGGCGACCAGCCGGATAGGACCGGGCCTGCTGCATCCGGGGTGACCCGCTGGCTGGGGTGACCCGCCGGATAGGACCGGGCCTGCTGAATCTGGGGTGACCCTCTGGCTGGGGCGACCCGCCGGATAGGACCGCCGGATAGGACCGGGCCTGCTGCATCCGGGGTGACCCGCTGGCTGGGGCGACCCGTCGGATAGGACCGGGCCTGCTGCATCCGGGGTGACCCGCCGGATAGGACCGGCCTGCCGGATAGGACCGGGCCTGCTGCATCCGGGGTGACCCGCTGGCTGGGGTGACCCGTCGGATAGGACTGGGCCTGCTGAATCCGGGGTGACCCGTTGGCTGGGGTGACCCGCAGGATAAGATCGGGCCTGCTGAATCTGGGGTGACCCTCTGGCTGGGGCGACCCGCCGGATAGGACCGGGCCTGCTGCATCCGGGGTGACCCGCTGGGGTGACCCGCTGGGGTGACCCGCTGGCTGGGGTGACCCGTCGGATAGGACCGGGCCTGCTGAATCCGGGGTGACCCTCTGGCTGGGGCGACCCGCCGGATAGGACCGGGCCTGCTGCTGAACAGGACCGGGCCATGAGCGGCCGAGGCTCTGGCACAGCGGTGAGGAACCGGGGCAGCCGGTAACCGGAGAGATGCCATGGAGCCGGTTACCGGAAAGATGCCATGGAGCCGGTGGAGATGGCGTTACCGTAACGCGATGCATACTGATACGCGCACTGAGATGCGATGCATAGGAATGCGTGCACCGTAGTACGATGCATACTGATGCGCGCACTGAGATGCGATGCATAGGAATGCGTGCACCGTAGTGCGATGCATTGTAATGCGATGCATACCGATGCATAATGATGGTGATGCATTGGAATGCGTGCACCGTAGTGCGATGCATTATAATGCGATGCATACCGATGCATAATGATGGTGATGCATTGGAATGCGTGCACCGTAGTGCGATGCATTGTAATGCGATGCATTCTGGTGCATAATGATGGCGATGCATTGATGCAATGCATTCTGATATGTGGAGCGGGTTGAAACCCGGATGAATGCATGGGATGATGATGTGAGGACTCGACCGATGGACTGCCATGTCGGAACGAGTCCCCCAGTACAGTTGCTGCCAACGGCAGGCCAGGAGTAGCCCGGTGAGTCGGCCCAGCTTGTGCTGGAATAAGCGTGGGGTAAGATTGCTAGCCTGCGGGGAGGCCTGTTGGAGCGTGGAATAAGCCAACAGGTACCCCGGAGAGTGTTGCGGCCATGTTGAAGCACCGGTTAACACTTGCTAGTTCTTCTCAGCTTGTGTTGGATAAGCGTTGAGGTAATGTGCAGGTTTGTTAGCCTGTGGGGAGACTTGTTATGTGTTAGAGAAACAATCTGCCCGGTGGGGTGGCGTTGAGATAACGAGTCTTGCCATGTATCCCCAAATGTATCACAGTTCAGTGTGATGCAGGGTTTTTATCCTGCTGGACAAGAGTACATGTGTTAGATGTAAACTCGCCCGGGTTTATAAAGCCCATGCGTTTGGAAGTCTTGAGTTGTTGCTGACTCGTCCCCGGTTGAATGTTACATAACTGGTGGAATGCCATGGAGCCGGTTGGATACTACACAACCGGTGAGAGCCATGGAGCCGGTTGGATATTACATAACCGGTGAGATAGCGCTGCTGTAATGCGATGCATAATGATATGCGCAGCACTGATAAGCGCATAATGATATGCGTGCAATGAGGCATACTGATATACGATGCATTACAATGCTGAGATGATCAACCGATGCATAATGATATGCGCAGCACTGATAAGCGCATAATGATATGCGTGCAATGATGCATACTGATATGCGATGCATTGCAATGCTGAGATGATCAACCGATGCATAATGATATGCGCAGCACTGATAAGCGCATAATGATACGCGTGCAATGATGCATACTGATATGCGATGCATTGCAATGCTGAGATGATCAACCGATGCATAATGATACGATGCTCGTGCTTTTATCACATGTCTAATTATCAATATTCCCCAACAGATTATGCACAGGTGAAGCATGCGTTGAGTAATAATAAATAAGTTAGAATACTTAGCTTTGGAGAAAGCTGCCGGGTGTTGGAATAGCATGCGGGAATGATTCCCGGGTTGCCCGGTGAATGTCTACGGGTGTAGAGAGCAGCTTGATTTTGCTGTTTGGAGCAGTGGGTGTCCAGAGAAGGTTTCTGGGTGCCAAGAGAAGATTGCTGCAGCCCAAACTGCTGGAAGCTGACCCGCAGGCCCGAGATGTTGAACCACTGCTGCAACCCGACCCGGCCCAGCCCAGCCCTTTGACCGGGTCAGGCCATTTGAATTCTCTTTTTCCCGCCATTTTTTCTTCTCTTCTTCCTCTGTTTCTCTTCTGCGTCCAGCTTCTCTCTCGGCCGAGTTTCTCTCTCTCTTCTCGTCCGGGGTTCTCGTCCGGCTTCTTTCGTCCGGTGAAGAAGACGGCCGCATCGTTCCGCACCGGAGGAGGGAGACTAGCCGCACCGCCCGGAGAGGAGGAGCCGGAGCCGGGGACAGGACGAAACCGCACCGCCCGGAGATGCTGCCATCGGTGAGGAGACCCTTCGGCTGGAGAGGGAGACGAGCGGCGAGGAGTCGAACCGGAGGAGGAGCCAGAGCCGGGGAGAGGACGAAACCGCACCGCCCGGAGAGGCTGCCATCGGTGAGGAGACCCTTCGGCTGGAGAGGGAGACGAGCGGCGAGGAGCCGAACCGGAGGAGGAGCCGGAGCTGGAGCCGGGGAGAGGACGTCCGCACCGGATTGCGACGTACGGCAGTGGGTGCCCAATGGTGTCAACCGTTGACCCGCACGGAAACCTGGACCCGTTGACCCGCACCGGATTGTGATTGGGCTGCTGCTGGGCCTGCTGACCGGTTGCCCCTTGCTGACCCGCTGGGCTGGGCTGGTTAAACTTCTCCTGCTGGCCTGGAGAGCTGGGCAGTTGTCCTGGGCTGCTTGCTGGCCATGATGAAAATTGCTGACCCGGGTGGAATAAAGGGTGGCCAGTTAATTATCTTGAACTGCTGGCTGGATAACACGACCAGTAGAGCACAATGAACTCTTTGTATAGGTTCCCACAGACGGCGCCAATTGTTTCTGTACAAACCCGTTGGCTTGGCAGAAGCACAATAATAAAGGTAGAACATGAACAGGTTTGTTGGACAAATGAAAATATTGTTCTAGTAATACTTTCATTCCACAGTAAACTCAGTTGAGTCAGTTCTCTTATATTTTATGTAACATTCTTCATGTAACAGTTCATAAGCCTCTAGCAAATCATGATGAGCCTGAGGTCAAACACATGAGCTATGTAAAATAGTTACATCGAAAATAACACTCTAGAAGTGACTTGTTGACAGTAGCCACAGAGGGGCTACAGCAGGCCCACAGACCCGCAGCTAGTGTACCAGGGCCCGGCCCGAGGCCCGGGATCAGACCACCAGCACCCGGCCTCGGGGTCCAGCAGTCTATCCTGCTACCAGGGACCGGGGGTACCTACCTGCCAAAGAGGTCACCAGAGCTGCCCTTTGGTGTGCAAACAGAAGGGAATCAGTCTCACATCGAAGGGTAAGGCCAAACCTCACGACCGACCACCTATATAAGGGCCCCAACTACCCTCATTAATAGGTAACTGATTTCTCCTATCGCTTATATACGTGCTCAAGTTATATCTATTCCAACTATACTAACTTAGGCATCGGAGAGGAGAAGACCGGCCCGCCCGGTATTCCCCTTAGTAAGCAGGTTTGCAGGAGATCACGTTTGGATTCATCTGTCTCTATCAAGCCCCCGGGTTTGTGCAGAAACAATTGGCGCCGTCTGTGGGAATCTTGGACAAGAAACCACTTAAGCGTTACCGATGGCAGAGAGTTCGGAAAAAAAGACAAGAGAGAAGTACTATCGAGGAGAGGCATGTTGCATCAGTGCAAACGCTCGTCTCCACCCCGGTCGTCGCGCGGGAGCCGCACGACGACCAGGGCGGTCAGGAAGGAGGGAGCTGTGGGAGGCCGTCCGGCACGCCAGGGCCACACCACGATAGCTCGTGCGAGAAAGGCCTGGCGGAGGACGACAGACCAGTGCACCGGGGCTTTTCGTTGACGTTCTCGGATGATCCGAGCGACCGATCGGAGAGCCCGCACTGTAACAGTGACCGGGACACCACCTACAGCCCCGACCAGAGCAGTATGGCGGGGGAGATTCGGGCAATGGCCGCAGAGGTCAGTCGCCTGCGTGAGGAGGGCGACATGGATAGAGCCAAGTCCAACGCCCGGTACGAAGAGATGGAGGCGGTGAACGCTGCCCTGGTAGCCGCCCTAGAGAGAGGACAACAGCGCAACGACGCTATGGTCAAGGCGCAAGCACCCCCGCAGGTCCGATCTCAGCAGTTCGAGGCAGGGCAATCATCGGGCGGTCGGCCCCGTGATCCCGAGCGAGCGAAGTCACCGGCCGGCGCAGGTCCGCCGAAGAGCACGCCAACACCCCGCCAACCCCATGCTTCATTTGTGGATGAAGTCGAGACCCCGACTGCACGGGCATTGCAGATGTTAGCCGACACTGTGTCGGATTTGAAGGCCCAAATGGCGGCCAACGAGAGAAGAGCCGCAAGGCCGATGGAAGGCGCACGGTTCAATGAGCGTATGGGCCATTTCTCGCACTGGGTTATGGAGTCGAGAAGGTCTGGTAACCAGAAGTCCCTCAAGCTCACCTATTCAGGGTCCGGCTGCCCGTACCAGCACCTGGACAGTTTACGGTTCCAGAAGTGCGCCAAGGGTTACTCCGATGCAGTATGCTGCAACATCTTCCAGGAAACTCTGTCTAGAGAGGCGCTCAACTGGTTCTATGAGCTTCCGGCGAACTCGATCGAGGCATTCGAACAGTTGGCCGACCGGTTTGTAGGCCGCTTCATCCTTCGGGTCGAGGGAGCCCGAACATCGACCATCCTCTTCAACTGCATGCAAGCGCCCGGAGAGGAGCTCAGGACTTTTGTCAACCGTTGGCAGACGGCAACGGCCGGGGTTCGGAACCTAGACAAGGGCATCGCCGAGATGGCGTTTAAGCAAGGGCTCCGGCTAGGAAAGTTTTCCTACGCCGTCCGGGTGGAGCTCCCACAGGGGTATGATGAGTTGATGGCAATGGTCATCCGGCATGCTCAGGCCGATCATGAGACTTACGGGCATCACCTGCTGAAGAGGAAGCGGGACGAGCAGCAGGAAGACCACCCCCGGGAAGAGAACCCCCCGCCCAGCCAAGAGGACAAGTCAAGCCAGCGGACCGAGAACCGAGCCGCCTGACCGAGCCGGCCCAACAAAAACTGGGCACAAAGGCAGCAGAGGCCCTACCATGATAAGCCCCAGGGCGAGCACAAGCCGGCGCCCTACCGGCAAGAACGCCCCCTAGCAATCATGCCAGCACCACCGGCCGGTCAAGAGGTCTTCACCGCTCTCACCTCTTCATATGAGGACATTTTGCTTGAGAACGGGAACATCATTCCCCCACCGCCCAGGAGAAAGTACCCGAAGGGGAAACTTACCACGGCGCAAACGGGCAAGTACTGCTCCTATCATGATGAGGCTACTCATCGAACGAGTCAGTGTTGTGCTCTCAAGCCAGCGGTGGAGGGTTTATTTGTAAGGGCCAGCTCCAGCGGTATATAGGGGAAAGGAGAGCAGATCCCGATCGGGAGCAAGACCAGGGTTGGTAGGCTCGCCCAAGCCTCCGGTTAGTTTGGCATACCACCGGTTCAACCGTTGTAACATCACAAGATATATATGCAAACTACTTTTGAGAAAATTCCACTGGCCCACAAGTTCAAGTATATTTATATTTGAGGAATAATACAAGCAGTAACCGTTCCGGAGAGATTACAAGAAAAAAAGAGCAAGGGCAAAATCCTAAGGAGCCACGCCTCCCCCCTCAGCGGGCAATCCGCCAGCCTCTCCAGATGAAGCAGCCGCGCCTTCAGCAGGTTGAGGTCCACCCTCCCCGTCCGGTTGCTCCTCCACCGACTGCTGATGGATATCCGACTGCTCATGGATATCTCCGTCAGCGGCACTCGGCATCCGGGAAGTGTCCAGCCACCCGTTCTCCGCCCATTCCATGTACGCATCCGAGATGCCCGATTCTCTGGCCTTCTCCAGGAACTGATCGCTCTCATGGTATTTGAGAACAACCCGCTCATAGAGTTCCGGGTCATCTTCCCCGGTCGCAGCAACAATGGCGGCGCGCAGAGCGGCTGCTCCCACCTGGAGCTCGTCCACCTTGGCCTCCAGCTCGACCCTCTCTTCTTCGGCCCGCTCCTTCTCCTTCTCCAGGCTTCGGACCTGCTCTTCTTGCTTCTGGCCCTCTCCTCCAATCTGGCCTTCTCCCGCTCCAGCCGGGACTTCTCCACCTCCATGCGCTTTCGGGCCCCCATTAAAGTAGTTATCTGCCTCTTCAGCTCCGGCAGCTCCTCGCTCTGATCCGGTTGGTACAGACTGTACAACAACTGCATAACAACAGAAACAGTTAATCAAGCAGCAAGAGAAACAAGTTACAAGCAGTGTAGTGGCACCAGTTAGTTCTTACCCGAAGGACGGACTCCTTGCACTTCTGGCGGTTCCCGCCCGCCAAGGCACCGGTGACGCCAGGCCTGTCCAAGCCAAGACCAGCCAGGTCCGCTGCCACCTGCCGGACGAATGCACTGTCCGGGCTTCCCCTCTGTGCCTCTGCAGGCGCGTGGCTACTTTGCCGGGCAGCGGCAGCCTTCTCCCCAGCGGAGCTATATCCACCGCTGGTTACCTTGAGCCGTTTGGCCAGGCTCTCTCTGGACGCTCCGCCGGTCAGCGTCACCAGCGTGGAGGGAGGAACGTCTATTCCCCTCCGCTTCTCTCCCCGGCCGTCCGGAGAAGAAGAAGATTGTGCGCCTACCCGGGTGACCCGGGTGACGAGGGGGGCTGACCCCGGGCGGTAGGGAATCCGGCTCACTCCACCGGGAATCTTCACTGGCCCCCCGGTACTCTTGCCCTTCCCGGGCACCGCCTTGGGAGCAGCGGGATGGCTCTTCACGCGCCTCAGGATGTAGTCGCCGTCATCAACATCCATTGCCATCGGTTCGGGATGAACCGTGAGCCGGCCGGACTCCTCGTCCACCGAGGTCCGCGAGACGGTCTCGCCTTTCTCCTTCAGCTTCGCAAGAAGGTCTTCACCGTCCATAGAGAGAGTGGTGTCGGGCTTGATAACCGCCCGGGAAGATGCACCTACAGGACAAGTAAACAGTTAGTATTTTACAACACAATTAGCAAAAGTGTCACCGCTAAGGCTTGCTACGCACTGGGATCCTGCCCGAGATGACAATATTCCAACACTTCCCGGCGGATGAAGTTATAAGAACTCCGTTCCAGGTCGTCCCAACATCCGAGTATGGTCGTGATCCTCTCCTGCTCCAGCTCGGATAGCTCGAACGACTGGTCGCCAAGGGGTTGGAAGGCGCCAGGAAACCCGTTACATCTTCCTCCTCATTTGCCACTTCCCGCCCGCCATCACCACCTTCTTTCTCCAGCTGTTATCTACCCATGAAGGCATATTGGTGATGATCGGTTGAAAGCACCGGGCGCTGAAGGACAGGCAACCCCGGGACCCCCGCTTCTTCGAGTATGACAACCTATACAAGGCCCGAAATTCGTTTACCGTTGGCATACTCATTCCGGACAACTCATACAGGCAGCCAAGGCTCAGTAGTCGCCTCTACTGGAGCCCGGAAAGCTGCGCGGGAGACATTTGCAGTGCACTGAGCATGTACTGCACGAAGTCTGATGCACGGCAACCCAACCTGCCTCCGGGTTACAGGCTAACTCTCCGGGATTCAATGGCCGAAGCGCCACCTCATCCGGGATACTCCACGTTTCCCGAAACGCAGCAATCTCTCTGGGGGTCATGCTAACCTCCGGTTCATCGCACACCACGACACTTTTCCCTATACCGATGGTGTAGCTCACAGGTGGAGCATAGGCAAGGCGCACCCCGTGCAGTATTTCAGTCTCCGAGGATTCGGACCCGGAAGACGAAGAAGAAGACGAAGCCCCGCTCCGGGAGCGGTCAACGGCTTCAGACTCCGGGGATTCCGAACTTAGCCAGTCTTCTAGCCTCTCCACTTCATCCACGATAGGATGCCTGGCAGCCGATTCGGAAGCCCCGTCAGAACTTGAAGAAGACATTGTAACCTAAGGGGAAGAAAAACAAAACCCTAACGCTGGTCAGCAACAAGCTAGAACAGCGCCCTCTGCGGCCCCTCCCCAAGTTTGCTGCAGAACAACTCAGTCAGCGACAGAGATCCCCTCCCCCCCCAAACCCACCCCCCCCCCCCCCCCCCCCCCCGCCGCAAAGCACCAAAAGCAAAAAGAAGAACAACACCGGGGCAAAGAAAGCAAGAACTTACCGATTAGTATGCTCAACCGAGGAAAGTCCGCCCTGCGAAAGCAGCGAGCAATGGTAGGAAGAGAGTAAGGAGCGCTTGAGACAACAGATGTCGTAGGGCAAGGAGCTGAGAGCTTTCGCCGGATTCTTCTCTTTCTCTTAATCTCTCTAAGCAAGGAGCAAAAACAGAATGAAGAGCAGATGAGGCCTTTTTATAGAGAGGACCGGTGCCCTAGGCGTTTGTGATCCCCCCAAAACACGCAATCAGAGCAACTCAAACGCCTGCGAATCCAGGCCCTCCATCTCAGACCGCTCCCTACTGGCACGTGTCCCAGCATTGGTAAACTGCCCACGCCATCATAACTGATGGGACTGATGGACTTCCTCCTTAAATGCATGTCAGCCACTTGTCTCGCACGCCGGCGACAGGTACCGGAAGTTGGGAGCGGGAACCAAGGCGTCAGGCCCCCCTCCACTTCCCTAGGCTCCACGACTACAAGTCACCGGTTATGATCTTTCAACCGGCTCGAAGACCTCTCACCGGTTATAATTTTTCAACCGCCTCGAGAGCATTTTTCCGGGTATGAGCCATCCATCCGGTACCATGGCAGTTCACGGTTATGATCTTTCAACCGGCTGCATGGCATCTTCACTGCAAGTCACCGGTTATGATCTTTCAACCGGCTCGAAGACCTCTCACCGGTTATGATTTTTCAACCGCCTCGAGAGCATTTTTCCGGGTATGAGCCATCCATCAGGTACCATGGCAGTTCACGGTTATGATCTTTCAACCGGCTGCATGGCATCTTCACTGTAAGTCACCGGTTATGATTTTTCAACCGGCTCGAAGACCTCTCACCGGTTATGATTTTTCAACCGCCTCGAGAGCATTTTTCCGGGTATGAGCCATCCATCCGGTACCATGGCAGTTCACGGTTAGGTATCATTCAACCGGCTGCATGGCATCTTCACCACAAGTCACCGGTTATGATCTTTCAACCGGCTTGAAGACCTCTCACCGGTTATGGTTTTCCAACCGCATTGAGAGCATTGTTCTGGGTATGAGCCATCCATCCGGTTCCATGGCAATTCGCGGTTATGATCATTCAACCGGCTGCATGGCATCTCACTGGGGGACTCGTCTCGATATGGCAGAACGCCCGGTCGAGGTCCACCCGGTTCCATGGCATGACCCCGGTCATGAGAACATTCGGGTATGAGCCATCCATCCGGTACCATGACAGTTCGCGGTTATGATCATTCAACCGGCTGCATGGCATCTCACCGGTTAGGTAACATTCAACCGACTCGAGACCATCTCCCCGGTTATGATCATCCAACCGGCTCGAGAGCATTTTTTCGGGCACGAGATCCACCCGGCCCCATGGCATCTCACTGGGGGACTCGTCTCGATATGGCAGGACGCCCGGTCGAGATCCGCCCGGTTCCATGGCATGACCCCGGTCATGAGAACATTCGACCGGCATGGGCTTTATACACCCGGGTGAGTTTACATCTAATACATGTACTCTTGTCCAGCAGGATAAAAACCCTGCATCGCACTGAACTGCGATCAATGTGGGGCTGCACGGCGAGCCTTGTTACCTCAACGCCACCCCCCTTACCTCAACGCTTATTCAACACAAGCTGAGAAGAACTAGCAAGTGTTGACCGGTGCTTCAAACAGACCGCAACACCGCCCCCCCCCCCCCCCCCCCCCCCCCCCGCGCAGGCTAGCAATATGGACTCGTCTCAATATGGCAGAACGCCCGGTCGAGGTCCCATGCTCTCCGCTTCGTACCGATTTGGCAGAACGCCCGGTAGAGGCCCAGTGAACTCCGCTTCGTACCGATTTGGCAGAACCCCCGGTAGAGGCCCAGTGAACTCCGCTTCGTCTCGATATGGCAGAACGCCCGGTAGAGGCCCAGTGAACTCCGCTTCTTACTGATTTGGCAGAACGCCCGGTTAAGGCCCAGTGAACTCCGCTTCGTACCGATTTGGCAGAACGCCCGGTAGAGGTCCAGTGAACTCCGCTTTGTACCGATATGGCAGAGTACCCGGTCGAAATTTCATGCACACATCTATTGCATGGCGGATTTCAATGCTCCATTATCATTCCACGCACACATCTATTGCATGGCGGATTTCAACGCTCCATTATCATTCCATGCACACATCTATTGCATGGCATCATCTCATACACTCTCC
This sequence comes from Potentilla sterilis, assembly GCA_963682095.1. Taxonomy (NCBI): domain Eukaryota; kingdom Viridiplantae; phylum Streptophyta; class Magnoliopsida; order Rosales; family Rosaceae; genus Potentilla; species Potentilla sterilis. Next base: position 53,105,127 of record OY821757.1, read on the forward strand.
GGGTTTCACCCCACTCCATGCTCATGGCACCACAACACTTGAGCACAGTACTACTTATATTGCAAACGTACTCATAAATTGTTGCTCAGCATCGGTAACAGGTACTCACCCCGGTCACGCCCAATCTTCAACGCGGACTTGGGGGACTGGGCACCGTTGGGTTGGTAACCATGCGGGTCTGCGGGACAAGAGCAAGACAGATTAAGTCTCCATTCAAGATTGCACTTGACCGGGAACTTGGGGGACTTGTTGACAGTAGCCACAGAGGGGCTACAGCAGGCCCACAGACCCGCAGCTAGTGTACCAGGGCCCGGCCTGAGGCCCGGGATCAGACCACCAGCACCCGGCCTTGGGGTTCAGCAGTCTATCCTGCTACCAGGGGCCCAGGGACCGGGGGCGCCTGCCTGCCAAAGAGGTCACCAGAGCTGCCATTTGGTGTGCAAACAGAAGGGAACCAGTCCCACATCGAAGGGTAATTAAGGCCAAACCTCACGACCGGCTACCTATATAAGGGCCTCAACTACCCTCATTAATAGGTAACTGATCTCTCCTATCGCTTATATACGTGCTCAAGTTATATATATTCCAACTATACTAACTTAGGCATCGGAGAGGAGAAGACCGGCCCGCCCGGTATTCCCTTTAGTAAGCAGGTTTGCAAGAGATCACGTTTGGATTCATCTGTCTCTATCAAGCCCCCGGGTTTGTGCAGAAACATGACTCATAGAACATGGCGAACAAAAATTAGGTCTAACTAGATGCTTAGATTGTAATATCCGGGGAGAAATGCGTTAAACATTTAAAACATTTAGCCATTAAAAAAGCAAATTAATTTTTTTTAGAAAAATGGTAGGAGTTCTAGGTAGTTAGTCTCTAAACGCGTTATTATTTCTTCTCTAATTCTGATTCTATAAGGTAAGTACACATCTCAAAAAAATGAATATCCCTACAATGATTCAATTTCGTCTATCATTCCCTCGGTTCATGGAGTTGGTCTTCCTAAAAGGACCCGGATTCTCTTCTCATAAATCTCCCTCCTCACCCTCTTCATGAGATCTGGACCGTCAGATTAAAATTGGACGGCCCAGATTGCTTTACAGGGGTTGTCTGAATAGTAACAGAAGATTTTGGACCGTTGGATTAAAATTGAATGGTCCAGATTGTTTTATGAGGAGGGTATGAGGAGGATCCCATTAGGAGAGGATCCCATTCCTTCCCAAAAGGCCCACAAACCAAAAGGCCAATCGATCATCATCATCCTTAAACCCCTCTCCAAAAACTCTGTTTTCTCTTCAATCCACAAAGCCATGTCCCTCCTCCGCAGAAGCTTCTTCTTCCCTCTCCGCTCTAAACCCCATCCTCTCCTCTCCCACTTCCTCACTCCCTCTCTCCCTAAACCCAAACCCACCTCCGCTCTCTCCGCCTCACTCTCCTCCGCCGCCTCCCCCTCTTCTCCTCCTCCTCCTCCTCAAACCCTCACCCCCATTCCCAAAACCCACTCCCCCAACCTCCTGTGGGTCCCCCGCACCGCACTCTGCGGCGAACTCTCTGCTAATGACGTCGGCAAGCGCGTCACCCTCTGCGGCTGGGTCGCCCTCCACCGCGTCCACGGCGGCCTCACTTTCCTCAACCTCAGGGACCACTCCGGCTCCGTCCAGGTCACTACTCTCCCCGACGCTTTCCCCGACGCGCATAACGCCGTTAACGACTTGAGGCTCGAGTACGTCGTCGCCGTCGAGGGAGTTGTCCGGTCTAGACCGGTTGACTCCGTCAATAAGAAAATGAAAACCGGCTCAATTGAGGTAATCCCTAAACCCTAACCCTAGTTTGGTTTTTAATTAAGTGTTTGATAATTGATGTATCAATGTGGTGGCAGATTGCGGCGGAGAATGTTCAGGTGTTGAATGCAGTGAGGGCAAAGCTGCCGTTTTTGGTTACTACTGTGGAGGATGCAAAGGATTCGGTGAAGGAGGAGATTCGGTTGAGGTGAATTTCGCAATCAGTTGTGTTCGTTTTCGACTTCAATTTTGTTTCTTTAGTTACTAAGAATGTTACTTTCGAGGTGTATTTAGTAATGCTGCTTAGATACGTTTGTTGGAAGGTACCGGTGTCTTGACTTGCGTCGGCAGCAAATGCAATCGAACATAATGCTGCGGCATAAGGTAGTGAAACTGATGAGGAGGTATCTAGAGGATGTACATGATTTTGTGGAGGTACATTCTGTTAGTTATTGGATTCTCGAGAAAGATGAAAGTGGAAGGTTTTGTTTTGATTCTGATTTTGGAACATGGTTATAAGGTAGATTGAGACTCCAATACTCTCTAGGTCGACACCGGAGGGAGCACGGGATTATTTGGTTCCATCGAGAGTTCAGGTACTTCACAATTTTTTTAGATGCCATTCACTTTATAACTAGATCTAGTAGAAACTTCCATCTTAGTTTGGGGAGCTTATTTTCTCTAATATGTAATTTGAAGCCAGGAACATTTTATGCTTTGCCTCAAAGTCCGCAACTGTTCAAGCAAATGTTGATGGTTTCTGGTTTTGATAAGTATTATCAGATAGCAAGGTAAACTCTTGTCCTGTGTTTTTGTCTGAGATTTAATGGTTGCTCATTTCAAAAGTAATTCTTCTGCCACTTCTACCAATATTAAGATTAACTTAAAGATTTGGTTTCTATTTCTGCAGATGTTTTAGAGATGAAGATTTAAGAGCTGATAGGCAGCCTGAGTTCACACAGCTTGATATGGAGCTTGCTTTTACTCCTTTAGAGGACATGCTGAGGCTCAATGAAGATTTGATTAGAAAGGTTAGTCTTAAGTTGCCTACTTTTGTCAAAGGGAGTGGTAATGGAGTCAGAGAGATCATAATAAAATTGGAATATGACGATCCTCATTATTCAATTTTTCAGATTAATGTAAGCATTTCCTTTTTAGGGCCTTACAAATAAGTTTTTTCATCAGCTACACAATTCATAGGAAAGCATTAATAAACCTTTGGCTCATCCCAGAGGGGGCAGTGGAAACTACTTATATGAATAGGCAAAACTTGGAAATTGAATGTTTGATCTGCAAACAAACCATTTACCCCTTTTATCCTTTTAGAGTAACTTGGTTGAACTTTTATCCAGCAATTGGATGAGCCTGTTCATTACTTCATTTCAAGATGACATTATAGCTGTGGAATTTGAGCTATATGATATTCCTCACTCATATTCATTTAAGGGTTTTTTACCCAAAACTACAATTTTGTATTAGTATTTACCACTAGCAAAATTGTTTTTTCAAATTACCACTAGCAAGTTTCCATCCAAAACTAACAGAATTAGTTAACTCTTAAATTACAAAATTACCCTCAATGAGCCTAATGCTACTGATCCTCAGAACTCAACCTAATACTACTGACCCTCAGTAGCTCCGCTGTCCTCCGCCGCGCTCCAATACTACTGACCCTCAGTATCTCCGTCGTCCTCTGCCGCGCTCCAATACTACTGACCCTCAGTATCTCCGTCGTCCTCCGCCGCGCTTTAATACTACTGACCCTCGGTAGCTCCGCCGTACTCCGCCGCGCTCCAATACTACTGACCTTCAATACTACTGAACTCTAATCTACCCCCTCCCAAATTCAAACTCAAATCCCTAGATGGATCTCCTCCGAGCCTACTCCGACGACCAAAACCCTAGTTCCCCCACCTCCTCCGACGACCAAAACCCTAATTCCCCCACCTCCTCCTCCGACTCTTCCCCTCCGTGGCTCCTCCCACTCAAAACCCTAATTCCCTAAAAAAAATTCCAGATCCCTCACTCCTCCACAAACCGTCCTCCACCGATTCAATCCCAACCACCATGGCCCTCTCCCGCCTCCAAATCCCACCAAACCAACATAAAAAACTAAGAGAGAGAGAGAGAGAGAGCAGCGGTCGTCGTCCGCCTCCGCCTCTGCCTTCGCTGCCTTGGGCCTCCGGCCTCGAGCCTCCGGTCTCGCTCCTCCGCCATCGCCGCCTGCTCAATCTCAGATTAGGGTTAGGGATTTTGGCCGGGAAGGAGAGGAGAAGAGAAGAGGAGAGTTTGGGTCTGGGTTTGTGGCTTTTTTTTAATTTTTTTTTTTATAAATATATATATATATATGGCATATTTTGTAATTTTTAGATTTTCAGAGTTAATTATGTCATTAAACATTGGACGGATTAACAGTTTGTTACTGTTAAATCCTGCTGATGGTACCAAAAAATCAGATCTTGCTATTGGTATATATCACTACCAAAATGTAGTTTTGGATAATTATTTATTCATTTAATGGTCAATGTTGGTTTTTAATTTTTTTTTTTTATCAAATAGGCTATAAAAACATATTGGTGCAGAAAGTTAGTGGCTTTAATTCATCAATTTTAAATCTCATAGGTTTATCTTCTTTATACTTTCCGTTGCTTATATCGATAAATTTAACATCAATTTAACATTGATTTGTCTTACTGATATACTTAGAAATCTAATCCATAATTGTTGCAGGTTTTTTTAGAGATCAAAGGTGTACATCTTCCAAACCCTTTTCCTAGACTTACCTATGCTGAAGCAATGAGTCGTTATGGTTCAGACAGGCCAGATACTAGATTTGATCTTGAGTTGAAAGATGTAAGAATCTTTTCCCTGATTTTTTTTTAACTGAATGGGTTTAATGTATTAGAAAACAGATCATAGAAAACCAGCCACTTAATAATCTCTGAATTTTTTTAATTGTATATAAGTGCATCTTTCTTAATTTTGGCACTTCAAAAGATTTTTTCCCTTTGCAAATCTTCTATAGAAATCACCCGAAGTTTGAAATATTCCTAGCATATGCCTTGTACAAGATTTCAATATCAAAGTTTTAATTGTTTGCATGTTGCGCTCAAACTTGAAGTATATTACTGTCAAGCTATGTTGCACGGACACGGCTGAGAATGGAGTGTCGGAGTGTCCGACACGTCCGGACACGGCAACACAACACGACACGATACGCTCATATACTGTGTAGGCTGCTTGGGATTTGCCGTGTCGCAGTGTCACGCCGAGTCGTGTCGCAGTGTCACGCCGAGTCGTGTCGCCGAGTCCGTGTCCGTGTCCATGCAACATAGCTGTCAAGTAAGACATTGAATTTAAAGAGTAGTTCCTGTGTAAAGCACTCTCATGTTTACTGCATTCAGAACCAGTACAGTCTTCTAGTAGATTAATTATTGAGTCAAAAAAGGTCTTTCCCAATGCTTTCAGAACAAGTATTGAAAAAATGTTTGTTTGATGGGAATTGCAGGTATCTGATATTTTCTCAGATTCCACATTCAGGGTTTTTGCTGATACTTTGAGTAGTGGAGGAATTATAAAAGTTCTATGTGTAACTTCTGGAGCTAAAAGATATTCAAACACAGCTCTAAAGAAGGGAGATATTTATAATCAAGCAATCAAGTCTGGAGCGAAGGGCTTGCCTTTCCTGAAGGTTTTGGATGATGGTAATAAGTAATTTATATCTGTGTTTGTGATGCTCAAGAGATTTTCGTATTTCCAAATCTCACACTGGTGATATGTTCTATACTTTCTCTTAGGTGGAATTGAGGGAATTCCTGCATTAGTGTCTAGTTTGGATCAAACAAAGATAGAGCAATTTCTGAGTCGTTGCTCTGCCAGGCCAGGGGATCTGATCTTGTTTGCAGTTGGTCATCAGACATCAGTTAATAAAACCCTAGATCGATTGCGGGTCTTTGTTGCACAGGAGCTTGATTTGATTGATGATGTGAGTGTACAATTCATGTTCATATGTGAACATTTTCATAGCGTTTCTGATTTTCTGACTTGTATTTTTTGGATCTTGTGGCCGGTATCTAGTCCAGACATTCAATTCTGTGGGTGACTGATTTCCCGATGTTCGAATGGAATGACTTGGAGCAAAGGCTTGAGGTTTGTATCGCATCTCTTGCTGCTTTTATTTTCCAAAATGTTATAAGTTTTTGTTGTTTGATACGTTCGTGCTAAAGGCAACTGATAATTGAGTTATCATCAATCATCAAAGGGAACTTCCATATGGGTGTGATATTACTCCTTGCAACCAAGTTGATGTTTATTGGCTGCAATATTTTGGTTTGGTTTGCATATCGGAGTTCAGTGCTTTAGATCAGGGGCAGCCTCATTTTAGTTCTGTCAGTATACTCATGAGTTGAGTAGACTTCGGTTCTGGGTATAGACGAAAGTGTTTGAAAAAATGTGTTGTGATTTTTGCATGCCAGGCTTAATGGCCTGGAGTACTTGTTGGATTTTGAGTTGCATGTGGCCTATGGATTTTTACTGGAATTTGATTATATCAAAGAAAGTTCTGTAATTGGGTTTGGAAAGACACTTTTTGACATAAATTTTTAGTTCTTTATTTCATTTTTATCTCTTGTCTGCATATATGCTTAAACTCCTTATTTTTTTCAGGCCTTGCACCACCCATTCACTGCCCCAAATCCTGAAGACATAAATGATCTTTCTACTGCCCGTGCTTTAGCATATGACATGGTTTACAATGGAGTTGAGGTATACCATCTTCCAGCACTTTCATATCTAATGCATTTGGTAGTATATACACTCCGAGGTAATAAATTGATGTGCTATGTGTTTCTATGGTGCCATCAGATTGGTGGGGGAAGTCTGAGAATTTATAAACGTGAGGTGCAGCAAAAGGTTTTGGAAATCGTTGGCATCTCCCCGGAAGAGGTGTGTACATCATCTATTTTTCATTGGAATTGGGCATGTGGGCAGGATTTTGACTTTTTAGCAGTCTTCGTAACTGAAATTTAGTCTATGTACTCGAGTCATTGGAAGCTAAAGTGAGATTTGGCTACTGTAACATACTCTGTCTAATGTGGTGGCATTGTACATCATCTGTAGGCTGAAGCGAAGTTTGGCTATCTTCTTGAGGCTTTAGACATGGGTGCCCCTCCACATGGTATGGAACTTTATAACTTCACTCTATAACGGTCTAATTCACTTGCATAAGTTTGAGCATGTCTGATATTTCAGTCACTTATATTTTGTTCTTTACTCTATGTTCTATACATCCTATGCTTCTGTTGTAAATCTGTGTCACATATAATATGGATAGACATGTGCTGCTGACTGCCTTTGATTTTATTTTTAAAACTTTTATAAAATGAAATTGCCAATTGATTAATGCGCTATCTGATGCAGGAGGAATTGCCTATGGTTTGGATAGATTGGTCATGTTGTTGGCCGGTGCTAGTTCCATTAGGGATGTCATAGCTTTCCCGAAAACTACAACTGCACAATGTGCTCTTACCAGATCGCCATCCGAGGTGGATCCCCAGCAGCTCAAGGATTTGTCATTTCAGTCGCGTTAGAAGACTACACTGAAGATTTATGATTTATCAGATGCATGAAGCTCACTTTTTTTGTACCAGGGTAGGTGTCGTTGCTACGGAAACCATAGCAACCGATCTCTCTCTGTAATACTGCTTGTACTTAACGATGGTAGTCCTCAGCTTGTGGGATATGGTCAAGCTAACCACACCTAATATTATTAACGAAGCAAAACTCGATAACTTTTTTGTCTGAAGAATAATAGTATTGATTGATAAAATTCTTTGTTGCTTCGACTTGAATCAATCTCGTGTCTGACTTCCCCACCTTATACCTTGACGTCGATCAATTATAACCACGAGGGGTTATAATTATGCAAAGAATTATTCACTTTTAAATTGCGGAATGCAAATAATTATGCCCTAGTCTTCTTGCTATATTTTTTTATTCCGTTTTATGTGGGAGAATTTGTAAGAAAAATAGTTTTTAATATTATTTTTTTACTCTTTCATCCTCTATTTAAATAAATGTCTATTTAAATAATTTAATAAATTAAAGATATTATTGACATTAGAGGATTGACAGTTCTATAAAGAGAATTTATTTAATTAATAGAGATTAATAGAGATGGGTCTCTCATGAACCTTGAAAACTAGCAAGAGCAAAACAAGTCGAACTAATTTTATTGACTAGTAAAGTAGTAAACTAGTAGTCAAGATCCCTTAATCTAAAGTGTACTACACATGTTCATAAACATATATATCATTTCTCACGGCAACTGAATTGTTCTTGGAACTCTATTCCATGTGATAAAAAAGAACCGGAGTAAGGTAGTATGAAATCTACAGATCGAGATCCAAAATGGTGCAATCTCCTATGTATATATGTGATGAACTTCCTTTTTCTCACATAAGCTAAATTCTTAGTAAGATCAGTTTTACTTCTCATCCAATTTTGTAACCCTCGATCGTAGTTACCTCCTATGAACTAGTTGTGTATGATTTTTTTTTTTTTTATCACAATAACAAATATATCTGGGTGTTAATATGTCTCCCACTATTCATGCGGTATCTACAACTATATCACAGTATAATTCACTAATTTCTAATTTGAAAGACCTTTGAACTGTATTAGACCATATACGATAGAAGAATAACTGATCTAGAAACTGTATTATAGAAATTTTCATGAACATATAATTTTCTTAACATGAAACTTATAACTCTTTTGAGCCAACTTCAAATATGGTTTTTAGATCACATCATTGTTTCAAATAACAAAAATAGATTGAAATAACTTGTTCGTATTTCTACGTTTATGTTTATTCTTTTACATTATAATTCCAATTCAATTGATGAACGTTAGATGACCAAAAAAGAACAAACGTTTTCTTATCATGAGACCACTTGTGGTGTGGGCGAATTAATGCTTCCTATTAAGAAAAATATCTCAAAATTGTCCAAATATCATGTGACAAAACCTCTTTATTTGTATATATAAAACATTTATATCCCTAATTATAACCACATCTCAGATCCTAAGATTAATTTCCTTTTCAATTTCCTCCATCCAAATAGGCGCGAATAGCATAATATATGTATATGATGCAAACTTTACTATGTATTCTCTGGTACTATTACTTATCCAGCTTATTAAGAAATTCACAAAACCACAAGGGGATAAGATTATCTTCCTAATTATCATTTCCTAACAATTTTGCTATAATGCAATGCATCCAGATGTGATGAATAAGCAATCAGTGTAACCGGTTAGTCTGGTATTCACTGTCGAAAATCCATGAGAGAGCATTTCCATGTTTGCTTAGAGCAAAATATGATTCTAAATTTCTCTGAAACTAGTATAATAGTAAGTACATTCATACAAGCAAAAGTATGACAGCAAAGGTATAGTTATTTCGATGAACAGTGGGGAAATGCCTTACCATTTTAGACAGCAAAGATGAACCGCATAATTTGACAGACGAGGTCTAAAATTGTGAATCTGGAATTGTGATTACCTACCATCATTGTGAATTTCTATGTAGAAGCACTAATATATATCCCCTCTCTCATTCCCATTGCTTACATGTTTCAGTGTAGCTCTTGGTCGAGAGCTTGATAGTTTTGCAGGTTTCAGCCATGGTGAGGAAAAGCAAGGGTCGTCAAAAGGTGGAGATGGTCAAAATGGCCAATGACAGCAACCTTCAAGTGACCTTCTCGAAGCGCCGATCTGGTCTCTTCAAGAAGGCCAGCGAGCTTTGCACCCTCTGCGGCGCTGAGATAGCCATCATAGTATTCTCGCCAGGGAGGAAGGTCTTTTCCTTTGGCCATCCCTGCGTGGAGTCTCTGATAGAGCGTTACCTCACCCGAAACCCACCTCACCTCCACCAGAACTCAGGTACCATGCAGCTCATTGAGGCTCACCGCAACGCCAACGTTCGGGAGCTCAATGCCGAGCTGACTCAGGTCACCAACGACCTGGATACCGAGAGGAAGCGAGGGGAGGAGCTGAACAGGGTGCGGAAGGCCACCCAGGGGCAGTGCTGGTGGGAGTCTCCTATTGAGGAGATGGAGATGCCACAGTGTGAGCAGCTGGGGGGCTCTCTGGAGGAGCTGAAGAAGACTGTGACTAAGCAGATTGATAAGCTCATCCTTCAGTCCACCACAAACCCTAATCCGTTTTTTGCAGCGAGTAGCTCTGGTAATCCAACTCTGATCCCTACTATGGGGTTCGGTGGAGTGCCTGTTATGCCTCCTCCTCCCCATCCTCATGCATGGAATCCAGCATATGGTCGCTTCTTCTGAAGATCTTGATCGAGTTATTCATCAAAAATATTAATTAGACACATATTTCAATTTCATGTTATGCTTTGATTTTCTGTTGTTCAAATGTTGTTGTGATTCTCCTATTGCTTTGTATTGGTGTTTGGGTATGTTATTGAGCAGTTTATATGAAGTTTAAAGACTGTTGTGGTGTGCCGTTTAATTTTCTCAAAAATAAAGGAATTCATATTTATCAAGTGGTCTGTCACTGAATCATTCTCTCCTAATTAATAAGGTACATTTACATGTCCTGGTTTCATTTTGTGTTTCGTATACTTAATTAGTTCTATAGGGTTAATTGATTAGTGTGTCTACCCTTATTAAGATTTGATTCATTTGAGTAAAGATCAATTAAACAAATGATTTTCATCAAATGACTCTGTATGATCTACATATATAATTTCCCTTAATTAGGGTTTCTGACTCCTTTCTTTCATGTACTCATTATATTTCTCACATAATTGTGCTCAATTGCCCTCAACAATCTGAGACTTAAGAGGGAATGATAATGAGGAGAATTTTCAGTAATAGTACTACTTTGTTAGCAGTAGCTATACCTTAAAAAGTTTCACCCACAACTCTAGTTCCGTGCATGTAGTAGTGATACTTTTGTTGCATGCCATTGACATTTGCACACTCATATCATTCGTTTTTTTTTTTTTTTTTTTTTTTTTTTTTCTAGAAATATACGATTCTTCTATTCCTGTTGCATTTGCTTAACTTCATATACCAAATTAATTTAGGCTTAGTTGCTAATACAATCGGGATTCTGGATCTTTGAGCAATAGGTAGTTTTGTCTGATCGTCCAATTGTGTGGTTCGACGTGTATGATTTTAGATAGATATGATCGTCCAATTGTGTGGTTCGACGTGTATGATTTTAGATAGATATGACAGTGGAGTCTGATTAATAGTTTGATAGTACGTGTATAATTTTAGAGCCATACACAACGTATTGACTATTAACTTCAACTTTTAGAATGATTTGATTCGTCTAATATATGCTAGTAACGTAATATATGATTTCACATGTTTTTATCGGAAACAAAAGATCTTATTACTCTTTAAAGTGAATAATTCGTATACAGTCATAATCTCATGTAACCGTATGCTTTCACATGGTGATGATACTTGACTAAATTAATATATAGATGACAATGTATGAGAGATAGCAAAGAATCTTCAGTTAGACTGCCTAACCGACTGATTCAACTTGGATAAGTTTCGGATTATGGTATTTCAATACTTTCAAAGGTCAAACGACATAACACGAGACATTCTGTGAAGAATAGTATGTTTCTATAATGAATAATACGTGCACTAGAAGAGAATTAATAAACTCGAGCCAAAGACCAATTCTATCTCGTATATACATGAAGAGAATTTCGAGCAAGCCGATCGATGACCAATTCTAGCCACTTCGTGCACATTTAACATGCATGTTGTAGTCATATGAGACCAAAGTGGCTGATGGCTATCTATGTAACGACAACATGGGGCATTTGTTGGCATTGGCGGAAGTGGCAGCTGAGCTCATAAGGATACAATTTAAGATAAGATCTAGAAGTTGAAGGTGGTGAACAAGATGAAGTTCTAGCTTTTTCTGAAGGGCTTACTTTGACGATTATTTGCATATTTCTACTGATCGATGCAGCGTGCTTTGGATGTGCATACCATAACCGGCCACTGGTGTTCAACTTTAAGGAAACTTTGGAAAGATGACTTCTTATATTGGGTGTACAACTTGTACAAGCAAGGAGAGAACATACATATTTCTGGACCTATTTTGTTCATGTGGCTGAGACTATATTGCAGGAGGAGTATTATTCCCAGTAATTTCTTAGCTGATAATCTGATACGGGAAAGTATTGAAACGCTAGAAAAATGAGAAAACCTTACAAAGGTGAACCTATGAAATTTCAAGCAAAGGAATGGCTTAGTTCTAGCAAGCAGTGGCTTAGCTTTCTAGTTATATATTCCGCAGTATACATAATACCAAGGGGTAAGAGCCAGAAGCTGGCATCGATATATATACGTACACTATCAAACTCTGATTATTATTTGGCGAGGCGCTTACGAGCTCTATTGATGAAACACATCCGTTAACGTTTCTCCACCAAGAACCCTCGATCTACAAGACTCATAAATTAAAATGCCTCTGAGCTAATGAGGAACCTAATTCAGAGAGACATGAGAATTGGCTTTGTAAATGAACATTACTTAAACAAAATATATGGATCCTGCGCGCGCATCGTTCTTATATGTATGCTACTAAAATTTTGCAAGAAGAAGCCACAGCTAAGCATGCAGGTAGGAATGTCTTCTCCTGCATGGAGGGATCGATCTGTTCTTCCTCCTTAATTTGCTGGAGGGTTCTTCTTCTTGCTGCTTTCTCTGGGAATATTTTTAATTTTCAGTGATCTGGCTATTGTTGGATGATAATAGTAGTTATAATAACATACAGCAGGGAACCCCCAATATAAATTCAAGACACCAACGCATAATAGCTCGATCATTCTGATAAATTAAAATAAAAGATGGATCACAATATATAGTTCATTATTAGCCTCATCAATCAGCTGTTTCTAACACCAGGTATATCAACCTGTCATCTGCTTAATACTTATATATACGTTCAAGTGAATAAGATCATAACTTCCGGAAGATTGATCTTGTTTTAATCATACACAGTAACTGAGAGTTAAGACTACACTGGACATAAATATTCCCAACATAAGTGCTATCTTAAAGAGTAATAATTTGAGCAAATGATGAACCATATATATATATATATACATGTTTGATCCCTTCCAAACATTCACAAATTTGACAAGAAACAATCTTATCTATCTATAATTCTAGCTGTTTCAGTTCCTCACTGAAACCTAGCTCCAAGTTTCTACTATGGCGATGAAGAAGATCAACAAGATTAGCCAGGGTCGCCAAAAGATTCCTATTGCTAAAATAGCCAAGAGAACCAATTTACAAGTCACATTCTCCAAGCGGCGTTCGGGACTCTTCAAGAAGGCTAGCGAGCTCTGCACACTGTGTGGTGTTGAGGTTGCAATCATAGTCTTCTCTCCGGCCAACAAGCCCTACTCCTTCGGCCACCCAGACGTTGACTCCCTCATTGACCGGTTTCTTGCTCGAGACCCTAATTTTAATAATTTTCTAGCAAACTCCTGTCAACAGCTTGGTGAGGCTCACAAGAATGCTACTGCTCATGAGCTCAACATGCACTTAACAAGGATTACCGATGAAATCGAGACTGAGAGAAAGCGTGCTGAATCGTTTGATAAAATGAGCAAAGCGAGTGAGTGTTGGTGGGAAAACCCAGTTGATGAACTTGGTATGGATGAACTTCGAACACTTGAGGCTGCAATGGAGGAGCTCAAGAAGAATGTGAACGAGCAAGCCAATAGGATTTTGATGGAGTCTAGTAATACTACTAGTATTACTAATAATTCTTCATCATTCATTATGATGAATAACAATGCTCATCATTTATCTGAGAACAGCCCCAGTAATAATCAGGTAGCTAGGATCTGAATCCATTAGTATTCCTAGAGCATATGGTTTTCGTTTTGCTGGGGATATCGATATTGGTCTTTTCTGAATCAAGGATGCAGCAGTACGTTACAAGATTAGAGAGCACCTCGATCGCTACTTAATCATTATAAATTGATTTCTTGTCCTCTTTGCTTTCATGAGCTGTGGTTGTAAACAGAAGAATCACTCTAATAGTAATTTCTTTATTACTGTGGTAAATTGGTAATTATAATCAGCAGAATTACCAAGCCCCATAATAGTGACGAATAACAAGAGCTGAATTCATTGTGGAGACGGTGGAAATGGTTTTCCTACCCCATTGAGGAGATACTTAGGTTCACCTCTTGGATTAATCACCTCGCTGATCTTACTTCACTATCAAATGATCGATCGGGTATATAATCCAAATGAAATGTTATCGTTTTTCTTTTTTGCTTAGTTTTGGTGATGTTTCCTAAGTAACACCAGTTTTTTTTCTTTCATTCTTTAAATACTCAAACTGATTGGGGTACGTTTAGCTGGTTAACTTTATTCTACCTTGAAAGATCACATTGTTATCATAAATTCCATGGTCCTTGGCATAGTTAAGACTCAAGAAAATAAGATTCTTGGACAATACATTTGGCTAGGTCTGGTGCTAGCTGGCACTAAAACTCTGAATCCATCAATTATCATCAAGTCCAAACCAGAAAGGTTATCACAAATTATTCGTTGGAAGATCACTGGATCATTATAAGTAGCCTAATCACTTACCTATAAGTCTATAACTACTTATATATATAAAAAAAAAATTTAAAAAAAAAAATCACTCTTGTACAATCAAGAGTTGGATAAACGTAATGAGGATTACATTGGTTACAAATATTGAATATCTTGAAAAAAGAAAAAATCATGTATGATGCGAAGAAAATGTTAAAGGATGGTGGTTCGATCATAATTAGATGTATGAAATGAAATGTGAAATCAAATCTTCTTAATGATGTTCGTATTATTTTTTTCTTGTTGTCTTTAAATAATTATCTCATAATCAATAATTTGATCACTCTAACGTGTAATTAAAATCTATGTTCCATGCGAACTTTATGCTTCCACTTTGAGACTTCCATATCAAGTGAAGCATGCAACATGGATCTAATTATTACATAGACAAAAAAAAAATATTTTTAAGTCAAAATTGACCTTTTACTTTTCTCCCCTTTATTTTTTTCATTTAATTTCAAATTAATAAAAAGCTAAAATCAAATCACCAGGTATTTATTTATTAATTCCAGATTCTCCCAAATTTTTTTTTAATTTTTTTTAAAAGAGAGAATAAAAAATTCGCACGTGTAACTTAGAATCCAATGTAATAGCACACTGAAAAGAAAGCTCAATAAATGACACCAGATCCAAATACTGACAAACATGAGGTGTCACAATTCATCGTATACGCACCAAACCCCAAACCAGCCCACACTCCAGCCCACAGTATTTTAATAATAATAATAATCCCCTTTTAATTTCCCATTCGTACAACACCACCCGCTGGGACCCACGTGGATCGTTGTAGGTCAGAATAGCGTCCAACCCTGGTCCTCTCTGGCGCTAACTCATATACAAAACCCCAACCCACAAGTATTGCTATTTAAAATAAAAAAGAAAAAGAGGAAAAAAGAAGGCGTCAGAAATCGGGTACAGCTGGAGCCCCGACATGGCTCGAATGGATCGCCCTGGAGGGCATTACTGACGTAGCTGGTGACCCGAAGCCCGAACCCGGAAACGGACAAAAGAGGGTCCGGTTTTAATTTTAATTAAAAAAAAAAGGAGGTTGTATGGGACTCGGATGCTCTATGCTAGCCATTATGGTACGTGCGCATTAGGGCTGGGCATTTGGTCCCGTAATCCCGATCCCGTCCCGATCCCGTTCGTAAATGGGACGGGACGGGACGGGATTGAAGTTTGAAAAATGCTAATCCCGTCCCGTCCCGATCCCGTTCAAAATCGACGGGACGGGACCGGGATTACCTAAAGAAATCTCGTCCCGTCCCGTCCCGTCCCGCAGAAAAAAAAGAAAAGAAAAATTATATTATATATATATATTTACTTAATCTTAACCGTTGAATAAAAAACTAAAAAATGTTAAACCCTTAGATCAATCTATGTATCTCACCTTCTCACTCAAATGAGTAATCTCAGACTCTCAGTATCTCACTTAGTCTCGATCTCACAGAAAGCTTTCCCTCAAAACTCATATCTCACTCCTCGACGCCTCGACCTGACCCTCACTCCTCCACGGCTCGACCGTCAGTCCATCACGCCTCCACCACTCGACCGTCAGTCCGTCAAGCCTCCACCGCTCGACCGTCACTCCTCCGGCAGTCCAACTGTCCATCGTCGTCTCCGATTTCTGTTCCTCTCCCCGTCGGCGTTCGCCCGAGGGATTGAATCGCTCCTCTCGCATCTCCGAGCCCGTCTCGTTCCTCTCCCGTCTCCGACCCAACTCTTGTTCCTCTCCCTACCGGTGTTAGCCCGAAGCCCTAAATCTCCCTTGTCCCCAAATCGGCCGAAGCCTCAAATCCCCAAATTGGTCAGAGTTCACAGATCTGATTGTTGCAAGGAATGGGTCTATGCTGAAAAGCTTGAACAGGATAATCTGTAAGTTCTGAAATTCCAGTTTTCTTTTGAATAACTGGGGAGTGAAATCCATACGGATCTTACCCACACACTATACTTCTCATGCCACATTAAGGATTATGGGGTTTTGGCTCACAGAAGTGCATTCTTTTGATAGTTTGAGGCATGTCAACAGACAATTGTTCCGCTGGATAGAAGGCAACTTGTAGCTGGAAGGGTCTGGTATTGATCACTGAAGTTCACTTGGAATTGACGATTAATTGCAGCTTCTGAGGGGTAAGCAAATCAGCGTATTTGATTATTCTTTTCTGTGAACCGAGTGATTATTCATTTCTGTATAATCTATAGTCCGTAGTCCACTTCTATATTTTTATGGTAGTTCAAAGCTCCTTATATAAGTTAGTTAGTCTAGTACTGCCGTATTACAATCTAGGTTTAAGATTCTTCTGTTATGAGCAAGTATAAATTTACTTGGAGAATGAAATAGAGATGTTTATTTGGTGTGTTTTTGTTGATATGCCTATTTGGGGCAGCAGGGGCAGCATGGCAGCAGGGGCAGCAGAGCAGCATGGCAGCAGGGGCAGCAGAGCAGCATGGCAGCAGAGGCAGCAGAGCAGCAGCCTGGTATAATTGCTGATTGTTCTGGTCTTCAGGATGCTATGTTGAAGCAACCTTGTCTATAGTCTAGGCAATTGTTATGTTACGTTATCTGGACATTAACTTGTTAATTGTTATGTTATTTGGACATTAACTTTGCTATGTTGTTCAGTATGAGATTTTCTATGTAATTCAATATGTGATTTGTTATGTTGTGGACATTTGCTTTTGAATTGGAAGAGTTTAGTTTTATTTATGAACAATTGAACAAATTGATGAACAGGGATCCCGTTTTAGTCCCGGTCCCGTCTCGGTCCCGTACGGGATCCCGGACTTGCGGGATCTATTTTTAAAAAGCCTAATCCCGTCCCGGTCCCGTCCCGTTTAAATTCTCGCGGGACGGGACCGGGATCAGGCGAATCCCGGCCCGTCCCGGCCCATGCCCAGCCCTAGTGCGCATAGTGATCCAGCTAAACCCGATGAGCCTTACACCCCACGCATGCCAATACCTTATTTTAATACTGGCTTCACTACTCTACGTCCCTTTCTTTGTGAGCTCTATGTGAGAGAGCACGCATCAAACACTTGATATAGCATACCAAGTAGCTCATGATCTTGTTACAATAGATATGAACAACCACTTGATATAGACCCGATTGATTGAGTGTACATAATTCTCCATCTCCTTGTTCATATTGGAGATATCAAACGGGCACTTCAACTTTTTAAACGGTATGTGGTAAATAAAGACATGGCGTAAGTAAGAAGTTTCGCATGCACGGGCAAATTAATTGAGTGTCTCGCCTGTCTATTGTTACAGTATCGGAGCGGCTATAGTGTCACAATGTTATCAGATATATTGTAAATTAAGCTAACCTATAGCACCGAAATAAAATAGATATCTGGACCAATTAAATGAACGTCCTCACTGTCATGTGATAATTGTTTTTAACTAGATACATTGACACTACTCAAACATTAGAAAATTCATTTACATTTTACGTGGATAGAAATTTATCAGCATTTAATATAGTACAACGAAGAAGGAAACAATTTAAGAAACATGCCGTCTCAATAATTTAACCACTCTTTGTATGAAAAAACTCATAGAATATCCGACAAACACTAATAAGAACATTGCGAGTGTCCAGTCAAACACCATAAAAATTAGGGAAAATGTCTATTTGGTGCTAATTTGACCCCCTGACTGCCCATTCAAATGACAAACTTATTTTTTTCCCCTATTCAACATAAGGTAACAACTCTATTGCCCATTTGAACAAATCTTTTTCAATTTTAGTACAAATTTAATTTTTTTTCTTCCTTTTTTGTCCTTTTGTCTTTTCTAAGATATTTTTGAATTATAATTTACTGAGAAAGTGGAAGATAAAAAAACGAACTTTGCCGAAATATCACTCAACTCCCTCCGGCCTCCCATGGCCGGTCGCCGGAGCCTGGCCGCCGGAGTCGCCGGATTCCGGTCACCAAAATTTTTTTTCGCCGGAATTTTTTTTGCCAGATTTTTAATTTTTTTTTTTTTATAATCAGGTTATTAGACGATGGTTACTGACCCTCAGTAAATAATTTACAGATTACAGATTTCCAGTAATCGATTACTGACCCCCAGTAATCATGTTACAGATTTCATATTTTCCAGTAATCATGTTATTGACCCCCAATAATCGATTATTGACCCCCAGTAATCAGGTTACTGACCCCCAGTAATCAGGTTACTGGAGTTACTGATCCATGGTAATCAAGTTACTTACCCCCAGTAATCGATTACTGACCCCCAGTAATCGATTACTGACCCCCAGTAATCAGGTTACAGATTCCATATTTTTCAGTAACTATGTTACTGACACCGTTACTGACCCCCAGTAATCGATTACCGATCCCCAGTAATCGATTACCGACCCCCAGTAATCGATTACCGACCCCCAGTAATCGATTCTCAATTCGATCAAAACCCTAATGTTGGAGGAGGAGGAGGACCCGCCGTCAATAGTATTACTGACCCCCAGTAATCGATTACTGACCCCCAGTAATCGATTACTGACCCCCAGTATTCGATTACTGACCCCCAGTATTCGATTACTGACCCCCAGTAATCGATTACTGACCCCCAGTAATCGATTCTCAATTCGATCAAAACCCTAATGTTGGAGGAGGAGGAGGACCCGCCGTCAATAGTATTACTGACCCCCAGTAATCGATTACTGACCCCCAGTAATAGTATTCCCAATTCGATCAAAACCCTAATGTTGGAGGAGGAGGAGGACCCGCCGTCAAATTTTTTTGTTTTTTTGATGCAATTCGTCGAACAAATTATGAACCGGTTGAACACATGAATGTAATCACTCCCTGCAGCCCTGGATTGGATCCACCATTTTAATCTCCAATCTCCAATCTCCAATCTCCAATCTCCGTAGGCCATAAGATTCACAAGATCTCCAATCTCCAATCTCCGTAGGCCATAAGATTCACAAGTCTTGTTGGTACAAGGTTGCTTATCAAGGAACAACAAAAAATCTTCTTCAATCAGGATACAATTTCACCATCTGTCGATCAAAACCCTAATAGCAATTCGATCAAAACCCTAATCCGTAGGCCATTCTGTCGCATATCCTTCACCATCTCCACAATATTGTCTTGAGTCGTATTCACACAGAGAGAGAGAGAGAGAGAGAGAGAGAGAGAGAGAGAGAGAGTCGGCTAGAGAGAAAGAGAGGAAAAGGAGAAAGAGAGTCGGCTAGAGAGAAAGAGAGGAAAATGAGAAAGAATATATTAGGGTTTAGTATAGGGTATTTAGGTATTTTTAATAAGATTCATTGGTTTGGGATATAAACATTGGAATGGGCAATTTTTAAACCCATTTTGTTCAAATGGTCTTTTTCCCTAAAAATTATCTATATTATTCCTCCAAAACAAATATACACGACTAATCTCTCAAAAATATTCAAACCAGGATTTCTGGCAGTAGCTAGGTTGTTTTAGCATCAAGCCATTAATCCCCCATATCCATATATAAAAGGAAAAGAGGGAAAAATACAAGGAAATTGAGCGCATGGGTTACAATACTGAGGTCGGCCGCACCTTATCCCCGCCCCCCTATATCCACACCACACTCCCAGCTGTCATTTACAGCCTGTTTCCTCTTCACACCCTATAATCTTCAGTCTTCTCCTTCTTCTTCTTCTCCACTTTCCCTCTCTTTATATTATTCCATCTCTCTCTCCCTTCTCTCTCCAAATCCCCCAAATTCCAAGAACTCAAAAACCTCTTTGACCCGACCCGAATATGGATCCGTGCCCGTTCGTACGGATCCTCATCGGAGACTTGACCCTCAAGTTTCCCAGCGTCTCCAAACCCTCCTTCTCCACCGTCCACCCTTCCTCCTCCCCCTGCTTCTGCAAAATCAAACTCACCAACTTCCCCTACCAGTTCTCCGCCGTCCCTCTCGTCGTCCACGACGGCGCCGGAGATCAGTCCGCCGACGCCAACTCCTCCTCCTCCTCCCGGTCCCACTCCCTCAACGCTTGCTTCAACCTCAGCAAGCCCCAAATCGAAACCCTAGCCTCCAAGAAACCCTCCCTCTCCATCTCGATCTACACCGGCCGCCGCGGCGCCACCTGCGGTCTCAACTCCGCCAAGCTCCTCGGACGCGTCACGGTGCCGCTCGCCGACCTCGTCGCCGCGGAGACGAGGCCAATTGTGTACCAGAACGGCTGGATTGGGATCGGCGGGAAGAACAACGGGTCGGGTCAGTCTCAATTCTTTTTAAGCGTCCGGGCCGAACCCGACCCGAGATTCGTTTTCAAGTTCGACGGAGAACCCGAGTGTAGCCCACAAGTTTTCCAGGTCCAAGGGAATGTCAAGCAGCCCGTTTTTACTTGCAAGTTTGGGTTCAGAAACGCCTCCGATATGCAATCTCGGTAAGTTAGTTAGTTAGTTGAGCTTTGGAAAAATTCAAAACTGCAATTACGATTTTGTCCTTGTATTGGTTCTGATTGTGGTTTTGATTTCGTGGTTTTTAGGTCAATGTCCGAGCAAGGGACACCGAGGAATTGGTTAGTGCCGTTTGTGGGGAATAGTCAAAAGGAGCAGAGCGCGAAAGAGAGGAAGGGGTGGTCGTTGACCATCCACGACCTCTCGGGATCACCCGTGGCGGCGGCGTCGATGGTGACGCCATTCGTTGCGTCACCGGGATCGCAGCGCGTGAGCCGGTCCAACCCCGGCGCGTGGCTGATTTTAAGACCCGAGGACGGCACGTGGAAGCCGTGGGGGAGACTCGAGGCGTGGCTGGAGCGCGGCGGCTCCGACACCGTCGGGTACAAGTTCGAGCTACTCAGCACGATTCTGGCCAACTCCACCGTCAGCGCATCGAACGGCGGAAAGTTCACGATTGACTTGACGTCGAGTTTGACGCCGGTGACTAGTCCTCACAGTAGCTTTGACTTTGGGTCCGGGTCGGGTTCGTCGAGGCCCGGGTCCGGGTCCGGGTCGGACTTCGGGTTCGGGTTGATACCGCAGCTGCTGCAGAGGGGGTTTGTGATGTCGTCGACGGTGGAGGGGATCGGGAAGTGTAGTAAGCCCGAGGTAGAGGTCGGGGTGAAGCATGTGACGTGCACGGAGGACGCGGCCGCTTACGTGGCGTTGGCGGCGGCTATGGATCTGAGCATGGATGCTTGCCGGCCGTTTTCTCAGAAGCTCCGGAAGGAGCTGAGGCAATAGTAGTGGTGGGGAGTTGTCGTTTTGCGTGGGAGGGGTTGTCGTTTTGAGTAGTTTAGGCATTGGATTCTTTTATTTTGCCGGCAAATTTTAGGTTTGGGCTTGCCAAGTTTTTTTGGGCTGGGATGAGAGAGAGAGAGAGATTGTACAGTCAGCAATTGAATAGGAACTACAGAAATTTTTAATAGTTTTTTTTCTTCTTGTGATTTGTGGTTAAATATTTTGCTCCAAAAATTTTATGGGAATCAAATGTTGGTGAATGATAATATTATAGGATGGCACAAAATTAGACCAGACTGTCTAAATGGTACTGGGTGGGTGGTCTGCGGGAATTAACTTACAACAAACATTAGGTTACGGTTTAGTTTGATATTGAATTTTTAGACAAATAATTGTTTATAATTATCATTAAGATTTAATTATGTATTTGATAAGTTTTTTTATAAGGTGTTTATTTATAAAATTTAGTTGAAAAAACCACGATTTTAAAAAGCAGGTTAGATGTTGCTTATATAAAACTCAGTGTTTCTATATTTGAGTTTTTTCATCTCAATACCAAATTAACCCTACATGGTTTCGCTCTTCGAAGATGCACATCAGGAAGGTAGTATATATGGCAAGAGGAATGAGTGTGTAAAAGGAGCTTCTGAACAAGTGACGATTTTGATAGAATGGCTCTACCTCCCCATAACACAACAATATCCACAACACAACAACTTTTACTAACGTCACTGATTTTAGGTAGTCCATCTTAGGTTTACCGTCACTGCTTTGACAAAATCGTAAACTAGTCTTTTGCTATGTGTAAAGTGTAGTTCACTAATTCAGCATATGAGATCTCCTGTCATTTTATTGCTCATTCTTGTTGCTGTTGTGCTAGTTGTATTTCCTTGTCAAAATAATGGTACTTTGACAACCTGATTGTGTTGAAGCCACTTAGTTGTGGTGGTGGTTGCGGAATGGCAGCCCCATTGTACCCCAAATGACTTGTATTTCATACAACTGAGGCCATAATGTTTGTTCATAACTGCTCTCCAGTCTTTCGGACTTTAGGTTTACTGATGGCGTCTCTTAGAAGATGGTGGCCTAGAGGTATTAGATGGTTCTCCTAGTATGCATGTGTATCAAAACTATTGCCTATAACAATGTTAATTGAATACAAATGATACAACTACGGTAGTTCGAGTTGATGCGAGTAGGATGTGTTTTCCAAGTTAAATGATCCAAATTAGATTGTTGTAATAATCACCTTCACAAAACGTACTAAGAGTGTTTCTACTATAGAAATTGATAATGTGCAATCCGCTTCAAGTAGTTAAAGTGGAGTGATGGAAATGTCCATTTTTATTTTTGAGGTAAGCGACTTTAGGACTAACTCATCGCCGTTAGTCGAAAATTTATTGATAAATCAAATTGGTACATAAGGAAGGGGGGACTATGTCTTGACCACTTCCAACAATATATATAAAAAAAAAAAAAAAAAACCAACAAGCAGGGAGGTCCATTATTATTGTTGATATTGGTTGTTGTTCTGACAGAGTATTGTACGAGATGAAAGAAAACATAGTGCTACTGCTGGCTGCTATAATATGATCGTTTTTGTACAGAGGACAAAGGGTGACCATAAGTTTGAGTTTAGGTAATTATAAGAAGAAAATAAGTTGATTAAGAGGCAAAATCACGATGGATATTTGAAACTCTCCGACACTGAAAGACTTCTCACCACATTTTCTCGAAAAATCACAAAAGTCTAATTAGATGGTGGTAAAGTTACTAATCACATTTGGAGATATAATTTTGAGTAGTTTTGGTGACCCAGGTCTCATGTTTCCTTAAATAACTCTACACCAGTTGATTTATTTGTCAAAGCCTACTTTCAGGATCTATTTTCCCATTTAGTTTTTATCCATTTTCAAACTACCTAGTGTGATTGTTTGAATCCACAAACTATTCTGCACCCATTAGTTGTTTAATTATAGCGTCTGCTGATATATATATATATATATATATATATATATATATATATATATATATATAAGTGCAAACTCTATACTCAGATAGCATTCAAGTGCAAACCAATACCAAGAAATGTTCCAGTAAGTTGACGATTTACTTTTATACAATTGCTCATACATGTAGCATTCTAATATAGACACAACGCAAGCTGTGTAAAATTTGCTGCGAGAACAAATATGCCATGTTCGACCTAAGTGCTCATACATGTAGCACTCTAATGTAGATCCGGTAAGGTCACACTTGAGTCGAACATGACATATTTGGTCTTGTAGCAAATTTTGCACGGCTTGCATTGTGTTTATACAAATTTCTGGTATTAAAAATTGCATAAATATCTGAAGATGGGTGCACATAGAGAACTTGAAAAGATGTATGATCAGTTGTTATTTCAAAGGAAAGGTAAAGTTGCTTTACATTTTCATTATAAGTACCAATGCTTTTAGGTGGTATTGTGTTTCTCCCTAAAACTACTTGTCTCAATGCATCCGCCCAAAATGTTGTAGTATTTCAAAAATTAGGATTAAATGTATAGTATAGAGTTTGGAATTTTTAAGTAAATCTAGTTATAAAGTTTCATATTTTGGATCAAAATTATGAAAATTTATATGTTAATTTCACAACAAAATTTACTTATATTACACGAAATTTACGACGAATGAAATGACCTGTTATGATCGCTACACCACGACACACATTGTTATCAAGATAGGCAACAAAATAAATTGATACGAGTCATAGGGCAACTGTGCAAGAGAACAATATTTACCCACATAGGCCCAAAGGCTCTCCATGGAACCAACCCGCTGATGAAGTTGGGTTCAGTCTCGACTATAAAATGCTCTAGATTACAGGTACTCATTTGCTCAGCTTTGGAAGTTGTCGAGCATCTGAGTCAGACAAGTGAAGATGAAGGCGTTGAGTTGGTGGCTGATGCTGGTGGGTTCACTTAGGCTGGTCTCTGTTTGGTTCGGCTTCTTTGACATTTGGGCTCTCCGTCTTGCTGTCTTCTCTAAGTCTCCAAGTACACTCCATCTCCTCTTTCACTGTTACTCTATTATCAATCAACTTCCTTGTTGAAATTTCATCCTTTTCAGTTTCTGGAGTCACAGTTGGATAAAGCTTCACTATTTAATCATACCCATTTTAGATTTTTGTGTTAAACTTGGTGCTCATTGTGATAGTTGTGAGATTTGGTCGGATAGGTATTTTAGTGGGGGTCTTGAATTCTTAATCATGGAACGCAAGGAAGATCAGTATATGAGTCTTTAGATCCAAAAGAGCTAAACTTGATTTGATATTGCATCTGAAAGTAAATTAACTAAAGATAGTTTACTTTTGTATGTGTGTGCAAATTGTGTATGACTTCTTCAGATATGTTCAATGACTCAGATCATCAGCCGTGTACTTGCTTACACTAGAATACTAGGTACTTTTACTTTGTTCAATGTCAAATTCAGTTTAAAGTAACCGAAAACTTGCTTTGTGTCTTTGATGGATATGCTATCCTACTAACTATTGTTCATATACAACTGAGCAAAACCAGAAACACCAGAAAATGTAAAACTTTACACTTAGAATTTAGAACTTTATTCTTGCTTGTATAGGTATGGCATACATTACCAGTGAAGCTGGATAAGTTTTAGCACTTTTGTGGTTCATGCTTGATCTTCACACTATAACCAGATGCTCCTTAAAAGTAAAAAAGATTGTACAACTAGATCACAGTTGTTATTTTTTTCTCTTAGTTTCATGTTTCATTTGTGTGACTCTTGTTTCTGTAGTGACTGAAGTTCATGGAAGGACATTTGGCATCTGGACAATCCTTACGTGCACACTCTGCTATCTTTGTGCCTTTAACCTTGACAACAAGCCACTCTACCAAGCTACCTTTCTGTCATTTGTCTATGCGCTTGGTCATTTCTTGACAGAGTACCTAATCTACCACACCATGGCCATTGCAAATCTATCAACTGTCGGCTTTTTTGCAGGTATCAATTTGCTCGGCCTTAGTTTATGGTCTTTATTACTGGCATCCTTCTCTTTTCTGATTTTAAGTACAGAAACTTTCTTTCAAATATTGAAAAAAAAAATACTATTGTATGATCCATGTCATAATTCATAGCAAATGAATGTGGTTGTTCACAGGATGGTACAAGATAAATGATACCAAATTCCTGGCTGCAAGCGTAGTTGGAAATAAAGCCAGATATGTGTAATTATGTTGATGCTGATCAGAAAACATAATAGAAAAACAACTAGGGTACATAACATCTTCAAAAAAAAATTTGTTCAGATATCAAATCTTTGCTATGCGAGTATGTGGCCATTTTTTTAAGAGATGGTAAGACTAGAATGCTGCATGCTTATCTTTTTTTTTTTTTTTTTTTTTTGAGGATAAATCCTGCATGCTTATCTAATTGACAGAGTTGGGGACCTGGAGTCCTTCACATGGTATAGCATTCCGTCTTTCAACAGCTACAAAACTTTATGAACTGGTGTACACATGTCCTGGAAACACCAAATTAATGCTGATGCTTGATTTGTTTTCTAATGCCAAAATAACATATTTCATTTCTTTTTTCCAACTTTCCTTTCTAATCTTGCAAATATATGGTTTATTTTGGCTTGATAATTATATCTAGTAGTAGTCATTCACATGCTATTTGTATGTGCTCACATGTATTCTGCTTGACAACTATAAGGACGAATAATGTGCCAATATCTGATGACAAGTGGTGTTTGGAAATACCTGGAAACAACCAAGGCTTGATGTATTGTCTTATACACACACCAGTCTTTTTCATTGCTTGGAAGATAGTATATAAAAATTATTTTGCATACTATAACTGTGTAATAATTGAATTCTTTTATGATCTTAATCAGGCACATCGATTATATGGATGTTGTTGCAGTGGAATTCACATCAAGCTCAAGCTACAGTGAAATCAGAATAAAGTGTCTGATTACTGCCTCAGCTTTCTCAACATGTGTTGATTACTCCCCTTTTTCAATCATGCTTTGTTCTCAGTAACTGTAACTGTAGCTTTAGTTTTATTGCAAGTCCATTACACTGAGATTGGTTGTAACAGTTAGAACTTAGAATTCTTACTCTGCACCTTACTGAGATGAAAATTCTGGAGTGATTGTCAGAAATTTTTAAGCAAATTAGAGAAACAAGATTGTACTCTTTCAGTTGCTGTAGTTGCCATTGTGTAAAATTCTTCACGTTCTGTTGAACCAAAAGTCCTTATGTTTCACTAATTTGTGGAATGATATCAGATGCAACTTTACCATTCCAAGGTAAACTGAATTCATTTAAATCTCCTTCAACATGAATGGTTATACTCTCTCTAAGGTTCAAGAATCAAATTTTCCTTATATGCATACAGCAACTTTTAGGTCACAATTTACCCTTTATTCTATGGTTGATTCATAACTACGGAAGTTGGTACTGAGTTTATGTTTCTGTATTAGGCTTCACATCATCCTATTTCAGAGATTAGTCATTCCCCTCTTGGATCTGTGTATTGCCCAGTTCGTCAAACATATAGAACGAAGATGTTCAGAACTGATGTGTGAAAGTTGATCAAAATAGCATTGGATTAGTAAAAGAAAAATATCACTATAGGTTAGACATGGCAGTTAGTGTTACCCAGGATGGATGTTAGTCAACTAGATATGTGTGCTGGAAAAGCTCAGTATGTATAAATAAAAGAAATGGATGCCAAACCATCATTGTTAACATGTGATTGTTTTTCAATGGATCAACAAATTAAGGTGTCTCACGTAATTTTTACAAACTAAGCGGAATCATGATAGAAATGATATTCAAATTATCATGGATTCCAATTATCATATAGTTTTTCTTCACTCGTATGAATATGGTCTCTAAATGCAGTGCAGACTGCAAAATACCATTTTATGATAGAAGATCATTTCTAAGACGATCTGTGTTAAGTTGTACGGCTAAAGAAGCTCGGTAAAGAAATGTGCAATTGCTGATTTCTACCCCTTCTTGTTTTGTAGGGTTGATACTCTGAAGCAAGGTTCTGTTTTACAGGGATAAAATAGTGAGCATACTCGGCTATAATGGCGAGCCTGGTGAGGTCACTGAACGGTCTTAAGCAATTTGGGAAGCAGAGCATTAGAATTGACAAAAGCCAACATTGCATTCTAAATTTCTAATGAATTCAGTTCTCAAGACATTTTAAAAGCATTACTAGAATTGGGAAGAAATTGACCGGAATAGGCTTGAAGGATAAAAGCCAATTTCTCAAAGCAAAAGCCACATGAAAGGAATGAATTAATGAAAAGAAAGATAATACAGTGGAAACTCTTGTTTACAGATTAAAGCTGCTGATGATATAAACTAGCCTACATTTTACCTGCTGTATTGATTTTCAAGCCATTAACTCACGAACACTAAACCTTTCTGCATGGGGGATTTCATCCCTCCTTGCATATCAAGAACAAAGGCAAGCATGAAATATGGGAATGTACCAGTAGATACCAAGGATGAACATCATCATTCTGCTGCAGCCTCTCCATTCTCATCTCCTTCTGTTTGTATCTCTGGCAATGTATCTAAATCTGTGCGAGCCTCTTTCTCGTCTTCGGAAAGATGGGAATCAGAAGAATCAATTGGGTCATCCTGAACTACATCCTCCGTCCTATTTGTGGAGTCTGAACCTTCATCTACCCTACTGGATTCACTAGTATCATTCGATTCTTCAGTCTTAGTGGCATCTTGATCATTTGACGCTTCATTCATAGTGGCATCTTCATTCGCCAACTCTTCATTTTTACCGGCATCTTCATTTGCCGACTCTTCATTCTTACCGGCATCTTCATTTGCTGACTCTTCATTCTTACTGGCGTCTTCATTCTTACTGGAGTCTTCATTCGTCAACTGTTCATACTCAGTTGCATCAGTAGTCTGCTTTATTGTTGAAGATCTGGAGCTATCCTCCTCCTCAGCTATACCATCAGATATTAAGGTCTTTTCTGACACGTTAGTCTCTAGCTCATGACTAGAAACTGTAGCACTAGAATCCGATTGATCATTCACAGATACTGTGTTATTAGTCTGTTCCACAACCACGGTTTGTTCGGTGCTGCCCTCTCTAGTAGCCATACCATCTGCTGCCGCATTTTGAGACTGAGATGACTCGGATATAGTTTCAGTTTCATTAGGCTGGTGTGCACTACTTGCTTGGTCAACTTCAGCTATGTTTTTGCTTACTTCTGAACTCACAATTGTAGAGTTATTTTCTGCTTCTGGCAGATCACTAGATTGTGTTTTCACACTTGCGTCTAAAAGTGAGTTTGCCACAGGATTGGACGAATTCCCTTCAAGTTTTTCTTCACTAGCAGGCACACTTGAATTGCCATTTTCAGAAGTTCCAGCATCCACCAATCTCATATTGTGTTGGTTTCCATTTTCATCCTCACCTGTTTGAGAGGTTTCATTTGAGCTTTCTGAACTTACTTTCTCAGTTTCAGTGCTTATAACCTGGGTATCATGGGTCACTGCGCTAGAAGCATCATCCCCCTTGTACTGTTCCTCACGTGCCTCGTGAGCATTCTTATCACCTCCTTCGTTATCTTGATCATCCGATGAATTGTCATTATCTTCTCGGTCTGCAATTCCTTCATCCTCATTCCTGTCACCATCCTTCTCATCGCCCCCATCTTCTCTTTCTTTTTCTTCATCTACAAGGTTCTCATTGCGATCATCTCCCCCATCTTTTCTGTCCAAATCATTTTCATCTATCTCTTCATCTCCTGCTTTTTGTCCGTCGTCTTCTAGATCTTCATTCTTCATTACCTCCTCCTCCTGCTCTTCTCCCTCATGCTTCTGACCCTCTTCTTCTATGTCCTCAACCTCATGCTTCGGATCCTCTTCTTCTCGCTCTTCTGCTTCATGTTTCTCATCTTCTACCTCATGTTTCTCTTCTTCCTCTCTCAGAGCTTCCTCCTCGTCCTCTTCCTCTCGTTTCAGATGTGTTGTGACATCCTCGTGAGGAAGGTCCTTCCTCCCAAGTTTCAGGAGCTCACTTTCCGTTTGGGTTCTGATTGAGGTTTTTGAATCGTTCTCAGCCAATGCTGCCTTCTTATCAAAGGAATGCTTGAGCTGATAAATCAACCAAACGCATACCCCAAGCAGCAACACAATCTGCAATATATGCTTTACCCTGATTCCTTTGGTTCTCTGGTTCCTACTTGGCGGCTTCTTCAACATGATGTACTACTTCCTTACCAGTACCCTATCCAAATCTTTATTTCTCCCTATATACAGAAACAAGTGTGAGAAACTCGCCCATAAACGAAATGGTAAATGATAAACTTAACAGTGAATCACATTGTAAAAACAAGCCTAGACTACAATCAAAGTTTCTTACTTTTTTCATAAGCCTATAATACTGAATTAAAACTTCTATCATCAAACATTGTAGAAAAGATATACCGAATTCAAAGAGTCTTGAACTTAACGTTTCATACTAAAACTAAGATTTACATTCCCATAGAAAATCTCATGTAATTTCCTCAACCTGGGTATTCCTCATAAGAAAGCTACAATCTTTATGAAGATACACAATCCATTGCGAGATGGGCAGAAATTTAGTGCAATCCAAAACCAAAAGGGAACTTGGCATGAAAATCCTAACTGGGTACCAAAGTAAAGGCAGAAGCAAACCCCACCAAGTAAATAACACATCAGATACTATCAATCATAGAGATAAGGAAAACCCACTTTATTCATCAATAAGACAAACCCAGTTCTAGAAATAGTAAATCTTGAAGAGGAAGAACATAAGTACCTGAGGAAAGCTTTGCAGTAGAAGTCAAAGCGTTGAGTTGGGAAGAGAAGGGCAGAAAGGGTGTTCTGTCAGAGTGAGAGTGTCCATGTCGTTCTATAGGTTTTGTGGAGGAGACTGACCGGATCCAATACCAAAGCTTGGATTCATTATTTTTTGGGGTCAAAGCCTGACTATCTGCTGTACTTGTGTTCCCCAATAACTCAGTAACTAAAATCTTACCCTTGATTTTATTTCACACTAGTCTCATGTTCGTGCATCACAACTTGTTGCTCAATTAACTTTTTTTTTTTTTTAGATTATGTATTTTCTTATCTGTTAATTCTTTTATGTTATTTTTTATAATATAAAAAGTAAATTAGGTAAAACACAATTTGATGAAACTTTTAAGCGTTTGACTTTCTAATAGTAGAGATGTGAAAAATACAACGGAATTAGACTGAGAATCCTATCTCATTGTTCTCCACTTGTAAATTACAAATCTAATAGCATAAGCACAACTAGGTACAAATTAATTGGGCATAAGAGTATGAGTTACTAAATTCTATATAACATCATACAAATGGTTAATATTCATACACAATCGTTGAGATTAAACCAATTGACAATATTGATACATGTCGTGCTTTTATAGCTACATCAATCTCATTTTCATATCTCGTTAGTCATTTTGGTCATTCAATTAAATTATGTATAGGCAAAATCTATAACCAAACATAAAATCGAGATATTTAAGTGACAGTCTTCACAAATAATTTTGTTTTTTTGTTTTTTTTTAGGGAAAATGGCTGGATTGATCACTGAGGTATGCCCCATTCTAAACTTTGCTCACTGAAGTTTGTCCAATATCACTTTGCTCACTATCGAATTACACTTGTGTTCACTTTGATCACTCCGTCTAAATCAGCCGTTAAAATTCAAATTCTGCCGTTAAAAACAATGACACGTGTCACTCATGTGCAAATCTTAAGGACATTTTGGGAATTTCATCAGTCTCTCAAATCAAAAGCTATAAAATCCCATTAAACAAAACTAAAAACCCATAAAACCACTTAAATTCTCTGCTCGAATGAAATAGAAGCCTCCATAAGTAACTAGAGATTGGAACTTTAAACTCCCTCAAGTTTTCTGGGTACCAAAAACAGCTCAAGAAACTAAATAAACCACAGAAATTTTTCTGTTCTATAAAAACAGAAGCCAGCTACTAGAAGTCACTCAAGATAGAAGCTTTTATTGTACCCTCAAGTTTCCAGTGTACCAAAAACAGAGTAAAAACCACCAGAGCTTCTGAAACTCACCTTCGTCTGAAACCACATTACCGAAGCTCACACAAATAAGTAAACCCAGAAGCAGCAACAAGTCAAACCGAAATGCCATAACTGCCCTCCAGTCAAAACCCCATTTCTTCTTCTTCTTCTTCTTCTTCTTCTTCTTCAACTAGTCTTGTCTTAAACACAGAGAAGGGAAGGACCCCCAAAAGCCAAAGATGCCCCTCTCTATATCTCTCTACTTACACTGTAATGGTCTCAATGGTGAGAGAAACCCATGTTAAAAAGCTCCTTCCTGTGTCTCTGTTTATTCAAAGTCTTAACTGGGTGTGTGACTGATATATATTCTGAGCTCTCTCTAAGTTAAAAGCCTGTGCTTGTTCCATCACATCGCTCTGCCACATTGGGTTCTCTAATACAACTGTGTACAACTAGAGAGAGAGAGAGAGGCACACTGTCTCACACACAGAGAGAGAAGGGTGTGGTAAGATGTAGCTATAGGGTTAGAGTGGTAGAAGGGGAGAAATTATTTGGTGGATAAAGTTAAAAAGGGCACATGCCAGAAGGTCTGGCAATGAAAACCTGCAAGAACATTACTACACTGATCCTGCTGCCCAGCTCTCTCTCTCTCTCTCTCTCTCTCTCTCTCTCTATTCTCTATGGACTTTCCATCTTGCTATATGTTTTTTCATTTTTTTGGATTTCTCTTTTCGCTCTGTCTAAATGTCCATAGTGATATAGGCGGTCGCTTTCCTTTACATTTATCTTTGGCAGAGCCAATTTATGTGGGACAAGCCTCGTGAACTCCATCGAAACCTCTCAGTGGCATTTCATCGAACACCTTCCGTGCAACATTCCCTCCAATCTAATCACTCAAACCCTCCTCTCCCTCCACCAAACCCCCCACCTCGTCCACCAATTCACCTCCCATTTCAACCTCCGCCGCCTTGACATCGACACCCAATGCCTCGCCGCCGCCATTCTCTCCTCCCTCCCCTCTCCCAAACCCTCCACCGATCTCACAAACATGGTGAGGTCCGTGTACCAAGTAATGAGTGGCGCCAATGTGGTGGCGTCTCAGAGCCTAGAGGAGGACCCAGATGGGTCGACGTACATGGAGGTTGCGAGAGAGAGTCGACGTAGACAAGTCTCGGTGGCCCGGTACAAGTCGCTGTGCCATCACACGAAAAGCAGCAAGAGAGGAATGGTGGAGTGTTGTGTGTGTCTGTGTGGGTTCGAAGCGGAGCAAGAGGTCAGTGAATTGTCTTGCAAGCATTTCTTCCACAAAGGTTGCTTGGACAAGTGGTTCGACAACGACCACTCTACTTGCCCTCTCTGCCGCTCTGTCTGCTAATATAGATTATCAGGTTATGAACAACAAGTAACAACAACAACACCAACAACAACAACAAAGCTTTGTTTTTTTTTTTAAACCGAATGAAGATGAGGTTTTTCCAGTGCTTAGTTCAGAACTGTTCCTCTCTACTGTGCCCTTTTTGTTTTTCTCTACAATGGGAGTAAACTAATGAAATTCCCAAAATGTCCTTAAGATTTGCACATGAGTGGCACGTGTCATTGTTTTTAACGGCAGAATTTGAATTTTAACGGCTGATTTAGACGGAGTGATCAAAGTGAACACAGGTGTAATTCGATAGTGAGCAAAGTGATATTGGACAAACTTCAGTGAGCAAAGTTTAGAATGGGGCATACTTCAGTGATCAATTCAGCCATTTTCCCTTTTTTTTAACAGCCACATAAATCTAACTCCAGCTCCAGCTCCAACTCAAACTCCTTCCCTAGAGATCATTGATGCCAGGATTGCCTAGAGAAGGATTAATGCACAGATATACATTGGTTGGAAGAAGACAAGACAATGGCATGCGTCTGTCATGGCCCCAAATTTGGTACCCTTTCAACTTCAATTCATCATCATAATCTCTACTGGCACCTCTTTTATGCAGATTTTGATTGCCTCAACATCCAAATCATGATATCCTTCTATATTAGAAAGCTCAGCCTTAGCATTAGTTCCCACATGAAAAGGGTGAATGTCTAACTATTATTTAGTTGTTGGTTGATGAAATGATACAGAACAGGGCAGACAAGTTCCCAGAATGCCATATAGGTCATCCACTTCCAAACATTGAGGGGTCCAATTCATCCAGTTGCATTAACAAGAAAGCTGTCTTCACATATTTATATGCTTTGTCAAACCTTGATATATCAGTCGGCTTTGTTGGAAAGATTTAGGTGTGGGGATATGTTGTTTAACTTGGTCTATATATGGCACAAAAGGCATGTTTACATGTTAGTTTACTTTGTATTGCTAATTGGGATATATGTGAAGTTACCTACTTGGTTAATTGAATGAAATCAAACCGATATGTGTGCCTAGCTAGTTTTGTTGTTTTAGGGAGTGTGTTTTCTCCATCTCCATTCTCTTGTACTTTCTGATCTTATTCAATATATTCTTATTACTTAAAAAAGAAAGCATCAAAGAACAAGCAACTTCTCAATAATCAAAAGGGAGGTTTAGCCGGGTGCTTCCGGCTACTCCTCGTTATTAACAATTCGGTCATCAATTCATGCATGCCACAACTCCAGAGAGGGAATGCGATTGAATATATAACATACTCCGGCCGGCTGACCGGATAGGTAGTTAAAAGCAGAAGGTTAAGGATTCACTTAGTTCAGCACATAATGATTTGCAGTTGGATTAACGCTACAGCAACCTTTCAAATGATCTGCTTTTACATTTTAATCTTTTCGGATGATCTTTCCGAAATCAAGTTTGATGCATTTTTACCTGTGGCATCATATATATGATGGTTATATATAGTTGGGCGCTAAAAGTAGGTTCTTGCAGCTGGCAGATGCTTGAGTGACATTGCTTATCTACTAATCTTGCTTTTACTTCTGCTAACCTCCACAAATGAATTGTTTAACTGAGGACTTTCTATTCCTACTGAAAGTTGGAACTAAATATTAACTATGATGATTACAGCAATAAAAAAAATAAAGGGTCTGAAAGAAACCCAACTTCTGCACAACTCTACCAAAGGAGGTAAAGAATAACATCTCAAAGACCTTATGGAGTATGCAAGGGATGCTTGAATCTCTGATTGTAGTAGTCCTATGAAGGAAATAAATCTAGTCATATTTTCTATCTGTCTTCAGCTTTCTGGTAACCTTATAGATAGGTAAGCTCTGATTTAGAAAGCCTAGCTAGGACCAAAAGTTTAATTGAAATCACAGTAGCCCTTACAAATTAGCTGGTAAAGTTAGATTATCCATCATATGACAGTTCCAAGCCTTCCTTGGTCAACTATTTCTGCCAGATGAAAAAGACTAACAATGTGTTCAGAGTTATAATCACACTCTAATTAAGAAGATCGTTTTTAGAAGATGCTGGCAACTAACATTTCTTTGCTTCCCCCTAAAGATATTCCTATAACCTTCCTTCCTTCTGTTACACAGTTTCTTTAATTTCTTCTCTTTTAGATTGCATGAATGTTCTAAAGCACATTTTCCACCGCCCTCCCATCCAATACCTATATATATAGTTCCTTCAACTTCTTGTTAGCATGCATCCTCCATATCACAATCAAAAGAAGCCAAAAAGCGACCATGACTATTTGTCACAGAACTGTCATCTTTATAGGGATTCTTACTTTGATATCATCTCAAATTACAAGTGGTTCGGTTGTTTCAACAGGAGATTTCAACAAGGATTTCTTTGTGACATGGTCTCCTACCCATGTAAATACTTCGGCTGATGGCAAGACAAGGAGTTTGAAGCTCGACCAAGAATCTGGTATGTTCAAGTTTTGGAAAACTTACACGGTTCTAACATCATTCGATTAATTTCTGATAATTTTTTTTTTCATTCAAATGCCATGTATAGGTGCCGGTTTTGCTTCAAACCAGATGTTCTTGTTTGGACAGATTGACATGCAAATAAAGCTAGTACCAGGTCGTTCAGCAGGCACAGTAGTGGCTTATTATGTAAGTGATACAATTCCAATTCTGTTATGCTGTCATACTATCAAGATATAAGAATCTGGTTACTGTTATATAGCTATATTGCACTGAAAGTAAATTTTTTCTATACATATGATCACTTTCGAATAATTGATCAATGCAGCTGACATCTGATCAACCTAACCGTGATGAAGTAGACTATGAGTTCCTTGGCAATGTGGAAGGCAAACCATACATTCTCCAAACAAACATTTTTGCTGATGGATTTGACAATCGTGAAGAGAGGATTAATCTCTGGTTTGATCCAACAGAGGACTTTCACACCTATTCCATATTATGGAACCTTCATCAAATTGTGTAAGTCACCTTTCAGGGTTCACAATCTGGAAAAATAAGAACCTTTCTGTCTCAAGAACCTTACTTCACAAAATGTGAGTCCTTTCCTAACAGTTTAGTTAACATTATTGGTCCATTTCTATGGTGTTGCTGTAGGTTCATGGTGGATTGGGTTCCCATCAGAGTATACAGAAACCACGCAGACAAGGGTGTGGCATATCCAAGGTGGCAGCCAATGAGCATCAAAACCAGCCTATGGAACGGCGACAGCTGGGCAACCGGAGGTGGCCGTGACAAAATTGACTGGTCAAAAGGCCCCTTCATTGCTTCATTCAGAAATCACAAGATTGATGCATGTATTTGGAATGGAAATGCTAGGTTTTGCAGAGCAGAGAGCCCTACAAATTGGTGGCACCAGGAAAGATACAGCACCTTAACAAATACACAGAGAAGATTGTTCAAATGGGTTAGGAAGTACCACATGATCTATGACTATTGCCAAGACAAAGAGAGGTTCCAAGGAAATCTTCCAAAGGAGTGTTCTCTACCCAAGTATTGATCATAGAAGTAAATGATCCTTACACACTATTTATATATTCCTCTTTTTATTTTTTATCCCCATTACTTTATTTCTTCTGGGGCTAATTATTCCCTAGTGACCATATAGAGGCTATTGATGAACAGAGCGAGACAAAAATTCGTAAACTCTCAATGTATTACTTCAAAGTATTCATATGATCAATCAATCCTTGGAAGTAAAGTAACCTTTTAGGCTTTAGCTAGCCCTTGTCTTCAGATTTGCAATATACCAAAATGCTTCTGTACTTTCTTGGTTTCAATGGGAATGCTATAATAAATCTATGGAAATGTAGAAGATTTTATAAATTTGTATTAATCTAAGAAATCTTTATGAATATATCACTTAAAAAAAAAATGCATAAATCTGAATACAATACACCTCTTAAAGCTTTGGTCTCCTTCTTCTTTGTAAGATTTCGAGTAAGTTGTTGAACTCTTCAACAGTTGTATAACATGACACGGTTGACACCATATGTGGCATATCACTAGTTTTTCTTCGAATTAGTGAAGAACTTTGTATCGTTTTGTATGTCAAACTTGTATGTATAGCCGTTTTGATTATCCTTAAAGTTGTATCACACCATGCAGATTGCAGAAGAAACGATTTATATATCTTTCAACTCCTCATTATTATAATTTCTATCAGAACTTAACATATCACTGATATCAGTCATGTTTAGTGTTCTTCAATTTCTTCATCCTCACTATCTCTACTGTTGCACCTGATCTCCCTAAGATTTCCAGTAAACTGTCCGTCAATATATTCAGTAGTGTTCGCCAACTGTAAACTCATATAGTAATTCAGAAACAAGAAAGCCTTTGTATTCCCTTCTCAATTTGAGCTTCACGAATTCGGTCTTCCCAGGTAGATTGTTCAAAAAAGGTTTCGGTTTGAGTGGAATTGTAGCCATTGGCGAGAGAAAAAGGAGAGGCTAGGGAGCTGCAGTGGAGCGAGCGATTCCATTTTTTTCATCGTCTTGTATTTGGCGTCGAAACGGTGTCGTACCTGGTACCAATGTAAGAAATAACCCCTCGTCGTCATAGTCTTCAAATAAGTATGTATTCGGACCAAAATGGCCTCGAATGCAGGCAGAAACCAAATATGTTGACCCACCAAGTCCACCACCAAAGCAGAGCAAAAGTCTTCTCGACGATCATCTGTTTCTCTCTCAAGACTCAAGAGTAAAGTCTCTCACCACTTTGCTTCTGTTCTTGATCTCCTTAAACCGCGTCGATCTGATCCCAACTTCAAATTCAGACGAAAGCCCAGGTAAAGCTCGGACTCGTTTTTATATGTTGCTGTGTTTCTGTTCTGTGTTTCAACGTCAACTTTTGTCTTTCTGGTCGTCTTTTTCTCTGGTTAGTAATTCTGCAGCTCTGCTCATGACTTATTGTAAGATTAGCGCAATTTATTCTGAAATTTTTCGAACATAATTGCATTTAGGCACTCATTACTTTTGATCTGGAAAGATGTGTATTGAAACCAAACCTCCTAATGATTGCTGCTTGACTAGCAATATTTATTGTAGCAGATTAACTAGGAAACCATTCATCTAGGAAAAACCAAGAAACGCAAATGCATTTATTCCGAGATAGTTGATTCAAAGCCTTGAAATTGTGATAAGTGCTTCTTGGGTTACTCATATATATAGTTCTTGGACAGGTAATCTGCCAGGAAAGTAGTTTTCTTCAGGGAAATGAGCATACAAAGAACCTCTACATCTTCTCCCACTTTAACTCCACGGTGGAAATATGATGTTTTTCTGAGCTTTAGAGGCGAGGACACTCGCAAGGCTTTTACAGACAACTTATACACTGAATTGGAGCATGAAGGAATCAAAACTTTTAGGGATGATCCCGAACTTCAGAAAGGGGAAGCTATTGCTCCAGGTCTTTTTGCTGCAATTGAGGAATCGAGATTTGCTGTCATTGTCCTCTCACAAAACTATGCATCATCTACGTGGTGCTTGAATGAACTTGTGAAAATTCTGAAATGCATGAATGCAAAAGGAAGGGTGTTGCCAGTTTTTTATAATGTTGATCCCTCTGATGTACGGAAGCAAACAGGAAGTTTTGAAGAAGCTTTTGCTAATCATGAAGAAAGGTTTGCTGATGACAGAGAGATAGTGCAGAGGTGGAGATCTGCTTTAACTGAAGTGGCAAGTTTCTCTGGGTGGAATTCTAAAGATTGGTATGCATATATTTTTTTTTGCTTTCTGCCTCTTCCATTGCACTAATTTATAATAGTTAAGTTATTCGATCTTCATAATGCTATGAGAAAATAGTATAGGCAGAAAATCATCAATTCAGCCTAATGAGGCTTTTTAAATGTCATTACAACAATATAAGAGAAAGCAAGTCCAATGTAGATACATTTTCATAAACTAAATCTCCACATCAATAACCTGATAAGTTTTGTCTATTCTGTGTTATAGGTATGAAAGAAAGCTCATTAGAGCTATTGTTGAAGATATACTGAAAAAATTGCAACCGGCAGCATTCAGTAATGCAAAAAATCTAGTTGGAATGGACTCAAGATTGCAGTCAGTCTTTTTGCATTTAAGTGTAGGGGTGGATGACGTCCGTTTCATTGGGATATGGGGAATGGGGGGGATTGGTAAGACAACTATGGTAAGAGCGGTGTGTGAGAGAATCTCTCGTCAATTTGAATTTACTTTCCTCCTTACGAATGTCAGAGAGACTGTTGAAAAAGGTGGTCTACTTAATTTGCAAAAGCAACTTCTCTCTGGGATGTTTAATCACATATATGACCTTCATGAAGGAGCCACAGCATTAAAGAGCTGGTTAGGTCGCAAAAAAGTTCTTCTCATTCTTGATGATGTGAATAAGTCAAACCAGTTAGAATATTTGGCAGGAAACCCAGACTGGTTTGGTTCCGGAAGTAGAATTCTTATCACAACTAGAAATGAGCATTTGTTAATTCAACATGAAGTCACGAGAAGATTGAAGGCTGAAGAACTAAATGATGATGATTCTCTTCAACTGTTTAGCATGAAAGCATTCAAGAAAGATTACCCTGAAGAAGATTTTCTTAGTTTGTCAAAATCTGTTGTAAGTTATGTAAAAGGTCTTCCTTTAGCTCTTGAAGTACTGGGTTCTTTTTTGTATGGAAGAGATCTCAGTGAGTGGACTAGTGCACTGAGTCAATTGGGAAGAGTTTGGAACTCGGACATATTTGACGTGCTCAAAATAAGTTACACTGATCTAGATTTTGATGGGAAGAAAATATTCTTAGACATTGCATGTTTCTTTAATGGACAAGACAAAGATCGAGTGACTGAAGTACTAAATTGTTGTGATGTTGCTGCTGTTATCGGAATAAAAGTCCTCATGGAGAGATCTCTGGTGACTCTTTCAGATGGAAGACTTTGGATGCACGATTTGCTCAGAGAAATGGGTCACCGAATTGTTCAAGGTGACCCTCCTAATGAGCTGGGCAGGCGTAGTAGGTTGTGGCTTTTTGAAGATGTCAAACATGTCTTGACCCACAATACTGTAAGAGATTTAGTACAAGAAGAATTTTTACTCTTAATTTCTAGTAGTTTATATGACAAAGTCGGTCAGTGTACTAACTATCTACTTTTTTTGGTCTGATGAAATTGGGTTATAGGGAACTGAAGCAATAGAAGGCATATTTGTGGACTCAACTGAGTCAAAAGTAAAGATGGACGTGACTCCAAAAGCATTTTCAGTGATGCACAAATTGAGATACCTGAAGATTAAGAATGCGAACTTACCTAAAGGGCTTGAATATCTTCCCAATAGTTTACGGATTCTTGATTGGATGAAGTGTCCCTTAAAATCTCTGCCAGCACATTTCAACCCTCAGCAGCTATTTGAACTTACCTTATGTCATAGTTGCCTAAAACATGTTCAAATAGGAATAGAGGTATATGATCATTACTGTATCATGCATTCTTTTATTTCTTAAAATATACGTTGAATATATCATGAAAGCTGATATCTTCAATGGTTTTTACTTGACATGCAGCCTTTATACAATTTGAAAAGCATTAATCTGAGTCACTCTCAGAATCTAGTGAAGACTCCAAACTTGAAAGATACGCCATATCTTGAGATTCTGTGTCTCGAAGGTTGTATAAGATTGAATGAGCTTGACCCAGAAATCGAAGTGCTTGAAAGACTTTGTCTGCTGAACTTGAAAGATTGCAATAATCTTGTGCATTTTGCAGGCAGTGTAAGAGGCTTGAAATCTCTCAAAGTTCTTAATCTTTCTAGTTGTTCAAAGATTAACAAACTACCGAATGACATGGGTAATTTGGAGAGTTTGGAGGAGCTTTATCTGAATGGCACAAGCATAAAAGAAGTACCTATGTCTACTGGAAGACTTGAAAGACTTTCTCTGCTGAATTTGAAAGACTGCCAGAATCTTGTGCGTCTTCCAAGCAATATAGGTGGCTTAAAATCACTCAAAGATCTCAATCTTTCTGGTTGCTCAAAGCTGGAAAAATTGCCAGATGAATTGGGTCATGTTGCCTGTTTGGAGAAGCTTGATATGAGTGGAAGTGGCATAACAGAAGTGCCCTCCTGTATTGGTCTTTTGAATAACCTCAAAGAATTGTCTTTTGCTGGCTGTAAAGCACAGTCACTTCAATCATGGAATATGATGCTCAATCCTCTTCAGTTATTGCGAAAAAGAAGTCACATTCCGGCGGGACTGTCGTTGTCTTGTTTGTCCGGTTTGCGTTCATTGACTAGCCTGAATATAAGTGACTGCAATCTTTCTGAAGAAGCAATGCCCAGTGATTTTGGATGCTTAGCCTCATTAAAAGAGTTATATTTGAGGAATAATCAATTCGTCAGACTACCCGAAAGCATTGGCCGACTCTCTCGACTTACATATCTTTTCTTGGATGGGTGCCGCAAGCTTCAGATATTACCAGAGCTTCCATATGATGTATTTATATACGCTAGCAACTGCATGTCATTAGATACATTGGGCAATCAAATAGGACAAAGCAGCAATTCGGTGGCAGGAGGAAGATTTACCAACTGTTTCAAAATGGTGGAGAATGAAAGCTGTGAGAGTATAGCACTTCCATTGCTAGCACGCTACCTTGAGAGAAAAATATTTCTTCGTTCCCTAGGATATAATTTTTTCTGTTGTCCGGGAAATGAAATAGGAGAGTGGTACAATCACCAAAGTGTGGGGTCTTCAATAACTCTAGAGCTGCATCCAGGTTGGTTGACTGACAAGTTTATGGGATTCGCCGTGTGTTTCGTTTTTAGACTCCTCAAACCACTCCCGCCTTTGGTTGAGTGGGCCATGGATTTCTCATTCAAGGCCAATGGAAATATTTTGGTTCCCATCTTGGGTTCAGGATTTGGGGGAGAGTGGGGTCAACCTGTGGGGGATCACATGTGCTTATACTATATAAAAAAGAAGTTAAAGTTGCAAGATATCTACTATCAACTTAAATTCTCACTTAAACCCTCCTCCTGGTGGAAGGGAGAATTCGATAAGAAAAATGTGCAAGTGAAGAAGTGTGGTGTCCGTTTGGTATATGAGCAAGATGTGGAAGAGCTTAGGCGAACATATTTATTGAAACAGAGCAATACCAAGTGAGGTCTTCAACTCGTACTCTCTGATCATGATGATGCAGCATCAAGCAGTGCAAGTCAGGCTCATCTAGAAAGAATGAAACTACTCCACCTTGACGGTGCAGGATCCAGTGGAAGCCCTTAT
This sequence comes from Potentilla sterilis, assembly GCA_963682095.1. Taxonomy (NCBI): domain Eukaryota; kingdom Viridiplantae; phylum Streptophyta; class Magnoliopsida; order Rosales; family Rosaceae; genus Potentilla; species Potentilla sterilis. Next base: position 53,147,490 of record OY821757.1, read on the forward strand.
ACTCATGACCACAAACATGATTGATGTTATCTTGTTCTGCCAAGTAAGCAATGTGAAGATGCTTGTGTACCAAACATAGATAACAATAAATAAATGTGTCTCTTCTATTAGTGAAGATGCTTATCTTAAACTTTGGGTTCATATAGCAACATAAGTAATTAGCTAATTCTGACAATGTCTCATTAACCGAGTAGTGCTTAGTTAAGCATGTGTTTGCTTCGTGTTACAGGAAGGACGCCGTGTACATGTTATTGAAAGGGACTTGAGTGAACCAGACAGAATTGTTGGTGAGCTTTTGCAGCCTGGCGGTTATCTCAAATTGATTGAGTTGGGTCTTGAGGGTAAGTAATCACCTCATTTAGTTTAGAATGAACTGCGTACATCTTTGAAATTGAAGTTCAAACTGTTTGACTCTGTGCCCAATTCAAAACCGGTGTGAGTGTGTGACTATAGCTGAAGCAGTTCAGCATTGTTTGATTCCATTACATTGCCATAGTTTCTGGGTCAAATGATTAATCAACAAATATATTTGTGGCTGCAGACTGTGCAAATGAGTCGATTGATGCTCAGAAAGTGTTTGGTTATGCTCTTTACAAAGATGGCAAGGATACAAAGCTGTCTTATCCCTTGGAGCAGTATAATTCAGATGTGGCTGGGAGAAGTTTCCACAATGGGCGTTTTATTCAAAGAATGCGTGAGAAAGCTGTCACTCTTTCAAAGTAATCCTCCGTTTCCTTCAAGTATATTACATGATATCTATTCTACGGATTCTTAATGTGATTACTGTGGTGGAATCTGTTTCAAGTTTCAATCTTTTACTCTTGTTTAATGGAATTCCTTTGCAGTGTTAGATTGGAACAAGGATCAGTGACAACACTAATTGAGGAAAAGGGCATCATCAAAGGGGTGATTTACAAGAACAAGGCTGGAAAGGAGATGAGAACATATGCTCCTTTGACAATCGTGTGCGATGGATGCTTTTCCAATCTGCGAAAATCTCTTAGTGCTCCACAGGTAATGATGCAATTCTAAAATTGCAAGATCAAGCATTTGTTATGTATCAGACCCAATAAAAAGATGTTTTATTCCTCTTTCATCAGACCAACAAGGTTGTGTTGTTATTGCTGCAGGTTGAAAGTCCCTCTTGTTTTGTTGGTTTGGTTTTAGAAAACTGTGACCTTCCACACGCAAATCATGGACATGTGATTTTGGGAGACCCATCACCCATCCTGTTTTATCCTATTAGTTCGACTGAGGTTCGTTGCTTGGTCGACATACCTGGAACAAAAGTACCCTCAGTAGCTAATGGTGAAATGGCCAACTGTTTGAAGACTCTGGTGGCTCCTCAGGTATGCTCCTAGTTTACACATGATACACATCTGAACTGGATTAATTATGATGATCACTTTGTAATTCAGATTCCCCCCGAGCTCTACAATGCTTTTATGGCTGCTGTAAACAAGGGAAACATCAGATCCATGCAAAACAAAAGCATGGCTGTTAATCCTGTTCCAACTCCTGGTGCAATTCTATTGGGGGATTCGTTCAACATGAGGCATCCTTTAACCGGAGGAGGAATGACCGTGGCTCTTTCGGACATTGTTCTTCGCAGCAATCTTCTCAGACCCCTACGTGATCGTAATGATGCACCTGCTTTGTGGAATTACCTCGAATCATTTTATACACTGCGTAAGGTAAAGCCCCCAATCAGATGATTCATAACTTAAAACTTCTTTCAGAAAACTCCACCCCATGTCATTCTTAAAGGTTTTGTGCTTTGCTGATGTTGTGCTCCATTTCCATTGCAGCCTGTGTCATCCACTATAAACACACTGGCAGGTGCTTTGTACAAGGTGTTTTGTGCATCGCCTGATCCAGCAAGACAGGAAATGCGTGAAGCATGTTTTGGATATTTGAGTCTTGGAGGAATCTGTTCATATGGACCAGTATCTCTGCTCTCTGGCCTTAACCCTCGTTCTCTTCACTTGTTCCTCCATTTCTTTGCTGTTGCAATCTACGGCGTCGGGCGCTTAATGCTTCCATTCCCTTCACCACAACGCATGTGGCTTGGTTTTAGATTGATCTTGGTATGTTAACCATCTATACATACTGTTTTGTCATTACCACGCTTGTCAACAATTCGCATACACCTAATAGGCTAGCTACTTAAATGTTTCTGGTTTTTATTTTTCAGAGTGCATCAGGCATCATATTCCCCATTATAAAGGGCGAAGGAGTTAGACAGATGTTCTTTCCAGCAATGGTGCCAGCATTTTATAGATCACCACCTGTTCATTCATTGAAGAAATGAGACGAGAATATTTGGACACAGGAACTTAGTACCACGATTTTAAATATGATATACCAATTTGTACCGGTAACAGCGACACCACTAAACCGTCACTCCTCCTCTCCATGCATCAATAACCAAGGTTTGAAAAGAAAGACACCCAACCATAGATCGGATCTTACCGGTCTATCCGAGGCTGCCGATTACTGCATCGTTACCGACGACACCCCAGCGAGGTGGACTTCGAACGTCGTCTTGAGGGTGGCGGCATGACCTCTTTGGCAGACTAGTGTGGTGGAATCAGTTAGGGTTAGGTCTGGGCTTAGGCCTGGGCCTAAGTCTTTTTCCCTTTCTTCTTTCGGTTTTTAAGTGTGAAGTTGGGCTTGTCTCAACAGTGAGTTGGGCTTTGTCCTAACTGTATATTGGGTTTGTCCTCACTCTATTTTTTGCTTTTTGTCTTTAGATTAATTTTAATTTCATCTCTTTAAATTAGGAGGTTAGCACCTAAGTGTGTGCCTATATCATGTTTTGTTAATGGGTGGTAGTTTCGATTATAGTTGGTCTATCTTATGTATCACTATGGTGTATGCACCATGAAGTCTTGTTCTATCCTGGAAATCTATGAAGCACGGAAGCGTGGACTCAGCACGTTTCCCGCTTCAGAAGCGGGAGCAAAGCGGAAGCGCGTCGGAATCACTTAGAAGCGTCCGGAAGCGCGTTTCCAAAAAAAGGCGGGTTTGGAAGCTCGACGGAAGCGCGAGCTTCCTAATTGGAAGTGCAACAGTGGCTCGACGGAAGCGCGAGCTCCCAAATTGGTCATTCACTCATTCTTGGTTCCGTTCTAAGGAAGAGACTGAAGAGGAGATGGTTTTGAACCAAGCTTTGGTCAAGGAGAGACAAATTGTCACAGTGATCTGAAATTGGAGAGAAGAGAGAGAGAGAGATGAAAGATGTAGAAGATGATAAAGAAGAGAGTGATGCGAGATCCCAGTAGTATCGGTCTTTCTAATCTCGCAGTATTATTTCTTTTCATTAATGAGATCAGATCTTTTGACCAAACAGAAAAAAGAGAGAGAAGAGAACTAGATAAGAGACGCTGAAGAAAGAAGATGGATTTTCTTTTGCTTTGCAGATTTGAATAGGTTTTAGGATAATCTGTCCAATGTAGCTTCAACCCTTCAGATTGGTTGCATAATCTCAAATCTATAAATAACAAGAAAAACCCTAGCCTCCTCCTAATTCTCTCTCTGAGGAGAACCAAAGAAGGGCGGCTCACATTCAATAAATCTCTTCTCGTCCGACGGCGCTCACGGCAGGCTTCCGGCCTCGCCTTTTTGGGTTTGCTGTCGGGCGAGGATGTCAAATCTAGGGTTCCAAAGGCTCTGTCGGGTGGGGTTTCTTCCATGAAGTTTTCATATTTGATTTGGCTGGGATAGGGTACGATGGTGGGCGTGTGGATGAAGCCGGACAACCCTTCCTTTGATTTTTTTCTTGCTGCTCAGCTTGATATCATCTTGGCGGCATAAGTAATGCATGTCGAAGTCGTCGGTGGTGGTCGGATAGTTCGTACGGCGGCAGATGCAAAGTTTGGTGGTCTGGACCAAATCAATGACTGGCCTCATGGATTGGGCCTCCGAAGACTACCTTTAGACATGCTATTTGGGCTAGGGTATTACTTTTAGTCCATATCTATGTTTTCGGTTATCTATTACTAATAATTCCTTGTATTAGGAACCAAAGCACTTTGAGTGTAGTCATCGAGTCTAGTGTCTCGGCCTATCTACTATGTAGTAGTTAATAGTCTATGGGCTCTCTGATGAGCGGGGAATCCGTCAAATGATTGGACCTAATTCTATGTATCGTTGTGCTACTACCACAAACTCTTTATCTACCCCATATCGGCAGAGGGAGGATATGTAACGGTCCTTTTTGGCTTTTGATATCAATATATTGGCCATGCCTTATTCAAAAAAAAAAAAAAAGGTTTTAGGATAAGCTGTTGTGGGATTAATAGTTATCCCATTTAATCTCGTTGTAAATGGGGTTACGCAATTATATTATTAAAAGTATGTAAACTATTAATTTGTATCTCCTATCAAATAAAAAAATTTAAAAAATAAGTAATATTAATTTGTTTATATATATATATATATATTAATTTATTGGACGCTTCTAAAATGTACCCGCTTCCAAATTTAAAAAAAAAAAACGTTTTCTCGTTTCCAAACGCTTCGCTTCCCCGTACCCACACCCGATTCCATGCAACGTAGCTGAAAATAGGTGACAGCAGGTGGATATGTAACGGTCACTCTTTAAATTTGTTTTATGATTGACTCACATTATGGAGGCTAGGGATATGTGAATAGCAAACTAGCGTGTGTTAATAACACCACACCCTATTCAAAACCTAAAGAAGTAATATTGTTAGATTAACTACGAAAATACATCTTGTGCCGACTCCTAAGTTCATGTGCCAATAGACCAGTAAGTCTAAATTTGTGTTTACTTATCAAAAATGAGAATAAACCTAGGAAGTCATTTCCATTCTCCACTAAATTTGTGTTTACTAGAACTATCATAAAAATTTGAAATCATTCCTCTATTTTCAGTCCCCATGGGTAGTTAGTATTATTTTTCATTCATTGATATTCTTTTAATCAACTTCATTTCAATTTGGATTCCTTCTATTATATTTCTTTCAACAAATAAACAGTGCAATTGTAATCATCCTTTCTCTATCTCAATTCTCTCTGCGATATTTTCAATCCTATTCGAGTTTAGTAAACTCCTCACTAAAAATTCTTATCAAACAAGAATATCTTTATTAAACAATCTGATGCATTATTGATGCTTTATCAAACAATCTGATGCTTGTGACTTCACAGAATAAACACGTTGTGACTTCTCACCCGTTGATTCATCTATCTCTTGTGCCTCTTTTTTCCTCGGCCATAAACGTTCTCTCTTTTCTTTTTTCCTTTGCCTTTCTTCCTTTTCCTCCAGACATCACTCATTCACTTACCTGAAGCTGTACTTAGCCTCAAGGACTCTGCGTGTTTCTCCATCTGCATCCCTGTAAGTTGAAACTTCTAATCTTCCACAACTCGATCTACTTGACCTCGATTAAACTATTTCCAAGTATATGGGAGTTTGATTACTTAGTTAGATTGGGTGCTTGTGTTACTTTACTGCTCCCGGAGATTTTGGCTTCTGAACTTCTAGTATTTGAGGTAGGGGGAATAAGAGATGCGTTTGCGTCAGCGTGTTGGTGGTGTTGTTGAGAAAGGATATGATTCTCTGTTGAAAACATATATCCATTCCAGCTCTAATCCTTTTACACCAAACACTTGAAATATCCTTATCTAAATCAAAGACTGTCTAATCTGCCCTTCAGTAACTATGAATCACAATTACCTTTTGCCTGTCGGCGTGACATCGTCTGGCAGTGCAACTTCTCTGGAATGGTTTGATGCTTTCTCTTCTTTTCTGTGCAATTTTCTTATATGCTTCGGCTTTATTGATTCATAAGTGTAAGTTTTGGACCAAGCTTGTTTGATAAAGATATTCTATTTCGAGATCTGATCTCGGTTGAAAAACCTGGAAATTTGGTTTGGTTCTTCAGTAATCTATTAAGGTTGATGACCTTACTTCAGTAGTACTGCAGCTGATTATGCTCGTCTGTTTTAGCTTTAACATCAATAACATGGAACTTCTCTCTGAGCATTTATAAGTGATGGTAATTATTTAAATTGTGCTCAAGGAATACTGCATGATTGTATTGGTGTATTTTCTTTTACAAGACTTGCCAGTAAACTATCTATACATTATGAGTCTAAATTTATGTTAAAGTCTTCTTTGGAATCTTTGACACCCCTGTCACCAAGTTCCTTATAGCACAGCATATTCAATTCTTATTCCTCTTCTACAAGAACTCGTTTTGCAGCAAAATACTCTCTTACTTGTATAGAGTTCTGAAACAAGATCTCATTTCACTTTTCATTGCTCACTTGGTCTCCATAGGATGGACTGGTTGAGATGCTTGTTAGACTGCTAGACTATGTTTCCTTGGTTGAGAGTTTATGTACTGCCATAGGATGTCCACAATTCCAGCGCTTTTAACACCACCGATATATTTGAAGCATTAACCTGGAGTACTTTAAATGTTGGAAGCAAGCTGTACTTCTATGTCTATAAATGATTTAATGAAACTTCGTTAATCACCTTGAACTTCAGCCGTACTTCTTTAAGGAATTAGAATAAAAAAATACTTTACTTGAAGTATTCTTTTGGGAACTTTGTTAAAAGTTTTATTTGCGAATGAAGTCGTGATTGTATCTATAAGTATGGGTTTGAAAACTATTGCCTTTTGAAATCTCAGATTTGTTCTCTTTTCTTATATGTATGTGTGTGTGTGTGTGTGTTATGCGTTTGCAGCTTTTGCTAGTGTACGTTCTATGTTTCTAGTTCTTTAGACACCTGAGCAAGATAAAACAGAGGAATAAACAACCACTAAGATCAATCCAGCTAATGTTTGTTGCTTCCCTTGTTAACTAGGAAATAAAAATGCATGATCGGCATGATTGTTGACTCCAACCCTTGAAATTGTGTTAAAAGCTTCTCGAATTTACTCATATATATATATATATATATTAGTCTTTTGACAGGTAATCTGCTACAAGTAGGAAAGTAGGTTTCACCAGAATGAGCATACAAAGAACCTCTACATCTTCTCCCACTTTAAGTCCTCAGTGGAAATATGATGTTTTTCTGAGCTTTAGAGGCGAGGATACTCGCAGGGGTTTTACAGACAACTTATACACTGCATTAGAAGATGAAGGAATCAATACTTTCCGGGATGATCCCGAACTTCAGAAAGGGGAAGCTATTGCTCCAGCTCTTTTTGCTGCAATTGAGGAAGCAAGATTTGCTGTCATTGTTCTCTCTCAAAATTATGCATCATCAACGTGGTGCTTGGATGAACTCGTAAATATTCTTAAATGCTTGAAAGAAAGTGGTAGGGTGCTGCCAGTTTTCTATGATGTTGATCCCTCTGATGTACGAAAGCAAACAGGGAGTTTTGGAGAAGCTTTTGCTACTCATGAAGAAAGGTTTAGGGATGACAACGAGAAAGTGCAACGGTGGAGATCAGCATTAAATGATGTGGCAAAATTAGCTGGGTGGACTTCGAAAGAATGGTATGCATATATACTTGTTTCTTTTTGTCTCTTCCATTGCAATAAATCAATAACCTGATAAGTTCAGTCTATTTTGTGTTATAGGTATGAAAGAGATCTCATTAGAGCCATTGTTGAAGATATATTGAAAAAATTGCAACTTCCGACATTCAGTTATGTAGAAAATCTAGTTGGAATGGACTCAAGATTGCAGCCAGTCTTTTCGCATTTGGATGTAGGGGTGGATGACGTCCGCTTCATTGGGATATGGGGAATGGGGGGGATTGGTAAGACAACTATGGCAGGAGCGGTGTACGAGAGAATCTCTCGTCAATTTGAATTTACTTTCATTCTTACCAATGTTAGAGAGACTGTTGAAAAAGGTGGTCTACTTAATTTGCAAAAGCAACTTCTCTCTGGGATGTTTCAGACAAAGGGGTTAATCACATATTTGACCTTCATGAAGGAGCCACAGCATTAAAGAGGTGTTTATGTCGCAAAAAAGTTCTTCTCATTCTTGATGATGTGAATCAGTCAAACCGGTTAGAATATTTGGCAGGAAACCCAGACTGGTTTGGTTCCGGAAGTAGAGTTCTTATCACAACTAGAAATGAGCATTTGTTAATTCAACATGAAGTCAAGAGAAGATTGAAGGCTGAAGAACTAAATGATGATGATTCTCTTCAGCTGTTTAGCATGAAAGCATTCAAGAAAGATTACCCTGAAGAAGATTTTCTTGGTTTGTCAAAATCTGTTGTAAGTTATGTAAAAAGTCTTCCTTAAGCTCTTAAAGTACTGGGTTCTTTTTTGTATGGAAGAGATCTCAGTGAGTGGAGCAGTGTACTGAGCCAATTGGGAAGAGTTTGTAGCTCGGACATATTTGACGTGCTCAAAATAAGTTACAATGATCTAGATTCTGATGGGAAGAAAATATTCCTAGACATTGCATGTTTCTTTAATGGACATGACAAAGATCGAGTGACCGAAGTACTAAATTGTTGTGATGTTGCTGTTATTATCGGAATAAAAGTCCTCATGGAGAGATCTCTGGTGACTCTTTCAGATGGAAGACTATGGATGCACGATTTGCTCAGAGAAATGGGTCATGAAATTGTTCGCTTGGAATCTCCTAACGAGCCGGGCAGGCGCAATAGGTTATGGCTTCATGAAGACGTCAAACATGTTTTGACCCAAAATACTGTAAGAGATTTTGTACCATTATAATTTTCACTGTTATGGCTGATACATTAACTTACAAGTTAGTATACTAAATCTACCTTTTATGGTATGATAAAATATGGTTCATAGGGAACTGAAGCCATGGAGGGCATATTTCTTGACACAACTGAGTCAGGAGTGGACGCGACTCCGAGATCATTTTCAATGATGCACAAATTGAGATACCTGAAGATTGAGAATGTGAACCTACCTGTGGGGCTTGAATATCTTCCCAATAATTTACGGATTATTGATTGGACGAGGTATCCATTAAAATCTCTACCAGCACATTTCTACCCTCACCAGCTGTTTAAACTTGCCTTATGTCATAGTTGCCTAAGAGATGTTCAAATAGGAACGGAGGTATATGATCATTACTATACTATTGGTCTATTTTATTGCTTATAATAATTGTTGAAAATATCATGAAATTAAGCTGATATCTTCTATGGTTTTTACTTGATATGCAGCCTTTATGCAATTTGAAAAGCATTAATCTGAGTCGCTCTTTGAATCTAGTCAACACCCCAAATTTGAAATATATGCCATATCTTGAGATTTTGTGTCTCGAAGGTTGTATACGATTGAATGAGCTTGACCCAGGAATTGAGGTGCTTGAAAGATTTTCTCTGCTGAACTTGAAAGAATGCAAGAATCTTGTGCATTTTGCAGGCAGTGTAAGAGGCTTGAAATCTCTCAAAGTTCTTAATCTTTCTAGTTGTTCAAAGATTAACAAACTACCGAATGACATGGGTAATTTGGAGAGTTTGGAGGAGCTTTATCTGAATGGCACAAGCATAAAAGAAGTACCTATGTCTACTGGAAGACTTGAAAGACTTTCTCTGCTGAATTTGAAAGACTGCCAGAATCTTGTGCGTCTTCCAAGCAATATAGGTGGCTTAAAATCACTCAAAGATCTCAATCTTTCTGGTTGCTCAAAGCTGGAAAAATTGCCAGATGAATTGGGTCATGTTGCCTGTTTGGAGAAGCTTGATATGAGTGGAAGTGGCATAACAGAAGTGCCCTCCTCTATTTGTCTTTTGAAAAACCTCAAAGCCTTGTCTTTTGCTGAATGTAAAGCAGAGTCACTTCAATCATGGAATATGATGCTCAATCCTCTTCAGTTATTGCGAAAAAGAAGTCACATTCCAACGGGACTGTCATTGCCCTGTTTGTCTAGTTTGCATTCATTGACTCGCCTGAATCTTAATGACTGCAATCTTTCTGAAGAAGCAATGCCCAATGATTTTGGATGCTTAGCCTCATTGGAAGTGTTAGATTTGAGGAATAATCAATTTGTCAGACTACCTGAAAGCATCGGCCAACTCTCTCGACTTAAAACTCTTGACTTGGTTGGGTGCCGCAAGCTTCGGATAGTACCAGATCTTCCATCTGATGTATGGATAAACGCTGACGACTGCATGTCATTAGATACATTGGGCAATCCGGTGCGAAGTGGAATATATATTAACTGTTTCAAAATGGTGGAGAATGAAAGCTGTGAGAGTATAGCACTTCCATTGCTTGCACACCACTACTTGGAGGGAAATAGATTTGATTGTCAGTGTATCTGTCCAGGAAATGAAATAGGAGAGTGGTTCAATCACCGAAGTGTGGGGTCTTCAATAACTCTAGAGCTGCATCCAGGTTGGTTGACTGACAAGTTTATGAGATTCGCTCTGTGTTTCGTTTTTAGACTCCTCAAGCCACTCCCGCCTTCGGTTGAGTGGACCATTAAATGCTCATCTAAGGCCAATGGAATACACATTGGGGAAGTCGGTGGTCAACTGTTTGGGAGAGAGTGGGGTCAACCTGTCGGGGATCACATGTGGTTCTTATATATGAAAATCTCAGAGAAGTTGCAGGATATCTACTATCAGCTTGAATTCTCAGTTACACACTCTTCCTTGGATTTCGATGAGAAAGATTTGCAAGTGAAGAAGTGTGGTGTCCGTTTGATATATAAGCAAGATATGGAGGAGCTTCGGCAAACATATTTATTGAAACAGAGCAATACCAAGCAAGGTTTTCAACTCTTACTCTCTGATCATGATGATGCAGCATCAAGCAGTGCAAGTCAGGCTCATCCACCTTGATGGTGCATGATCCGGTGAAAGCCCTTATACTCATGAGTCATGACCACAAATTAACATGATTGATGTTATCTTTTGTTCTGCCAAGTAAGCAAAGTGAAGATGCTTGTGTACCAAACATAGGTAACAATAAATAAATGTGTCTCTTCTATTAGTGTAGATGCTTATATTAAATTTTGGGTACATCTAGCGGCGTAAGAGCAAGTCCAACAGATTCTCTATAATAGAGATTTTACTTAATTTTGGGGATTTTGGACTCTAAACTTTCTTCAACAGATTCTCCATTTCATTCCCTAAAATGGAGATTTGAATGAGAGAATATATTCATCCCTGTACTTGTAGAGAGAGAAAGAAAAATTTGCATAATGAAAAATTAATAAACAAATCAATTTGACACATAAAACTAAAAGACATTAATTACAATTTACAATAAATATTGAATATTTTATTTAAAATAAATAAATTTATTATTATAAAATAATTTAAAAGTAATTATTAATTATAATTTACAATAAATATTGAATATTTATTATTATGTTATAAATGTCAGAATCTGTAAAATAGGAAATTTGTTGGAATTAGAGCAAAAAATTATACAGAAAATGAATTTTATTTCCCCATTTTAGAGAAATTTTTGTAGAAGCTGTTGGACTTGCTCAAAAGTACTTAACTAATTCTGACAATGTCTCATTAACCGAGTAGTGCTTAGTCAACTTGTATACACTGTTATCTTCTTGGTAGTAGCTAATTGGCAAGTTCAAGGAAGCAAATTATATGCTTAAGATATAGTTTACTTCTTCAAACCCCGCCAACTTTTATTCTCATCGTAAAGTTGAGATTGTTTATTTATCCATACATACTGATGGATTCAAATGCATATTCTATACTCGGTCTCTCTACATTCTTTTTTCTTATCGTCGAGAAAAAATGGTGGTTAAGTTAGAGTAACGTAGCCTTCGACGATTCACATATGCTAATATGATACCAAGAATATTGGTAGAAGAAACATACACGTAGCTCAAAAATCTCCCATATATACATCATGATGTACAGTCTTGACTTGGTTTTTAATTCTTGTTGGAATAAGGTTTAATTTGTGAAATTTTCTTTCAAATTGAGAGATGATGCATCCTGGCATTTACACTCCATATATCCACTGTCTTTATAGATATACATGGTTGAAAGAAAATATAATAAGAACTAAGAATAAAAACTTGCTGCCATATATTGTCACTTTCTTTGATGATTGCCTAACTTAATTAGAGGGCATAAAAAAAATTGAGAACAAAGTCTATCACATGCATCAATATTTTACACATGCAATGATTGCATTTATAAAATCCTACCTAGCTAAGCTATTCTTGTAGTAGATTTATACCTTCAAATTATTAACATATAAAAAATAACTTGTTTCTTCTTTTTGGGAAAAAACCCTTAGGGGAGAGAGAGAGAGAGAGAGAGAGAGAGCTTATGCGTGAAGTCCCCTGTCCGACGGCGTGCCCATGTGGCGTCGTCGTTGGACGAGCATGATGGCTGATCTTGCCCGTGCTTGGCTGCTGTAGAGTGATGGCGTCACTACTTGGCGAGTTTAGAGGTTTTTCTTGAGATCGACAGTGAATGTTAGACAATGGATGGTGGCATGGTGGTCCTGCCGAGGGTGGGAGAAGGGCGACCTGGCTGGGGTGTTGTCAGTAACGATGCTGCAACCGGCAGCCTCGAATAGACCAGTAAGATCTGATCTATGGTTGGATGTCTTTCTTTTCAAACCTTGATTATGGCTGCATGGAGAGGAGGAGTGACATTTTAGTGGTGTCGCTGCCTGTGGCGAGGTGGACTTCAAACGTCGTCTAGAGGGTGGCAGCGCGACCTTTGTGACAAACTACTGTGGTGGAATCAGTTAGGGTTATGTCTGGCTTAGGCCTGTGGCTAAGTCTTTTTCCCTTTTTTCTTTCTATTTTTAAGTGTGAAGTTGGGTTTGTCTCAACAGTGAGTTGGGCTTTGTCTGTAATACCCTGAAAATTTCTTAATATTTTCTAATATTTATTTAGAAATTATTAGATTGGAAGTCAGTGATTTCTAGAGTTAAAATTTGAAAAACGTTTAAGTTTCGATGGGTAAAAAATTGACTTTTTTATCCGTCACGAATTTCGAAAAGTTTCCTTCACGAAAATCGTAAAGTTCGACGATACGAGTTTGTAGACACGCGGCACGAGTGAAACGGATGTCGCATGAAGAAGTTATGACATGTTGAAGCTATATTCCAAAATCAGAACTGCTATAAATAGAAAGTATTTTTGGGAAAAGTATTTTTGGCAAACCCCAGAATTCTAAAATTTCAGAAAAACAGCCAACAGCCGCACAGACGTGCGACTGTTCATCATCCCGACGCCAGCCCTTCTCCACCTTCGTTCTCCTTCGTCTGGCGACGCCACGGGTCGTGCCACCTGTCGAATTACTCGTCTCCTTCCCCTCTTTCATTCAAGCCACAACCCGCGCCGAGTTAGTTCTTGTACACGACGCAACTTAGCCCGCAAGCTGCTGCTGCAGTGGATGTCGCGACTGCACGCTCCTCCTGCCGAACTGAAGCTCGAGGCTCCCACCGTCGTGTCGTCCTCCTTCCTCTGAGCAAGCTTGGGTCGATCATGGAGCGCGTAGGAGGAGGCGACTAAGAGTGCAGGGACTGAGTTGAGGAGAAGGGTGCAGGCCGTGCAGCAGCTTCTGGACGTCTCTCGACCGAACTCGAGGCGCGGTTCAGGTACAGGAACTTCCTCATCTTATGATCTTCATGTTAGCAGTAGGTTAGGCTAGTTGTTGGGTTTTGGTGGCGGTGTGTGAGGCCCCGTGCAGCAGCTCGAGGTGCTGTGAGGCTGTGCGTGGTGCCGACGTGCAGCCGCCTTGTGCGATGTGCGGCGGTGCCTCTGGTCGTATGGGGCACTTCTGTGACTTTGTATTTGAAATTTGGGTTATCATAGTTGAGTATAATTATTGGCTAGTCTGCAGTTAATCGGAATTGGTGGAATACGTATGTATTCAGCATGTTTGATTTTGGATCAGTTTGAGGGGTTTGGTTGATGAAGTTGGAATTAATTATGAAAGGTTGATTATTCTTATTATTTGATGAGTGTTGATGGCAGAAGAATTGAGCTGTAGTCATGATACTGGAATGCTCACGTTCTACTTTGGTATTGTGTGGTATCCTTAGTAAAATCTTGGGGGCACATAGTACAAATTGAATTTGAGTTGGTGTTGGATATTACGTCAATTTAATTTATTGGAGGGATGGTGTTGTAGAATGTTTTAGAAGAGTTATTAAAGTCTTTTAGTTCCTATTGTTATTAAGTTAAGAATTTGGCACTCAGGTGCTTGAGGGCCGAGGACTACGCGTGTTCATATTTGTCTTAAGAGAAGGCGCAGCGGGAGTCGAGGTGAGTAAACCTGTCTTCGTATTAAATACGAATTATATACTAGTTAATCACAGTATCGTTATTTACAGTTTATGTATCATTATATGCAAAATGATTTTATGAAAATGATATTTGTTTTAAATTAAAGGCATAATAGCCAAAATGCACCCTGAACTTGGCTCAAATTGTCAATTTGCACCCTGAAGTTGTAATTGCGAAATTTTACCTCCTTAACTTGTAGAAAATTGCCGATTTGCACCCTTTCCGTCAAATCTAACGGTTTCCATCCAATTAAGAGTTACATGCCTAGCACATGAGGGGTATTTTCGTTATTTTATATTTATTTCGTTTTTTAAATAAATTACACAATGAATTTATTTTTTGTACAATTATGTCTACTTACTCATAATATTCTTTTTTTTTTTCCATTTTTTTTTCTTTCAAAATAACGCATACCTTACGTGATATAATTTGTCAATAAGAAAAATTATGTGGATAACTAAATTTGAATTGTCGAACCACTATTTTAATTAATAAAAACATGATATAATTTGTCTAAGACTAAAGAACTCAAATATCTCAATAAAAGTAGTCTTTAGGTCACAAATACAATGATATAATTGTAGAAAATATTGTACAAAAATAAATTTCTTGTGTATTTTTATTAATTAAATGAAATAAATATAAAATAACGAAAATACCCCTCATGTGCAAGGCATGTGACTCTTAATTGGATGGAAACCGTTAATTTGACGGAGGGGGTGCAAATCGGCAGTTTTTGACTAGTTGAGGAGGTAAAATTTCGCAATTACAAGTTCAGGGTGCAAATTGACAATTTGAGCCAAGTTCAGGGTGCATTTTGGCTATTATGCCTAAATTAAATAAACTTGAACAACTACGGTTCATTGGTAAGTAAAATGATTTTATTATAAAAAAAAATGGTTTTCAAACGTACTTTACGATCAATGACTATAGTTGGTATTAGTGGGCAGTTCCTGAGTGGATGCCTACGTATATATATATATTTATGTGTTGATTGAAGTGAATGTGTTAAAAATATGTTTATATTAAAAGTGTGCTTTGGGTGATTTATATTATTGGGAAATTGTTATGATTGTGAGTGTGAGTGCTTTGGATGATTTATGTTGTTGAGAAATTGTTAAAATGGAATTTATGTGAGTTGTGGGATGTATGATTGAGTTGGTACGGAAACCAACAGTTAATGCGAGATCTCGCCAAAGTGGTGAAAGGGATCTTACATGTGTGGCGGAAAGGATCTCGCCAGAGTGGTGAAAGAGATCCTTATGGTAATTAAATCGGGAACCAAGCCTTTGGCCGGGTGATTGATTACGATAAGTTAGAGCTCTAGTCTGTCCGCATCTGTGTGGTTTAATGTCGGTGTGGTTTAATGGGGAATGACAGTGGTCATTGCGCCCAAGTCTTGATTCTTGTGGTTTGATTTTGAGAGTGGTAGTTATTTTGGAAATGTGATTATTATTTGTGGGTTAAATTAAATTATTATATTTCTGTTTGTTTACTCACACGAGCCTTTAATGTCGGTGTAGGGGTGACCTGCAGGTGAGAACCAGCAGCCAGGAGGCGGCGTCTGAGTTGGGTGACCAAGAGGTGTGCTTCTTGGTTTAGCTTGTATTCTATTTTAGGTAGTGAGTGTTAGTGTGAGACTCTATTTTTACATTCATGTTTTTAATGATGTAATAATTCGAGTATTGGTACTATGTAGTGAACTTAGTTGTTATACTTAGTTATTTATATAATAACTTTTAAGTATTTGAGTTTAATTGTGATTAATCACGCTTACGAATTCAGATTTTTGTTATTTGAAATTCGGGGCGTGACATTGTCCTAATTGTATGTTGGGCTTGTTCTATCTTTTAGTTTTTGTCTTTAGATTAATTTTTCAGCATGTTGGGCTTGTCTCGACGATGAGTTGGGTCTTGTCCTAACATAATGTTGGGCTTGTCCCAACTCTATCTTTTTCGCTTTATTTATTTAGTTTGATTTCCTTGTAATAGGATTTTAGCTCCTAGTGGTATTCATATGCCATATTTATTGATGGCTGCAGTTTCGATGATAGCTAGTCTAACTTATGTACCACGGTAGAATATAGTTGTCTAATGGACGTCTTGTTTTATCATTTAAGTGATAGGGGGTGAGTATGTAATGATTATCTTAACATGAATATATTAAGGACAAAATTCAGTTTAGTACTCTAAATTTGTAGGTAAAAATCAGAATGACCCGTCTTTTTGAAAAAAAATTAGATGGACCCCTAAACTTTCAAATATGATCTCCCGGGTCTAAAATTTCAAGTGACCTCGAAATGTGACACGTAAGCTGCTGACTTGGAACTGACAACAATGGCCCATACTCCAATATTGAAACCTTCATATAAGGTAAAATGGACTATTTGCATATTAAACTTTCTAAATTTGAAATGAAACCTAATTAGCATACTCATAAGAAGCTGGCTGGATGCAAAATGTAGTTTTAAAAAGCACATAATCTTGTCATAATCATAAATAAAGTGCACATACAAAAGATATAGTCTTAATCAGCCAAATGTGGGCCGTTGCTGTCAGTTCCAAAACAGCAGCTTATGGCACATTTCGAGGTCACTTGAAATTTTAGATCCGGAAAATCATATTTGAAAGTTTAGGGGTCATTTTAATTTTTTTTTTCCAAAAAATGGGTAATTCTAATTTTTACTCAAAAATTTAGGGTAGTAAATTGAATTTTGTCTATATTAATGAACATTAAAAAAAAAAAAAATTCTATCATATGAAGGGTTGGCCCAAAACAATCCAGCCCAATATTTTACTATTTAATCAATTAATTCTTTTTTCCAATCCAAACTCCAAAAGTATAAATACCTGGAGCGTCGTCTTTAGGCCGCTAAACCCTGAAGAGGTGGAGACTCTAAAACCCTAAAGATGGGAACTACAAGCAAAGACCTTTTACAATTGGAGCACAACAAGTCCTCAGTTTCACCACTGGGTATCTCTCTCTTCTCTCTTTCTGTGCTTTATTGGAGCTCTCAGCTCTCAATCCCACCACGCTCACTCTGTTTGAATTGTGTTGCAGAATCCACACTACTCGTTTGTAAAAATGGATCCAAGGCTGCCCAAATGAAGAAGCCCATCATTGCTCCTCCTCCCAAAAGCCAGTGTGAGTCAATTTGCCTTGTTCTTATTTCAATTTCAATTTTGGGTTTCTTGTTGCTTCCATCAAGTTATATGCTTTTCAGTTTTCTCTGTTGGCACTGTAGAATTTTAATGCTACAACTTGACACTCTAACAATTGAAGACGAGTAATGGTGTTTACTATCTCCTAGCGCCTGAAAGACTTTGTCTTTTGTTTTGGTTTATTGGCAATAATCATGTTTCTGTGATTAGCTCAAAATTAGATTAGAATTTCTCTATGAATGGTTTTAGCCATGTTATCTAGATTGCCATTTTACTCCGGAAGATTTAAAGATGCATCTTACTCCTTTAAGAACATTATGTGTGTATAAATGTCTTCCAATCCACCGGTCGGACACAATACACAGTGCATTACTATGTCTGTCGGTAGGCAATTCAAGCAGTAGTGTAAACCAGTACCATAGAACGAACTGTTGATTGTTGTTAAGATAGAGCCCAATTGATCTTGTCATTGCGTGTCAAGGTCAAACATAATGTGTTTTTTTCTTTTCTTCTTCTGACAAATAGCATAACTATGGATAGGTCATAGAGCTCCCACATTCTATCAAAATTACATAAAGCACTTCTATCTCAGCAACTGATGCTAGGGATCCATCCATCAGATATAGATAATAAGTATTGAGGTTAAGTCTTAAAAGTGATAAGGAGGTGCTATTAATATCCAATGAGCCAAAACAGGACACTACGTCTCTCCTCTTTCCTTTCTTTTTAGGCTTTGCAAGAAATTAGTACGTTTAGCTTTGTTATTTCTGCTAATTTCATATCCAGTTGAGTTATTAGAATGATGTAATTGCCAAGTGGGTGCACTGATTACGTTCTTTCTTTTGCTGAAAGAAGCAAGCTCAATAGAAAATCACTGAACTAATGTAATTCTTCGAGGTACAGTGTACCACACTGGTACTTTGCATGCCGTGATTAACACATTTTATACAGGAAAAACTAGTTTAGTGTTCAACTGGAAACTAATTAATCTTACATGTTAAAAAAAAAAGGAAGAAAAACTCGATCTCTTCAAACAGAATTTTACTTATACGCCTTCTCTCTTCCAAGTTCGTCATGGTGATCGTGTTAATATAAAAAAAGCTTTCTTTTTTAATTTAATTTAATATTTTGCTATTTACTGTAATATCCTTTACAGATTAAAGTTTATTTTAATTTAACCTATTCTCTAAGGGTAGTTATGTTATTTCACGTCTGTTTTGGCTAACAAAGTCTCTTTCTTTAATAATAGTATAGATAAGAAGTAGTTAGAGATTTTTTCCTTTTCTTTTTTAATTCAATTTAATATTTTGTTATTTACAGTAATATCCTTTACATATTAAAGTTTATTTTAATTTAATCTATTCTCCAAGGGTAGTTATGTTATTTCACGTCTGTTTTGGCTAACAAAGCCTCTTTCTTTAATAATAGTATAGACTAGCTTTTGCCAACACATACATCGCATGTGTGTGCACATTTAATTTTTAAAGAAAATAATTATGATAAGAAAAATATATGAAATATGAGAAATTATCTGCAGAATGTAGGTGGTTATATCCGTAGATAGTGGGATTTAAATAACTGCCTCCATTCATATACGTACATTATATGGTAATTTAATGTAGGTTAAGGTGAGATGAATAATAAGCTCATTCCACATAATAAGACTATAAAGTATATTATGTGAAATGCAAAGCTTGGTAGTTTATGGTAGAACTCCGATCCCTCTGTGTCATAATGAAAAGCCTGATGGCAGAGATCATGCATATATATGGTTTACTATCAGATTACGTACTTAAAGTATATATATTATTTGTCCTAATTGGCTTGGTTTTGTGAGTAATTAGGTTGGAACAGACATAAGAGATAATTATATCTCTTTGTAACAGCCTAACAGGAAGACAGTTGGCTAGTATATACATTGCTTCCTCATGTACGTACCCTTTTCTATTTTAATAAAATTTCAAGTAATTAAAAACGAACTCGATCACCATCTAACCATTTTACGTTTCAGACTTATTGCTATTACAATATTATGCAAGGACTAATGTATATTTAGAAATAATAAGCAGTTGCAGGATATATCAAATCAATGTTAAATTACAAACTCCGTTGGGTGATGATGACTTCGGGAAAAATCTAGTTGTCTAACTGGTACATTTATTTTATCGGTGCATGATGAGTTTTATTATTTTTCTTAATTTGTTTTGGCAATAGATGCAACTTCATTGAACAAGGAAGGAAGAAGATTACAGCGTGAGGGCACCAAATGCCCTCACATACTAGACCAGACAGTAGTAAAATGTAAAGATGAGAAACAAGCCAAAGCCCCAAGTAAGACAGCATGCAGGACCCCCAGATCCAAAGCAGCCGGAGATGAGAAACCACCGAAAGAGTGCCAAAGAACCATGGGATGATTAGTAGATACGAAATGTAACTGATTGGTGAAAGCCTAGATTTATTTGTCTTGGATAGCAATGGTAAGGTAAAGTGGTGGATCATAACAGGCACGTACATACGTATTATACATAGTTGTTGCCTTAATAGGGACGCTGGCCGATGTAGTTGCCTGGTGGATCATAGCTGCATGTAACAAACCACCACGAATTGCTGCACTGAAGTCTAGCACACCCTACCCTAACAGACTTTTTCCACACAACTTGAGTATAGTGCAGGCACTGCTTTCCGCCGGTGCAAGCATTGGAACTGTAGTTGTAGTAAGGCTTCTCTGCCACCCACATATTCACGACAGCCGTGGCGGTGAACGAACCGCTGCCTTTGGCTAAATTCTCGCCGTATGGCCCTTTTAAGTGGACCATATTGCAATCCCCGAGCCTTGACTTGGTGTATTTGAGAGCGTAGGCGGCAACAGTGTCGTCCCACCTGATGTTTGCCACTCCAACTCGTGCTCGAGCCGCATTGTGTACCTTGAGGTAGTCTTGTCACCACTGCAGAACATGATCGAGGCGATGACTTTTTGTCGTCGCCTCTGCCAAAAAGTCGTCGCCTCGAAACCGAAGAGACAACATGGTCGTCGCTTCGAGTCGTCGCTTCTTTTTCGTCGTTTCGAATTCGAGGCGACCACTTTCGATATAAAGTCGTCGCTTGGAAATCTCAAGCGACGACATTTAAATTGGTCGCCTCATATGAGGTGACCAATTTTACATTGTCTCCTCGAAGTCTAGGCGACAAATTTTGAGTGGTCGCTACGAGTTTGAGGAGACAAACTTATAATCGTCGCTACGAGGTTGAGGAGACAAAGTTTGATCTGTCGCTTCCAATTTTAGGCGACAGAGTTTGGATCGTCTCCTCACATTTGAAGCGACAAAGTTTGAGGCGTCGTTTCCAATTTGATGGGACGACATTTGGTTCAAAAGTGGTCGCCTCATGTTGATCTAAGCGACGATCTATGACCAATCTTCGTCGCTTCAATATTTGTTATAGAGATAGAATAACAGAATTTCCCTCTTTTTTTCATTTCGAATATGAAGGGAGCGACGTATTTCGGATAATCTTCGTCGCATCAACAAAATCTAAGCGATGAACTATGAGCAAAGTTCGTCGCTTCAAAGTTTGTTACAGAGCCAGAATCACAGCATTCTGCCATTCTGCCAACCTGCATTGCATTCATCCTGCATTCAAATCACAATGTCCAACCAACATTTGATTCCAAGCACAAATCCAACATAACACAAACACTATACATACATTGGCTTCATTCAAAACTACAATATCGTCGAAATATTCCGAATACATATGTAAATCGTTCTATACATACACAAACTACTCTAAATCGTCGTCCATTGCCCCTGTACCTTCACCACATGATGATCTGGCGGCGTCGGCGGCGGCGGCAGCGGCGGCATTCGGGTTGGTCGACAGGCCGAGGGCAGCCTCCATCCGTGCCATACGTTGCAGCATCTCTTCTTTTTCGATTCTGGCTTCTTCTTGTTCGATTCTTCTATTTTCTTCGTTGATTCTGACACGTTCATTGGCGGCTGCTACTTCTGCCCTCAACTGCTCAACCTCTGAAGCGTTGCCGAACACGCGTGCACCGCCTCTTGGTTTTGCCGGGCGTCTTAATGCACCTCCTAGCCCTGCAAAGATCGTAAACCACCAAAAATTATTCAAATTAAATACTCTTTCGTATCTAAAATAGAAATTGTTATTTTCTAATTTTTTCATACCTCGGACTCTCTTCCCCGGCGTCCCGCCCAAACACTCGTCCACTACCGCTATCTGTTCTTCGACGGTAGCGGGGCCCGTCGCGTGGCTGCCGCTCTCCACATCAGCCGCTCGGCTAGCACAGAGCTCATCCATCTTCCTCTTCACCGCTGCCTGCCAAAAATACCATATTAAGTTAGGTTGTGTTTGTATAGTTATAAATTGAAAGTAAATAAAATCAGAAGATAAAAAGTAGGAATTCTTGCATCTAACTCGTTAGGAAACTCACCACTTTCTCTTGCGCATTCTGCTCTCGCGCATAAACATCGCACACTGTCTGAAGTATCGGCGCCAAACTGCCTATCTCCTCATTCGCAACGACCCGGTAGCTATAGGGAGTCGTGCCAGAGTGGTGGTTGACTGCACACCCCTTCTCCTTTGCTTTGTTCCGGTTTGCTGCATTCCGAGCACACATTTTCTGCAAAAATATGCACGATCTATTAGAATCAAACTCGATTATATGAAATTTAAAAACCTTTAATTACTTTCCGTTACCTTATAAGCGTCGTCCTCAAAGTGAACTTTGAGGTACTCCCACTGCTCGGGTCGGTGGATGAACTCTGCAGGCGTCGCCTTTGACACTTCGACGTAGTGCGTGTGGCAGTCGTACTTCCAGTCCTTGTAGATCTTGGCAGCGGTCTCCTCGATGTATCTCCACATGCCTATCTCGGTGGCAGGGAGGTCGTACAACATCTAGTAAAAAACATTTAAAAGAAATCATTAGAAATAACATATTTCAATATATATGACTGAAAGATAAGAATTTCAAATTATTATGAACTTTTGTTTTACCTCCAGATAAGTGGCCAGTGCCTCTCGGTGCTCCTCAGCCAGCTCAGCATATGAAGGTGCAAGCATGGGGACTTTGCTCCGGATGGCGCTCCCGATGTCTCGGGACATCAAAGTCCTCCACTTCAACAAAGCTGGACCCCTGTGCCGTTCCGAGTAGTCAACCTTCAGAGGTTTCCCGCCGTTCAGCGACACCAAATATAGGGTCTTCGTACCGGTGATGATGCCAGGCTTGTCCGGGTTACGTCCATGCACCTTCTCACCCGTTGCCATATTAACAAGCTCTGCCATATCAACCAAACCAAATTAAGACTATGCATAAATAGGTAGAACTTAACCACAATAGGTAATTTGGCATAACAAAAGTGATTCAATATAATCAGTTGAGGGTAACAAAAGTGATCCAATATAATCAGTTCAGGGCTGGATCTGTTCCTAGACCAAGAACCCAACAAATTGCCATAGCTTTATACTGGCCCTGCTTGTTTCAGAATTGTAAGGATATGATCAAATTATCAAAAAATAAACTGAAAAAGAATCTCATAGTTAAAATTCTTGGCATCAATGCTATACACAGAAACCTGATGAGGAGCATCGGCCATGGCTACTCCCTGCATTTTGATTAAAAGATGCAGCACATAAAATTATTATACTAATACAGAAAGAGTATAGGAGGAGGGTTTGGGGATTAATGAGAGAATGGGATGAAAGAATAAAGGAAGGAGAATATCGGTGAACTAATAGAACTCAAAACCTAATGATTTATACATTTCAGACCTTACTCAGAACTAGTTGCTACTTGGCCCCATTTGAATACCGAATGCCAAACAAAAGTGATTGTCATGGCTCTATTATTATCACTTTGCAACTTTCTGCCAATTCTCAGTTCTTCCATTTAGAGATCACTCTATATATACTTTCTTTTCTATTGCAGGGTGGGTATATATTATAGCACTAGTTAGAGATTTAGAGCAACAAACACTTATCAAAAGAGCTAGTAAAATGTGGTTTTTCTCATTTCCAAGCATGATATAACAGCAATCAGAGCATTACCAAGAATACATAATATCACATGGAAAGCATTCCAACAGCCACCCCACAGAGACCACCTCCCCAGACAAATTATACATATTGCTGCTATGAAAACTTACATCATGTGCAGTGGGGAATCTACTTTCTGACCCTAAACTAATCTGACCCTAAACCCTAAATCCTAGAAGAATTTAAGTTGGCAAGAAGAGAAAGGAGAAGAAGAACAGGAAGGGGGTTTGGGTTACAGAATTGGGAAAGAGGAATAACAGAATTGGGGTTTGGGTTACAAAAATTACCTCAAAGAAAGACAGACAATGATTAAAACAGATAATGTTGGGATGCTGATAATGCAAACGTGAAATAACAAATGCATAAATTATTTAAATTGCAAGAATTGATGTGTGTAAGCATGAACTTGAATTCATTGTAATTTACACAAGACTATGTTTCAACGCTGTTCAATGATAGATTGGACAGCAGCAGAGGTATGTTCTGAAGTATGATACAATTTGATT
Organism: Potentilla sterilis; assembly: GCA_963682095.1. Lineage (NCBI taxonomy): Eukaryota > Viridiplantae > Streptophyta > Magnoliopsida > Rosales > Rosaceae > Potentilla > Potentilla sterilis. The sequence continues at coordinate 53,171,429 of OY821757.1, forward strand.
CTACACCTCTATTCTGAAAATGTAGCAACATGGTAAATTGAAGGCTAACCAGTACCTGACTACCCTCTCATGTCTTACCCCTTGAACAGAATACTTAATAGTATACTGGGGTCAACTGGTTCTCCAACGTATACACTTGTTGAATGTGATTAATGTTGCTATGCTTGCCATTCCTACGATGAGGAGCCTAATTTGCCATTCACTTTTTTTGGTAATACCAGTGACCACTAAGCATTCAAGAACACACAGTTGGAACTTGGAAGCATATGAAACAAGAAGGAAGAAGTACAGTGAAGGAAGATGACTTGTCAGAAACTCAGAATCTAAACATGATCAGACCAGAAAGTCTTAAGACTAAAAGGAATCGCATCAACTCATTAAGGGAAAAAAAAAATGAGAACACCCTGGTATTTTTCGTCACTTTGGACAGTGTACAAGGAAATAGAGTTCCAAATCCTTTTAATGCATTCTTCATCATCAGACCATGTGGTGCTGAAGTATGTATAGTCATCCATGAAACAGAGTTACAAAACCATACATCATTCTCAAGTTCAACAAGCGAAATTTCAAAACAAACTTTCAACTGAGAACAGAACTGAGGATATCACATTATATATAAACAAAATCCTAACATCCATAAATTAAACTCAAACTCAGATATTGCCCAATTATCATAATCCCAACATCAAAATATATCACCAAAAGCAAAACAAAAAGTATAGAAAAACAGAACTGAATCCTCACCCGGCTCCTGAGGACCCCTCTTGGTCCTAATGCTGAGAGGAGGAGCTCTTTCCTCTACCACACCGGCTGCTCCTCCAGCGGCACCGCCACTGCCACTGCCACCGCTCCCGGCATCGCCGCCGCCGCTCCCCAAGTCAGCGCCACCTCCACTGGCCCCCACACCCGCCGAAGGATCGGTTTCGGCCAGAGACGGGATGGGAACCATCGTCCCCGCCTCTGCCGCCGTCCTGGCCGATTCCGCCGCCACTGTCGCTATCGCCTGCGCCGCCGCCGCAGCCATTTCAGTGGCAACTTCCGCCGCCCTTCTCTCTCTTCTGGCCTCCATCTCCTTCTTCCTCTTCTGGGCACTACAACCGGGTGCCATTCTTGGAGATTTGGGTTTAGGGTATTTAGGGTTTAGGGGTTTGAGAGAGATGAAGAAGAAGAAGAAGGGGAAGAAGAAGAAGACAAAATCGGGTTTCGGGTTGTTGGCGACAAGAGAGAAGAAGGGGGAGAATTCAGAATTTGGGATTTGGGGGGAAGAAGGAGAATTTGGAATTTGGGGGAAATTTGGGGGAATTTGGCGCTACTGAGGAGGAGATCAGTCCCGGTGGATTTAATCAGCTCCGAAGCGACGCAAATAGACAAAAGTCGTCGCATTTCCAACCAAACGACGAACATATCCAAAACTCGTCGCTTCATATTTATGTTCGCGACAAAAGTAAGAAGTCGTCGCTTCAAGTATATGAAGCGACGAAGTTTCAGCTCACTAGATTACCTAGTGGGTTAAAACTTCGTCGCTTTAGATCACATGAAGCGACGAAGTTGGACCTCACTAGGTTACCTAGTGACCTAAAACTTTGTCGCTTCAATTATTAGAAGCGACGAAGTTTTTCAACAATGGTCGCTTAATTGTTTAGGCGACGAATATTGTCCAATATTCATCGCTTCATTTTTACTTATCAGATTAGTGGAGATTATATGCATTTGTTTTTATTTAATTACAATATTGTAAATATTGTTCAAAATTACAACAATAAATATATATCATCATTATCATATTACACCATGAACCATAATGAACTAGTAGTCTTCCTCTTCGTCGTCTCCGCCATCATCGTCTTCATCTTCATCTTCTTCTTCCTCATCGAATTCATCGCCACTGTCATCTTCCTCACCGTTTGCTTCTTCATTCTGTTCGTGTACTTCTAAATCGAGTTGGAGAGTAGATGCATCAATATGGTAAAATTGTATTGAACCTAGTGTGTCCTCTTGGTAAGGCTCTGTGATTTGATTCCCTGAAGGAGGCCTGTTGTCTTCTGTTGCAAGTACTTCGACACTGTATACATTTCGATGCGACATTTCTTGCACCACCTTCCAAGTACCACCCGCCGCAGGATCGTCCAAGTAGAACACTTGTTTAGTCTTCACAGCAAGACAAAATGGTGAACTCTCATAGTAACTAGTGTTAGTATCCACCGATATGAGACCATGATCTACCTTGACGGTGTCAATTTCTTCGTCCTCCTGATCGTCAGTGGTGTTGTGCCATATAACTTTGAACAATACGACCGACAAATTGTCTGGATAACATACCTCGACTACATAGTCAAGATGGCCGTAGAAGTGTTGAGACAAGTTTCCAAGCTTCGTGCTTAACATCACTCCGCTATTTTGAGTCACGAGCATTTGATCTCTATCGAACGAGACATACTTGACACCGTTCACGTAGCACGCCTTATAAATCCGAGTGAATTGCGGACCTCGAGCCAATGACCATATTGCCCTGTTAAAATTAGGGTCCTGAGCATCATATATTCTCTTGGCCTGAAAAAAAGAAAGTGTCAGTTCTATACTATTCAGTTTTCGTACAAATTTTAAGAACCATATATTTAGTTTTCGTACAAATCTTAAGAACCATGGATGGAAACTCCTCCTTCGATGGCGCGGGTCGTAATCGTCCCCATATTTCGCCGTGTACAGCTGTAAATGAGCGTCCATGTAATATTGAGCTTCTTCTGTATCCGTCAAAATTTGCCAGTGAGCTTCCGCTGTTTGCTCCGCTGTTAACCTGATATTTCCGGTGGTATCCATAATACACGGTTGAACTAACTGAGAAACAGAACTAATATTCCATATTGGGGGATTGGGCTCTTCGTGTTCTTCCAATTGTAGATACGACTTACAGTACGTCACCGACTCCCATGATATGTACCTTTCTGCAATACTCCCCTCCGGGTAACGTGTATTACTCATTGACTGTTTATAGGCACCTAATTGCCTGTAAAATGATGAATATGCTTAGTGCACATATAAAGTTAGTGTAAATTTAGTTTGAACAAAAGAAACATTTTTGGTTACTGCATATACCTTTCCGTCGGATACATCCATGTAAAATGTACTGGGCCTGTAAGCAGAACTTGTTCGGGAAGGTGAACCATGAGATGAACCATAGAGGTGAAGAAATGTGGAGGAAAAATCAACTCCAAATTGCAGAGAATGATCACAATGTCATCTTTCATCTGTTGGACATCTGTCTTCTTCAACTCCCTGGCACATAATTTTTGAAACCAATTAGACAATGCTATCAATGGCTTCACGACGTTATTCGGTAAAAATCCTCGAATAACCACTGGAAGAAGACGTTGTAGCAGGACATGGCAATCATGCGTCTTCAATCCATAGAACTTTTTCTCGGATAGTTTCACCTTATTTCTCAAACTTCCCGCATAGTCAAGTGGATACCTAACACCGCGAAACCATTCGAATACTTCTTCAAGACGATCCTCTTCAACTAAAAATGGTGCATGAGGAACCTTTCCCGTCCTCTTTTGAGCTTCCGAACACCACTGAATTTTGCGTATTCTCCTCTTCTGCAAAGCTTCGCGAGCCCTTGGACCATCCTTGGTCTTCCCTTCAATTGAAAGAATGGTGGCCAGGATATTGTCACCCACGTTCTTTTCAATGTGCATGACATCTAAACAGTACCTGTGTAATAACGACGACCAATAGGGAAGCATCCAAAATACGCTCTCGTGGGTCCAACATTGTCTGTTGTGGGCTGAGTAAGGGACATGAAAATCTGGATGCTGGCTAAGAGTGGCGTAATTGTGTGACCTAATTTCCTCCAAAAGTTCATCCCCGTCCTTATGAGCTGGTCTTTGTCTCCACTCTGGTTTCCCGTTAAATGCCAAACTGGATCGCATGGGTGAGTTCTCGTCCAGCCATTTCCGATGCCCTTCATAAACAATTCTCCCACACATATGCTCCGCCGTCAGCTCATCTAGACAAATTGGACATGCCTTGTACCCTTTCACTGTTGAGCCTGCAAGCATCCCTAAACCAGGAAAGTCACTTATCGTACACATCAGCGCTACCTTCATCATGAATACATCATTGTCCTCTCTGTCAAAAGTAGCGACTCCATTTTCCCACAAATCTTTGAGTTCGTCGATCAATGGACGAATGAGTACACTAAGACACTTTCCTGGAGATTTGGGGCCAGGAATCAACACGGCCAGCATATTATATTCCTTCCTCATACACATATTAGGGGGTAGATTGTATGGCATCACAACCACGGGCCATGTACTATGCTGGGTTGTCATTGTTCCAAATGGGCTGAAACCATCAGTTGCCAGTCCAAGCCGCACATTTCTTCCCTTACTGTCGTCGAAACCTGGAAATGTCCTGTTAAAATGTTGCCATGATTCTCCATCAGATGGGTGCCGGAGAGTACTTTCATCTACTCGCCTCTCCTTATGCCATCGCATATGCTTTGCTGTGTGTGGGGACATAAATAGGCGTTTCAACCTTGGAGTGATAGGGAAATACCATATTATCTTTTTTGGAAGGTCATCCGTATCTGGCTTATATCTTTGAGCACCACATATTGGACAAGTCCTACGAGTTTTATTTGCAGCCCCCCTGAATAGATAACAGTTGAACTCACAAACATGAATTTTTTCATATCCAAGGGAAATATCCTTGATGATTTTTTTAATTCTCGAATAACTCACAGAAAAATGATTGACTTTAAAAAACTTATGCACCCATGTACATAATTTATCAATACTCGTATCCGACCATCCGTTTTCAACTTTCATTTCCATTGCATGTAATGTGGCACTTAATACAGTTTCTTCACTCCCTTCATACAATGGGGTTTGAGACTCTTTCAGAAGCCTTTCATACTTAGCGTAATAATCATCTACCATGTCATTGAACTGAACTTCAGCGTTTTCTTCAACGACATTATGCTGTGCATCTGCATGGTATCCAGGATAGTATGGAAATACATCTTGTATAATCTCCACAGGCGGGATCACTGAAGGACCGGCAACACTGGAAGCCTGGGCTCTGTCTTGAAGCCACTGTCTCCGTTTACTGATCATTGCCGGTTGACCAGAAACTTCCCCGTGTAGGTGCCAAACTGTGTAAGTCGGATCCAAACCATGGTGCAAGCAGTGATGATAAATCTCTATCAGTCTCTTATAATAAGGACCATTTCTGCAAACTGCGCACGGACAAGGGAGAAATTCGATTCCAGCAGTGCGAGCGGAAATAAAATTGATGAAGTTAACTATGCCTGTGCTGTAATCAGGGTGTGTAAAGTGAAGATTCATCCAAGATTTGTCGGGGACATCATCCATGTTTCCTGTCATAACATAAACAGACAATATGCATAAGGTTAGCACACAACATTTATGATACAATCAAAACCTGTCCCAACACTTCTTCTCCTTATGCCTCCGGGTTGGGTCCTATCCCCTTCAGGCGAACACGAGTTTGTTGATCCTTTTGTTATTCATGTGGTTTCAGCTACAGTTTTGGGAAATTTCGGCAGCATCTCCCTACAGTTCCTCAAGTGCACAAAAATCTAAACAACCGAATTTGCACTCGAGGAACATTGTAGAGAGACAATGTCGAAACTATATCCCAAAACGTAAACTGAAACCACATGAATAACAAAAGGATCAACAAACTCGTGTTCGCCTAAAGTGTCCAAAAATGGGACAATTCGAGAATCAACAACCCATCTCGATCAACTAGATGCGTTGTTGATTCTCAAACGGGAGTTCTAAGCTGATAAACACTACAATTATATATAACACGAAATAATAAATTTCCACACGGCACCACACTCCCTCACTAAGCCACTCGCATGTTTCAGAAACCCTAACTACCACAATCCACACACAACACAAACAAATTACATCGTAAAATTCTAATTTCACTACATTTCACTCTTTCACAAAATTTCATTTTCACTATATTTGGATTTAACTAAATTTTACGGTTTCACTAAATTAAGCTGAAATTCAATTTCATTAACTTTCCCAATTTCACTAAATTTCCCCATTTCACCCAATTTCTCTAAAATTCAATTTCACTAAATATAACAAATTCACAAATTAACTAACATAATCTCAATTTCACCAAAATCAACCCCAACTCCAGCATATATTCAAACACCCAACACTAAAAACAACACAAAGCACATTATAAACCAAATCCAACTCAAGAAATCAAACACTAAATTCAACCAATCAAACCAAAATATGGTGATTCCAATGAAGATGATAGATTATACTAACCTACAAAGCAATTGGAAGAGAACACCCAAGCTTCCGGACCCCGAAATTGACGAAATCAGCAGTTTTGGAGATTTTTCGCAGCTGCTATTGTGTTTTTTCCCAAATTTTTCGACCTTCTGTGTTCTGTCTAAGCTGAGGGCTTTATAGCAGATTTCAAAAGTTGAAGCGACAAAGATTGTACAAATTCCGTCGCTTCGTTTAATATGGTGCGACGACCTTTAAAAGTCGTCGCTTAGTTTCATATTTCAGCGATGAATATTGCCAAACGTTACCAACTTCGTCGCTTACATTTCGAGTGGGCGACGAAGAATTAATTTTCGTCGCTACAGTTTACAAAACATTTTTGGGAGGCGACAAAGTTCAATATTCGTCGCTTAGATAAGAAGTGAGCGACGACTATGTATCAATATTTGTCGCTCTCGTTTTCTGAAGCGACCAATTCAATATTGGTCGCCTCAGTATGTTGAGGCGACGAAGTTTGGTTTTCCCTTTCCAATCTTCGTCGCCTCAGATGGTGTTTCCAGTAGTGTGTGGTGAGTCCTGGACAAGGGAGGGATCAGGAACCATTACCAACCCTATCACATAGAGAAATAAACGAACTAGCTGAGCCATACTGTGATGAAGGATTTCAATCCAAAGAATATGGTGCTCTAGAACTAGAAGGTGTGGGATGTGTTCAAATATGACTTCTTAGGCGGCTATTTTAAAGCAATAAGCACAAGCAGTCTAACACTTTAATATGATTAAGTACTCGTCCCAGGCGGCTAATTAAAGCAATAAGTACAAACAGTGTAGCCTATATTAATGATCATGTATGGGAATAATGGATCATAAGAAGGTTCCATAAAATGAAACAATTTCAGAACTTCCCCCCTTGCATCAATTGGTTAGCTAGATTAGTGATGGCAATTGCCAAGTCCTTTTATATAAAGGGGCAATTATAAAAAAGGGCTATTGAAAGTCCATAATTAGAAAAAAGGCCTAAATTTTAAAGGCCTTATAAAAAAGGGCACCAGTTAACAAATACTCAAAAAAATTGATATAATTACGTAACATGCCACTGGAAAAACGGAACGGAAACGGACAAAAGGCCCCTACCGTTGATTGGTTACATGGCTACACACGATCAAACCCTATTCACTCTCTATTCACTCTCTTTCTCGGAAAATCAAAAACTGTTCACTCTCTTTCTCTCAATCCTCTCCGACGAATCGCTCTGCTCTCCATCGCCGTGCTCTCCATCGCCGTGCTCTCCATTGGTGTGCTGTCCACTGCTCTGCTCTCCGAAAACCTAATCCTTATCAGACGACGCATCGCCACCGCTCTCCCCTTTTACTTCTCTCCGACGCGGAATCTCAGACGACGAACCTCCACCGGTCTCCTAACCTTCTCTGAAATCGTATCTCGACCGCTCTCCTCTCCTCTATCTCCACAGATCTAAGCTGCTCAGGTATCAAAATCGAAGATGATTTTAGGTTTATTACATATATACAGGGTTTAGCATTGTTTATAGAACATTTTGTGAAAGAATAAATGGTTGGAACTATCAAAGTAACTATTTCATTTTGAATTTTGCTTGAGCGCTAAATATTCTGACTGTGTGTGTATGTGTGGAAGAATGAAAATGTGTTAAAACTATATCAATAACTATTCTAGTAACTATCAAACTGTTTTCAATTTATGTGAATGAAACTATCTTGTATAAGTATTCAATAACTGTGTTAGTAACTGTGGAATTTGCTGATACATATATATGCAGAAATGGAACCAAAACAAACAAGTACTCAAGAACAACAAGTCAGTAGCAGTGACGATGAAATGGAATACGAGTTAAGATCAAAGAAAAAGAATGATCAAAACGTCCACAAAACAACTGCAAAGCAAATTCAGCAAAAGGTAACTATCTATCTTTGTAACTGAGACTTTTATTTTTTATAGAAACTGAGAAATATGACAGTAACTATCATAGTAGCTATGAAAATAAAATAGTAACTATGAAAAAAAAAAACTAGTAACTACTAAAAGGTGCTAGTAACTATCATAGTAACTATCAAAACTAGATAGTAACTATCATAGTATCTACTGACTATCAAAAGGTGCTACTAACTATCACAGTACCTATTAAAACTAGATAGTAACTATCATCACCACAATCAGTATGTAAAAAAAAAATACTAACTGTATTTCTTATAAGTAACTACCTCAGTAACTATCTTACAAATGAATGAGTGTCTCAGTATATGTGTTTATTAAATGTGCAGCCACGCGAAGGTAAAGTATCGTCACCTGCCAAAAGAAAAAGAAAAACAAATGGTGAAAGCAGCGGGGATGATAATGATGCTGCTGATGGACGAAAAAGAAAGCAAGCATCACAATCAGTAAGTAACTGTCATAGTAACTGTTTTTCTTTTGAGTAACTATCTTACTAACTGTGTTATAATTGAAAAAACTGCCATAGTAACTTTGCTTATCAAATGCGCAGATAACGGAAGAAAGGCGAGCTAGAGATAAAAAAAGAAAATGGCAACAACAGGATGATAGTGATGAAACTGAATATGATCCATCAAGCAGTGGTAGTGGATCTGATGATCAAACTGATGAAGATGATGATAAAGCTGCAAAGAAGATCATACTGATAGAAAAACAAGAACATCAACTGCAAAATCCTGTAAGTAACTATCACAGTATATACTAACTATCATAGTAACTATCACAGTATCTACTAACTATCACAGTAACTATCACAGTATCTACTAACTATCACAGTAACTAGCAACTGTCACAGTAACTATGAAAGTAACTAGTAACTATCAAGGCAACTATCATAGAAACTCTGAAAGTAACTAGTAACTATCACAGTAACTAGTAACTATCATAGTAACTACGAAAGTAACTAGTAACTATCAAGGTAATTATCAAGGTAACTATGAGAGTAACTAGTAACTATCATAGTAACTATCACAGTATATACTAACTATCATTGTAACTATCACAGTAACTAGTAACTATCGTAGTAACTATCGTAGTAACTATCGTAGTAACTATGAAAGTAACTGGTAACTATCATTGTAACTATTAAAGTAACTAGTAACTATCAACTGTCATACTAATTTTGTTTTAATTGTGTTAATTGTGTTTTAAAATTAGCAGAAACAGAAGCAGAAGCAAAAAGGCCCAACCCTACAGTTCAGAAGCACCATACCAAATTTCAAAGAGTACGGGTGCGAAATACCACAAGAAGTAGTCGAGCTGGTCCAGAGAACTCCATTTGCCCAGCTGTTTGAAGCACTCCACCAAAATCTAATTTACGGTTCAAAATCAAACAACCAATTGGGGATGGTGCTAGAAGCTTATGATCACGTGACAGATGTGTTTCATTTTGCTAAGAAGAAGTTCAAAATAAAATCTTCAGACATTTCACAAATTCTGGGGCTCAACCGTACCAGAACTTACATTCAAAGAAAAGAGACTCCAATTTCTGATTTTGTGATCAGATTTTTTGGACAAGCAAAGGAAGTCAACAAAAAGATGGTGATTTCAGCCATTACAACAGAATTGCAGAAGAATCCTCAATCTGATGAGGAAAGAGTCAGCAGAAACAGAGATATAGCAAGGCTGATAATCATCGACATTCTGGTCAAGCTTCTCTTCCCAAATGCAAAGGGAAGCCTACACATAGACATGGTCAGAGCTGTGGAGGATTTAGAAGAGACATCCTCATATGCCTGGGCAAAAGAAGTAAAAATATTCTTGAGAAAATGTCTCACCATGTACAAGAAATCAAAACATGCATCCAAGAATACAGGAGGATGTGTTCATGTCATTCTGGTAAGTGCGGGAGTTTTATATTCCTTTATTTTTTTTTTATATTACAACATTTTGCTTCGTATAAAAAATTAACATTCCTTCTGCAACCAGTATTGGCTGTGCATGAAGACAAATTTGGTGGAGCCAATTCCAGGGAAGGAAAATGAACAACACCAGGTCAAAAAATGGGACCTGGAGAAGTTGAAGAAAAAGATGTGGAAATATCAACTGAAGGACTTGTCAGTAAGTATCATCTCAGTAACTATCTTAGTAACTATCATTTTTGAATAACTATCTCTGTAACTGTGTTAGTAACTACCTTAGTAACTATCAATTTTGAAAACTATTTGTGTAGATATCTTAGTAACTATCTTAGTAACTATCTCAGTAACTATAAATTTTGTAAGCAACCTGTGTTAGTATGTTAGTAACTGTGCTAGTAACTATTATCTTTGTAACTATGTCTGACTAACTATGTTAGTCAGTAACTATCTTAGTAACTATCGTTTTTTGAATAGCTATATCTGTAACTGTGTTAGTAACTACCTTAGTAACTATTCATTTTGAAAACTATTTGTGTAGTTATCTTAGTAACTATCTCAGTAACTATAAATTTTGTAAACAACCTGTGTTATTATGTTAGTAACTGTGTTAGTAACTATTATCTTTGTAACTATGTCTGACTAACTATGTTAGTAACTAGTAACTATCGTAGTAACTATCATAAGTGACTATCTATCATCTTTGTAACTATGTCTGACTAAATATTATAGTAACTATCATTTTGGTAACTATGTCAGTAACTGTGTGAGTAATTATTATTTTATTTTTTTCAGAAACATTTCGCAAAAAGCAGAGAAGACCAGGAAGCGACAAGTGAGGATGAGGATGAACCGGAAGCAGCTGAGCAAACTGAAGTAGAACAAATGCAACCTGGAATAGTCAACAAAGAAAATTCAGAACAGCTCAGGCAAAAGCAAATGCAAATGCAGATTGAGCATTTGGAAAAAAAATTGCAAGAAAAGGAGAAAAATCTAGAACAGATGTCACAAGATTTGGAAGACGCCAGACTGGAAATTGTGGTGATGAAAGAGAGTGCAACGGCACAAGAGCTGGAAAATTTAAAATTAAAGGCTGAGTTGGAGAGGCAAAAGAAAATTGTGGCCGCACTGACTCAATTCTCCGACCCAATGGAGATGACACCACCACAATCTCAATCAGATGGCCTGGAAAAACTGGCGACTGAAGCCGTAAAAAAAGGGCAGGCAACTGAAGTGAAGGAAAGCAGTGAGAAAAATGCAGAAGAAGAAGAAGAAGAAGAAGAAGAAGAAGAACAACTTGTAGCAGATCAGCTAGACACTTTGAAAAAAGTTGAGGAAGAATTAGAAAGGAAGAAAAAAGAAGAGGCTGAAAAAAGAAGAAAGGAAGAAAAAAGCAAAGGTAATAAAAATTTGTTATTATCTGTGAAACAATGTTAGTAACAATGAATTTTGAATAACTATCTTAGTAGCTATAAAAGCAAAGGTAACTATCAATTTTGAAAACTATCCGTGTATCTATGTTAGTAACTATCTTACTAACTATCTGATTTTGAAAACTATTCTGTGTAAATATGTTAGTAACTATCATCTTTGTACCTATTTTGTGCAACTACCTTAGTAACTATCATCTGAGAAAACTATCTGTTTAACTATCTTAGTAACTATGTTAGTAACTATCAAAAGAACTTAGTAACTATCATCTGAGTATCTGTATTAGTAACTATAACTGTAACTATAACTATCATCTGATTTCCTATCTCGTAGGCGATGAGGCTGACACAAGAACATATCGTAGAAAAATCGCCAAGGAAGCAAGATGGTCACCAAAGACACCAGTGACGGAAATGCCGGAAATGCCTTCTTTCAGCATCTTGCCGGGGATTGTATCTCCTTGGGCAGGTCACAGCACTCCAACTGCATCACCGCAGCAGCCAATTGATATTCCAGAGGAAAATCTCAGGACTCCATCAGTTACCATTCCTCTTGCAACTGGATCACCCTCTCTGAATGACATGTTGGCTGAACCTCACAAGTTCCAGATCATAGAGTCACCGGTTCCCATGCCTATTTTCAACCAAGCTGAGGCCAGAAAGAAGAGAAAAGTGCATTTCAAATCAGAAAAAAGTATGACAGAATTTAAGATTGATGAAATGCACTCTGGGTCTTCAGCAGAGTCGCTCGGAATATATTCATATGTTGTGCGCATAAAAAACAGACAGAGGGCGTCAAGAAAGGACGACATATACTGGTGGGGTGAAGTCAAAGCTGAAAGGGAATCCAAAAGAAAGCGGCAGGAAGAGAACAGAAAAAAGTTTGAAGAAGAGAGGCGGAAAAAGAAAGAGGAGGAAAGTTTGAGAAACCTGATGCAACCAGAACAGGTTGAATCGGTAACTGCTGTTCAGACGTCATTCGACAATGTGGCTGGGGTGACAGAGGAAGGTGAACCCATATTCCTTGGTGATTCAGAGGAACCTTATCTTCCAAGCCAACAAGAGGTGATGGACTGGGATGACCACACAGTCTACAAAGATCACATGGAAGAAAACACGAAGAAAAGGTTCCAAGAATACTGGAACAAGGCGCCGAGCGGGTAATCTATCCTTCTATCTGTCTTACTAACTACTTCCGGGTATATGTCTGGACAATTTCTTTAATAACTATGTTAGTAACTATCAACTGAGCATCTATCTATCTTTTTAACTATCTGCAAGTAACTGTCTAAGTAACTATCATCTTCTTTAGAAACTATGATAGTAACTATCAAAGTAACTTGTAACTATCAACTTATTGAATATCTGTATTAGTAACTAATAAATATGATAGTAACTATCAAAGTAACTAGGAAAAAATAACTAGTAACTATCAAAGTAAATATGAAAAAATAAATAGTAACTATCAAAGTAAATATGAAAAAATAACTAGTAACTATCTTACTAACTATCAAAAAATAACTAGTAACTGTCAATGTATCTACTAACTATCATAGTAACTAGAAACTATGATAGTAACTATGATAGTAATTATCAAAGTAACTTGTAACTATCAACTTATTGAATATCTGTATTAGTAACTACTAAATATGATAGTAACTATCAAAGTAACTAGGAAAAAATAACTAGTAACTATCTTACTAACTATTAAAAAATAACTAGTAACTGTCAATGTATCTACTAACTATCATAGTAACTAGAAACTATGATAGTAACTATCATAGTAACTATCAAAGTAACTTGTAACTATCAACTTATTTAATATCATATGTGCAGAGTGTTCTTCTGGGAAGGAAAAGAGGTGGGAACAGAAATTTCCAAGTATGAAATAAATCAAGTGGTGACCGGAACTGAAGTCGCAAACAACATGATTGATGGATATGCTGCTCTACTGCATTCTGAAATGATAGACAGGGGCGATCCAGATGATTATAAAATAGAAATTATGCAGACTCACTCTTGGGTAAGATAAATTTTTAACAGGACAATTATACTTTGTAAAAAATGATGAGATAACTAATCATAGGTTTTGTTTGTTTGAAAACAGATGTCCACAGAAGAGCTAGAAGCAAAACCAATGCACCAGTTCTTATGTGAACCACTATACGAGAAGCTGGGTAAAGCAGAAATGATTCTGATCCCACTTACTCACAGGAGGAGTTTTCACCATACTCTACTGCTGTTTGACACGGAAGCATTAAGATTTGCACACTTAGACTCCATCAGATCCAGAAGACCAGGAACCGGGCAAAGTTTTAACGATGCTAAAAAAATGGTATGTTAGTAACTATCTTAGTAATTATCGTCTGTGGAAATCTTATTGAGTAACTATTTATTGAGTAAATATCATCTTTGTAACTATCATAGTAACTGTCATTCTAGTAACTATCTTTGTAATTACCTTTGTAACTATAATCTGCGTGTCTATCTTACTAACTATCTGTGTAACTATCATTTTAGTAACTATCTGTTTTAGTAACTATCAACTATTTTGGTAACTATCATAGTAACTACCTTTGTAACTATAATCTGAGTACCTATCTTATCAACTATCTGTGTAACTATCATAGTAACTATGATTCTAGTAACTATCTGTTTTAGTAACTATCAACTACTTTAGTAACTATCTATGTAACTATCGTCTTTGTAACTATATATGTAACTATGTTAGTAACTATCTGAGTAACTATCATCTTACCAACTATCTCAGTAACTATCTAACTAAATATGTCTGTAACTATCTGAGTAACTATCTGACTAACTATGTTATTAACAGGTGGCAATGATTGATATATGGATGAGAGCTGTCTTTGAACAAGCAGATGATATGCTGCAGCAAGGATGCCGGTACAAAATAGACACCGGCAAAAGCTCCAGCACAGAACTGAAAATGGTGGAAGAGTCTCTTAATGAAGATGAAATTAAAACAATAAGGTGGATTAAGAACAACTACAAGTCCAACCTGACTATAAGTCCGTTCAAGGGAAAATTGCCTCAACAACTATCTGATTCGTAAATTTCTAAACCCAGCATATCTTAATAACTATCAACTTGTAACTGTCTGTAGAACTATGTTTAGTAAATATTTGAGTAATATCATCTTTGTAAATTCTCTGTGTTTTTATAGTAGTAACTATCTCAGTAACTATCATATCTGTAACTGTCTGACTTTAAGTAATCTTTTTATTTTGATAAAACAGCGTCGACTGTGGAATATACGTGATGTACTTCATGAGCCTCATTTTTTCACAAGTTGATTTCACAAAGAAGTTTGGGAAGAACGAGGCTAACAAGTTCAGGGCTCACATTCTAAAGCAGTTTGCGGACAATCGGCATAGTTGGAGGCCCTCTTAGATGGATTAAACAGATTTTTCATGCTTTGTTTTGAACAGTTAAACAAATTATTGATGATAATTTGTTTAGGGAACAAATTTTGTATCTATTCAGGCTGACAAGTTTAGGGAACAAATTACTATTCAGGGAACAAATTTTGTATCTATTCAGGCTGACAAGTTTAGGGATCATTTTCAGTAACTATCAGACTAACTATCACTTTTTTCATATACTATCAAACTAACTATCATCTTAGTTTATATCTATTTCATATACATTATTTACAATATCATTATGTTTCTGTTTAGTTTGTAAACCCCTGTTTTTATGTCTAGTTTGAAAGGTGATCAACTAGACAAATGATTCTATGCATAGTACAGATCTGTTCAGAAGTTATTTAATTACAAACTATCTTTCTAGCTATCATTATAACTTTCAAACGAACTATCATATCAGTAACTATCAAGCTAACTATCATTTTCGTTACTAACTTTAAAAGTAACTATCAAATTAACTATCAAATGCAGGAAACTAACTATCAAATTAACTGTACAAGTAACTATCAAATTAACTCTCAAACTAACTATCATTTTAGTAACTATCTTACTAACTATCATCTTCCTAATTAACTTTCTAATTATCTGCCATATTAATAACTATCTTACTAACTATCATTTAAGTTACTAACTATCAAAGTAACTATTATCTTACTAGCAATCATCTAAGTACCAATCAGGCTCTGTGTTAGTAACTATATAAGTAACTATGAAAAACACAATTGCTGCACAGAAGATCAACTTATCCAAGTATAAAAAATGCAGGACAGAATGCAGCGTGCCGCTGCACCGCGCAACGGCAGCGGAACGCTGCCAAACTCAACATGAATAAAATAATAAAAGTAACCTTTCAATTATTGTAAAACAAGTAAACAATCAATGTACATTTCAAATGTAACAATCATAAAAAAAGAAGAAGAATAGAACTGCATAAATAGACAACATTTTAACCATCAAATTAACTGTACAAGTAACTATCAAATTAACTCTCAAACTAACTATCATTTTAGTAACTATCTTACTAACTATCATCTTCCTAATTAACTTTCTAATTATCTGCCATATTAATAACTATCTTACTAACTATCATTTAAGTTACTAACTATCAAAGTAACTATTATCTTACTAGCAATCATCTAAGTACCAATCAGGCTCTGTGTTAGTAACTATATAAGTAACTATGAAAAACACAATTGCTGCACAGAAGATCAACTTATCCAAGTATAAAAAATGCAGGACAGAATGCAGCGTGCCGCTGCACCGCGCAACGGCAGCGGAACGCTGCCAAACTCAACATGAATAAAATAATAAAAGTAACCTTTCAATTATTGTAAAACAAGTAAACAATCAATGTACATTTCAAATGTAACAATCATAAAAAAAAAAAAAAAAACTGCTTGAATAGCTATCTAGGTAACTATATAATTTTTGTACAGCTTGTTCTGTTGTGACCATCATATTTGTTACACCTGCTGCACTTGACTGTCCTTTTCACTTCATTTTTACTTCTGTACCTCTGTAATTTTGGCCTTCCAGGTGGTCTCTTTGTTAATGGTGGTTGAACCAACAATGCAGGCTGAGCTAGATCCACTGGCTTTGAAATAGTAGGAACCGGATTGATTGCGAAAGAATAAGTTTCACGATATTTATCCACCTAAAAAAACAAAAACAAAAAAGGAAAATAAAAGATATAATGTCAAGTTCATGTAACTGTACCAGTAACTTCACTAGTATCTGTCAGTGTAACTATTTTATTTGAAGTAACTATCTTACTAACTACCTCGGTAACTGTTTAAATGATGTTAAATTTAGGAAAGGAGGTGCACTTTGAAAATTGGATTGACATATGAGTACACATTAGAACCGTGTTTCTGAATCACAACAAGGGCATGTGAGCAAGGAAATCCGTGAACTTGCCATTCTCCACATGAACAGTATAACGCTTCCAAGTTTACCATCACAGAATACTTTTGGCACTGAACTTCATAAACGTATGTATCAGATCTACTCACTAACCAGTGTCTACCCAACTCCAAGTTGTCAACCAGCTTCTTTTCGAAATTTGGACACAGCTCAGTAACCCATCCAGCAGATTCTTCCTTCCGAGAAGCAATTAAAGCCATACACTTAAGACGAATGCCTTCGTTAAATTCAATAATGGGAAGGCTCTTCAAATCCTTCACCCAATTGTTGAAACACTCAGCCAAATTATTTGTCATTTCACCAAACCTTTCACCATTAAAAAAACTAGAAGCCCATGTTTCCAGAGGGAGATCCTTCAAAAACTGATCAACAACCTCACCACCTTCATGCTTCAACTTCTCGAAATTAATCTCAAAATATTCACGAGTGCGAGAATAGGCACACTTCATAAACAACAATGGAATTCTTTTGCTCAGATAAGAACCACATGCAAACTTGTTGCTCAGATTAGCCTGAAGATGCCTATAACAAAATCCATGAGGACTATTGGGAAAAACTGCACGAACTGCATTTAGAAGACCAATATTACGATCAGATATGAAAGTAATTTGCCTTGTAGAATATCTCGACAACTCTTCAGACAACATCTTAAGAAAGAAGGTCCAGTTACTCTCATTTTCAGAATCGACAATAGCATAAGCAACTGGATATAATCCTAAACAAAGAAAGAAAAAAAAATAATGTCAGATTCATATAAATAACTATCAAAGTAAAAATAACTGCACTAGTATCTATCAAAGTAACTATTTATGCTGAAAGTTCCTGTAACTATAAAAGAATTTCCAGTAGTATGTATCAAAGTAAATATATAATCTGAAAAATTCATTTAACTATACCAGTAACTACCATACTATCTATCAAAAGTAACTATTTGGTATTGAGCTTTCTGTAACTGTATAAGAAACTACCATAGTATCTATCAAAATAACTGTCGGTCTGAAAGTAATGGAAATGAAAACCAACAGCAATGAAGAAAAGAAAGAACAAAAAAATGAAGAAAGTGATGTACCACAATTCGCATCCTTTGTCGAAGCAGCAAGAAGCATGCCTTTGTATTTATTTGTGATGAATGTAGCATCAATACAGAGAATTGGTCTGCAAGACTGAAAACCATTCAACCAAGCAGAATACGTAACAAACATACGCTGGAACCTTTGTGTTTCAGATTCGTACTCTACAGCTAGCCTAGAATATGGGTTGAATTCATATGTGCGCTGGCAGAACCATGATAAATTCTGGTAAGACTCAGACTCAACACCAACCACAGCATCCCTTGCAAGTTCTTTGCCATACCAAGCAGTATGATAGGGGACATCTAAGCCGTAGTTTAGCTTTATGTCTTGCAGTATATCAATAGCTTTCTTACTGGGATTCTCACGAACCTTGTCAAGCATCACCTCCCTAATAATCTTGTTGCACATCATCTTACTATCTTGAAGCCGGATGACACAACGACATCTATGTTCGTTCACCAATTCATTGATCACAAAGAAACCATTATACCTAAATAAAAGGTGCAAAATTCAATCAACACATATACTTTTTCATAGTAACTATCCAAGTAACTAATAACTATCCAGTTAACAATTCCAGTAACGTTAACACTGAGAAATATAGAAAGTAACTATCTAAGTAACTACTAACTACTGAAGAAAAAAACAGGTAACTATCAAAGTAACTATCAAAATAAAAAAGTTTGTCTGAGTTCAAAACTAAGAAATATATAAATAAATATCTAAGTAACTATACAAGTAACTATAAAAATGAAGCACACAATGCAGCGTGCCGCTGCACCGCAAATATGGCAGCACAACACTGCTGATATCAACTATACAAAATTAAATTTAACAACTAAAAAATACGTGCAACGGCTAGTGAAAATGTACCTGCATAAAGATGCCTTCACACACCAATTACAACCTTCAGAATGTTTTTTCTTGCAGAAAGCAACAACGCGTTCAGGCTTATTTCTATCAAAAAAATACTCAAAACCAATCTCCACAGCATACATCCGCAACTTGATCCTAAACTCTTTTACCCCACCCTCAAACGTCTGACCCTTACAGTGAATAAGATCTTTCCATCCTTTAGAAAGATACATTTTTGGGTCCTCACGCCTATAACATCCCAAAAATTCATTCTCTTCCACCAAAACACTACTCTCCTCACTAATAGTATTACTAACTGCACTTTCGGAAACAGAAGCAATGGGATCCACGTACACAATGAACATCCACATCAACAAAATCAGATTGATATCGTCCCAAAACTCTAAACATCATGTGCATATCAACCTCATTTTCCAGAAAGTAAACAGTAGGATCTGGATAAACATTGTACTTAAGTTTGAAAACCAATCTTTCCAAGTCGGGAAAACGATCACGTATCTTATGACAAAAATCAACAAAACTACAATTATGAACAAACGAAAGTGCTGCTCCTTCACCAGAATACACGAGCTTAGCAGTATAAAAATTGTCCATTGCACCTACAGGAAAAATCATAACAACATCAATAATTATAATACTATCAGAGGGCATCATAATTATATCTGTTACTATCTTACTAACCATTCTAGTATCTATCATCGCAGTAACTATCTTACTAACTATTGTACTAACTATCATTTTAGTAATTATCTTACCAACTATTACTTAGTAACTATCTTACTAACTATCTTACTAACTATGAAAAATAAAAAAAGCAACAACTATCAGCCCCCTAACTAGCTTACTAACTATCGTAGAAGCTGAAATAATAACTATGAAATTGGTAACTATCTTACTAACTATTAAATGGTTGGAACTATCTTACTAACTATGAAAAATAAAAAATGCAGCAACTATCAGCCTAGTAACTAGCTTACTAACTATCGTAGAAGCTGAAATAATAACTATGAAATTGGTAACTATCTTACTAACTATCATCTTGGTAAATATCTCACTAACAGTAAGTCAGTAACTATCTAACTAACTATGAAAAAAAATGCAGAACGAAAAAAAGATGATGAGGAAGTTTTCGGAGCAGTATGAGGAAGTTTTCGGAGCAGTAACAGTATGACAAATAACAGACGCAAAGTTTCAAAGGCAAAACGAAAATGCCAGAATGAGCAAATCTAAAAAGCTGCAAAACATTAACATACCTCATTCAGAGACAAATAGAAATCGCAACGCAAATATTCAGAGACAAATCTGAATCGCAAATTGAGCAATTAAACAGTTGAATTGCAGATCGCCGGAAGAAAACGAATTGCAAAATCGGCAGCAAAAATGGAATTGCAGATCGGCGGCAATGATGAATTGAAGATCAGAGGCAATGAGGAATTGAAGATCGGAGGCAGAGAGAGAGAGAGAGAGGCGGCACTGAGAAGAAGAAAAAGAAAACAGAGCTGAAAGAGGGAAGTAACAGAACGGGAATACAAATTTGATGCTTAAGGGTAAAATCGTCCATTAGAAAATTAAAAACAGCCCTTTTTTATAATTTACTAAAAATGAAAATAGCCTTTTGTGATAAAAGTATTAAAAACCTGCCCTTTTTTATGAAGTGAAAAACAGGGGTTTTTTTTTCTAATTTACAAAGCTAGATGGTCCTTTTCTCTAAAATATGGTTATATAAATAACAATTTGAATAATCTAAACAATCCAAATTTTGCCACATACTACGTAGGATAGTTTTCATATATATATATATATATATATATATATATATATATATATATAGTCCCTATCCAGAGCGGGGCTCCTTATTTGACCCACTTTCCGGTTAAATTTCTACATCTCCACCGTTCAGTATTTAAGTATATGCGTACAGATCATCTCTACAAATTTTCAGCACATTTGATGATCGTTAAGGTATCAAAACGATAAAAAACCAATGAGCAAATTGAATCTATTCAGTATGAACCATTCGTTTTAATCACGACTAGGAATGTTTAAACAATTATCAAATTTGATGAAACTTTGCAGAAGTGATCTACACACATATACCTAAATACTGAACGGTGGAGATGTAGAATTTGACCGGAAAGTGGGTCAAATAAGGAGCCCCGCTCTGGATATATATATATACGGTGCGGTTATACTGCGGACGTCCGCATTTTAGGAATCCGTACGAAATTTTACAGGGTTGATCTATACACGCAAAGCCGGAATCCGTACGGATTCCTAAAATGCGGACGTCCGCATGTGAAAAACTCTCTATATATATATATATATAACAATTTGAATCATCTATACTTCAATTTGTGATTTATGAAGTTCAAGAAAATTATTTTGAGATGAGAAAGCTAAATATGCATTATATACGAGTTCTCTTTAGTTTTTATTTGTTAATTTTAGGAATTTTGTTTGCTACTCACCAACACCTTCTCTTCAGTCCACGTTGGTTGAAGTCTCTTTAGCAGCCCACGTTGGCTTTAATTAGGTTTATTCCCGTGTTAGGCCGAATACAGTCAAAGACAAAAGCTGGACCCCAGTTATTTTTGGTAGTTATCTCAGGATTTTGAAGCAGCTCTTTTGAGTGTTAATTTGTAGTCCAAGATTGTACTCGGAGTTTAGTAATGAGAATTTCATTTTGATTGAAGAAAAAGGGGACGTAGTAGGATTATATTGTACGTAGGAACTGATGAATAGAAAAAGCTTCTCTGTTTGATTACTCTTATTACATATAATTTCATAAGAAATGTATACAGAAATGTTCCCATACAAATCATTTAACTAATAAGGACGCTTGCCGTAGTAGTTTCCCGGTGGATCATAGTTGCAGACGACATACCACCCCCCATTGTTGCTGCACGGGACCCTGGCACAACCCAGCCTGATAGAGTTATGCCAAATCACTTGAGTATAGTGAAGACACTCTCCCCCAGCACAACAATTGGAGGCGTGGTTGTAGTATGGCCTCTCCGCAAGCCACAAGTTCACGGCGTCGGCACCTGTGATCGAGCCGGTACCGTAGCCATAGGCAGTGTTCTCACCATAAGGCCATGCGAATGCACGAGACTGCAGTCCCCGGTTCTTGAATCGGCGTAGCGTTGAGCATAGGCCGCGACGGTGTCGTCACACGTAACATTTGGTACACCAACTCGTAAACGACCCGCGTTGTGAGCATCGACGTAGTCTTGTGGTGAGTTTTGCGCATGGGAGGGTCGAACCAGCAGTACCACTGTCAGGGTCATGAAACTGAGTAATATGGCAAGACGGGAAGCCATACTGATGATCGAAGTTGACGGATTTGTTTAAGGGTTGCTGATCTTAGGTGGCTATTTATAGGAGCAAGTGAATTAGATCTATATATGATCACCGTTTTCCGGTATGTTATGGGTCGGAATTATGGGAAGAATAGCAAGTGGTGCAATGATTTTAATTACGACTTCCACGTTCTTTCTTCCTTTCAAGTGAAGTAAGCTTCACATGCAGAATAACAGACAATAACATGTTAATTCTTTCCAGTTGCAAATTTATAAATTCAAGTACGTATGCATTCATGTCGATTTGTATATATTCAGGTATTGCTTTTATTCTGGTGTTATAAGTATACAACTGAATCATGTTATATAGGTTTGATTTGTAGTGACGAGTAATAGTTGGAATTCTCTGCTAGTCACATGGACGGTGTTCAATGGGCGAGGTCATAATTAGGTCAGCACTCACCACTCACCACTCACCACTCACCACTATCATATACTTACTTAATGAAATAGTCACCCAGTGTATAGTTGCGTACCCATAATTGTGTGGATGGAAGACCCAACTTCAAGACCAGAGCTTTACAAACTGAGATCTTGTATTCCCAGCCCAAGATCACGTGAACTGCAAATCAGTATGTAGGGTGGGGAGGTAATACAATACGAATTTCGAGTTTTCATGTGTTCGAGCCCAATTATAAACTCGTGAAAAGAAATATATAATTTAAAAAAAAAATGCAAACCAATAGTGAATTGGCCGTATTTCAAATTTTAGCATCTCTAACTTGCTTTGTGTTGCCATAAACTATTGTCTGTCTTAATTTTTTTTTAATAGAATATAAAACGATATCTTTAAAGGTTTTCTAAGTCAATAGACTAATCTGCAACTGAGGATCTTGTTAGAACACTTTCTCCTCTTGGCCACCAAGAATAAATTAGAATTTAACTCCAATCAGCGTATACGGGATTCAAACTTGGGTATGAGGGATTCTCACACTAAACCTCTTACCAACTCGACGACCTGTTGTGGTTTATTGTCTGTCCTAATTGTTAAGCCTGATAATAACCATTTATAAGATTAGTATTCCAAGTAAACGATTCCATTAATATCCTAATTAAAGTCTAATTAACATCTAGATTACAACATACACTACCAGAAAAAAAAAAACCTTAGGTGACGAAATGATATAAATTTCGTCGCCTAAGAAGACCTAGGTGATGAAAAAAAATTTCATTCTCCAAGAATAAAATTTCGTCTCCTAAGTACTTTCTTAGGCGACGAAACAATAAATTCGTCGTTTAAGTACCTTCTTTGGCGACGAAAGAAAATTTGTCGTCTTAGATAAGAAAACTGACGACGAAAAAAATTATCGTCGTCTGAGTTTCTTCTTAGGCGACGAAATTTAGTTTCTCCGCCTAAGTGAAAACAATGATTTCGTCGTCTAAGCTTTAATTAACAAGTAAATTTGGTGGCTTAATTTTCCGCCAAAATTTTTGCCAAAATTCGTAATCACTAAGTGAGAGACATATATAGGCGCTCGGGTTCGTTCTCAATCCCTAATTCTGAAACCATTCTTTTTCTTCCCCCTTCTCCGCCCTAGCCACCGTCTCCTGGCCCCTGTCTCAGCCTCAGCCTCCGCCTCTGTCCTCACCCCAGCCTCCGCCTCAGCCCCCGCCTCAGCCCCCGCCCTAGCCTCAGTCTCAGTCCCCTCTGCCTCCTACACAGCCTCAGTCCCCGCCTTCGCCTCCTACACCGCCTCAGTCCCCGCTCCCGCCCCCACCTCTAATCGACACCCTACTGGTTAGTTTCTGAACCCTAATAACTGTGTGTAATATATATGGATCTTGCTCTGGTTTTGGTTTTCCCACATCTGTAATTTATAAATTAGAATCTAATTGGTGTAGCTGAATTTGCTTGCTTCTGTTTTGCTTTTGTTTTTCTTCTGAATTTGCTTGCTTGCTTCCGTTTTGCTCAGTCCCCGGCCACTGCTTATTGTTTTGCTTATGTTTCATGGTTCATATATATATAAGAGCAAGAGAGAAGAGAGCTTGTTGAAGAAGCGCCAAAAAGGTCTTCCGGCCCAGCAATTTAAAACATCTGCATGGGCTTGTTTCATGGTTCATATATATATAATCTGCAGGCAAGACTTCTGGAGGATCATCTAAATCATCTGCATGGGCTGCTGTGTGGGTGATCTAAAACATCTAAATCATTTGTATTTAATTAGTTTGTATGAAAAATTTATTAATATTAATATATTTTGTCTCAATTTTCCCAATTTTTTTTTTAAAAATAATACAACTTAGGCGACGAAACATGTAATTTTCGTCTCTTAAGGAATAGACTAAAGCAGCGAAAATATGATTTCGTCGCCTAAGTGATTCTAAGGAGACGAAATATTTCGTCCTCTAAGAACGATATTTCGTCGCCTAAGAACATTAAATGTTTTGTCGCCTAAGTACTTAGACGACAAAACTTAGACGACAAAAATTTCGTCACCTAAATACTTTGGCGACGAAAAACCCTCTTAGGTGACGAAAATATTTCGTCGCCTAAGATTTTCAGTGTTGTAGTGAAAATCGATGAATATGTATGGTTGGTTAAGATTTCGCCTAAGATTCATGGCAGCATAGAATATCGATGAATATGGAAGAGTTCTATGACAATCAAACAATTTGTTAATCTCATCATGCTCTGTGCGAATGTCCTCAAATAACAAACTGTCATCGAGTAAAACAAATGATTTTTGTCTTAAATCAAATTTCTCATAGTTTTCTCCACTATTTTATCATTTACACAAAATTGAAAAACTCAAACATATAAGTTTTCTAACACTAGTCAGTAATTGCTTGTCGATAATACATAGATCCACAAGAGAACAAAGGATATAAGAATGTAAGTGTGAGAATAAGAATCACAAATGATAAACAGTTCCTCTAAGATTGATTTAAGTCTTGAAATTATGCAATTGATCCTTTTAATAGATATAATACGTACATATATTCATACTATATGTGTTCTAAAAAAGTGCATATAACGCGCGTTGCCTTTATTTTTTTATTTTTATGTTTTAATTTCAAAATATTGATGTAATGGATGAAAATTACATTAACCAACCATACATTTTGGTAATAAATATTAAATTGGAGCATCAATTTCTTTTCTCAATGCACGAGTCTTTCATGGATATATCACAAGCTACATATATCAAGAAGGCTAGGATCACAATATAGAAATCCGGCCGATAGAAAAAGATGCAGCACTTCTATATCTCAAAGAACAAGCAGCATCCATGAATATCACAAGCTAAAGACCTTCAGTGTTAAAGATACAAATTCGGATGATTACGCGTATCACGGCAAAGCTCTTCTTCTTCTTCTTCATCTGAGTTTGACGTTACTGCTTGAAAAAATGGCCGCCGGAGGCGACCAATATCATCACGAGCCGAACACGGAGATTCATGGCCGAGGCGCTTACATAGCTCAGCCAACTCAGCCTCCTGGCCAATGGTAACTTTGGAGTACTCGGCAACATCATGGGGAGAAGGGGCGCCATTATATGGTTTCAGTGGTCCTAGAAAAGAATGAAACTTTGAATCCGATCGATGAACCAAATCATCGTCGGAAGATATATCCTCCTCCTTGGTACGATTTGGTCGATCCTTGAGGGGAAGGGAAGTGGAAATCCTTTTTTCTTGTACAACTGAGGCACATTGGCCTTGGGCAATTTGCTTTCACAGTTCCTTTGACCCTTGGCTGTGGAAGCCATGCCCTTGTCGGAAGATGGATCCTCCGCCTTGGTGCTGCTTGGTCCTTCCTCGGGGGAAAGGAATGACAACTTGGTGCCTGTCCTGCGTGGCGTCGGGCGGGATGGAGTTGGTGGAGGTGAAAGTTGAGGTGATTTAACCGAAACAGGTAATAGCTCGCTACCTTAAAGCTTATCTTTTTTCCGGTAGAACTCAGCCTTGGGCAATTTGATGTCACCGTACTTTCGACCACTGGCTGTGGAGGAAGCCATGTCTGTCAAATTGGGAATTTAGGGTTTTCTTTTTCTTCTGCGCGACGAATATGGGGCAATTCGATTTCACGTTGCTTTCATAGATTCTTTGCAGATTGCTCTTATGCATATCTGATATCCCTTCGATGCATTCGATCGACCAGAGAAAACTATTAGACTTATAGCGAAACGTGCACACACTATCGTTTATCAGGAAAAATTAGAACATGCTAGCCTCGCTACCCTCATAATGCACAATTTAATTTGTTTATAAACCGTTATTCGATGTTTGTAACAATCAAAATGCTGTATCCTTTCGCTTTACTTAAAACATGGTACATTCAGTTCTTAAATCATTTTATTCATAATAGTAACAGAAAATGAAATCTTATTAGTAAAGTCTCTCACTTGGCGGGGGATTATAAGGTCTCTCTCCACTTGGTGGGGGGTTATAGTTGCACCCGATCCAAGTACCTCCATTGTTGCACCTCATTTTGGCACACCCCAGATGAGTCGAGCTGTTCCAAATGACCTGCAAATAATGCCCACATTCGCCACCGATGCAAGTATTCGAGGCGTAATCGTAGTTCTGCTTCTCCCCAACCCACATGCTCACAGCATCTAAGCCGAACATCTCACCCCAGCTCATGGCAAGGTTTTCACCGTACTTATAACCGGAGTGGACAAGTTGGCAGTCATGAATGTGCTTTGAGGCATAGTCTAGAGCAAAACGCTCTAGTTCAGGATCCCACTCCATCGGAACGTTACCGACCACCAACCGAGCAAAGTTGTGTGCGTTCAGGTAGTCTTGGATTGAGTCTTGCGCATAAATGGAATGGAGTAGGGATATGGCTATGAGAGAAACGAGGTATGATGAAATCTTACACAACTCCATGTTGATGCTTTGGAGAACTTCTTAGGAACTGAGTGATGGGTGTTCATGAGACTATTGGTGTATTAATAGTAATGCAAAATGCGACATCTCCCCTATAGACGCCAATTAAACTCCAGTCTTTTCAGCGCCGCAGATATCAAGAGTAATGAAATGAAGATTGTGATCATTAATTTGAATCGATTAAAGAGGATTCGGTAAGTGTTCCTGTTTGTTCTTTCTCATCGATATGATTCAAATTATACAGTCTACAGAAATTTAGATCCTACATACAAGTAATACATTAAAGAATTGCTGAAAAGCTGCAATCCGGAGATTTACCGTTAATCTTAGGCCTCGTTTGGTTGACTGGAATAATGATGGAAAAATGAATTGCACACATTTTCCTTTCATGGATGAAATGGAATGGATTTAGCATTTCCATTTGTGGTGTTGAAGAATCCATTACGTACTTGAGATTAGGAAATTAAATGGATTGAAATAACTAATTTGTTAAGGACTTTCCACTAATATCCAATGATTTTCCACAAACACCTAATCGATTTAAACACGAAAAATTAGAAAATAATACGTGTAAAAAAACTACCATTAATTGATTAGATTTCGCAAGGGAAATATAAAAATACTAAGGAAATACCACCTCCTAGATGACATTTCTATACCTCCACTTTTATGGAATTTGACTCCGGTCAACTCATTTATTTTGATTCATTTATAGATTTATGACATAACCAAATATCTGTTGTAGGAGAAATAGATTGATAAATCTCTCTGTCTTTATTCATTGATAAGGAGGCCTTTATATAGGCATTACATCAAGTATCCCTGGCGAACAGGGATTCCCTATCTAATAGAGTATCTAGACTTCTAGTCTTATTAGGACAAGACACACCACGGAAGTTACTGAGTTAACCTTCCTTGAACACTCCCCCTTGTGTCGTGTCCTCAATGGTGCATGAGCTGTTGCCTTGTTAAAACCTTTGCCAGCAAACAAAAACCTCTTGGGCAAAAATAAAAGCATGGTCTAAGGAAAAAGAGTACAACGCACCAACTACAAGTATGTGAGACATGCATAACTAGGCTCCCCCTGAAGTCTAGATGAGAACTCCCCCTGATAGTCAGTCAGTCTTTGAGTTCGGATAAGCGACACATTCCAATGCGCTTTACATGCTTCATAAATGTAGATTTGGGTAGAGACTTGGTGAACAGATCCGCTGCATTTTCTTCTGAGCTGACTTGCTTCACCTGGATATTCAAAGTCTCTTGCTGCTGCTGATTGTAGAAGAACTTAGGCGAAATGTGTTTAGTATTGTCACCCTTAATGTATCCCAACTTCATCTGCTCGATGCATGCAGCATTATCTTCAAATATGCAAGTTGGTCCCATCGTAGTAGACTCAAGTCCACTAGACTCTCGAATGTGAGATATAACTGAGCGAAGCCAAATACATTCTTTGACTGCTTCATGTAGTGCAATAATCTCAGCATGGTTCGAGGAGGTAGCAACAAGGGTTTGCTTGGTTGATCTCCAAGATATCGCCGTATTCCCAATGATAAAAACATAACCTGTTTGGGAACGTCCTTTGTGTGGATCTGATAAATATCCAGCATCAGCAAATCCTACCATTACATCATTTGGTGTATCTAAGTAGGAGGGGGTATCGCCAAAATCGTATCGGGACCACGACTTAGCATCCGCGGGTCCGGATAAGTTGGCGGATATGTCTGCAAGATGGCGGATGGATGAACCAAAGCCAGTCTTGGCGGATATGGCTGGCGGATGGCAATCCGAGCCATGGTTTGTGCTGTTAGATGCAAGAGATCGACTAGGTGTCGAATCCTGATGAGTGTATCGATAGTACAAGCCCATGTCAAGGGTTCCTTTAAGGTATCGGAAGATGTTCTTGATTCCAACCCAATGACGTTGTGTTGGCGCAGAGCTAAATCTAGCTAACAAGTTCACAGAGAAAGCGATGTCTGGTCTAGTACACTAAGCTAAGTATAACAAAGCTCCAATCGCACTAAGATATGGATATTCAGCTCCCAAGACCTCTTCGTCATCTTCTTTCGGACGAAAGGGATCTTTGTTGATATCCAGACTTCTAACGACCATGGGAGTGCCTGTAGGATGCATAACTTTGTCCATGTTAAATCGCCTGAGCATCTTTCGGACATATGCAGACTGGTGTATAAAGATTCCACCACTTCGGTGCTCTAGTTCTAAGCCTAGGCAAAACCGAGTCCTTCCCAGATCTTTCATCTCGAATTCGGATTTCAAATAGCTAGCGGTCTCATTGATCTCATTCAGAGTTCCAATGATGTTCATATCATCGACATAGACGGCTATAATGGCAAATCCTGAACTTGTTCTCTTTATGAACACACAAGGGCACAACTCATCATTCTTGTATCCTTTCCCAATCAAGTAATCACTTAACCGTGTGTACCACATCCTACCAGATTGTCGGAGTCCATATAGAGATCGTCTCAACCTGATAGCAAATGAACTTCGTGGTTTTTGCTCACTTGACTTGGGTAACGAAAGTCCTTCTGGCACTTTCATGTACATCTCCGTATCTAGGTCCCCATAAAGATACGCAGTTACAACATCCATAAGCTGCATATTGAGTCTCTCTGAGACTACCAAACTTATTAAGTATCGGAAGGTAATAGTATCCATGACAGGAGAATACGTCTCCTCATAATCAATTACAGGGCGTTGAGAAAAACCTTGCGCCACGAGTCGAGCTTTATATCGCTGGACTTCGCCATTCTCATTGCGCTTTCTGACAAAGACCCATTTATGTCCAACAGGCTTCACGTTCGGCGGTGTAGGCACAACCGGTCCGAATACTTGCCTTTTCTTTAGAGAGTCTAGTTCAGCCTGGATTGCTTCTTCCCACTTCGGCCAATCCGCCCTACGTTGACATTCATCAACAGTGCGGGGTTCCATATCGTCGTCGTCAATGACTTCTTGAGCAACGGCGTAAGCGAATGCATCATCGATATACATGGAATTTCTTTCCATCAGATTGTGCATGCATAAGTAGTTTAGTGAGATTTCCTTGTTCTCCAACATCAACGGTGAGTCTGAGGCGTCCCCCAGATGATTCAAAGTTGATTCTTGGACATAGGTATAGTCGGAGACAATCTCGTGTGACGGCGTCACAGTATCAATGATGAACGGATCGCTTTGTGCCTGGACACATGCCCTCTTTCTAGGTACATTGTCTTTGGAACCGATTGGTCTCCCCCTCTTTCTAGGAGGATCCGAAGTCGACGCCGGCTCTCCACTTGGAGGTGCCGAGCCTAGGCTGCCGATGGCACCTAGGGCTGCGGGTCCGAGACCGGCGGCGCGTGCTCGCGCATGGCGAGGAATGTTAAGCCTTGCAGGTACATTCGCAGCAGGTATGGTTGATCTTGTCACTTTCGCAATATCAGTAAAGGAGTCGGGCATCGTATCCGCCACCTTTTGTAGTTCTAATATGCGTTGTATTTCAGTCTCACACTGAGACGTACGGGGATCATAATGAGACATAGTGGGAGAGAACCACGTCAATTCCTGACGTTCATTTGGGACGGATGCGGCCCCATCTCCCCCTAACGGCGGGAAGGATGTCTCATCAAAGTGACAATCTTCAAATCTTGCAGTAAACAGATCACCTGTCATAGGCTCTATATAGCGGACAATAGTTGGTGCTTCATATCCAACATAAATAGCTGATCGTCGTTGTGGACCCATCTTGGTACGCAGTGGAGGCGTGATAGGCACATATACGGCACAACCAAAAGTACGCAGATGCGAAATATCAGGCTCGTAACCAGTTACCAACTGGTACGCACTAAATGGTTGGCTATCTGTGGGTCGTAGACGAATAAGCATAGCTGCATGTAATATTGCATATCCCCATGCCGAAACTGGCAAGTTTGTGGCCATGACAAGAGACCTAGCTACAAGCTGTAGTCTCTTGATAGCGGCTTCTGCAAGACCGTTCTGAGAATGAACGTGGGGTACGGGATGTTCAACTTCAATCCCAACTGACATGCAATAGTCATCAAAACACTTTGAGGTAAACTCTCCAGCATTATCCAGTCTGATGGACTTAATCGGATTGTCCGGGTGGTGAGCCCGAAGCTTAATAATCTGAGCTAGGAGTTTAGCGAATGCAGCATTCCTCGTGGACAACAACGCTACGTGTGACCAACGCGTTGATGCATCAACCAGAACCATGAAATATCTAAATGGTCCGCATTCTGGTGTTATAGGTCCACAAATATCACCTTGTATTCGTTGTAGAAACGGAATATTCTGTTTATTATCAATAGCAAAAGATGGTCTTGCTTGAAGTTTTGCTAGTGAACAAGCTTTGCAAAACGAACGATGAGCATTAGACATCGCTACAGAAGCATGAGAAGCAGGAGGGGGCCGAACCTCTCCTTGGAGCTGAGAGGCGGCTATCGACGGCACGGCCGAACCGAGGCCGAGGCGCCCTCTGTGCTTTTGTGATCGGAAAAATGGATGACCGTGGGAGCATTTCAAAATACGGATCATCAGATCACGACCCGGATGACCGAGTCTATCATGCCAAAGCTTATAAGCATCAGAATCACATAATATAACAACATGAGATTCGTTGGCTCGAATGGTTGTGAAATACATGCCATTGCGAACTCGCTTACACTTCTCCACAATGCGAGTGCGCATAGATTGAGTGGAGGTGATCAACAGATATTCAGTTCCATCTTCAACATAAGTGCTGAGGTGATAGTCATTGTCACGCACATCCTTGAAAGCTAGCAAGGTTCTTGGCGCCTTAGGCGCATATAGGGCGTCCTCTACCCGAATCTCAGTGCCATTTGGCAGTAAGAATTGAGCAGTGCCACGACCCTTAATTACGGGTCCAGTTCCTGTCATCGTAGATAACGACGATTCTCTTGGCGTAAAATCCGAAAACAATTGCCGATTTCTCAGAATCGTGTGAGTTGTTGCACAATCCAACAAACACTCAATCTCGCCTTGATACATCTACAAAAACAATGTAAATTGAATCAATAGTCTACTTTAGACTTTGGCGAACACTTTAAAGTAAGTGTACTGAAACAATATATCATCACAAAATGAAGTGCATTAAGGCCAATAACATAGCCATGGCAACGACAAAACTTGAGAGAAAGAGATAAGCCGCATTTTAATCACCGAGTATCACCATTGATAATCATAGCCTAGGTCAGAGATTGAGACCGGACACCGTCGTAGGTGGCGTGGCCGAGCCAAGACCGAGGCCAAGGCAAAGGCCGGAGCCAAGCCAAAGCCGAAGCTGTGGTAAGGCCAAAGCGACCCAGAGGCCGAGCCGAAGCAAGGCGAGTGGTGAGAGTCGGTCAGGCATTGAGGCAATGCGATGCGACGGTTGAGCTAAATCCGAAGCATGGCGAGTCCGAAGACACTTCGTTGCCGAGCCATTGATGCAAAAGTTGCATTTGTTCGATAGGCTATCGATTGTTGGTTTCAAAAACCGGATTCGGTGCTGAGCCAAGCTGGCGAATGGCCATGGCGAGTGAGGCCTAGCGAGTCGCGGCCAAGCGCTTATGGGCTTTGGCGAGCGAGGCATGGCGGATCGCAGCCAAGTTAGCGGATCGCGGATCTCAGATCAGTTGGCGAATAGCGGATCGCGGATCACGGATCGCGGATCTTGGATCGCGGATCGTGCATCGCAGCTCGCGGATGGCGTATCGCGCATCGCGGCTCGCGGATGGCGTATCGCGTATCTCTCCTTTTGTCTTTTGTGATTTTTCCGGATACGAGTTAACATCACCAGAATTTTGGTGAACTCAAAATAATTATGCCATTGATAATTGGACGCATTGAACCAATTTTGCTTTCAGGGATGTAAAAATCTTAAATCATTCGTAGAATAAGATAGATTTTATTGATGACAACTCAAGAATACATCAAGGTTGTTCTAAATAGAACGACTTATCGAACAAAGTCGTGATTTATTGACTATTTTGTCAAAATAACAATCAAAATCAAACTTGAACACGTATCTCATGACCTAAGTCAAATACTTATTCATAGTTTGGAGTATCATACTCCTGAGTCCTACGTTTCTTGGTAGGTTGGAAGTCATCGATGGCGAAGTTCGTATCTTCCTCATCGTATACTTCTTCCTCAAAGTCTCCTACATAGTGTGCTTCTTGTTCTATGTATTGTTTGTGTTTCTTGTAAGCGGCTTGAATATCTCTGCTTGCTATGCAATCGCGTTGGAGATGATTCTTAGAACCACATTTGAAGCAAGGAGCCGAAGCATTGTTCGGCGTATGGCCACCACGCCTGGGACCGGAACCAAAACTGTTCCTCCCTCTGGGAGCGGCGGCTCTGCCATCATCCCTTGTCCAAGAAAGCTGTCGGCCACGGCCGACGCCTCTTCTCCCTCCTCGTCCGCCACGTATTGCTCTTGGCGTACGTGGTGGCGGTGCTTGACGTTCATGAGGTTGATGCTTCTGCTTAAAAGCTTTACCACGGGCTTGATGAGATTCCGCAATGAATTTCGGTCCTCGAGGCCTCTTATTGGTGGTAAGAATCAACTCATGGTACCTCTCCTTTCTCTGAAGCACATTCATCAAATCGCTGAAGGTTTTGATAGTGCCTTTCTCGCGGAGATCGCGGTACTGATGCGACAACATGGACGCAGATTCTGGGAACGTTGTGAAAGTCTTCTCCATCATATCATCATCGGTCTTTTCGACCCCACAAAAGCTCAAATCAGATTGCAAGTTTAGCATAGTCTGATGATATTCCTGGACGGAATCAAAATCCAGTAAGCGGATTTGCTCCCAATCAGACATGAGGTCTGGGAGTTGTGCGTCATGCACATTGTCGAAGCGGTCCTTGAGGATATCCCATAGCTCTTTGGGATCAGTTTTCCTCAGGTATTGCTTCTTGAGCGTTGGATGGATATGGCGCCTGAGAAACATCAGGGCTTGTGCTTTCTGTTCAGGAGAAGCGTGTAAGCTTTCATCCTCAGGAGGGTTGATGGTGGCAGTAAATCTTTTACCAATGAAAGTGTTCTCAACATCTGAGACCCACCTCTTGTATTCCTTGCCTTGGACATCCAAGATGTCAAATTCTGGACGCTGAGTGTCAGCCATCTACAGAACACAAACAGGGAGACGTTAGTATGTTTGAATACTAATCAAATTTGATTGTTCTTTTAGAACAGTGCCAAGATATATCATGGTCACATAAATCGATGCTTAACGTGACTTCAAGTCACAATCGATATCTTCCCTTTGTTTTCTTTCCAAAAAAGAATAATAATACGTTATGGTTCACAGTGACATCACAGTCACAAGCATAACGGTGGCCGGTAACATCACAGTTACCCCAATAAACGTTGGCACCGGGGTGACTAAATCCCCGTATGCCGTCTCGAGAAGCGATAGAATCGGGATGAAGAAGCAGGGACACGGAAAGGTCCCGGAAGAAAACAAAACCCAACTATTGAAATTTTCATAAGCGGGAACGTTTATAAAAATATTTACCTCTTCAAGAGAAGCTTGATCAAACGAAACTTGACTCTTGGGGAAGCTTGTTTTCTTCGATTTTTCTTGATTTCTTCTCAACCACGAATAAGGGTTCGCGGATCGCTTGCTTGGCTTGCGAGCAATTTTGATCTTCTGGCGGATGCGTGCAAAAAGTAGCACGCAAGCACTACCAGAAAAAAAACTTTTGCCGACGAAAAAAAAAAAAAACGGCCGACGAAACCAATTTTCGTCGGCTATTCTCAATAATGGCCGACGAAAATTTTTTTCGTCGCTAAAAATTAAAAAATCGTCGGCTATTCCCCTAGAATGGCCGACGAAATTTTTTTTCGTCGCTAAAAAAAAAATTCGTCGGCTATTCCCCTAGAATGGCCGACGAATTTTTTTTTTGTCGGTCATTCTAGGGGAATAGCCGACGATTTGAATTTTCGTCGGCCTTTCTCTAAAACTTTAGCCGACGAAAATTTTTGGAAGTATGGCCGACGAGTACTAGGTTTGATTTCGTCGGCTATGATTTAAAAAAAAAAAAAAAAAAAAAACAGCTTCCATTTTCTATCACTATCGACAAACCATTGCTTCGTCCTTCAAATGCAAATGTGTCGTGAAATAAGATATGACCGAAATAATGAAATACGTCTACGGTTGAAAAATGAGAAGATTCCGACAAAATCTGTGTGCCGAATGTTGCGGTTAGCTGTTTTTTACTTCCGTTTTCCTATGGGTAGCCTGACGGTCGGTAAATATTTTGAGGAAAATTTTTATACGATTGGTTGCGTCTCATCGATCTGAAACTATTCTCTGTTGAACGTCAGGCCAAAAAACGTCATTTAGACGGGCCAATTTCCATTTCTAAGCGTTTGAAGGGTTGACTCACCCGGTTGACCGTCCCGATCGAGCCTTTAACGTTGTCAGATGTAGTTGGATTTTTTTTCATACATGTATTTAATCTTAACGGTGATATCTGACGGTTGGAATCGATTTTCCAAACTTTTAGATTCAAAATCGGAACATATGCACTAATGTTCCTTAACTTGTTTACTAAGTGTTTAAGTGAATGTATAGTTTCAAATAGTTACTATACGTAGGCTCTTCAAATGCAAATATGTCGTCAAATAAGATATGACCGAAATAATGAAATACGTCTACGGTTGAAAAATGACAAGATTCCGATAAAATCCGCGTGCCGAAAGAATGAAATCAGTCAAAACCCGGTTTACTGTAGATTTGGCGTCCGGCGTCCGAATGATGATTGTGATACCATTCCGGAAAGGGAACGACGCCAGGAACAAAACTCGTAGCTTTGCCACGATGTGTGGGCTTTTTCGGGCTTTCGAGTTCGTTTAGGGCCTCAAAACGGCATTTTAGTATGTTTTCATAGAATAGCCGACGAAACATTCAAATTTCGTCGGCTATTCTCTAAGTATAGCCGACGAATTCAAATATTTCGTCGGCTAAACTCTTGATCCGCGCCTTTTTATTGTCCGCCGTTGGATGGCTCAGATCCGACGGCTGTTGATTTTCCAAAGTATAGCCGACGAAATATATTAATTTCGTCGGCTATTCTCTAAGTATAGCCGACGAAACATTGTATTTCGTCGGCTATTCTCTAAGTATAGCCGACGAAATATATTAATTTCGTCGGCTATTCTCTAAGTATAGCCGACGAAATAAAAGATTTCGTCGGCTATACTTAGAGAATAGCCGACGAAATATTTTAATTTCGTCGGCTATACTCCTTCTAAATCTTTTAAATCCTCCCGCCTTTTTTCTCTCCTCCTTCCCCCCCTCCTCCGGCCTCCTCTTCCTCTTTCCCCTCCTCCGGCCTCCTCCTCCTCCTTCCTCTCCTCCTCCGGCCTCCTCCTCCTTCCCCTCCTCCTTCCCCTCCTCCTCCTTCTCCTCCTCCTCCTCCTTCCCCTCCTCCGGCCTCCTCCTCCGGCCTCCTCTTCCTCTTTCCCCTCCTCCGGCCTCCTCCTCCTCCTCCTTCCCCTCCTCCTTCCCCTCCTCCTCCTCCTCCTTCTCCTCCTTCCCCTCCTCCTCCTCCTCCTCCTTCTCTAGCTTCCTTCCCCTCCTCCTCCTCTAGCTTCCTTCCCCTCCTCCTCCTTCTCCTCCTTCCCCTCCTCCTCCTCCTCCTCCTTCTCTAGCTTCCTTCCCCTCCTCCTCCTCCTTCTCCTCCTTCCCCTCCTCCTCCTTCTCCTCCTCCTCCGGCCTCCTCCTCCTCCTCCGGCCTCCTCCTCCTCCTCCTTCCCCTCCTCCTCCGGCCTCCTCCTCCTCCTTCCCCTCCTCCTCCTCCTCCAAAATGTAATTAATTTAATTTAATTTAATTTAATTTTTTTTTCCCAAAATTAAAGAATAGCCGACGAAATTGACCAAATTTCGTCGGCTATAACAGGTATAGCCGACGATTTTTACCAAATTTCGTCGGCTATTCTTTAAAATATTAATATATTCGGAGAAAATAACCGACGAAATTGACAAATCGTCGGGTATTTATGAAGTATAGCCGACGAAACAGACTAATTTCGTCGGCTATAGTTGGCAAAATCGTCGGCTAAACTCGAAAATTTCCGACGAATTTCGTCGGTTATTTTTCAAAGGTTTGGTCGACGAAATCAATTTTCGTCGGCTATACTTCAGAATGGCCGACGATTTCAAAAATTTCGTCGGCCATTGGTATTACCGACGGCGTTTTACCGACGAAGAATAGCCGACGAAAATTTCGTCGGTAGAGGGAATAGCCGACGAAATTTTGGAATAGCCGACGAAAAAAATTTCGTCGGCTATTCTGTCAAATCTGGTAGTGAAGGGAGAGCTGCTGGCGAGCGGGTTGTCTGCCTAGAGGCAGAGGAGGAGCAGTACTCGAAGGTACAGTGCGGCAGGCGAACAGCGCAGATGCTGCTGAGAAGAGGCCGTCGGTGCCGAAGAGAAGAATCGGCGGCCGACGGTAGGTTAGGGTTTCGAAAAAAAAATTCGGAATTAGGGTTTCTAGGGCTTATTAGACGGGAGGCTAGAGCAATGTGCTGATAACGTGTTGTAGGAGAAATAGATTGATAAATCTCTCTGTCTTTATTCATTGATAAGGAGGCCTTTATATAGGCATTACATCAAGTATCCCTGGCGAACAGGGATTCCCTATCTAATAGAGTATCTAGACTTCTAGTCTTATTAGGACAAGACACACCACGGAAGTTACTGAGTTAACCTTCCTTGAACAATATCACAATTGTATTGAAATGAAACTAATTTGCATTCCTTGTGTATAATCATGTATTCCTAATATCAAGCTACTGAAGCCAATAAAGAGATGAAATCAAGGAAATCAGATTTGTGGTTATCATTGATTGGGTTAAGATGTGGCCAAGCAAAAAAAAAAAAAAAAAGAGAACCAGAGAAACTAATAGCTAGATTATGATCGATCCTATGCATCAGCTATTAGCTAACTTTCTGAATCATCTGATATATCTTGGTTGCCGGGAACAAGGGTTTCCTTTCCCACTCAACAAAGCATAGTTTCTTCAATTCTCCTTATCACTAACTTGCCTGCCCTAACTACCAGCTACACTAATTGACCTGATCAGTCACCCGTTTTGTCAACTATAGCAATTGGAGTTCCTAATAACAATACTAGTGAAGGTGATCGATTCACTATAGCTATAGCCTATTGGTAAGTTGAATAGACATCATACTTAGGGTTGCCAGATTGCTCCGTCAACATCGACCTTTCCTTCTGAAAACGCTAATGGAATTATCAGACCGGTTTTGTATCAGATTTGTGAGATTGAAAAATTAATGAAGTTGATATTCTTCCTCTCTGTTCTACTCTGGTAATACGAGTGAAAGTCATAATTCACATGCATTCGATCTCCGGTGAGTGTGATGCAAGTACTTACTCGATAGTA
The DNA here is from genome assembly GCA_963682095.1 of Potentilla sterilis. Classification (NCBI taxonomy): domain Eukaryota; kingdom Viridiplantae; phylum Streptophyta; class Magnoliopsida; order Rosales; family Rosaceae; genus Potentilla; species Potentilla sterilis. The sequence goes on from OY821757.1 coordinate 53,209,970, forward strand.
TTTTGGTAACAAGATCAATTTGTACACTTGCCATGACTAGCTAGAGCAATTGGAAGAAAATTCATAAATAGTTATTAAAAGTTTCAAACACGTACAGTTCATTCTCTTAGTAATATGTTCTAGCCTTAATCTATCTTATGCGTTAGTGTTTTCGGAAACTGCAGTTACTGTGACTAATCTTCGAATTCCAGTAGGCTAGGGAAGTATACATAAGAAATCAAGTTTATATATATATATACCACTTCCACACAACAAGCAGATAACTCGTGTTCAAAATTCATAAATATATAGAAGCTAAAGCCCATTATTTATTCCAACGATCAAGTACATTCTTGACTGAAGTTTTTGGTAGCTTAAACATGCTTGTATTGCAAATATGATCTTACAAGAGTCAGACCATATGTCACTTTATTCTTAGAACTAGATATAGTGGTTTCTGAGTACCTAGCTAGATCAGTAAGGCTTCTGACCAGCATAGTTTCCTGGGGGATCATAGTTACACGTAATGAAGGTACCTCCATTGTTGCACCTCACTCTGGCACAACCCACACGCACTGACTTGCGCCAAACCACCTGCGTGTAATGCCCACAAACCTGGCCAGCAGCACATGTGTTAGAGTTGTAAGAATAGTATTTCTTCTCTCCCACCCACAAGCTCACAGCAGATGTGCCTGATAAGTCGCCGGTGCTCTTTGCAAGGTTTTCGCCGTAAGGGCCACCAGAATGCACCATGTTGCAATCACTAATATGTGAATTAGCATATCTTTGCGCATAAGCTGCTAGATTGTTGTCCCATTTTAAGCCACCCACGCCCACTGCGGCTCGAGCACTATTGTGGGCATTGAGGTAATCCTGCGGTGAGTTTTGTGCATGAGTGGAATGGAAAAGGGCTAAGGCTGCTACGAGGGATATGATCAGGGATAATGAAATCCTGGACAATTCCATACTTGTTATGAGATATATATCTGGCATGGTCTGGTGTATATATTTATAAGGGGAAATCAGAAATGTTGAACGTTCATAATACGTACGTAGCCAAGAAAATATTTGGCAGAAACAAAAACAAATGTAGGGAAAAAAAAAAAAATTACCCTAGAGGGTCCCAAAACGAGCAAGTGCAAGAGCTCATTTACTGAAATGAAGAGGCCGGTTCGTTGCAATTACGAACAAGAAATGTGTATAGTACTGCCAGTAATAACAATTAGCCCTAACAATTAATATACTATATATATATGCAATGTGCATAGTAATTTTAAGGGAAAATATCAAAGTTTCCTTGGCTCTGTGGAAAATGTGAAATATACTATATATGTGGAAAGAATAAACAAAATAAAAGATCGAACGCCCGCCTTCACAAGTAAAATAGAGTGGTCATATAGTTAGTTGTACCCAAAGAAGGTACCTCCACTGTTGCATAGGCACCTCACTTTGCCAACGTTTTGAGTTGCGCCAAACAACTTGATTATAATGTCCGCACACCATGCCGGCGGTGCAAGAGTTGAAGTTTCAATCGTAGTCGGGGTTCTCTGCCACCAGATTGACGGCGCGGCTTCTGTACCCGACATGTCAATGACAGGATTCATCACAAGGTTTTCACCGTACTTTGTATCGCCGGAATGAACGAGTTGGCAGGCGCGAGTAGTGGCGTTGTTTTGTGCAAACCTAGCTACCTGGTCGTCTCACGCTAAGAAGATGATCGAGTGCAGGCAACTGTACGTCCCCAAGCTAGTTTAGTTTTGATAAGCTAGTATTTCAAGCTGACATCCTTGGTGATGTAAAAATCTAGTATTTACAGGTCATCTGCTATATGCATGCTTGTAGCTAGTCTAATATTCTCAATCATGCCAGAGCATATAGAGAGAGATTTCACGGCCTCTCACAATACATCTAGTTGAAAGCTTGAAATTAACCATTGCTAGATCTCATCGATCAAGCTAGAGTCACGATTAATCAATCTAAGTACTTTCGTCAACTACATACAATGAGAATTGTATGAAATCAGATCAAAGCAAGTTGTTTTGGTCCCATCCGGATACTTTTCTTGCATAAATAAAATTAGATACGTCGGGAAAACGTATACGTTGAGTTGGGTAGCAACTTGCAAGGGCTATCTCCACCTAGTTCTCCATCGATCAGTTTCGGAATTGTTTTCATTTGTGGACAACAATATTGTAGTGAACTTTGAAAACTAGTCGAAGAAAAAGAAGACTGAACTTTGGAAATTAAACTGGGTGGAGCATGACTATCCATAATCTTGAGACATACATGTGATGATGATAAACGGCGGTGTCTTTAAAAAGAAAGATGGAAGTAAAAGTTTGAAAATAAATACATCAAGTTTTCAGAAATCAAAATTTATACTCTTCAAGTTCAGCTTGATGTATTTATTTTTCTTATTCTCAAAGTATTGTCATTCCACTGCAAAACAAATTAAATTTGTGACACTTCATAATCCATGATTTGATCGATCGTTGCATCACTTACATGTATAGAAGGTAATTAAGCAAGTTATAACTTAAAAATTTATGGATGAAAAGGTACATATAATTTATTCCAATACGTGACTAAGATGTCACTCTAAATCCTTATCATATCTTTCCATCTTATTCTACCAAAGTATACATACTCGATGTAATACTGTATACTACTCAAACTAGCTTAGTAAGGTTTTTCCCCAATCCAGTTGCCCGGGGGATCATAGTTGCACCCAATGAAGGTACCTCCACCGTCGCACCTCACTTTAGCACACCCGACACGAAGCGAGTTGCGCCAAACGACCTGCGTATAATGTCCACAGACCTTGCCAGAGGCGCAAGTATTCGAGTTGTAATCATAATCGGCCTTCTCTCCCACCCACAAGTTGACGGCATCTATGCCTGACATGTCTCCGGTGCTCATTGCAAGGTTTTCACCGTATTTCCCACCAGAATGGACGAGTTGGCAATCACCTTTATGGGTATTGGCATAGTCTTGTGCAAAACGCGCTACTTGATCATTCCAAGTCAAGGGATCAACACCCACTGCGGCTCTTGCTGCGTTGTGGGCATCAAGGTAGTCTTGCGGTGAGTCTTGGGCATGAATGGAATGGAGTAGGGCTAGGGCTGTGAGGGAAATGAGAGCGAATGACGTCTTATACAACTCCATATTGATGCTTCGGATTGTATCTTAGGTACTGATATAGTGATATAATTCACATATTGTGGTATTTATAGGGGAGAATGTGGAAATGTGCATGACTTTATACAACAGAACGTTCGTAATATATTACGTTGCAAAATTATAGTCTTTGGAACAAAAAGAAAAAGAAAAAAAAGGAAACAATCCTAATGTTGCCAAAACCTGGGGGATTATTATCATTATTGGTGATAACATGGGTAAGGATCTAAGCAAAAAACAGTGATCGAAGATAAGCGCAGGCAATCACTCGATGTTTCTAAATTTGAATTTGCCTATATATATCGAGAAAATTAATCCACCCAAGTATCGATGGTGGCATTATAAGATTTTACATTCTTTTTAATTTGTTCCTTGCCGTTAAACTTTAAAAATAAAAGCAAAATCAGTTCTCTCAAAGATAAATCTAGTTCGTGGCCTACATAATATTGATTATACGATGAGATCGAAATTAACAAATTTCTTTGGTCCATCCCGTGACATTTCTTCCATGCGTGTATTGTTAGTTACATGATGCATCTAGAAACGTTTGGTTGCTACCTAGATAGTTCTATCTAAGCCTTGTTTTCCGTCAGTTTCGGGGGACAAACCGATCTGCATCTCAATTTTGGATTTAAGGCGATCAATTTTGGAAGACCAGTACAATCTTTACAAAACTGAATTTTCGATATAACTTTCGAGTTTCCATAAACTATACGATACATAGATGTTAACACGTAATGTACGTGATAAAAAAAAAAACAAAAAAATTAGCAGTAACAAATCGTTATACCCAAAAATACAATTAAAAAAGAGTCGAATTCAAAACCTCTTATTCAATAAGCTGAGACCCTGAAGAGTAATATTGAAATTTTTTGTGTCAATACTACTGTTAATTAAAAAAACAAATTCCTAAAGCTCCCTGCGTTTTTATTCACCATGCAGTTTTCTGTTTGGTCGATAGTGTTTACTTTTCTTAAGATAGATGCATCATCTAGAAGTTTAAGGGCCGTCAGTTTCGGGGGAAAACATTATCAGAATTGATAGTACAGTATTGGAATTTGGAAAATTATGTAGTGATCTTTGGAAAAAAAAACCCAGTGGGTAGAAAACAAAGGAAAGGAAAGGAAAGGGAATTACCATGCATGCGTTTTGACCACTGACCAGGCTGCCAGGCTGACCAGCTATATGAATTTAACTTCTTTTTTATTTAATACATTTGCATAATGCAACAAATTAAAAATACTAAGTGCATAAATTCAGGATTTCCGTTTGTGTATCATAATTTCTTTGGAAAATGATTGTTGGTGTAAAAAAATTAGGCATCAAATACCTCAATCTTATATGTCATGTCTTGTCACATAGGCACATCACATTTTTAAACAAAATCACCACGTCATTTTTGTGTGAAAGACAATCATATCCTTCACAAATCTAATAATTTTAGATTATTTATGTTTTTTTTTTTCTATAAGAAAACACACATATATATATATATATATATTTATATACATTTTTCATTATACTCATATACCTAGATTTAGACACCAAAATATAATGTGAAATTACATAAATTTTTTAAATTATAATATTTCAAAAATGTGAATTCATATATATATATATATATATATATATATATATATATATATACACTCATGAAAAAATCGTCCAACATATATATAGTCGGCCAAAAAAAGTGTATACATTATATTTAATTTTTCTAAAAGAAATTCGATAATTTTAAATGTGAATGAGAATAAGGTGTGGATATTAAAAGAAAAAAAAAATACATTTGAAAGTCCAAAAGTAAATTTATCTCGATAAAATTAGAAATAAAATATATTAATTAGCACTATATTGAAAACCTTAGGCGACGAAAAATTTTCGTCACCTAAGAGGTTTTTTCGCATCCTAAGTACTTAGGTGACGAAAATTTCATCACCTAATTAAGTTTCGTCGTCTTAAAGTGGCGGTCTAACCGTCTAAGTACTTAGGCAACGAAAAAATTTCGTCTTCTAAGTACTATGGTGAAGACAAAAATTTCTTACAGGACAAAAATTTTCGTCGGCTCTAGCTTCACTTAGGCGACAAAACATTTTTTTCGTCGCCTTCGTGGTATACTTAGGCAACGAAAATCAAAAGCTTCGTCACTTGAGTTGTTCAGTAATTATTTTTTTTTCTTTTAATTAAACTATTTAGGCGACGAAACTTTTAAATTTTTTCGTCGACTAAGAAAATACAATTTCGGCGCCTAAGAAAATACACAGACAACGACGACGACTTTTTTCGTCGTTAGTGTTCTTCTCTAAGACGACGAAAAGCTAGTTTCGTTGCCTAAGAAGGTACTTAGGCGACGAAACTTGTTTCTTAGAGGACGAAATTATTTCCGTCGCCTAGTACTTCTTAGGCGACGAAATTAATAACTTTTCTTTGCCTAAGGTTTTTTTCTTGTAGTGTAGTATCATAACTCTAACCTATAAAATTTGGCAAGTTATATAATCTTAAACTCTTTTAAGGTAAGAAACTATTAATAATAAATTAGATTGATAGAGGATATGATTATCTTTTAATTAAGAATGACATGGACTGATTTTGTTTAATCTTGTGACATAACACATAAAATTGAGGCCTCAAAGCCTGAATTTTTTAGGCCTTATATCAGTATCCAATTTGTTTATGACCAAATTTCTGTATGACCAATATAACAGTTGCATGTAACGAAGAACTAATTAATCGATTAATCGACCAACTTCTAATACGGCCGTTCCCCAACAAAGTTGCCTGGAGGGTTGTAGTTGCAGGTGACGAACCACCAACCACTGTTGCACTTAACCCTAGCGCATCCAACCTGAACCGAGTTGCGCCAAACTACCTGAGTATAATGACCGCACTGGCCTCCGGCGCATTTATTCATCTGATAGTTGTAATTCGGCTTCTCATCAACCCATAGTTCCACTGCTTTCGATCCCGTAATTGCGTAAGAGGCTTCGGCTATGTTCTCGCCGTAGGGACCGGTCGAATGCTCCAATTTGCAGTCTGCAATTCTCTTTCTGGCGTATTGCTGGGCGTAGGCTGCTAGAGAGTTGCTCCATGTCAGTGGCTTAACTCCGACCTGGGCACGAGCGGCATTGTGGGCGTTGAGGTAATCTTCAGGGCTGTTTTGGGCAAGGGAGATGTGGGCTAGTGCAAACCCCATGATCAAAAGTGACAATGATGATTTGATTGACTCCATTTTTCTTCCTCTTCTTGATATGCAAGGGATATCTGAATGAGAAGTGTTTTTGGGGTTATTTATAACGAGAAGTGTACGTATTGGCGAATTTACATCTAGCTATCCAAGTAACAAATTCGTCCTTCGTTTCAACGATGGTAAATAATTAATTCAAAGTCAATACCATATTACATGCTTGTTTTATGCTTAACAAAATACTCTGAATCACATTAATTATCATTTTTCAAATAATAAGTTAAGATCATTTTCAACAAATATATCAAATATGGAGGAATTTTATAGCATATATACACATATTTGATATTAATTTCACCACATTTTGGATGCATGCATGCATGTGTCCCGAATAGTTTATCCTGACCACAATGTATCAAGATTTGATATCAAATAATTTACCTAGTGACATGGTAATTTTTTTAATTTACCTAGTGACATAACGACGTCCAATGCAAAAATCACGTACGCATAAACACAAAGTACAAACAAAATAAAATTTCCATTAAAAAGCTCAGTGCCAAGTAATTTCAAAGAGAGTTTAGATGATCAATGACCATATATATATATATATATATATATATGTCACGTACGGCCAACGTCAGGCCGCCAACATCTCTCACATGTTATTTCATCTACGTAACTACTAACAGCCGTTTCATTATGTTTCCAGAGCATAACTTATAGTTTTTCACTCAATATATAATCTGTTTAGTAAGGTTGTTTCTCCCAATCTCCAGATGGATCATAGTTGCAGGTTACAAACATGTCGCCATTTTTGCACTTGGCCCTCGCACAACCAAGTTCGGTTGTATCCCTTGTAACCACCGTAGTGTAGTGACGGCAACCATCTTCTTCCGCACCAGTACATTTATTCGAATTGTAGTCGTACTCGGCTATCTCGGTGCACCAGTACTTTGTAGCTGCTTCACCGGTCATACCCAAACCACTCGCAATGTTCTCGGCATAAGGACCCATTGAATGCTCCATTGCACAGTCCTTGGATCTTTTTTTGGCATAGTTTTTGGCAAACTTTGCTAGGGTTTGATTCCAATGCAGTGGCGGGAGGCCATGCTCTGCGCGGATATCATTATGTGCTTTAAGAAACCCACTATCGTCTTCGACGGTGGTGCTGGCCAAAGGGACACAAGTAACTAAGATCAATGCTACAGAGCATATTGCTAATAAGTTTTTGTTGCTGAACCCCATTTTTTCTAGTGTTTGGGAATAAGAGTTTTTCTCGATGATGATTTGAGAATAACAATTGGATCAGAGACATATATATAATGTGGATTCATAAGACTAGTAGAGAGATCGTTAAAAATTAATGGTTTCTAGTTTTTTTTTGCGAGGAATGCGCCCTTCCCATAGAAGCTAGTTTAATTTACTCATAATAGAAGAGGTTATACAACGACTATTCATTCAACTAATCCTCTCAAAAATAAAACCACAAGGGGAAAAAAAAAAGAACAAACTACAAATTAGTACATGACAGCAATTTGTTTTACAAATAACTCACTTACATGTATAATTAAACAAATTAGGACAACAATTTACATATAAGTACAAATGCCTGTAACGCTGCCACGTGTCACTGACAAATTGACAATTGTACCCCTTATTATATCTAACAACTTAAGGAATAAAAAGCCCCAATTTAAAATTCCCAATCCCCGATCAAACGTCCCACCTTTTTTCTCTGTGCGTCCCATGCTTCCTCTGTGTTCTTCGACAATTGCCGGAGCTTAATCTAACCGTAACCTCGTCAATTGCCGGAGCCGGAGCCGGAGCTTAATCATGCTTCCTCGGTTTTAGTTGGTGATCTTTTCAGGTAGTTCGTTGCCGGACGTTGATTTCATCGGACATTCACAAGTTCGTCTTCTTCTTCAGATAGTTCGTCAATTGATTTTTCAGGTTAGTTTGAATCTTCTAACTCGATTTTTCGTTTGTGAAATTGTTCTAGATCTCTTTCGATTTCATGTTTCAATTGATTCGTTTACGCAGTAGCAGTTTTTTTATTTTTTTGAATCGACATTTGTTTCAATATCGTTTTGTTTTTTCAATCGAATTCATGGTTCCTATATAATTTTGTTTGCGCAGTAGCAGGTTATAGTTTTTATTGACACAGTAGCAGTTTTCGTGTTGTGTTTGTATCGTTTGCCATAAAGTAGTAGCAGTAGCAATATCAGTTGCTAATATGTAGTCCAGGTCTGTGTAGTGCACTATGGTTATCGGCTGGTTTTCGTGTTGCAGCGCCACGCCGCTTTTTGAATTACACAATTTACTGACACAGTAGCAGGTTTTATTTTTTTCAGTTTTTGTGTGTTTTTTGTATTGTTGCCTTAAAATAGTAGCAGTAGCAGTATTAGTTGTTAATATATAGCCTATGTTTGTGTAGTCTGTTATGGTTTTTGAGGTTCGCGGTACAGCGGCACGCTGCTTTTTGGATAACACAATTTACTGACACAGTAGCAGGTTTTATTTTTTCAGTTTTGTGTGTGTTTTGTATTGCTGCCTTAAAATAGTAGCAGTAGCAGTATTAGTTGTTCATATATAGCCTAGGTTTGTGTAGTCTGTTATGGTTTTTGAGGTTTGCGGTGCAGCGGCACGCTGCTTTTTGGATAACACATCTTATTGACACAGTAGCAGGTTTTATTTTTTTCAGTTTTTTGTGTGTTTTGTATTGTTGCCATAAAGTAGTAGCAGTAGCAATATCAGTTGTTAATATATAGCCTAGGTTTGTGTAGTCTTTTATGGTTTTTGAGGTTTGCGGTGCAGCGGCACGCTGCTTTTTGGATAACACAATTTATTGCCACAGTAGCAGGTTTTATTTTTTTTCAGTTTTTTGTGTGTTTTGTATTGTTGCCTTAATATATAGCCTAGGTTTGTGTAGTCTATTATGGTTTTTGAGGTTCGCGGTGCAGCGGCACGCTGCTTTTTGGATAACACAATTTACTGACACAGTAGCAGGTTTTATTTTTTCAGTTTTTTGTGTGTTTTGTATTGTTGCCTTAATATATAGCCTAGGTTTGTGTAGTCTATTATGGTTTTTTGAGGTTCGCGGTGCAGCGGCACGCTGCTTTTTGGATAACACATCTTATTGACACAGTAACAGGTTTTTTTTTTTTTTTTGTGTGTTTTGAATCGATGCCTTAACCTAGTAGCAGTAACAGTATCAGTTGTTAATATGTACTCCAGGTCTGTGTAGTGCTCTATAGTTATATGTTTGAGGTTCTCGGTGCAGCGGCACGCTGCTTTTTGGATAACACAATTTATTGCCACAGTAGCAGGTTTTATTTTTTGTGTGTGTTTTGAATCAATGCCTTGACCTAGTAGCAGTAACAGTATCAGTTGTTAATATATATAGTCCATGTTGTGTTTTTGAATTGTTTTTATATAGTTATATACTTTTTTGAATAACCCAATTTAATGACACAGTAGCAGGTTTTGTTTTTGTATTTTTGTATTGAATCAACCTAGTAGCAGTACCATTTTTTATTAGTCGAATTCATGCTTCCTATTTAGATTCAATAACGCAGTAGCATGTTTTATTTGTTTTTTGTATTTGTGTTTTTTTTTTTCCTTCATTTTTTTGTTTTTTGATTTTTGTAGTTTGTCAAAGATGATGTTTGGAAGATTTACTTATGGGAAAGAGACTGTTAATATTTCATTGTCCCAAACCACGACATATGAAGAGTTGAGTTTTCAAATTTCTTCAAGGTTCCGCTCTCTCAACTATGGGCAGTTTATGATGAGATATGTGCTTAGTGATTGTACAAACTGCCTCTTGGAGAGTGATGATGATATTTTGATAATGCTGAGTATCTTTGAGAAGTTAAGTTGTCCATATATTGATATACATGTTCGTGATCTGGGTGATTCTTCAAAGGCGTGTGATAATATGTTTGGAATATCTACTTTTGTGAAGCCCTCTTCTGGTAATAATGCTCCTGTCAGTAGTAGCAGCTTACATGTCAGTAGCAGGTTACATAATAGTTGTGTTAGTAGTGATGCTTCTGATTGCGAGGATGATGACAACATGATAATTGCAAATTTTGTGAGTATGAGATCTAAGAGGAAATATATGTCCATTGAATGGGTTGGGTATATTGATAAGGTTGGTCAAGTCTTCATTGGTGGTGCTTCCGAATTTAGAGAAAAGTTGTCCCAATTTGCAGTGGAGAAGGGTTTTGAATTTGATTATGTTAAAAATACCAGCCTTAGAGTTTCTGCTACTTGTTCCAAAAAAAATTCTGACGGGTGTGAGTGGTACGTTTATGCATCTGTGCACAAGTCTAGTGGTTATTTTCATATCAAGAGGTTGGTGAATACTCATTCTTGTTATGGTGTTGTGCGGCAACAGAAGCATAGGAGGCTGGGAGCTAAAGTAATTTCTAGTATAATTGTTGATAGGGTGCGGTCTAATCCATTGATTAAACCCAAGGAAATAATCAACCACTTCAAGCATGATTATGGGTTAGACATTCCTTATTACATGGCATACAGGGGCAAGGAGTCTGCTAATCAGTTGTTGCATGGTAGTGAAGCACTTGGGTATGCTCTACTTCCTTGGTATATTGACTCACTCAAAAGAACTAACCCCGGTTCATACTGCATCCTCGAGTCTAAAGAAGGTTGTTTTCATCGATTGTTCATCTCTTATGCGCCTTGCAGAGAGGGATTCAAATTTTGTCAACCCATGCTGTTTCTTGATGGGACATTCATTAAAAACAAGTATAAGGGTGTTCTGCTAGGTGCTTGTGCAAAGACAGGGAACAAAGGTATGCTGTGTTTTTTTTTTTTTGTACTTTTCTGAAAATTTATGTGGACTTGACAGTAACAGGTCTTTTTTCTGTTTTGTTCTTGTGACTCTTCACATTTTTTTCTTTTTTATGACTTTGTTTTTGTATGTTGTTGTTTTTCTTAGACTTCTCTAAGTGCCAGTAGCAGTAACAGTGTCACTTTTTAGCACGCAGTAGCAGTTATATTTTTCAAGCTATGTTTTATCTAATCACTTTCTTATAAAATATCTTTCTTTTTTTGTTATCGCAGATGTTTTCCCATTTGCTTTTGCTGTTGTTGACGCTGAAAACAAAGAAAATTGCAAATGGTTTGTGGAACAATTGGCTATGATTTTGGCAGATGACTACCGGCAACTTGTGTTCATGTCAGACCGTGGTGCTGGTTTTCTTGATGCTGTGAAAGAAGTTTTCCCAAATTCCCCCCATTCATATTGTATCAAGCATTTGAAAGACAACCTCAATGGCAGGTATCCGACTTCCTTTGGCTCTTCTTTCAAGAAACACATTGTTAGGTCGTTCGCAAAGTGTGCATATGCTCGTACGGTGGATACTTTTAACGAAAGGATGGAGGAGTTTATAAAGGAAAGTCGTTCGCAAGGTCAGTCATTTCTTGATAATTTGCACCCTGAAAATTATGCAATAGCCTTCTTCCCTGGAAAACGATATGGTGAGATGAGCAACGCCTTATCTGAATGCTTTAACAATATGATTAAAGATAATAGATGTATGCCATTGCCTCAAATGCTTGAGACCATGCGTGTGAAAGTTATGGAGTTGTTGCAAAGAAGGAGGGCTGAATCCTCTACTTGGGGAAGTGTTTTGTGCCCTAAGTATGAGAAGTTGTTGTCGAAGAGGACTGAAACAGGGAGGAACTGGACTGTTACCCAGTCTAATGATGTCATATTTGAGGTATCGACGGAGGATAGCACTGTTATGGTTGACCTTGCTGAGAGGTTTTGTTCTTGTGGTTGGTGGCAGCATCGTTGTTTTCCATGTGCCCATGCTGTTCAGGTGATGCTAAAGGCTAATTATATGCCATATATGTTTATCGAAGATTACTGGAAAACGAGTTTTTATAAGATTGCACATCAGCATGCCATTTTTCCTGTCCCGGATCTTGATAAGCCCAACGCCAAGAGTTTTGGTGATTCAGCTATGCAGCCCCCCATCACTAGAAAACCACCTGGAAGACCACGGACAAGGAGATTCAAGTCTTTTGGTGAAGAGTCTAGACCCATGCAATGCCAACGCTGTAAGAAAATTGGCCACCACAACAGCAGGTCTTGCAATTCTGCTATCTGAGCAGTAGCAGATTCATCAAGAAGACATAGGAAACAGGAAAGGAAAAAGAAGATAAACCAACTTCATTTTGCAGATGGCATTGATTTGTTGTCACAAATATTACAGATTTTCAAAGTTTACTAAAAGATTTTCAATTTTATTCTAGATATTGATATGTAGTCAGTAGTAGCATCCACCTAAAACTGATGTTTTTCATGATTTTGGTAGTAGAGATTGTGTGTGAGGTTTATCTTACGTTTCCTGATATGAAAGTAAAAGATTGCGTGCGAACCAAATGTGCATAAAATATCCGAGAAATGTGTGATGTCCATATATATTCGCATGACTTTTACTTGAAGTTTCTTCCACCAAAGAAAAGTGTCTTTGATTTTCATTACAAAGAAAAGTGTCTTTGATTTTCATTACCACTAGTCATTTTCAAATTCAAATTAACACAAGTGCATCCAAGTCCCAAACTGAAGTATCAAAACATGTGGTGCAATTTAACCCCTCATCTAATCACATTTTTTTCCTTGCTTTCTTCACACCTTTTGTAACCTCAAAGTCCGCCATTTCTTTCTCTCTTCGATCCTTCCTCTCTTTGATCCTCCTTATTACTGAGCGCGTCCTAGGAGCAGTGGCAGCGTCATCCCACTTATCGTCGCCAACGTCAGTAACAGTCACATCCTGATACACATTTTCCAAATTACAAACTGTCTATCGCATCAATTGACATATGAATAAAGAGATAGCAGAATTATCAAATTAAAAACTCTTGCCTCATTTTTATTCTTTTCAATGTCAGTAGCAGCACCTACAGCTGCACCACCGTCCTCAATTACCCCGCTTTTGCCTTGTAGTTTCAGGATTTGTTCGCAGTTACTTCTCCACAAGCTAATTTCTTGGTCTTTTTCTTTCAATGCAGCCTTTATCAAGCAGATATCTCCTGCGTTCTTCTTTAACGTGTGCTTCAACTTTTTGTACTTCTTTTTCACGCGCTCATGTTCAAGAAAAAGGCTATCAATGTATTTATTTTTTTTTATGCTTTTGTCAATCATCATATCTTTCTGCAATGAGTATCTTTTTCGCCAATATTCCACGGTTTCTTTGTCTTCATCTTCACTGCTACTCAGCTGATATCCATCTTCAAATGCTTCGTGTTGAATCAGTTTCTCCCAATCCTCAAAATCATCTGGAGTACACATTTTACTGTCCTTCCTAGCTTCTTTCGATATTTCAGTAGCAGCATCTTCAGTCTCAGTAGCAGGGCCACTCTCAGTTGCAACTTCCTGATTCTCAGTAGCATCACCTTCATTATCAGCTGCAACACCAATCTTAGTTGCAGCTTCCTGATTCTCAGTAGCATCACCTTCATTATCAGATGCAACACCAATCTCAGTAGCAGCATCTTTATTATCAGCTGCAACACCAATATCAGTAGCATCACCTTCATTCTCAGTATCAGTGCCACTCTCAGTAGCAACACCCTCATTCTCAGTTGCAGCTTCCTCATTCTCAGTAGCAGGGCCTTCATTCTCAGTAGCAGAGACACTCTCAGTAGCAACACCCTCATTCTCAATTGCAGCTTCCTCATTCTCAGTAACATCACCTTCATTCTCAGTATCAGTGCCACTCTCAGTAGCAACACCCTCATTCTCAGTTGCAGCTTCCTCATTTTCAGTAGCAGGGCCTTCATTCTCAGTAGCAGAGACACTCTCAGTAGCAACACCCTCATTCTCAATTGCAGCTTCCTCATTTTCAGTAGCAGGGCCTTCATTATCAGTAGCAGAGACACTCTCAGTAGCAACACCCTCATTCTCAGTAGCAGAGTCACTCTCAGTAGCAGGGCCTTCATTCTCAATTGCAGCTTCCTCATTCTCAGTAGCAGGGCCTTCCTTATCAGTAGCAGAGTCACTCTCAGTAGCAGGGCCTTCATTCTCAGTAGCAGCTTTGTCAAGCAGGTTTTCTTGTTGCTCTAAGTTTGCGTCAAAGCTAAAGCCATCCCCAACAGCTTCCTCAACACCCTTCCCTATAGTAGCTCCTTCAGCTGTGTTGGGTTGGTTGTCCTTAGATGTTCCAACCAAGATTTTATCCACCTGTTATAAAAAAAATCCATACAATGTTTAATTACAGTGTATACTTAATAGTAATTTTATCTAGTATATAAAAGTAATTGTGCTTTCTACCTACCCAATCTCTTAATGTCAGTTGTTCTTCTTCAGTTTCTGAACTTTCTGTCATTTTTGACATTCCCTCATTTTTATCTTTTTGGCTTTGGCTTCTTGTCTTTCTCTTTCCCTGCCCAGTAGCAGCATTAGTAGCAGCATGCTGAACCTTATGAGTCTTTTTGGGTTTCTTTCCAGTCATTTCTGACATTCCCTCATTTTTATCTTTTTGGCTTTGGCTTCTTGTCTTTCTCTTTCCCTGCCCAGTAGCAGCATGCTTCAGATGAGGTGTCTGAAAGTCATCATCGCTTTGCCCATCGTTGTTTCTAACTGCCTCTTTCATTTCGAGTGCATTATCAATCTGCAAAAACATTGAAATACATAAATATATATATATATATATATATATATATATATATATATATAAGATGACGATATTTTCCAAATCACATATTCAAATACTTCGAAAATTTGTTGCTATTACCTCTATATTTTCCATCTTCATTTTACTCAAAACTTTGCATAGATTTGGGAGACTCCACTTGACAAACCCTGGAGTCATTTTGCACCTCCCTTCAATTTCGTAGATAAGAGTAGTCCTCTCGCATATCCAATACTGTTAACATAAACAATATAACAATAAGTACTACAATGTAAAAACTAGCAGTAGCAGTAGCAGTAATGACTTACCGGAATTAGTGTTACACAACCACTAATCTGTCTAGATTTCCCCTTTTTGCTAGCATCCAAACAATGAACCAAGTAGTCTCTCACAGCAGCAGCCCAGTTGTACTTGTTCATGGTTTCAACATCGGTTATGCACTTAAGAAAACTCCACCCCAAGGTTGAACCTGAGTTAGCAAACAATAGCGTCACAAACAAATGCAGGATCAGCAATGTAATTAGGTTGTCAACCCTTTCTTCAGTCTTTTCCTCCAACTCTTTATCGATGCAGGTACCAATAAAAGATCTTTTAATCCTAGTCTCATTCGCAAAAAACTTCTGCACAATAGGATTGTTGATTGACTTTTTTGGATCCTCGGTTGGGTTTGGCACCGTGAGACCTACTCTTTTGTTTGGCAACCCTAAAACAAATGCTGCATCTGCTACTGTTATTTCAGCCAATTGGTTTCCGAACTTGAACTTTTTAAGCGATGGTTGGTAGCACTGCACCAGTCTTTGCATCTCTAAATCATGTTTTCCAGCCGTGTTTTTGTCCATAAGCCCCTTATGATAAGCTTCCACTATCTTCCAAAATGGCGTCTTCTGCAACTTCCTTACCAAAGTATCCTTTTCTATACCATGTAACTTCTGATAAACTTTCGAATAAACTTCTTGAAAAGCCAACATATTGCACTTTAATTGCACCTTTCCCACCTAAAAAACACAGTATTTTCAAAACACAGTAGCATTATATATATTGCACTTTGATTTGATTTCTACTAAAAGCATTACAGTCATTCATTATATAACAACCGGTACAAGACAACAACAGGTGACAAAGAGTAGTACAGCCTCGTTACCTTATCACTATCCATTGATTTTCTTTAAACAAAATCGTTGGCTGACACTGCCACTGCTAGTGCTACTTCACATGAAAGAAGGCTAGTACAGCCTCCAACGTGCCACAAAGCCTGTCAATTTAGTGAATTCCCTTTTTCAACTGTGCTACTATGAAGTTTTCCAAAAAAAAAAAAAAAAAAAAATCAAATCAAATCATGAAAGTTCAAGAGTTTACCAAAATCACGTTCCATGGAACTTCTTCAATATCTTTTTTTTTTTTTTTTTTCTGCTACTGCTCGAAATCTCAATAATCGTTGGTCTTCTACTGCTCGTTGGTCTGCTACTGCCTCTAGCGTACTACAAAACCTGTTGATTTAACGAATCCGTTATCGAAATCGATTAACACAAGCCTATTTTTAGATTTACCGAAAAACAAAATCGGAATGAATTTACAATTGAACTACTGTGTTACTCACCGATTGAGTTTCAGATGTTGAAGACGAAGAAGATGAGAGGATATCGATGCTATTGAAATGTTGTGGAGAGTGATCGATGCGTTCTGAAACCAGTTTTGGCAACGGAGAGATGGCTGGCTTTGGCTGCTACTGAGGTTTGGGAATTCTTGAGAATTTAGGGCTCGGTTGAAATCTGGAGGTAGAGGGAAACATCAGTGGCACAATTGTAAATTAAATGAAACGCAGTGGTGTTTTTGTCATTTGGTTTTCCGGGTCGGAGCCTGACCCGCTTCATTTACCTGTTGGGCCTGGATTTTTGTCCTAATTTGTATAACAAATTTCAAAAGTGAGTTTTCTGTATTGTTAAATTTGGTCAGGTGCTACTGTGTAATTTTCTCAAAAAAAAAACGACTATTCATTCAAATGGTGAACTACTTTTGGTAAATAGTAATGTTCAATTGTGCATGTGTATCTTTTCAACCAATTGATTGTATATACATTCAGAGTTAATCGTTTGGCTGTTTACCCCTCAAGTCTCCATTTTAGACCTTATAGTTTCTGGGCCAGGTGGCTATTGATTTGATAATATCAACACTTATTTTTTATTAAAGAAAAAAAATCAAGGTCAATAATTTTTTTTTTTATCTAAGAAATCTTCATATATAGTAAATAAATCAATACAATGTACGGAGTTAAGGCCTTATCATTTCTCTTCTCTCAATCTCATTTTTTTTTTTTTTAAGCATTGAAATTACCTTGTCGTTCAAAAATCCCAACAAGTTCAACCATCCGTCTTTTCATATATCGGAGAGATCACACACAAAATAAAGTTCCAATTAAATGGCGCCTCCTACATAAACTGTCCAAAATTAAACTGGAGACAAACCGAAGGCCCTCAAAATTGAGTTAGAGGCCTCTAACTCCCAAATTGTCCAAAATTTGACACAAGAGAAAGTCACTTTGGGCTGTAACTAATGACAATCACCTTACGGGAGTGGGTAAGATAAAATGGCATGAACTCTTTCCTCCCCAGGTATGAGCTACCTGGGCCAGCCAAAACTGACATGAAGCTGGTCCCATGTCGGTCAAAAGTCAGGTGGAGAATTTTGAAATCTTCCCTAGAGAAATAAGAACGAAGCTCCTCCTGTGTGATTTGTGTTGTACGATCCATTCTCAGAAACAACAGCTCTAGCTGGAGAAGTTTAAAATCGATCTCACCGTCAATTGTGTACTCCCACAATGTCGCCGCCAAACATCAAGTTGTCTGTCGCGTAGTCATTCTCAAACAAGATGGAGGCGCTGGGTTGTCAATCAACTCGAACCATGACTTCTAATCTGGGGTGGCCACCAGACCTATTTGGTGGTGATGGGCTGCTTCGCCGGATGACCAGACAAGATGTAGGGGAAGAGTGTTTGAGGCAGTGAGCTTTTGGGTCTCACCCTTTCTAAGCGGGTCTTAATAAGTCTAATGAGTTGGTCCTTGGGTCTAGTTCCTCCCTTTCTTCATCTTCATTTTGGAACACCCTTAGGCCCGGCCCTCAACATCATTCTAATTCAAAGTTGTTTATTGCATTGACCGGTGGAGGTGTACTCCAAGTGGTCTCTACGTTCCAAGCTACTCAAGGTGGATGGGAGAATTGGGGTAGTTTTTCAAATATATTAATTGTTAGTTTTCCAATTTTCTTTTTAGGTTTAAGTTTTAGATTGTCCATATTTTTGGTCTTTAATTTGGTTCGCATTTAGCTTTTTCAAATAAGGACTCTTTGAGCTTGCTGTATTGGAGTAGATCTCCTACTGTCGGCATATATAGTTGGTCATATAGCTTTAGCCACTAAAATGAATTCATTTCCATAAAATAAAAGGACTAAATTCTGCTTATTACCCTGTATTTTGGAGATTCATCAATTCAGTCCTTGAACTTCTAATTTAATAAAAAAAGTCATCGTACTTTCCAATTTCATCAAATCGATCAATTTTGTTACCAATTAGTCAAGTTAATCTGTCATTAAAACACAATTGATGGAATATTTTGAGAAATTTCTCTGTGAGAATGTCTCACAAGTTGATTTGTCAAATCTGCACTTGCTAGATTAGCAAGTTGAAGGAGACACTTGACGGATTGGTAATAGATTAGATCAATTTGATGAGATTAGAAAGTACGAGGACTTTTTTGATTAAATTAGAAGTTTAAGGACTGAATTGATGAAACTCCAAAAGTATAGGGTAGTAAGCAGAATTTAGTCCAAAATAAAATGAGACATTCATCTAGTTGTGTATACAACAATGATATAGTTATCTAATTAAGATTTAATATGGAGATTCATTTTCGAGTATGGTGTAATTGCTCTATAGTTTGCAGTCAAAATTGTTATGCTAACAAGCTACATACTAAGTTAACATATTTGTATTACCACGTTTGCAGTCATTTTCGAGTATTACCAAGTTAACATATTTGTATTACCAAGTTTTCGAGCAGTAGCAAGTGATGACAATAATGATTTCTAAGAACAAAACCAATAGAGACACTATTATGCATAACTGAAGCATCGAAATTAACTTTGACGAAATCAAAATCAGGAGGATTTTATTTGATAAAAGATCTTCTTCTAGTTGTTATAGAAAGAGTTACATTACGTGAATGGTAAGTACTGAGAAATGTCATAGCTTGATAGTTTACCTCTGATACTTTGAACTATATATCGACAAAAGAAAAAACGAAAATGAACCATATAACTTCATCTGTATTGTAGGAGAAAAGGAATAGATGCAAAGCATAGTCTTTATTGATTGATGAGGAGGCCTTTATATAGCCATTACATCAAGTATCCCGAATAATCAGAGATTCCCTATCTAATAAGGTAACTACTAATCTAGTCTAATTAGGTCAAGACACTCATAGGAAGTTACAAAATTATCTTTCCTTGAACACTCCCCCTTGTGTCGCGTACCTAATGTGACACGGTGCATAACATGTTGCCTCGCTAAAACCTTGCCAAGCAAACCAAAACCACTTGGGTAAAAATAAAAAGCTTGGTTGAAGGGAAAAGAGCACAACGCACCAACTAAAATTGAAGATTATATGTGAGGTAGACTCCCTCTGATTGGTAACCTAATATCGGAGTTAAGATAAATGGCGTATACAAACGCTCCTCACAAGTTTCAAAAGTAGGCATGGCCAATGATCGAGTCATTGAATACGAACACATTATCCTTGTATTAGACCAGCTACACTTAGCTTTACTTGGTCTTAAGGAAGAAGGTTGCTTAACAACTCAAAACTAGAGTTCGCGTTAAAAATCAGATTCACGCGCAGGATGACCTTTGTGTACTTAGATAGTCATAACTCTTTCGATACAGCAGGTATGAACAAACCGTAAAGAGTTCTGGAAACTAGACACCCATATTGTTCCAGTAATATAAAGTACATAATGTGTTTCGTCCGGAGCTGATCACAAATCTCCATCGAAGGTGACTGATCTGCAAATTACCAGACAGATTCGTCCTACTTTGCTAAAACAACCATAACTCACTCAATATGATAGCTATGATCAAATGGTTAGTGTTCCTGAAAATTAGATACATAGACCTTTCCAACGGTACCAATTTCAATATTTTCCGGTGAGTGGGCTGTCCTGTAGGTCTCGGGGAATTCGACGTACAGAACCAGACAGATTCTGGAATTGCCTTTTGATGTGTCTTTCATGATGGGATCGAATGAGCCTAAACCTTTCTCACTTGAAAGAAAGTACCACCATGCATGACATTGTGTGGGCACGTCTAGCCATTACCTTGGATTTATAAGTTTATAGCGAATGAGATGTCGTGTCGCGCATATTGTGACAAGTACATGATTGCGCACATGGTACTTAGATGGAGAGTTTCAACTCCCAAGACTTCTCGTCACATAGACGAAACGAGTCTTCTCAAGACATCGACTGATCATGGGAAATATATAGACTTTGGTTTAACGTGCTTTAGATAGCCATAAGCCGATTGATGAGTAAGTTCATCACTAACGGTTCTCACATTCGAGACTAAGTATTCCGAAGATCTTTTCATTTTTAACGTCGGATTAGTGATACTTCAATCACAATTTATCCGGAATTCGCACGCAAATAGGCATGATTCTTCATATTTCATCTCCAATCAAGTAGTCGCTCAACCGCGTTGTACAATATCCAACCAGAAGATTTGAACCCATATAGAGAACATCCTAATCTGATAGCATACGCACTTCGAGGTTTTTGCTCACTTGACTTGGGTGAAAACTGATCCGTTCATGATATTTATGTACATCTCTTTACTTAGTCCCAATATTGATGATTTAAGTTGCATGTTCAATTTTTCAGAACTACCTAACTGACAAGGTAGTGGAGTATGATATGACTCCATTACGAGAGCATATGTCATCGTAGTCGATTCCAGGGCGTTTGTGAGAGACCTTGCGTCACAAGGTGAGTCTATGCTCTTTTTCTCACTACGCTTTCCATCAAAGATTATCGATAGGGTTTACACTTGCGGTGTCGGCATCATCTGACCAAGGACCTATCTCTTTGTATAAACTGGATCGCATATCTTTCCGTGTAGGCCAATTCACAATGTTGGTATTTGCTTCAACGAAGTGAGTGTGTTCGATATCTAACTCATAGACCACGTACTCATGTATACTAGTGTAATTCGCATTTGTAGAGATCTCTATATGGATCGGCTTTGCATTGAGGCGTCCCCCATGATAAGTATAATCCAAAAAATCCATGAGACGAATGAGTTGTCATTCGGCGAGTGTATATCGAACTAAGTGCCCTCTCTAAACTTCTTGTGAGAGTCACGGCCTAGTGACACAATCTACCACTTTTGTGGAGTCACCATGTCACCATCTATGAGTGACAATATGTCCATTTATTTGGACATCAATCCTTATAGGCATGTTTGAAACAAGAGTACTATTCCGATCTTTTCCTTGAAAGACCAATAATTTGCTCTTTGCAGCATGTATATCAAATCTCGTCACTTTGATTTATGGGACTTTGGGAACATGATGAGGCACAGTTGGGACAAACCACGACAATGCCCAGTCGTTCTACTTGAACATACTTGTTCTTATCTCCCCCTAACGACGGGAAAACTGACTCATCAAAAAGTGACATAAACGAGATCGCCTGTGAAAGTTTTCGTATAGCGGACTATAGGTGGAAGCTTATGTCTTATTCAAAGACAAATACCCATCATTAAGCGCTTGTGGTGGCGCAATATGGCACATAAAGTATGTGGACGGTAAAGGGTATTGATCGTTAACACTTATACGTTAACAAGACGCATTCCGTTACAAAATGTAACATGCATGTACGCTTCCTGAAACGTTTCACTAAATTCCAGGACACCAAATGCCACCAAATTTTAACAGTAGGTAGGCATTAGGATTCCAACGCCGTCGGCCTCATTACTGAAACCGGCCGGAAACATACCGAACCGGTCGGAACAGTCTCCGAAGGTCAGTGAAAGTTTGTGTCGAGCGGTTCAACACCTTCCAAGTGTCCAATGGCTCTGTCATTTTATGATCAGGTAGGCATGGATGTTTGAAATCGGTGGACCAAATTTCACCTCAAGAACCAGCATAAAAGCAGGTGAACCGGTCCCCACAATGACGAGTCCGCGTGCTGAAAAACCGGAAATTTTCAATTTTTGTTACTTTTCAATCATTGTGAAGGTGCTTCATAACATCTAATAAGTGTTATGGCTTGAGTTTTAACCTTGAGGTATATCACCATAGTATCATTGTGTCTCAAATTGAACTATGAGAAGGCATCAAAGCCATCATCTTATGTATCATTGCCTTTAGTGTAGGAGGGCGTTACTCCAAAACTTTGTTAAAGATTAGGCTTCCATATATTGAGCAAGCTAATGAAAGATCATAAAGGGGGGTCATATGCACTTTTAAATGCATAAATAGTGCTTCCATTGACTTGGAGCAAGACTTGGGTGACGTTAATGTCATCCTTAATCCCAATAGCTTCTTTGCTCAAAAGAAAGGATGTCTATGTATCTTTCATATATGGATCATCAAAACATGGTCAAAATTTTGGACGATGTATAGAAGAGTCTACATGAGTCGCCGATTCAAAGAATCCGAATCATAGTATACGTGAAATACATTCACAATATTGACTCATAAGTTGTGTGCATTTATTAGAAGTGATACATAAGAAATTTCTTCAATTTTCACAATGAGTTTCAAGGTGATAAACGTTGGCACCAATATCTTTAAGTGGTGAGCAAGGTTCGATGAAGATTAGCTACACCCTCAATGTCTCTATGATACATTCGTAAGAGTGTAGAGACAAGGTTTATATGCCAAGACATATAAACCGGAATATATACTCAATTCCTATAGAGTGTGCAACATGGCGTGTAGTATCACAAGATAAAACATAGACATGCTTAAAGGCGTACTAAACACATCCGTTAACGCTAAAAAATAGAGCCGTAAAACAACCAAATGAGCCAACATCGATACTATATAGACATAAATGTCTAAACCAAGTATCCAAGACCGAGGCCATGAACTAGCTATGCGAGGCCGAAGCCAAGCTAGAGTGGAAGCCAAGCCGAGGCAAGGCAAGGGAGGGCCGGGGTCAAGCAGAGGCGCGTGCAAGGCTAGCCAAGGTCGAAGCCGAGGTAGTGCACGGGCGGGGCCGAGGCCGAGGCCGAGCAAATGTCAAGGCACGCCAAGGCCGAAACCAAGGCGTGTCGACTGTCGAGGCAAAAGCAAAGGCTTATGGGGACGAGGCTTGATGTTGGAGTTGAGATCATGCGAGTTGCCGATGGCTAGCCGAGGCCAAAGCTAAGGCTTACTGAGGCATAAAGCAAGGACCTGACGAGGCCGAGGCCGAAGCCAAGGCTTGTGCATGGGCATATAGGGCCGAGAGGGCTGCGGGTCGGGCTGTGTGCAGGCCGAGACTGGGGCGTGGCTAGGGGGGCCGTGCGCGTGCCAAGGTCCGGAGACCGAGGCGGCGGCATCATGTGGTTGTGGCGGAGCTGTTGGCCAAGAGGAGTGCAAGCCAAGCCAAGGCCGAAACGAGGCTAGGCAAGGCAAGCTTTGGTGTGCACAAGAGTGCCGAAGCCGAGGCCGGGCAATGTGCATGCATCCGCGCATGTAGGCAAGCATGTCTATTTGTTTCTTGACGAGCATAGGCTCGTTTATCTTTGTGATTTTCAGAGTTAACATCACCAACTAAATTGGTGAACTCAAATCAACATGCCATGTAAATATGTAACGCGATTCATTGCATTCACATGTAGCTTTTTAGGGAATCGAACCATGTATACATCAAAATACCAACGGTTACATCGAGGTCTGGACCATAAAGAGTGTATCGACTAAGTAGCAATAGTCACACATATGAGGTCAATGCCTTCACAAAATAAACGGATTTGTAGTCACTTTGACTATGAAATCGAAAAATCCGTAATCATGAGGATATGCTCTCATCTTGTTCCATGTATCTCTTGTATACATTGGCCATATGATTGTATTATTTGCAATTAGTGAACCGATGTAGAACCATATCAATGACATGATTTTTTTTTTTTCAATGGCCCTTTTCTTTATGACATGGGGGTTTCGAGGCGTAGCCTCCTCCTCTTTTACTGGGTGCATTTTGTGGTCAATTTTTCTTTTTCTCAAAAGAACAAGAGGGAAGGTATTGAATGTAGGTCGAGACCAAGATTATGGTAACTCAATTTAATATCTGTTGTGACAATTTCCGTCACATATCAATGTTACAGTGACAATTTCCATCGCACATCATGAGTTTGTCCCTTTGTGACTCCCTTAGGATCGTCACAAGCATCGACAATATTCTGTCGGAATCGTGATAAAATAGTCACGAAGAGTTGTGGTTCACAGTGTCATCACAGCCACGAGCACAACTTTGGACTGTAACATCACAGTTACCCCTTAAATACTGTGATACGCCGGGGTGGGTGGGGCCCCTTTGTATCGTCCTGAGAAGCCGAAGAATCGGGATGATGTAGCAGTGAGTTTGAAAATCTCGGAAAAAACAAAAATCCCAACGTACAATTGAAATTGCATAAAGCAGGAACTTTAAGAAAATCTTACTTGCTTGTTCACTAAGTGAAATGCGTTATAAATTGCGCTTGAGGACTCGGTTCTAATCCTTGAGCAAATTGCAATAGTCGTTTCGATTCTTGAACGAAATGCGGAAAATTGATTCTCTTCATCGCGTACAAATCGTCATAATAGGTTGATGAATAATGGATTTTCGCCCGAAAGGGCTGCTGGGCTCGGCAGGAGGCCCAAATCTGACTGGGCTAAGAAGAGGCCCAAACCCGACTCGGGTCGGGTTGGGTTAATCCGGGTCGAGCCTGTACTGCACCGGGTCGGGTCGGAATCGAGGGTCCGGATTTGGATTGAAACGGCGTCGAATCAGAGCGGCGAGACGGGG